>CM030365.1:56319212-57519212 GCA_017893485.1 Hemerocallis citrina
TTTGATGAGAAAGTGGTGTTTTATTTGAAAAAATTTGAGTTAAACGGGTGACACACGTAATTCCAAAAAAATTTAAATAAAAACTTTTAAAACTTTGATTTGCACGTGCGATGTACGTGTTAATAAATAGAAATAAATGGATATGGAGGTGCGTGTGCGATACAGGGATTTGGTTGGTGAAAAAAATATTTAAAAAATATTTGTTTGTTTGAAAACTTTGATTTGCACGTGTGATACACATGTTAATAAATGGAGATGGAGGTGTGCGTGCGACACACGGGTTTGTTTGGTGACAAAAAAATAATAAAAAATTGTTTACTTGTTTGAACTCAACTTTCCCATTAATATAGTGGAGAAGTTTAGAAACCTATAATTAATTTTGGTAAATTTGCAAAACCACCCTCAACTATTTGCGTATTTTGAATGGAAAAAAAAACACACCTCAACTATTATTTTTCTGAAAAACACGCAGCAACTTTCTTTTTATGAAAATACACCCCTTAATTTATTGATTAATTTGTCCATTCATGTCTAAAATTATTTTGGCCAAAAAGTTAATGGGTGTTTTTTAAAAATAAAATAAAAATTGTTGAAGGGTGTTTTTTTCATAGAAAAATAATTGAGAGGTGTTTTTTTCTTTCAGAAACACATAAATGAGGAGCGATTTTTTAAATTTAGCCATTAATTTTTGAAGAAACTATTTGACTTTTGAAGTAAGATAACATAATTTTTTTTTGGAGGTGAGATAAGTATAGGTACATTAAGACTCATTTTGGAACGAAGGTTAAGTGATAACCGGATGTACGTGAAGGTATCTAAGATATCTAAAATTATCTTGCCGCTGGATCTATTTTGGAAACTTTCTTGGAGATAAGATAAATATAAGTATCTAATCTTTTGGGACCCAAAAAGTTATGACGCTTGTAGTGATCTCAGCTTAAAAAAAACTGAAGCTACATGTACGCTCTTGAAAAATATTGATTAGGTACCTAAATTTTATAGGTGTGGATAAAGCTACATGTGAGTACTAATTTAGAAAATAGGTTCACAGTCGTTTGCTAAAAACCCATAAGTTAGAATAGGAGTGAACAGTTCCTTGCTAAATAGCAGCGACTTTAGCGAATTGCTAAATATAGAAGACAAACGAAGTTCATCCGCTTGAGCAATTTTCGAAGAGAGACAGATGAAGTTGTTCCGTCTCTCTCTTTATTTTTATTTTTATAAAGTAATCAGAAAAGGACAAATTGTTGCCATTATAAACTATTTTTTTTTAAAAAAAAGAAAAAAGATGGGACGGCAGACCTTGCTCCGTCCCACCATTTCCCCAACAATTAAAAACAAAATTATTACCAAATTGCTATTGGATTATTACGATAATGCCATTGCTTTTTTTTTTTTTTGGGGGGGCGTTGGACGAAGGATGAAGATCCGTTTGATTTTTTTATTATAGCAGATTTAGACGATAGCATGCTTCACCCTCTATTGCTATTCCTAATTACTAAATACTAGAAATTTATACGTGCGATGCACGTTTTAATCATTTCAAAAAATAAAAATAAAAACTCTGACGTAGGGAGAATTTGAACCGGATTCCTCATTTATATTAATTATGTATGTGCATTGCACATATTGGTAGAATGACAAAATGACAAATGACACTAATACCTTCTTCCATTATAATATTAGATTAGATAGATTAGATATGCAAATTATATTGACAAGGATAGTGGATGCTCTTAAAGATAATATAATTATAGGTATCTTAGATACTTCCACATATTTTCAGTCGTCACACTTACGGTAACCTCCGTTCCCAAACTATTTGAAAATCTTTTTCATGGGCTTTTCGATTTACAGCCCAAAAAAATCGGATCTTCAAATCCAGTCCAGTCCATTAAACCCAAACCCTAAACGAGCAGTTACGTCCTTGAGGTTTTTAGCAACAGAAACAAATCGCAGAGGTTTTCGCTGCTGTTTTTCCAAAACCTTACCAATAATGGAGACGGACCCAACCCCTACCAACGAAGAAATCCGGCCGTCGACTCCCCAATCGACGCTCGAAATCGCCTCCTCAGAAGCTAAAGACACTATCGAACTAGAACAAGCTCCGACGACGGAGAAGCGCAAGAGAGAGGATGAGAATGAGAATGGAAACCCTTCGAAACCCGAAGCGGATTCGGTTCGGCACCCGCTTTGGAAGACGAGTCTCTGCTCCTTCTTCCGCCGTCCTCCGGGTGGTGAGTGCAGCCACGGCGACACCTGTCGCTACGCCCACGGCGAGGCCGAGCTCCGACCCCGGCCCGATAACTCTTGGGACCCGACATCTGACAGGGCGAAGAAGGTTCAGAAGACTAAAGGGTACAAACCTGATTCAGATGATGATGAAGCAGTAGAGGAAGATTTGATAGGGGAGGATGGGGATGATGATACTAGTCTGGATAAGTGTCTCGTTGGAGTCCCCAGAAATTGGGGATCCGATACCTTGAAGAAATTTCTCGATGATCAGGCAAGTTAATTATTCATTTTGTAGAAAAAAATATTTTTCTTTTGTTAATGTTGTTGATATTGGTTTCATACTAGTGCAACAACTGTTGGATTACTGGATTACAACCTGTTTGGATGCAGATGTTAGTCGCGGTAAGTAGGCGGTAAGTAGAGGTTAGTGAAGATGACTTGTGTACATGTAGTTATCTAAACTTTGGTCAGTTTGGAGCATAGAGCTAGACTGTCTCCATTTTTTTAACCTAAAAAACGTAAATTGTGGTGGGGTTTCTAAACTCCAATCGAACCAAATTTAATTTTTAAGCCAAAATGGAGGTACAACTATGCATTCAATGAGTTGCATTCCTCTATCTTCACGTAAAAATTACCTATATGTATCCCACCTTTGTATCCAAATAGGGCCTTAGTGTTGAAATGGAATATGGAACATTACATTAGATATTGGTTGATACAGAGACACTCTGGCAATATTGAATCAAGATTTGACTATTGATTCTTCATGGCCAGCATCGTCAGATATAAATGACAGGGTGGTAACTTGATGGTGGCAGAGTGTATAACTTTATATAACTTTATTGATGGTGAAGATTATTTTTTTCTAGTTAGATTTACCCTAATGATGTTGAGATTGAGGCGGCTGTTGTTCATATTGTCGAAGTGGGATGGTTAAAGTGGAATTATTTTGGAGTATTATGGCAGTAGGTTGTCCAAGAGTGTGTAGGGATTAGGGAAAAGTATAATGCAACTATACTTATGCAGTGTTTAGTACTGAACTACTTCGCAACTAGAATCCTACAAATTGTCTAGTTTCGATGTTCGTAAGAGTTGCATTTTTTTTGGCAACCCTGCTACAACTTTTAATTTTTGCCATAGTTGCATTCATCAATCTGTATCGGATTTTGGTCTCAATAACTTGCATGCACTGCTGTTTCAATTCAGTAATTGCACTTGTGATTGCTTGCAGAGGAGCAAAACATCCCCCATAGTCAAATTGTTGGGTAATTAAGAGACATGCCTAAGGAATGTGTTTAATTTATTAAGAACATCGTGGTAGATGAAGAAGGAGATAAAGTTAGTTTAAAATATATAAAATATATAAACCGCATAAACGGGTTCTTGTCTTGTTTGATGCTTGGAATTTCAATTTTGAAATTTTTGGAAAATATGATTAATAAAAATCATGTGTACTGATATTCTATGAAAAGATTATGATTTCAATTTGTGAATCCAACAAACTACCCGCTCCTATAAATCTGATAAGGCTATTCGTAAGCTATTTGTGCAAGAATATTCACACGTCCCGAAAGAACTAAAGGGTCAGGAGCCTTGTTAAATTAATGGTCTGATACTGATGCTTATGAAACTTTGTAACATGGAGCATCTTCGAAATCCCATAAAACCTGCCATGACCTCAATGTTATTGGGTTTCAAAATTATTTGGGAACTTTTGGGGATCTATTTGGTACCCCATCCATAAAAATTTCACTCCACTCACCTGGTTACTGATATGGGTAAAAGTCGTAATTGACCCTCGTCCTGCGATTCTTGCACGAATCACAAAGCCGTTTGGGGCTTAAAGCGCCTGTCAAACAAATGGCCCAAACCAAACCTGCTCCATGGGCCTTTCGCAGGCCCATTCGCATTGTAGCGCCCCGAATTCCTAACATAGGAACTCGTGACACTCTTTAGGATATTCCTTCAAATGAGTCATAATACAACAAAAATCACAAGAAATTAAAAACTTTTATTACATTAAATTATTATTACAAAGTCCAATGATCACAACAATTACAAATAATTGGTACAACATGAATGTACAATAAAAATTTGGACGGTAACTTCCACTTGGATGCTTTTCCCTGCTTCTGCTTTTTCGTGCTCCCAACTCGGCAGTCCTGCACTGATAACGTGGGCACGTTAGTTGATTACAACTGACGAAATACTATATTCGGCTATCCTCTCTACGCTATAATATAGCAATTCCAACCTCAACAACCGCAAATAATATTTGATGCAAAGAAAAAGGGTGGTGCCAAACAAGTGTCGGTGTATGTCATGGCCTAAACTAATACACACACTATGCACACATGCTCCTAAGGCTAATGCACGCTTGGTTGAAAAATATGCATCCCATTCTACACACACCCCAACCAAACGACGTTCTTCAGTTTAATGGGGCTCTATCTCCCGCTATGCATCCTACTCTTGTGCTCTCTCCTGTTTCTGATTCCAGTGATGGTGAGGCTGCAGGCTTACCCTGCTAGTCACTAGTGGTGTTCAATCCTCATAGTTTTAGCCACTACGCCCGGGAATCCAGTCTGCAGGCTTACCCTGCGTGGCTGGTCAGTCGCAGGCTTACCCTGCATGACTGAAACCATGGTTAGTTGCAGGCTTACCCTCCGCAGCTGTAGTCAAAAAGGCTTATCCGATATGTTGATTGTAATCCAATTGGCTTATCCGATATGTTGTCTCTCCGGACCTCACCAAAAGCTGATATACGGGTACCAGGGCTCCCTGCCGGAGGACTTAGGATTTTTCCCCTAGAGTCTCACTCTGTGGGGACTTTCTCTAAAAACCTCCTGTCCGCATCGGTCAATAAAGGACATGACGAATATAAGGTTTTCCCAACTCCGCTACACTCGTCCTTACACTAAAGCAGAACTTACAGTCGAGACAACGTTCCCCTGACAGGCGAACACCCTCGCTAGTGTCTGTCCTTACAAACAACTAAGACTCGATCTAGCCCTACCAAAGTATCCATGCTTCACCTCTCCCTTAGTTAGGTGATCTATCTACCATTATCAATCCATAACTTGGTAATCAACTTGCTTGCCATGGTCAACTTAGTTCAATTCCATTAGTAGACTCTCCCTAGTTAGTCACCTTTATCAGAAATAGATCTCAACCCATTTCACATTAGGACTCAGCTAGCCCTCCGGTCCGGTCCAAGAGTTGGCCCGCCTCGGCCCACACTTGGCACGAATCCCCGGCGAATCCTCTCCATCAATTGCCGCAACCACATCGACGCTTGGAGTTTGATTGCAACCTCGGTCCTACCAACAAATAGCTTCCTGCTAAATTTAACGCTCCACAGTCCTCGGCAAGTGGTAGCTCCAAACACAACCCATGAAATCCATCCATGTACGGCAAAATACGTCGGTAGACGAGTCAACTCCTCCAACGCGTTCGATGTACATTCTGCCCGTCTAGATTTGTCAACAAGACTAAATCTTCGGGTCTCTACTTAACCAGAGTATCCCAACAAGGTACACTATACTAGGAGTAAGTCCTAACCCACGAGTACTCAAAAAGGGCTCTAAGAGTCCTGAAAACGACAATTTAAGTTTCCAAACAGCATGCACACACTTGGCGTTCATGCCAAAACGGAGTCATTTTCGGTTCCGTTTCCTTGAGGAATCGCGATCGGACGCTCCCCATGCTTCTACTCAAAGTAGACAGCAAGTACAAGCACACAATGGGCATGAATTTTATTCCAAAGTGGTCTACAACAATACCCCAACATCCAATACAATTTCATTTCGAAACATTGAACAATGTGGTCTATAATGGGATCTACAAGCAACTATGGGCTACTCTTAGCAAGAAACTTTAGATTACTTAAGTCCTAACCCAAGTACACATCTATAACATGAGTCTTGACCTCAAATAGTAACTCTAAGCCAACAAGATACAAGTTTAAACTCATCTCAATGATCATGGTGCAAAACAGTAAACTCTAAGATTATCTGTGTTTATGTCGTCACTTGTAAAAATCATATAAAATCAAATACTTGTCCAAATCAGGATTTATTGGTCATTCCAGAAAGGTCTGTGTCTACTAAAACTTCTTAGTTTCAAGTTCCTCCATACAAGGTCGTTTACAAAGTCTTATGGTCTCATCTTTAACAAGTGTACAGAATCTCAGAGCAGAACATCATGTCAACACAGTCATGGGGTAAAATCAGATTAAAATAGTAAACGGTGTCAGATCATCATGAAATTTTAGAATCTAATTCCTAACACATGATGTTACAACTCTTCCAAAAATCAAGTAATTTTACCAAGTAGATTTTCATTTATGTCCTTTTGAATATCATCCCAAAACAGGGCAGTAACAACACCAGATGTGTTCACTAAAATATCTAACTCAGTTTGCATGATTTTATTGACATAGCTACAGTGGTTCAAATCTCATGAAATTTGAAACTTAGGTCTTAGATACACCTAACAAAGACATACTAAAATTTCAGATCAATCCCATAAGCATGCAGTGAGATACAAGTCATTCTTTCCATAATAGTAACTAAGACCTAAGTTTGGATTTGCTTAGTGAGTTCTGGGTTTGGGGTTCAATATAATTTGGGCTTGGATCTAAAATGTGGGCTCTTATTTGGGTTTATAAATATATATAAGCTTGGGTTGGTGTAACACCCCAATTTTTTTTTTTTTGAAAACTAAACCTCTAAATTCAATTCTTTCAATTTCTATATCACTTTAAACATAAACTAAAATAGTTATATTTCAATAAAAATTTGGGCAGAGTTTTCCCTGTAATTTTTGCCCCGAAACACAATTGGCTTACGGAATTCTGCTCTAAATTCCGTAGCTCACATCACAGGCAACAATATCACGGGCTCCCCAGGCCAAAATGAGCAGAATCACACAGGCAATATAATATAATGCTCTGGGGGCCAAACTCATAACGGATTATCAAATATTAAATAAAAACCATAAATTCTTTTGAAAACATATAAGATTTTTGTAAAAATTTAGGAAAACCTTTTTAGAAACCAACCACAGAACCCAATACTCCACAACAAGGTGGGTACGGGCTTTCTCACCTCATCACAGCACTATATACATATACCTTTACCATAATACAAAATAATACATCAACTATTTACTCTTTTACTTATACTAAATACATAAATAATCTAACATCTCAACAAAATAAAATTCCTAACTCTATAACTACCTCGCCATGCTGCTACCAACCTGCAGGAGAGTTAGGGTTGTCCGCTCTCCGGGATGGACCCCCCTAACCCCCAGAAAACATCAGGGGTTAGCCATTTCTAGTGTGAGTATAATTTAAAAATCTAACAAATGAATTAAAATGTATAAAGAAAATAATTTAACTTACAAACATCAAGTAAGAAGATACACCTTGAACATCTGAACTTAAAAACATCATCAATACGGTTTTATATCAAAATACTCTTCAAATGTGCATCGAATTATAAAATTACCCATAATTCACACATTCCACTATATACTTCACATCAACCTCATATATATATATATATATCCTTATTTTACATTCGCATAATACGAATTCACATACAATCCATTACTTTTCAATTTAAATTCCCTAACCCGAATATTCATTCCTCCACAATTATCATCATACTAGCATTTCGCTATTTATATAATTATCACTTACATGATGCTATTACATCTTTCTTTAATAACCATTTATATGGATACAAACTCATAACACATCATACTTTCTGCATTAACCATTTTCATAACCAATTTCATAGTACAAGTATTTATTTTATTGCATTAAATCATGTATCACATCAGAAACATATACATTCATTCCCATAATGCCATATTCATTCACGTCATATATCACAAACATAACCTCTCCTTACACATTATAATTAACTTGCATTTCATCACATCATCACCGTATCACTTATGCGAATGCACATTCTTATTGCATTAAAACATGTTTTATAGCTCATTCATATCTCACTACACCACTTTAGTATGTTCTCATTCTTATAAGCAAGATTTCTTATTATCATTTTCACTTAATCCCCAAACACAATTTGGGACCACAACATATCACACCCCATAGCCGATGGCTTGGGTAATAATCACTGCACCTCAAACACACAGTTTGGGTAATATCACATCACATCTCAAGCCGATAGCTTGGTTATTAATTCACTTAGTTGGAGTTCTAGTCAAGCTAACATAACACCCAACTCTTCAGAAATCATCTCAATACCGACTCTCCTTATCTATTCTTCTAACTCCTTCCTCCTAGTTGTTAGCATGGAAAGGCTCCGCTTCATGCTGAGTGCATCTGCCACAACGTTGGGCTTTCCTAAATGGGGTACAAAATCTCTGGCTTGATGTCTTCCAACACTTCCAACCATCGCCTCTGCCTCAGGTTTAAGTCTTTCTGCTGATAGGTATACTTTAAGCTCTTGTGGTCTGTGTACGTCTCCACCTTTCCCCGTAGATATAATGTCTTCATATTTTCAAGGCAAAGATGATAGCAGCTAGCTCTAAGTCGTGAGTTGGATAATTCTTCTCATGTGGTTTAAGCTGCCTCGATCCATAGGCAATGACTTTCCCCTCTTGCATCAGAACGCATCCAAAACCCAAGTGAGATGCATCACTGTAGACTACATACCCTTTGCCTGGTTGAGGTAAGACCAAAACTGGTGCTGATATCAGTCGATTTTTCAGCTCCTGAAAACTAGCTTCACACTTATCGGTCCATTCAAACTGCTTGTCCTTCCTGGTCAAAGCTGTGAGTGGTACCGCAATCTTGGCATAATCCTGAATGAACTCCTGTAATACCCGGTCAAACCCAAAAAGCTCCTTACTTCCTTCACTGTCCTTGGCTGAGGCGGAATCCTTCACCGCCTCGATCTTTTGTGGGTCAATGGCCACTCCCTCCTTAGAAAGGACATGGCCGAGGAAAGCTACTTCCGTCTTCCAGAATTCGCATTTGGAAAGTTTCGCGTACAACTTATGCTCCTGAAGCTTTCTTAGAACTGCAGACAAATGCTTGGCATTATCTTCCTCGGTCTGTGAGTACCAAAATGTCATCTATGAAGACTACCACAAATAAGTCGATGAATGGCCGTAGGACTCGATTCATCAAATCCATGAAGATTGTTGGAGCATTAGTCACTCCAAATGGCATCACCGAAAACTCATAGTGCCCATGTCGCGTCCTGAAAACTGTCTTCGGTATGTCTTCCTCCTTGACCCGGACCTGATGGTAACCTGACCGTAGATCTATCTTTGAGAATATTGCGGCTCCTTGTACCTGATCGAACAAGTCGTCGATCCTGGTAATTGGATATTTGTTTTGGACTGTAACTTTGTTCAATTCTCGACAGTCAATACACATCCTTGATGATCGTCCTTCTTCTTGACTAGTAGTACCAGCGCTCCCCAAGGAGAGGCACCAGGCCCGATGAGTCCCTTCTGCAGCAATTCCTCTATTTGCTTCTTGACTTCATTTCCACCGGTGCCATACGATACGGCGTCTTCGATACGGGTGCGCTGCATGGCTGGGTCACAATACTGAACTCTACATCCCTTGGTCGGGGTAATCCCGGTAACTCCAAAAATACGAGTGGAAAATCTCGCACAATGGGTATCCCCTTGACTTCCTTTGGCATTTTACTTCCGGCTGTAGCCGCCAACATTCTTCCGTTTTTCTTCTTCCCTTGAAACACAATCTCCGGTCTCTTGGGTACGAATAAAGTTACCTTCTTCCCTTTTGCAGTCGATATTTGCCTTGTGCTTGGACATCCAATCCATCCCGATTATCACATCGGTTCCCACCAAACCCAATTCCAGCAAATCTATATTCAGGGTTTCTCCTCCAACTTGAAGTCTACAGTCCTTGTAACACACCACGGTAGTGAAAGTTGCCCCTGATGGTGTGGCTACCATTAGAGCTAACTCAGGGGTCGCCTCCTGGGTGTGACTCAACTTCTCTGGAAAAGACTTTGACACAAAAGAATGCGAGGATCCACTATCAAACAAAATATTGGCTTTCATTCCATTGATTTCCAAACAGCCTGTTACAAAAAGAGTTACATATCCATCAACGTCACTTCCCCAAAGTTCAAAATACAAAGCCAAGAATAAAAACTACATCTCATTCGTACCCAAGATTACTCCATCTTTTTCGGCGTCTTCCTCAGTAAGCGCAAAGACGCGCCCCTGCCTAAAGGGCTTCTTCCTTTTATTGTTGTTCTTCGGGATGGGAGGGGTTGCATTGTTGTTCTTTTGTGGCTGGGGGCAGTTCGTTTTATAGTGCCCCACCTTCCCACAATTGTAGCAGGTGATGGGAGTTGGCTGCTTCGGGCATCGGTTCCTCATATGTCCTACCACTCCACATCCGAAGCATCTTACCGGCCCGTTCGCTCCTACGCCATTGTTCACCTTTTGAAACTTTGGGCTGGGCTCTTGCTTTCTGAAATTGGCGGTTGGCATCGGCCGCTTCCCTGTGTTCCAGTTTTTTGTCCTACCTTGTGGTGGCTGGTTTTGGTTCATGTCTTGCTCAGTTACTGCTGCCCTCCTCACGAGCTTGTCGAACCTCCGAATGCCTAGGGGCACCACTCTTGATCTCAGGATAATCCTAAGCCTATGTTCAAATCTTTTTGCCTTCTTCACTTCATATTGCACCATCTCGGGGGCGTAGCGGGACAGTTTAGAAAACTTGGTCTCGGACTCCCTGACGGTCATGTTCCCCTTACGCAAGTTCATGAACTCAATTGCCTTCTCCTCTTGAACGTCCAACGGGAAGTAGTGCGGTCCGAACTCCACCAGAAAGTCATCCCAAGTGATTGGTCCTTCGCCCAGTCCGCGCTTGACAGACTGCCACCACACACCAGTGTCCTTCTCCAGGAGGATCGTTGCGAGCTTCACTTTGCTTCCTTCAGGGGTCTCCAATACTTCGAAGACGATTTCCACCTGGCGGATCCAGTCGTGCGCAGCTGTGGGGTCTGCCTGACCCTCGAAAACTGGTGGCTTCATCCGTTTAAAGGACTCCACCATCTTTACTGGGTCGGGGACAGGGTTCCCCACATTGACTACCGGAGCTACGGGTGGCGGCGCGAAATTTCGTTGCGCCTCCATGAAGGTGGCCATTGCCTGGTACATGCGAGTGAACTCGGTTTCTACATTGAGGCCTGCATTGTTGGCCCCGCCTCCTTCATTCCCCGCTGTGCTACCGCTACGGGTGTTCCTCGCCATCTAGATAAAAAAAATTAATACAGGGTGTCTAAAGTGATAAATATCATAACAGCAACAAATAACCGCAATCTAGATCCATATAAATCAAAATGTCATGCCCAAATCATTCATTAATAGCACCCTTAGTAGTTTCATTGAACAGTACATCAAAATATCATAGCATAAAGACGGTACCAAGAGTTTGCAAAAGATAACAAAACATCCCAAAATAACACAGATTACATATCATAGAGGGTAATAAAGCCTAAGGAGATTGCTGCCTGTTGTGTGGCCTTGCCTGGGACTGTAGCTGAGCCACCTGGGCCCTCAGCATCTCCATCCCCACCTCGAGTCGCGCAATCTTCTCTCGGTTCAGGGTTTTGAGCTTCCTGATCTTACGAGTGGCCTTCACTTTGAACCGCTCGACCCTGCTCACGGCCTCGACAAGGTCCAGGAGCTCGACTCCACACCCTTGAAGTCGGTCCTCTAGCATGTCGTGGCGGTACTTGTAGATCGCAAACTCCCTCAGTACCCTATCCATGGTGCGTTGCACGGCGTCTGGCTAGGGAGGTGGTGGGGGAAGCTGCTGAGCTCCGGGGTGGTTCTCCGCGTTGGAGAGCTGCCCACCCTCAATCTTAGCTTCCTCTTCGGGCTCCTCGCCCTCCATCATCGGCTCCTCCTCCATCATCGGTTCTTCTTCGTCTGAGGCCTTCCCTACCTCAAACCAAAAGTTATGTCCTGGGGCATCGCCGTCAGCCATCCTGCGGGAGAAAACAAGGGCATTAGTACATATATAGAAAATCATAAAACATAAGTTGGAAGTGCAACAATATGAATTACAATCACCAAACATCCATTCTAATCTAACCCTACGGATGCATCCAAGTCTAATCTCCTATGGTGTTGGACTACAATTTGAAGTAAGCTCTCATACCAACTCTATATCGCCCCGAATTCCTAACATAGGATCTCGTGACACTCTCCGGGATTTTCCTTCAAATGAGTCACCGTGACACTCTCTGGGATTTTCCTTCAAATGAGTCACAACAAAACAAAATTCACAGGAAATTAAAAACTTTTATTACATCAAATTGTTATTACAAAGTCCAATGATTACAAACAACAATTACAAATAATTGGTACAACATGAATGTACAATAAAAATTTGGACGGTAACTTCCACTTGGATGCTTTCCCCTGCTTCTACTTTCCCGTGCTCCCAACTCGGCAGTCCTGCACTGATAACTGTGGGCATATCAATTGATTACAACTGACGAAATATTATATTCGGCTATCCTCTCTATGCATAATATAGCAATTCCAACCTCAAAAACCACAAATAATATTTGATGCAAAGAAAAAGGGTGATGTCAAACAAGTGTCGGTGTATGCCATGGCCTAAACTAATGCACACATGCTCCTAAGGCTAATACATGCTTGGTTGAAAAATATGCATCCCATTCTACACACCCCCCAACCAGACGACGTTCTTCAGTTTAATGGGGCTCGATCCCCCGCTATGCATCCTACTCTTGTGCTCTCTCCTGTTTCTGATTTCAATGATGGTGAGGCTGCAGGCTTATCCTGCTAGTCACTAGTGGTGTCCAATCCTCATAGTTTTACCTACTACGCCTGGGACACCAGTCCGTAGGCTTACCCTGCATGGCTAGTCAGTCGCAGGCTTACCCTGCGTGACTGAAACCATGGTTAGTTGCAGGCTTACCCTGCGTACCTGTAGTCAAATCGGCTTACCCGATATGTTGACTGTAATCCAACCAGCTTACCCGATATGTTTGACTCCCCGGACCTCACCAAAAGCTGATATACGGGCACCAGGGCTCCCCGCCGGAGGACTTAGGATCTTTCTCGTAGAGTCTCGCTCTGTGGAGACTTCCTATAAAAATCTCCTGCCCGCATCGGTCAACAAAGGACGTGACGGATATAAGATTTTCCCAACTCCGCTACACTCGTCCTTACACTAGAGCAGAACTTGCAGTCGAGACAACGTCCCCCTGACAGGTGAACACCCTCGTTAGTGTATGTCCTTACAAACAACCAAGACTCGATCTAGCCCTATCAAAGTATCCATGCTACACCTCTTCCTTAGTTAGGCGATCTATCTCCCATAACCAATCCATAACTTGGTAATCAACTTGTTTGTCATGATCAACTTAGTTCAATTCCATTAGTAGACTCTCCCTAGTTAGTCACCTTTATCAGAAATAGATCTCAACCCATTTCACACTAGGACTCAGCTAGCCCTCCGGTCCGGCCCAAGAGTTGGCCCGCCTCGGCCCACACTTGGCACGAACCCCCGGCGAATCGTCCCCATCGATTGTCGCAACCACATTGACGCTTGGAGTTTGATTGCAACCTCGGCCCGACCAACAAATAGCTTCCTGCTAAACTTAACGCTCCACAATCCTCGACAAGTGGTAGCTCTAAACACAACCCATGGAATCCATCCATGTATGGCAAAATACGTCGGTGCACGAGTCAACTCCTCCAACGCGTTCGATGTACATTCTGCCCGTCTAGATTTGTCAACAAGACCAAATCTTCGGGTCTCTACTTAACCAAAGTATCCCAACAAGGTACACTACACTAGGAGTAAGTCCTAACCCACGAGTACTCAAAAAGGGGCTTTAAGAGTCTTGAAAATGACAATTTAAGTTTCCAAACAGTAAGCACACACTTGGCGTTCATGCTCAAACGGAGTCCTTCCCGGTCCCGTTCCCTTGAGGAATCGCGATCAGGCGCTCTCCATGCTTCTACTCAAAGTAGACAGCAAGTACAAGCACACAATCGACATGAATTTCATCCCAAAGTGGTCTACAACAATACCCCAACATCCAATACAATTTCACTTCGAAACATTGAACAATGTGGTCTATAATGGGATCTACAAGCAACTATGGGCTACTCTTAGCAAGAAACTTTAGATTACTTAAGTCCTAACCCAAGTACACATCTATAACATGAGTCTTGACCTCAAATAGTGACTCTAAGCCAACAAGATACAAGTTTGAACTCATCTCAATGATCATGGTGCAAAACAGTAAGCTCTAAGATTATCTGTGTTTCTGTTGTCACTTATAAAAATCATATAAAATCGAATACTTGTCCAAATCAGGATTTATTGGTCATTCCAGAAAGGTCTATGTGTCTACTAAAACTTCTTTGTTTCAAGTTCCTCCATACAAGGTCATTTACAAAGTCTTATGGTCTCATCTTTAACAAATGTACAGAATCTCCGAACAGAACATCATGTCAACACAGTCATGGGGTAAAATCAGATTAAAATAGTAAACGGTGTCAGATCATTATGAAATTTTAGAATCTAATTCTTGATACATGATGTTACAACTCTTCCAAAAATCAAGTGATTCTACCAAGTAGATTTCCATTTATGTCCTTTTGAATATCATCCAAAAACAGGACAGTAACAACAGCAGATCTGTTCACAAAAATATCTAACTCAGTTGGCATGATTTTATTGACATAGCTACAGTGGTCCAAATCTCATGAAATTTGAAACTTTGGTCTTAGATACACTTAACAAAGACATACTAAAATTTCAGATCAATCCCATAAGCATGCGGTGAGATACAAGTCATTCTTTCCACAACAGTAACCATAAAAACTGCTCCTTTCTATTCTGGCCAGCATGCAAGTTCATAATTTATTTTTAATAGCAGGAAAAATCATAAAAATCCGTAAAAATTACTGAAGGTGTACGACACCTATTTGATCATCGTCTAAAAATTTCAGATTAAAATACCAAGTAGAGTTCATGCAGTGAGGTACGGACTGACAGCAAAAATTCTGTCTTTTAACAGGAATTTCTGTTTTGGACTACTTAACACAAACGAGTTGTTTAAGTTCATTCCTAGGGCATGCATGTCACTTTTTCAGTCATCAAACACCATTCAACCATCCAAAAACAAAACAAGAGATTGGAAACACCCACCTTGTTAGTAGCTTGCTCTTGCTTGAAAGCCCTACTTCTTGACTCTTCTAGCTCCTTGCTTCTTCTCCTTTGTTTTGGCTCTTTGTTCTTCTTCTCGTTGGCTTTCCTTCTTCTTCTTTCCCCAAATCAGTAGCTAAGTGTACTAGGAATGGAGTTTTGAGGTATAGGAAGAGAGTAAGAGTAGTAAAAGAGAGTGGAGGAGTGAAGGGGTTTTTAACAACAGTGAGAAGAGGGGGTCAAAGGGGTGGCCGAATTTTGAGCCCATAGGGAAGGATGAGAAATGTCTCATCATGCAAGAGGTTGGCTGATGAGGACATTGGTTCCAGACGATTTGGGCGTTTCTATCAGCGCAGGCATCGTCTTCATTAGCTGTTTTATTCAGTTTAGGATTTTTATTTTATTACCATTTTTGTTTCTGGCAATTATAGCCATAAGTAATCTTTTTGTATTTTTTTTTGGATTTTGAGAATATTTTGGAGATGTGTTTCAAGATGTATTTGAGCCTATTTAAAGGCCTTGAGATGAATGAGAAAGGATGCCATTATTGATTAAAAAAATCTGTGTTGAGTTTTGCTCTTCCTCTTTCTCTTTTGTGTGATACAACTGAGATCTAAAATTAGGGTTTGTGATAAATCCTAATCTAATTTTAGAGTTAGTGATTAATTCTAAAATATATCCTCCAATTAAAATCTCCCAATACAAATCTCTACCATAATCTTCCTAATCCCTATTACAAAAACCCTAATCTCAAAACTCCAATACCCGCCGCCACCTCCACACAGCCCCTTCACCTTTATCTTCTTCTTTCCCTTTTCGTTTCCCAAAACCCAACCCGAGCTCCATCCCGCAACCCACTCCCGATCGAGACCACCAACCCCAAATCGCCCCTCGTCGTCAACCTCGAAATCCCCCATCGCCGTCGACCTCTAGCCACTCCCGACCTTCGACCTCATCGCCAACATCAACCTCCCTCCCCCTCGTCGAAACCCTAACCTCCGAACTCCTCATCTGAACCCATTCCCCATCCACAGCCAACACCCCAAATCTCCACAGATCCCCCAACAGCCTCGACTGCCCTCTCTCTTCCCCGTGCGCCCCGTTCGCCCCACCTCTTGCCGACGTCGCCGTCGTCGCCAGCGCCGCCCCTTGCCGTCGTCGACGTCAACTAGTGACGTCGCCGGCCATCGTGAATTTGCTCGTGGAGTTACTGTCTGCCATTGCTGTGTTGCTGTGATCTCAGTCGCTGCCCTACTCGATCTACGCGGTTTCTTCGCATTCGGTATACTCTTTCCACTAGTAATATTTGTGTTTTACTACCCTATTATCTAGCATATTATCTAATTTGCTTGTCGACCACAAAATACTGAGATTGAGTGATCCACATGCTAGATTAGAGTACGAATCAGTATTGAACTTTTTACTTGCTAAAACACGTAGGGATTTACTTATTGATTATAAGGTTGAATTATTAATTGGGACTGTTACATTTGATTCAATTCTTGAAAACCCATCAAACCTGTTAACTGTTAACAATTTCCAACTTAGATCCGCACTTTCATGTTGGTAAAATTAACCCATTAAAATTTTTGGAAATTCTCTATTTTAGGGTTGGTTTTACATCATTTTGGTATCAGAGCGAAGGTTCTTAAAACCCTAGTTCTTGCATCGTAGGCATCATTTTTGCATTCATTTAGGATTGTTTAGTCTTTTATTTTATTTTTGTCTTTCTTTTATTTTAGGTCATTTCAGATTCATTTAAAAAAAAAAATTAGGACACACACGACCCATAGTTCCCACTTTTGGTGAATGCGTCTTCGCAGCACCATCACAGACCCTGAAGAGCCTTTCCTATCCCTTCCCGATCACCCAATTAGGAACCCTAGACTTCCCAGACCTGAAATGGACAACTCTGATATCTCCGCTACCCTAGCTGCCATCCAAGCAACTCTTGCCAATATCAATCAGAGGCTTGAGAAAGTAGAGCTAAATCAAACCATTGTCCCTGAGCTTCATGCGCATCGTCAGATCTCTCAAGGGAATGTTCATGACGATCGACGTCAAGAACATGACCCTGACGAACAATACAAAAAGAACGTTACGGCTGACGTTCCCCAGTTTGAAGGCCACATGGAACCCCAAGCTTACCTCGATTGGATCCGTGCCATGGACCACTACTTTGTGTGGTTCGACATGTGTGAAGCCCTTAAAGTTAAATTTGCCACTATGAAATTAACGGGTAAAGCTCAACAACATTGGACCAATCTTGAACATGCCCACAGAGGCCGAGGTCTGGCACCCATAGCCACTTAGGAGGCCATGAAAGAGAAGCTCACTGAGAGGTATGTACCGTTATCGTTCCACACCCGATTGCTAGATTCGTGGAACCAATTGTATCAAGGAAGTAAATCCACACAAGAATATGTTGATAAATTCGATGACTTCCTTATTCGGTGCAATGCGTTAGGTAAAGAGAGTGAAGAACAAACTCTCTCTAGGTTCAGAGCTGGACTACGAGCTGACCTTAGGAACGAGCTAATCTATAGAAACGTGGACTCAATAGCGGCAGCCTATGCCCTAGTCCTCGACATGGATTCTCTTAAAGCTAGTTCTCATTCTAGGTCCAGCGACTCGAGAGATCATTCCTCTAGAATGACCTCTACTGACCCACCTAGACCTAAGCCTACCTCTCAGCACCCCAACAAATCTTACCCCAGCAAACCTAATTCAAATTTTAATTCACATAGAGATGAATATAAGGGTAAGAACACCGAAAGAGATTACAGCAAGATTGACCCTCTCACTAAGTGCTATAAATGTAAGGGATATGGTCATGTTGCTAGCAACTATCCCAGTCCCAGTAGGATTAATATAGTAGAGGGTACCGCTGTCATTGCTGACGACTCAGACAATGAGTTTTCTTATGAGCCTATTGAAGGCGATGACTTCGGTGAAGAAGAGGGGATGACCAGTATCTCCACTGTATTCGGTCTATCCAATCACCTCACTTGAATGTAGTCAGATGTGCTTTGTCCCAACCAAAAGAAGAAAATGATTGGAAGCGCACCTATATTCCACACCTTTACGACTATAGGTGGCAAAAACTGCAAGGTGATTGTTGACAGTGGGAGCTGCGTCAACGCTGTCTCTTCTGCGGTCTTAGCGAAGACCGGACTTAAGGTTGAACCCCATCCACGCCCATACAAAGTATCTTGGATTGATGCAACAGCACTCCAAGTAACACATCGATGCTTAGTCCCTGTGGACTTCAAAGCTTACAAAGAGGAAATTTGGTGTGATGTGCTCAAAATGGATGTGGGTCAAGTCATTTTAGGGAGACCTTGGTTATACGATCACGATGTGACCATATATGGTCGATCCAACCAATGTGTGTTCCAGCACGATGGACTAAAAATAAAGCTCATACCCGTGAGACCACGAACTAGTCCGGCTGAAACAACACCGCCTTCCTCGAGAAAGGGCAAGAAAGTAACGTATATGGGTGAAAAGGAACTTACAAAAGAAATTGAAAAGGGAGCTACCATTCTTTTACTCACAGCGAGAGAAGTCCCTAAAGATCCCAAGTCACTCATCCCGCCCCAAGTTACTCCTGTCCTACAAGAATTTGCAGATGTATTTCCTGCTGACCTCCCCAACCAGTTGCCCCCATTGCGTGACATCCAACACGCTATTGATCTGGTCCCGGGAGCGAGTCTTCCTAACTTGTTGCTACATTATCGGATGAATCCGACAGAGCATGCTGAACTGAAAAGGCAAGTTGATGAGTTATGGGCAAAGGGCTTCATCAGAGAAAGTTTAAGTCCTTGCGCTGTTCCTGCTCTATTGACGCCAAAGAAAGATGGAACCTGGCATATGTGTGTGGACAGTCGTGCCATAAACAAGATCACGGTGAAATACCGTTTTCCCATTCCCCGTTTGGATGACATGGACATGATGTATGGTGCCACAATCTTCTCCAAGATTGATCTTAAAAGTGGTTACCACCAAATACGTGTTCGTCCTGGTGATGAGTGGAAGACCGCCTTCAAGACGAAGGATGGCCTGTACGAGTGGATGGTCATGCCATTTGGAATGACAAATGCCCCGAGCACGTTTATGAGAATCATGACGCAAGTACTCCGTCCCTTTATGGGCAAGTTCCTTGTGGTGTACTTTGATGATATTCTCATTTACAGCCGATCCGTTGGGCAACATCTTGATCATTTGAGACAGGTCTGCGGTGTTTTGAGGAAGGAACAGCTTTATGCTAATCCTACCAAATGAACCTTCCTCTCCGATCAGACTATCTTTCTGGGATTTATTGTGTCTGCCAGAGGAGTATCTGCTGACCCAGAAAAGATACGAGCTATTACAGAGTGGCCTGAGCCCCGCAATATTCGTGATGTGCGGAGTTTTCATGGCCTTGCCACCTTTTATCGTCGGTTTGTGCGAGGATTTAGCACGATCATGGCTCCGATAACCGATTGTTTGAAGAAAGGTGAGTTTGTCTGGTCGAAAGAAGCCACGAATGCCTTCGAAGAGATCAAGAAGAGAATGACTCAGACACCTGTCATGAGGTTGCCTGATTTCACTAGTCTTCGAAGTAACATGTGATGCTTCTGGTATTGGTATAGGTGGAGTCCTCAGTCAAGAGAGTCATCCTGTCGCTTATTTCAGTAAAAAGCTGAATGAAGCAAAACAAAAATACTCCACCTATGACAAGGAGTTCTACGCGGTCATTCAGTCACTTTGCTATTGGCGACATTATCTTCTGCCGCAAGAATTCGTTATCTTCTCAGACCATGAGGCCTTAAGATTCCTTAATTCTCAACAAAAGTTGAACCCGAGACATGCTAGATGGGTAGAGTTCCTACAAGAATATTCATATACCATTAGGCATACAAAAGGGATTGATAATAAGGCCGCGGATGCGCTAAGTCGTTGTTACATGATCTTATCTGCTCTGCGCACCGAAATTATTGGTTTTGAGAGATTGAGAGATGAGTATGCCTCCTGCCCAAATTTTCACGAGATCTACACCTCTTTGAAGGAAGACATAACTCGAGTGATAGATGATTATTTCTTGAAAGATGATTATCTCTTCTATCGCTCCAAACTGTGCATTCCTAGTACATCCTTACGAGAGTATCTTGTTTGGGTTTGGGAATTGCACGCTGGTGGCCTTGCTGGACATTTTGGGCATAGCGACCATTGATGCTGTGGAACATAGGTTTTACTGGCCGAAGCTAAAGAGAGACGTTGTGAGACTTGTTAACAGATGTCACTCCTGTCAACTTGCCAAGCAACAAAAACAGAACACAGGCCTGTATACTCCTCTACCTGTTCCCAGCCGCCCTTGGGAAGACGTGAGTATGGATTTCGTGTTAGGCTTACCAAAAACACAAAAGAAACACGATTCCATTCTTGTCGTCGTAGACCGTTTTTCTAAAATGGCCCACTTCCTCCCGTGCTCGAAAACTTTTGATGCATCCCGCGTGGCTCAGATCTTCTTTGATAATATTGTGAAGCTACATGGGTTGCCAAAAACCATTGTGTCTGATAGGGATGTGAAATTCACGAGTTATTTTTGGAAGACCCTATGGCACAAGTTAGGTACAAAATTAAAGTTTTCGTCTGCGTTCCACCCACAGACAGATGGACAGACTGAGGTTGTCAATCGGAGTATTGGCAATCTCTTACGTACTCTTGTGGGGGAAAACTTGGGAACATGGGATTTAAAATTAACGGTTGCTGAATTTGCATATAACACATCTAGGAATAGAACCACTGGCATGAGTCCACACAAAGTTGTACACGGTTATCGTCCTAGGCAGCCTATAGATCTTGCCCCCATGTTAGAACATTACTCTCTGAGTCTGCATCTGCATTTGCATCCCGCATTCATGACTTACATAGAGAAATTTCCAAGAAAATTAATGAAAATAATTTTAACTACAAGTTAAGAGCTGATATTAGAAGGAAATTTAAAACTTTTAATGTGGGTGACGAAGTGATGGTTCGGATTCGTCCGGAACGGTTCCCAGCGGGATCCGTTAAGAAATTGAACGCACGTGCTGCAGGTCCATTTAAAATTCTTCATAAAATCAATGATAATGCCTATGTTGTTGACCTCCCCAAAGGCTTTGGCATCAGTAAAACTTTCAATATTGAGGATCTAGTACCCTATGAAGGCCCAGAATTTAACCCTAGAAATCCTCTTATAGATGAGCCTACCCTGCAGCCTACTGGTGAGATTCCCCCATTACCCCCACTACCAGATACTACTTACCCATCGACAGAAGAGTTAGATAATATTTTAGATGATCAGATAATCTCTACTAGAGATGGTGGTATTCATAGATATTTGGTAAGTTGGAAAAACAAGCCGGAGTCGGAGAACACTTGGATAGATCGCGGAGAGCTCCAGCACTTGGATCCAGACCTCTTGGAGCACTATGACAGGAGAACTGGTTTTGACTCAACTGGGTCGAGCCTTCTCCCACCCGGGGAGAATGATGAGGACATTGGTTCCAGACGATTTGGGCGTTTCTATCAGCGCAGGCATCGTCTTCATTAGCTGTTTTATTCAGTTTAGGATTTTTATTTTATTACCATTTTTGTTTCTGGCAATTATAGCCATAAGTAATCTTTTTGTATTTTTTTTGGATTTTGAGAATATTTTGGAGATGTGTTTCAAGATGTATTTGAGCCTATTTAAAGGCCTTGAGATGAATGAGAAAGGATGCCATTATTGATTAAAAAAATCTATGTTGAGTTTTGCTCTTCCTCTTTCTCTTTTGTGTGATACAACTGAGATCTAAAATTAGGGTTTGTGATAAATCCTAATCTAATTTTAGAGTTAGTGATTAATTCTAAAATATATCCTCCAATTAAAATCTCTCAATACAAATCTCTACCATAATCTTCCTAATCCCTATTACAAAAACCCTAATCTCAAAACTCCAATACCCGCCGCCACCTCCACACAGCCCCTTCACCTTTATCTTCTTCTTTCCCTTTTCGTTTCCCAAAACCCAACCCGAGCTCCATCCCGCAACCCACTCCCGATCGAGACCACCAACCCCAAATCCCCCCTCGTCGTCAACCTCGAAATCCCCCATCGCCGTCGACCTCTAGCCACTCCCGACCTTCGACCTCATCGCCTCCATCAACCTCCCTCCCCCTCGTCGAAACCCTAACCTCCGAACTCCTCATCTGAACCCATTCCCCATCCACAGCCAACACCCCAAATCTCCACAGATCCCCCAACAGCCTCGACCGCCCTCTCTCTTCCCCGTGCGCCCCGTTCGCCCCACCTCTTGCCGACGTCGCCGTCGTCGCCAGCGCCGCCCCTTGCCGTTGTCGACGTCAACTAGTGACGCCGCCGGCCATCGTGGATTTGCTCGTGGAGTTACTGTCTGCCATTGCTGTGTTGCTGTGATCTCAGTCGCTGCCCTACTCGATCTACGCGGTTTCTTCACATTCGGTATACTCTTTCCACTAGTAATATTTGTGTTTTACTACCCTATTATCTAGCATATTATCTAATTTGCTTGTCGACCACAAAATACTGAGATTGAGTGATCCACATGCTAGATTAGAGTACGAATCGGTATTGAACTTTTTACTTGCTAAAACACGTAGGGATTTACTTATTGATTATAAGGTTGAATTATTAATTGGGACTGTTACATTTGATTCAATTCTTGAAAACCCATCAAACCTGTTAACTGTTAACAATTTCCAACTTAGATCAGCACTTTTATGTTGGTAAAATTAACCCATTAAAATTCTTTGAAATTCTCTATTTTAGGGTTGGTTTTACATCATTGGCTCAATTGGGTGTTGATGTGATGGGGTTCTTATAAAACTCATCATGGTGTTCTTTTGTTCAAAATCCTAAGAAACCCTAGCCTCATGTTCCCTCCTTCTTCAAGCATAGGCCGGCCATACCCTATGGGCTTGACCCATATGGGGTTGGTTCAAGTGTGGTGGTTGTTTTTGTTTCATTTGGGCTCACAAGTCCAACTAAACATGTACATACATACGTATATATATATATCTGTAGTATACATATATTCGTATGCACAATGTAGGCTATTAGTGAGAAAAATAATTTCTTTAACCAAAAATATAATTTCCACAACCAGTAGCGCTCAGTTCGTTTACAAGACGCATTCGTCAAAAATCAGAGTTGATACACGCATACCTTCGGCCCATTCGGGTCTGTCGCCTGCCGATCATATCAGTCATCACGCCACAATCAAACCCCCCTAAAAAAATCAGGGATTTAATTAACGCGAGATCTGATATCAACGGGACCCCATGACCGGCCTAGAATCTCTCCATGACGGACTCTCCAAAGACCTATAAATATTACTGCTCTGGCACTGTTACAAGGTGATTACTCTTTTTGCTACAGAACTCCTTCCTTTAAATTGTTGTCTTCTAACTTAAGCATCGGAGGGTCTGTCGCCGGAAATACTCCCGGTATTTCAGGCTTCTTTTTGCAAGGCAGCTCCTTCCACAACCAATCCGCTCGATTTTTCCTCTAATACAGAACGAAGGTCAAGATTACGGTCATTTTTCCGAATACAAGACCTCACATTATCTGTTGCTCCCACATCCCAAAAAGAACTACAACAGATTGGCACCGTCTGTGGGATGTTCGGGCTGAAGAACGCCGGAGCAACTTACCGGAGACTCGTAAATCGAGTCCTCAGAAATTAAATAGGTCGAAACATGGAAGTGTATGTGGACGACATGCTCGTCAAAATCCTCAAAGGTCGGGATCATGTGAAAGATCTTGAAGAAGCATTCGGGGTCCTTCGGTACCACAACATGCGGCTAAACCCTTCGAAGTGCGCCTTCGGTGTAAAGTCCGGAAAGTTCCTCGGGTTCATGGTCAGCCAACGAGGAATAGAAGCCAACCCCGAAAAAATTCAGGTCATACTAGACATGTCCCCTCCAAGAAATGTCAGGAAAGTACAATGCCTCAAGGGTCGGTTAGCAGCTATCGGTCGCTTTCTTTCTAAATATGGGGAGAAGTTACTACCGTTCTTCAAAGCTCTCAGAGGAGTTAAAAACTTCAAGTGGGGGGAACTCTAACAGCAAGCCTTCGAACAGTTGAAGGCATATTTGGCCAATTCCCCGCTCCTCTAGTAAACTCGAGCCGAGCGAAGTTTTATCTCTATACCTGCTTGCTTCCGAGCAGGTGCTTAGCGTTGTCTTGGTTCGGGAGAAAAGCGGGTCGCAGAAGCCATTTTATTATGTCAACAAGATCCTCTGCGACGTCAAGCTCAGGTACTCAAAAGTAGAGAAGATGACTTATGCACTTGTGATGGCGGCGAGAAAGCTTCGCCCATACTTTCAGGCCCACTTCATTCAAGTTCTTACGGACCAACCCCTCAAGTACTCCATATACCCGAGACGTCAGGCCGTTTGATCAAATGGTCCATCGAGTTGAGTCAGCATGACATCAGCTATATACCCCGAACTGCAATCAAGGGCCAAGTGCTCGCCAAATTCATAATCGAGTGTGCCATTTCTGATACATCCAAAGTTCAGGAAGACGAGCCAAAGTGGGAAGGCGGGAGCGGTCCCAGACGCCTTCGTTGTCCAATACTCTCTTCGCCTCAACTTTCCGGCCTCCAACAATGAGGTGGAATACGAGACAATGATCGCAAGACTCCTCTTGGCCCATAAAGCAAGAGCCAAACATGTAAGTGTTTTTAGTGACTCTCAGCTGGTCGTCAATTAGAGTTTCAGGGAGCACAAGGCTTGCGGTGCCCGAATGATCCTATACCTGGCACCTGTTTGATTTTTTCTCTCCAATTTTTTTCGAAGCAACAGTGATATGAATCCCTCGAGAACAAAATACCCAGGCAGACGCTCTCTCTAAACTGACTTCTTCCTCCTTCAAAGGATTATCACACTGTCTTGGTGGTGGTTCTCTTAAAACCCAGCATTGAAGTCGCCGAACTGCCCGAAGTCAACTGCATCGACCACCCGTGGGGACTACAATTTGGATGGACCCAATTTTGAACTTCCTAAGGGCGGGTGAACTATCCTGTAACGCCCCGAATTCCAAACAAAGGTAATTCGTAGCAAATACATGATCTTTTACTTCAAATTTGTACAAAATTTACAAGGAATTTATAACTTTTATTTACAACATGTTCTTCACAACCGCACAACGAAATTAAATGAATACAATACAATCTACAACAATGAAAATTTTTCAATCTTGTAACAACTCATCATAGTGACTTCAAGCCCATGCCAAGTCCAATCCTGCAACTGGAAAACTGTGGGCACGTCAGTTGCATACAACCGACGCAATGCTATAATACATCGATACTTCTACTTTAGCAAACACAAACTTGAATGCAAACAGGAAAAGTGACTATCCTAGTCGTATCAGTGTATGATATGTACTTAATGCCTAATGCAGACATCCACACTACGATGACACTAATGCATACTTGTTCGGATTCTATGCATCCCATACTACATAGGTTCGAGGGCAAGCCCTTAACGTACTCCATAATATAGGGTTCAATCCCTCATTATGAAAATTCTACTACGGTAACAAAAGTAAGGTTTAGACATTCCACGAGTACGGATTCCAGTCCCGGAGTCCACCGTTAAACTATACAGAATCCTCGTCGTGCGAATATCCCGCAAGTGCCCCTCTAGCCCCGGTATATACATATACATTGGAGATCTGCCTCCCATCCGCCCAACTATTCATTATCCTGGAATCCTCCGTCAGATCAATCGTAGTCCCGGATTTAATTGAGGCTAGTCTCACCCCGCAAGCAACCACAGGCTGGGAGTTCACCGTCAGACTATATGGAGCCGCCCCACTTATGTTTGCTCAAGTTTCATCACATCTTCTTCTAGTGCCTATCCTTAAATTTAGACATGAATAATAATACCATCTAGAGCTAGGTTACCCTTCTACCGGTTTTAAACAATATACCGAGAACGATAGCCCATTTTGGCCATTTCTCAATTCTCAATAATCATTTCCTCACTTTGCCAGTACCTGGGTCTCGCTTAGCCTCTAGTATCAACACAATTCATGTTCACAACATCATGGGTTATCCATATACCCTCTTTATTCACATTTCGAAATTTCATTCATTCACATATCCAATTATTCCCTTATTCACACAACTCAGTTATATGCATAACTAGTTTCATAGTCTTATCCAACATTTAAAATCAACATTCTCTATGTAAAATAGATGGTTTATTCACCCCCTTCTAATAGGATTTTCAATAAAGTTGTAATTAGAGCATCCACAGTGGTTTTTTATAAATGGCAAATTGCCATTTTATAAGAAATGGATCGCTGCAATGGTTTTTCATTTTCCCATTTTTTAGCAAATACCCTAAACTTGTTTCTCAAATTTGAGAAACGAAATACCCATTCTCAAATTATAAAGGACGGGATATCATATACCGTCGCTCAGATTTTAAATTATTTTAATCGCGACAGACGGGATATGTTATACCGTCTAAGATTTTTTTTTTAAAAAAAAAATGGGTCTGATATACCGTCCCTCCCCTAAATTCTTTTTAAAACATTTTTAAAACATTTTTTTGTATATAATACACTTTTTATTCCCTGAATCTGGCCGATTTATTCCTTTTTTTTGGGTGGATCATGCTACGTGGAGGAATATTATTGGGTGGATAACATATAAATAAAACATTTTTAAAGTGGCCGGATTATATAGACGGGATAACATATCCCGTCTGGCCGATTTATTCCTTTTTTTTTTAAGGGACAGGGAATGTTTCCCCGTTTCTCCCTTAATTAAAAAAAATTGTTAATAGACGGTATAACATATACCGTCCTTCGTCTTTTTTAAATAAAAAAGAGAGGGACGGGATATCATATCCCGTCTCTAACTTTTAATTTTTGACACGTCTGCAAATGAGAAAAATTTAGCAAACCACCACTGCACGATCGTCCCCCATATGCTATTATTGTAGATGCCATATTTAAGAATATGAGAAATATCACTGTGGATGCTCTTACATTCAATAGATTCTTTTTCTAAATAATATCATATTCAACTTCCAATTTTACTCTTTAACACCCCCTTCTAATAGAATTCTCAATGAAGTTGTAATTACATTCAATAGATTTTTTTTCTAAATAATATCATATTCAACTTCCAATTTTACTCTTTAACAACTCAAATTAACTCTAGTTCGAGTCTAATCCAAATGATATAATTTTTAGAATACCTCTAGTCAAAAGAATCAAAATTTTCTACTGATTCAAAATGTAAATTAGTGTTTATTTAGTTCCAAATTCCATTTTTATATTCAATTAAATCCCCACATTTTTTCCTTAATTCACATATTAGACCTCATAATACAGCCCTTGACAAGATAATTAAATGCCTCTTAAATCCTCATAAGGTACATCTTACTAACATTCCAATTTTAAATCCAATCTTATACGTTGTAAAAGTTTTAGGACAACTAAATAAAAGACATCAACCCAATGGTATTGAAGAAATCATATTAATTTCAATACTACTCTAAAAATAGATTTATTAGTTTCATAGGATTATAAATGAGTCGACTACAACTTTGTAGCTAAGATCATCTAAAATCATCTTCAATTACTTCGTCTTAATTCATTTGCAAAACAGTAGGTTCAAAATCCAAAACTGCAGCTCATGCTACTTGTAAAAATCATAGAAAGTTCTATACTTAATGAAACTTTGTGTTCTTTAGATCAAATTAAAAGTATACCAGTCTACTATAACTTTGTAGTTATAAGTTTTCCTAAAATACTGTGTCTATAACCCTGAATTCTTTGAAATCTACAGTAGGTCGAAATGTTATACAGACTGTCACTGTTCAAACTTGTAAAATTCATTATAAATTCAATTCTTTATGAAAATTTGATTTCTTAGACTCTAAAGAAAGGTTAACGAGTCTATTTCAAGTTCTTAGTTTTGACATTTATCAAAATGCTGCATCTAAGATGTTGAAATGATCAAAATCCGAAATGTGTACAAATTTCCAACAACTAGCCAATTGCCAACCAGTCCTAAGTTTGGATTTTATTAAAATAGTAAACGACGCCCAAATATTATGAAATTTTAAGGAGATGTTCTTGACATATACGAGATGCTCCTATAAAAATTTTAGCGCTAGATTCTATCTAGTTTAATAGATATGATTTTCTGAAGTGCAACTAAAACTTAAAACAGCAACTTAAAAATGTCCCCCAATCAATCATATCATATTTTTCACACATTTAATCAACAACACATAATCTAATCATGAATACTCAATCTATATAGGCTATCATGCATCTAACAATTTATATATATACATTCTACAATCTAGCATTCTACTAATAAAATTACATTAGAAAGTTGGAGAAACACCCACCTCAAATGTAGAATTTCTAGTAGTAGAACCCTTAAAAAATGCTCCAAAGCTTCCCAAAAAGATGGCCGGCCTTCCTTTCCTAGCAAAACCGCAAGTTCCTTCTTTCTTTCTCTTTTGTTTTTGTTTGTTTTGATTTGCATTCTATTCATGACAAAGGGGTGATTTATTTATAGAAAGAATGAGTGGTCAAAATGACTCCCCACTTCCCAAAATAACTCCCCACTTCTCCATACACTCACCCCACTCTCCCTCATCTCATGTTTGGCTGGCCACTCTCTCCAGTGTGCACAAGAGCACGTGCACGTGTAGTCAATGTGTGCGCACTCTTTCATACAAATTTTATTATTATTAGTTTTATTAAGTTAAATGTGTGTTACACATGGCAAAGTGTACCAATCTAACTAAATTTTAAATGTACACTTAAGTGCACAAAAAAATAATCATGGGCTTCAAATTTGTAATTAGTTTTTGTGGGCTACAAAAATGGATTTAGGTTTAATTGATTTTAATTAAAACAAATCACACAATTGTGACTAGAAAGATGAGAGAAAAAATGTCCATGATTCAAGAAAATTTTAGGAATCAACGTTTGCATAAATTTTTACGTGCAATGCACGCACAAAATAAAATAGTATTAAAATTAGAAAACACGTACATAAGAAAAACACGTGCGCGCACGTATTAATAGGTATTCAAATACAAAATTAGTTTGAGCGACCGAAATATAACATACAAAAAATATTTATTTTGATAATGTTACGAATATTTCACGTCATGGAAAAATATTCGTAATCGACACGTGTATTGAAAACACGTGCAATACACATAAAACACAAAAAGATTAGGATTTATGTTTGAGTTGGCTCATGATATGATAAAAACGAATTTTGAGAAGACGAAAAATGTATAAATAGTTGAAATACAAAATATGTATGATATTTATATTAAAATACGTTACGGATATTACCTGTAACAGTACAAAATACATGTGCATAACACCCATGGGCAAAATTGTCAGAACGCAATTTTGCGGGTGTTACATTCCCCAAGATCCTCCGAAGCCAGAAAGATTTGGGCCTGTTCGGAGAGGTTCACACTCATCGATGACACTCTTTAAACGCTCGTACACCAAGGCGGATGGGAAACCTTATCTCCGTTGACTAAATCCTGAGGAGGCCAAATACGCATTAGAAAAGATGCACGAAGGAATCGGCAGCTACCACATGGGCAGCAGAACGCTTACAAGGAAAATACTCAATTATGGGTACTACTGGCCGACCCTCCTCCAAGATCCTCCAAGATGCTCAAGACCTTGTGAGAAAATGCGGCCCCTGTCAAAGGTACTCCATTCATACTGGCCAGTCCGGTCCCTTTTGCTATGTGGGGTTGGACCTGGTCTGCCCTTTTCCGAAAGCGACTGGACAGAGGCGCTTCCTCATCATCGTCATAGACTACTTTACCAAGTGGGTCGAGGAGGAACCCCTCGCCACCATAACCGAGCATCAATCACAACAATTCTTTTGGAAGAGCATCGTTTGTCGATTTTGTATCCCTTGGATTCTTGTCACCGACAATGACACCCAGTTTGCCGAAAAAACTTCTGCAAATTTTGTGCCGACCTAGGGATCCAACAAAGAATCTCTTCTGTCTCGCACCCATAGTGCAATGGCCAAGCTGAGAATGTCAACAAACAGATCCTGGACGGACTGAAGAAACGCCTAGACAACTCACTGAAAGGCATATAGGTCGAAGAGTTACCAAGCGTGTTGTGGTCCTACGCAGTTCTCACTGCTAAGTCTAAACCTCGGAAAGAGCGTCTCGACAGAGCACCTCGACTCTGAGTTTTACGCAGTTCTCACTGCTAAGTCTAAACCTCAGAAAGAGCGTCTCGACAGAGCACCTCGACTCCGAGTCTTACGCAGTTCTCACTGCTAAGTCTAAACCTAGGAAAGAGCACATCGAAAGAGCATCTCGACTCCGAGTCTTACGCAGTTCTCACTGCCATGTCTAAACCTCAGAAAGAGTGTCTCGACAGAGCACCTCGACTTTGAGTCTTACGCAGTTCTCACTACTAAGTCTAAATCTCAGAAAGAGTACCTCAACTCCGAGTACTATGAGATTTCTCTGCTACATCTAAAGCCCGAGAATCGCCCCGACCCCGAACTTAACGCGGATCTCTCCACTGCCAAGAATTCAACATCTCACATCTCAACAAAAACATGTCAATCTACTGAAAAAGATAAATTTTATTGATCAAAAGGTGATTACAAAGGCGGTGGTCAGTCCGCAAAAGACATACAAAATGCCAAAAGCTAAACCTATATCTATACACGATTCACTTCATACCGCGGAACACTAGCTACTTTCCACACATTGAGGAGAAGAAACAGGTGAGAGCACATCAGTAGTCGACCCCGGGACTCCGTTACGAAGAAAAGAAGCACTCTTGAAAAGGCGCCAGATCCCTTTTAGCTCGTCAGTCTCCCTCACCGCCACAGCTCGACAGTGTCCCTCTCCGCGAAAGAGACATCATACCGACGAAAGGCGATGATGATGAGCCCCCCCCCCCCAAGAATTTCTGGGGGATGGTGAAGTTGAAGCAAAAAACGGCCCGAACCTTCGTTCCTCCAGCCGACCCAGCTACGAAAATCTCGAGAGAAGAATGAAGAGTCCTCTGATATAGGTAACTCCACATCCCCGGGTTTCGGTCCCCGATCGGAAGCATCAGATCTTGTAATCTGAGTTGCAAGTGACGAACTTCGACACGAGTCACGCTCTTCTGCTCCAAGTTCCCACGGCTCGGCGAAGACAAAGCACGAACATCCAATCTGAAAATTGCGACCAAACCCCTAATCCGAGCACAAGCACGAAAGAAAGAATCCTTTTAAGGGTCGATCGCAACTATTACAGATCTTGAAATCCGAGTCGAGCAAGCCAAGATAAGGCCTCAGCACTACGAGCCCTCCAAAATTAAAGGCTCGAGGACTCAAACCACTCTCCGAGAACTTCATCAAGGAAACATTCACTTGTTGGAACAAATGGCTTGGAGGCTATGAGATTTTATAGGCAACTCTGCTAACTACCTCATTAATTATGCGTCAAAAGTCAACACTTCAATTTTCAAGGTCTACAGTAACCTCTATGGCGGCTTCTTTTATTCATCACTCCCTACATTCCAACCTCAGTTCCTCAATACTCACTAGCAAAGGGGATAACATGAAAGCAAAAATTTTATTTAGCAAAAAAAATAGAGGGACGGTGGCCAGTCCGCAAGAAGGCAAGAATACAAGGCAAATTCATGGATGACACCGGAAATCGGACCTCTTCTCTTTGGTGACGATGGACCCTTTCTCAGTAGCCGTAGCATCCTCCTTGGCCGCTCGCTGCAGGTCCACCTTCGCCTCCATAGCGAAGCCCTCGACACTAATGCCCGGATATCTTATCTGGACATGTGTAAGGGCCGTACCGTACCCCACAATCCAAGCATCGAGCACCAGCTGCAGGGTCTCTTCCAGCTCTGCCTTGTCCTTCTCTGCCGTCCGTGCCACCTCGTTCAACTCGCCCCTCTATTTCTTCTTCTCGGCTTGGCAAGCTAGCCGCTACTCTGCTCATATATCCTTCTCGACAAGCAGCCCCACCCGAGCCTTCTTTTCCTTCTCCAACTCTTTCTCGACATCTTTAATGGTCTGCTAGAGGTGCTGGTTTCGGCTCACTACCTTCTGCACCGACTCCTCTGACTCTAGAGCACGCACGAGCATTGCGCCGAGCCTCCACTTCAGCTCGGCCCTAGTGACACAGCCTACGAAGGAAAAAGTTTGGAGAAACAAAACCAAAAGACAAACTAAAGGTAGCGGCAAAAAAGAAGAGAGAAAGTGGGGGACCATTCACCTGAACCGAAGCCTGAGCCCAACGAGAGTATACTTCATTCTAATCCTCCCTCTTCAGGGCCACCAGTTCTCGGGGGGTGGCCAGATTATCAATCACCTGGACCGCACTCACGCGGTTTGTCGTTAGATACACCTTCGTAATCGACCAGGAGGGGACCACGCCTTCACCGGCGATAACGGCTTCAGCGCCGCCCTATCCTCCAGCTGCGATACGTTTTGAGCCCCACGAACGACTCCTAAGGGTTTGGAGGGTCAGCGCCCTTGCTCTTCTTCTGCAGCGGGGCCACAACCGAAGGAGGGGAGTGGGGATGCTTCGAAGAACTTCCCACAGTCTACTTTTGAGATCCTTCAGCTACTTCAGCCCCTTTCCTCGCTCCACCCTCCGCGACCATGTCAGGCCTGGTCTTATCCTTGGTCCCGGTCTTCTCTGCAACTGCCCTAGCTTTTACCTCCGCTTCTGCCTTAGCCTTCGCCTCTTCCTCTGCCTCGTCTTTAGCCCTTGCTTCGGTCACCTCCCTCTCAGCCGTCCTGGCTAGGCGTCTTTCCATCAAAAGTTCGTCAGAAACCATGGCGAAGGGAAAAATAAATTCGACAAGTCGATGGCCAAAGACAATGGAGGAGAATGGAGATAGAAGAACAGGTGAAAACAAACTATATATAGACAGAAAAGGATGTTGAATACTGTGCCTGCACATGGAGGCATGGACACGTAGGTCCCGAAACCATTGGGATTCCTCTCGGAGAGATGCTTCAGGGTGAAACTTCGACCACGAGCCTCATGCGTTCATCATCGCCAAGGCCCACACCCCAAAACTATCACTCCCACGCATCGAGTCGACTAGGAGGCCCTACGCAGTCTTAGTCGCTAACGGAACTGAAGCCTCGGACACCCCGACTCGAAACAACACTCTGACTCAGAAGAATCTTCAGGGAATTTCAGAAGCCCACCGCAAAATCAAGTGGTATAACAAAAATATTTTATCATTTCAAGACGGTTACAATGGGTGGTGTGCAGTCCGCATTCGGCAAACTACATCACAAAATAAAAACTAAGGCGAGGGGGGCTCCTCCTTAGAAGCCGGATGAGTATCGCCGCCCCCCTAATACCAGCGAAATGTTGGCTGGATTCGTGGGCTAAACCTCCTTCAAGGGATACAAGCGTTCTCATCTGCTAAGCCTCCAGAGGCAGGCCCCATACCAGTCTCTAGGTCGGAAGGAATCTCGCTAGGTGTTTCGGGGGAAGTAACAAAATATGGATCATACTCGAGATGGCCAATATCGAAACCAGGATACATCCATCGAATATGTTCGACGACTTGCTTAAAATCACGCTCCTCTCTCTCAAGAATCTGATCCGCGGTGCCTACAAGTTCCGAATGCACATCGGTTAATCGGCGTTCCAGCACCTCCTCTCGTTCGGCAACATCCCAGAGATAGAATGCCCTTTGCCCGGCTCCGCCAACTTTCCCTCCAACTCCTTTCACTTTTCTTTCCAAGGTCTCGACGCGCCCATGCTTATCCTCGCACCTCTTCTTATACTGCTCCACTCTCCGAGCCTTACGATCAAGCAGGCACCTATACTACCTCTTCATTTCGGCCCCATAGAGGGCAGTCTGTCATGAAAATTCAGGAAGTTAGCAACAATTCATTCGCACTTGGAATACAGCGTAATCGACCACTTATCGAGACGGCCCCTGAGAAAATTGAAGGAAACACAATTCCACAGTCTCTTATGCAAGGCTCTCCCGATCCTTCGGGAGAGCCAGTCTCCACTTCCTGGACCGACCGTAGCTCCATGGCTGAGTCAAACTCCTTCACATACAAGTGAGAAGGCGGAGTTGAAGACTTGGCCAATCCGGTGGCCCTTAACGGCCTCTTGCTCGATTGACCCCTTTGGATCATGGATCGGCGAAGTCTTGGATCGCTAGGAAACTGCCTAGAAGTTGACGCCCCGACCTTCTTCTTACCCTTAAGGTTGGCTGCCGTCACCCTCAGAGGCTTCGGCGCCGAAGCAATCGTCACACCGGCATCTGCAAAGAGAAGCAGATGTCAGACAAGGCAATGCGCTAACGTAATGAGGCAAGAGAGGGAGAACTTACACGAGCCGACAAGACTCAAACCTGCCGCGGCCAACCTCTCCTCCGACATCTGCGACCAGTCGATGCAGACACCCTTCTCAAAGATCCTCAAAAACTTGACGCTCTCTTCTGAGGTCAGGTCGTGGATTGATGGGTGACCCTTCCTCGGCGGGCCCTTATACAACCATCTGGTAGGGATATTCTAAGGTTCGATACCGAGAGCCACGAAGTACTTCTGCTTCCAACCCTTGATAGAATTAGGATGACTGTGCATCACCTAGTACCCCTGACTAGGCGAGATATACCAGCGGTAGGGTGAAGCGGCAGCACTTTATGACCCAGACATACCTGAAAATACTTCAGGCAGAGAGGAACCCCTTTCTCATGGAACACCATAACGAAACTCATCGGCTGCTTCCACGAATTAGGCGCATACTGCATAGGGCTCAGGCCCGCCCAGTTCAGCACCTCCTTCACAAAAGGATGAAGAGGAAAGTGTAGGCCCGAGTGGAACATATCCACATTCATCATGCAGAAATCCCCCGGGAGATCGGCATTCGACCGAAGATCGGTGTTCGGAAGCATCAGCTCAACCTGTGGAGGGACGCGATAAACCCTTTGAAGCGACTCAAGGTCATTTGAAGCCAAGACACTCTTCATCCCGTCCACATCGGTCACCGACCCACTCGGTAAAGGAAGAACGTCAAGACGAAATTCATCCTCCAGGTCATCCGGATACGTTTGGACAGACTCCAAGCAACTGGACGACCGAGGGGGTGTAACCAACAGGGCCTCACCAAGGGCAACCTTCGCCTTCGGGGACAATCCGACATCGATAAGCTCAGCCTCCGGTATCACCCCTAAGAGTTCATCCAAGGTCCACTCTTTCTCCACGAGCCGATCCTCGCCTTCCTGACCACGTATACCCCCTGACGTCCCTCGGGTGTCTTCCAAGCTAGGCTTCGGATTCAAAAGTCCTCTTTCTTGTGGAGGAGAACGACCTGGAAAACTTGTGGCCGATCCATCCAAGGAAGATCTAATCCCCGATCCACTCCGATCACCTAAAGAAGACGAGCTGCTAACCACCACGGTCGACATTCTCAGAGCAGCATTTTTTGAAAAGGAACTCCAGGTGCAAAGAAAATAAACCCCCTAAATCGGCAAGGAGGAGCAGATTTATAGAAGCAGACTTCATCATGAACCTTCGGCACGTGCTGTCCCCTTGAATTTCGTGAAATGCGACCTTTGGAATGACGATTGTCACGTGACAACTCCTGACAGAGTAAGAGGACACATGTACCGGAACCTGACGTCACCCACTTTGCTAGCACCTAAGCTTGATAGACGTCCCCCCAACTAACACGGAAACCGATGCAACGAAGGATTCCTTCAGGCTACGATCCATAACAAGGGCCGTAATTCAGATTCACAGGTTGAAACGATACTCTGGCTCCAAGCCTCGAACACTACCTCAACGATAGACACCACAACTTAGCGTGGTCGGTGACACTTTTCCCATGAGTTATCTACTCGGAAACGATCGACGGCTTATCTCCGAGAGTGGGGGGCTCATGATATGGGTAAAAGCCATAATTGATCCCGCCCTGCGATTCTCGCATGAATCACAAAGCCCTCTGAGGCTTAACCGTCAAACAAAGGGCCCACACCAAATCCGCTCCACGGGCCTTCTGCAGGCCCAATCGCATACCTCCTGGCCCATCCGGATCTCTCGCCCACTGATCATGCAGTCATCCTGCCAGTTACGCCACAATCAACCCCCCCTCCCCACCCAAATCAGTGATTTGATTAATGCCAGATCCGATATCGACGTGACCCCATGACCAGCCGAGAATCTCTCCATAACTGACTCTCCAAAGACCTATAAATACTACTGCTCTGGCACTGTTACAAGGTGATCACTCTTTTTGCTACAGAACCCCTTCCCCTAAATTGTTGTCTTCGGACTTAAGCATTGGAGAGTCTGTCGCTCGCCGGGAATACTCCCGGTGTTTCAGACTTCTTCCACAACCAATCCACTCAATTTCCCCTCGGATACAGAACGAAGGTCAGGATCACAGTCATTTTCCCGCATACAAGAACTCACATTATCTCTTGCTCCCACACCCAAAAAAACAACCGCAACAGTTACCATAACTATCTTTAATAACTTCAGCTTGAATAACTTCAGTGATCATGACTGTGGAAAGGTGGGAGGACCAACATTTCTTGAGAGACTATGAAACAACCAAAGATGTGAACTGGCAAATAAAAATTGGTTTCCGAAGAATCACCATGGGCTTCATGGATCTAAAAACAACATTTTGGTTTGTATTCCCTCAAATCAGTGTTTAACCACATCAATAACCATTATATGCAGTCAATGCAAAATATGCTACTAGATGACCATATATATATGTCATGCGGCGGCCATACGATATCTGGTTGCATAAAGTGTTTTTTGCAATATTAACATCTACCGATCTACTAACTACTTGTATCTTGTCCCCTCAATGTTGTTCTCTTTATCTGACTTCTTACTTGGTGAGGATTCTGCTACTAATGCTAGGTGGTCTTCTCTTTTTGGTTGATGTAATTAGCTTGGCTAATATTCATGACATCTTATTCAAGCCCCATTGTTTAGTTCACTATTCTGTAACTACTGCAACTAATTATTCTGTCTCAACTACTATTCGCTAATATTTTTCTCCAGCTTTTAGATGTGTCCCTCTTGGTCAATCTTGCGGGAAATGGAAAAACTCCCAAGTTGATCCCTATTTTAACCATTTGTTCAAGACACAAAAAGTCAAAGGTTCAAACTTTTCTTATCTTTAGTGTGAGCGTGGGTTACTCTGAATTGTATGCTCTTATGCATTCTGGCATACTTCACAGTTAATGCATGCCCTGTATGCAATGTTAAGATTTTTTCATTAGACCATAGTTAGCTAGTTCTTTTGTCAATCCATGAGCAAAAAGTTTTTTTTTCTTTTGTGGTAGCAAGATGTCAGATATATTAGTCAGTGACTCAGTGCTCCCCTATATTACCAGTTTTGTCATTCTATAGTTTCTCTTTTGTAGAACTAGGTCTTCCTCTTTCACATAAGCTGTTCCTTCCTTGCTCCAAGTGTGTTACATTGTTGACTAGACATTCTAAGTAATGTGATTCTGTCACAAAGTCTTACTGAGAGAAAGCACCTAGCACATATATTGTGTCTCAGAGATCTAAATAGTACTGTCAGAATTCTTTTGTATACTTCTTATACTGAACATCTTTTGACGTTGTTAAGATTTTTTATTGTTCTTAATGACTGGTTCGTATGACTAACCTGACACCCTTTTTTTTGGGAGTGTCCACAGGCATGTGTAAATATGGAAATATTCCATCAAATGTGGTAGTTGCATATACTACCATAAGGACCATATCGTGGGAAACACTTTAGCATAGTGGTAAACTGGTAATACCATTCGTGGTCATGCAAGTCTAGGACTCTCAGTTCAGATCCCCTTGGGGCTTGGGTGATGTCTTTATTCCCACTAAAAAAGGACTAAAACCTGTAGTATGATTACTGGCATTCAGATTTCCACATGTGTATTGTTAATACAGTAAATAAAATACCTGTGGCAAATAACATTCTCCTACTGCTCCAAAGTTTTTAACAGAGTTAGCAGGCTTATTCATTGCTACTTCTTAAAAGTATTAGAATTTTCTTGTTGGATAATTGCTAAGATTATTTTCATTTCAGGGAGTTCTTTATAAAGCAGCAAAAAAGAAGAAAAGAATGAGTGTGGGCTTTGTAGTTTTTGAGGATGTCGAACAGGTTAAAAGTGCTGTTAAGGTATCTCCTGTGATATGAACTGTGTTCTTCAGAAACTCCAGTGCTTTATATCTCATTTTTTAAATCTACATATTTCACCCGATAGGTTTTGCGTAAGAAGTCTACTTCTGGTGGAAAGCATATAATGGTTGCAAATGCCACTCGTAGATCTAATGATAAGAACAATGAGGATCTTGGCGTGACACGAGGGTTGGTTCCAACCAAAAAAAGTGCTCGTGAAGCAGTCACTCCCCTGGCTGATATGCCATACAGCGACCAATTGGAGCACAAGAAAAATTCATTAGTGCAAATACTCAAGCGACTTGTAAGACATATGCTAGTTTGAAATTTTCCATTTTATTTACTGATCGTAGATTCGTAACCTGCTAGGTGAAGTTTTCATTATCTTGAAATTAAATATTTAATCAAATGTGGACCCAATTCAGACTCGGAATGCACACAAGGCTTGTCCGGAGGGTGTTCCACTTCCAGAGTGGATTTTGAAGGCTCGGGAAATAGGTAATCTCTAGTTTTCTAATTTGTATCTGCTTTCTTAGAACTTAATGCTTTCATATCGGAGCTTAGCTTCCATTGAGAGAAAAATTGTGTCAAGATGAGATAGGGAGCCCCCATCTTTTTAGGAGAAAAATTCCCTCAATATTCACTCGGTGGAACCCTATATGGATTATCCACATTTTTCATATTTTGCAGGTGTACAAAATATTCAAGTCACTTGGAGGCTTTTTACCCATGCATCAAAAGTGGTGCCAATTTGTTATGTTAGTGCAAATTTGTTCATTTTGCAACCACTTAAATCATGGATAAGAGATCTCCAAACCACTTGATATTTTAATGGCATACATATTTTATATATGTCAAGGTGAACGGTGTGGATCACCCATTGGGTGTACCAACAAGTGTTTACAGTTACACTATATAAGGGAATCACCTCCTACAGATTTCAGGCTGGGAAGTAGAGAGCTTGAGATGCTTGATATGTTGCTTGTTTATATTTTCCTCTTTAGCGCCTGTTCTTGCTCTTTTATGTTGGTATTTTGGTTAATAGCTCAGAACAATTGGACAACTCGATCTTTGAGTGATATCTGTTTCGTTTAGATTTCCTTAGCTAAGATTGAAAGTTCGGTTGAATGACACTAAGGCCATGACATTCTGAGCTTTTCAATTGGTAGCTTATACCTGATTTAAATATTAGTCTCGTGGGAATTTGCAAATGTATAATTGATCTTATGGAGTTCATCTCTTCTTGTATGTGTATTACATGTAGAGGCATACTGTGGCACGTAGTTTTGTAATTTTTTAACCCTGTGAATTCAGGAACTGATTTTGGAATTTTTTTAATATCCGCTCGATCCACTGTTATGGCCCGTCTGCTGACTCCTTTTTTCTCCATTCTATTAATTTTTAGGCTTAACAGATCATAACTTTTAGTTGTGCATAACCACAAAACCTCAAGTGCTTTCGATGAGGACATCAATTCTGTTTAGTTTATTTTGAGATTTAGCCTTATGTAGAAGTTTTACAATTTACACCCTTTTCTTTTATGCATTAGAATATTTTTGAGATTTTTAGAATATTTTGAGATTTGCATCAAAATTTGTTTTGAGCCGATATATAGGCCTTGAGATTAATGAGAAGTTATGCTATTCTTGATTAAAAAAACTATTGTGTTGAGTTATTGCTCGTCATCCCTCTTTTTGTGTGATACAATTAAGAGAATTATTAGGGTTTTTGATAAACTCAAACTATACCCCAAAATTCCCAAATCAATTAAACTCAAACTTTAATCCCCAAATCCAAAACCTTAACCCCTCTTCATCTTCCTCCTCTCTTCACTCAGATCCTTCAACCCCTTGTCTTCCTGTCGATCCCTCGACCTCACCGCCGCAGGCCACCGCCCCCATTGCGCGACCACCCCGACCACTCCACAGCAACACCATCCCAACCCCTCGCCGACGTCGACGCCCCACACCACCACCGTCTTCCTCCTCCCTCTCTCTCTCACCGACCGTCGACTACTACCTTGACCCCTTTCACCATCCTCGTCATCCTCCCCGCTCGCCCCTCCACTGGCCCTCCTTCGTCGCCCTCATCACCCCCGACCTCGCAACCCCCGTACGTCCTTGCTGCAACTCACCGCCCTCATCTCCACTGCGACCAATGCCTCCTCGAAAGCCCTGACCTCCCACTGCCTCCGCCATCGCCCTCCACCCCGATGCCTACAGCCCTCCCTGCCACCATTACTGATTTCCTCTCCGACAACCACCCATCCCCTACTACTGTTGCCGCCGCTGCCCCTTGCTACCTCAAGCTTCATCAACAACCACCGCAGCACCACCAACTTGAAGCTTCTCCATCTTGCTGCCGTCGACCTTCCAAAGGTCCTGTCTTCATCGTTGACATTTTCTTCGAATCCCGGTAAACTCTTTCCACTTCTCAAATATTTGTGTTAGTGCTTTATTATCTCTATTATATTATTTGATTTATCTGTCGTCCATAAATATTGAGAGTGAGCATTTCTACTTGCTAATTAGAGTACAAATCAATATTGCATATTTTACTTGCTAAGAACGCTTAGGGATATAATTATTGATTGTTAGAACTGAATCGTTAATTGGGCTTGTTATTTACTTAATTCAATTCTTAAAAATCCATCGAACCGATTAACTGTTTTAATTTCTAACTTGATCCGCATTACATGAAGATAAAATTAATTCTTGAAAATTCTTGGAAATTCTCTATTTAGGGTTACGTTTTACATCACTTTCTCTCTCTCACTTGATGTAGGTAATCTTCCATGCACACTTGAAGGCATTTTAGAATCTCCAGTTGTGGATGGATACAGAAACAAGTGTGAGTTTTCAGTGGGTTATTCCTTACAAGGAAAACAAATTGTGGGGTATAATCTCGGAAATTTCAGGTTAGCATGCTTCCAGTAACTTGATTGTAGAAGTGAAGCCTGGACACAAATACTTACAAGGTTTTTGTGTTTATATTGTCCGGTTTTCAGCGAAGGCATGACAGCAGTTGAGGAACCTATCAATTGTCCAAATGTATCCAGAATAGCTTGCAAATATGCTCTGATATTCCAAGACTTCCTTCAATCATCTGTGTTTCCTGTCTGGGACAGAATTAATAACTCTGGATTTTGGCGCCAATTTACGGTATCACCCAGATGTTTCTTACATACTAAAGTGGGCAAGCCCCAAGTACTTTAGTGTTTGCATGTCTATGGATTAATTTAAACGTTTTATGACTTTATCTCTCCTTGTATTTGATTAATGTTCTGCCGTGTCTTGCTGGTGGATTGTGTTACAAAGACATTCACATCGTTAATTTTTAATATTAGGTGCGAGAGGGAAGACATCCTGGTCAAGCTGCTGGAGCTGAGAATCTGGAAACTCAAATTGCAGAAGTCATGCTTGTTGTTCAGGTTTGCTTGTACTGGGATATAACAATAATTCATGCATGCAGTGGAGACACTGTTTTGCACTATCATACTGAGAAATTTCTATTTTCAGAAGATTTATCTTTTTTGTATATATCTAATTTGAATTACTCCTGAAAAGGAACCTTTTTCAGTTGAATTTCAGTTTCTTTTTTAAGGATTTGAACTAATAAAATTTAATGACAATCTTTACTGTATCTATTAAATTGCTGTTCATTCTTGCTGAAAATTGTTAGAATAATACATTTCTTGTTGGTAGTTTGATAATAGCTACTTGAGCAATACCTACGACAAACTTTTGACTTGGTAGTTAATAATGCAATGTATGTTGAAAATTGCTCTTGGAGAGCCCAAAAGCACTTTTAGGCTCAAATTACGTGTTTGACAAAAACAGGTAAAAACTTGTTGGGCCTAAAACTGAATTTCCCCCTTTTTTGTGCAACACTGCAAGTGGTGTTTTTAGCTTGAAAAAGTGATTTACCCTAAAAAATTTAAGCCAAATTACTCTTCCCAACAATTTTTTTGTCCAAAGAATTTTTCTTACAAGAATATCATACACAGGCTTCATCTTATCTTTGAAAATTGCCAAACTGGCAGGCCTGATTTATGTTTTGAGTTGGTGTCCTTCTAAGTGATATACTCTGCAGGTTTGCTCATCGGGTGTTGATGAAGAACAAATGAAAGTGGAATTCAAGAGGATGGCTCAGGCACTTGCACTTGGTGCAGCTTCATCTTCACCGCCACTGCCACTCTCGTTACTAGTAGTACAGGTTAGTTTCATGTTTCGTTGATTGCTTGAACCTGTTTTTTTGTTCATTTCATTGCTTAAGGCCTGGGTTTGGCTCTTAAGGAGAAATTCAGAGACTATGATTTAAGATTGATATATGGAAATTATCAATAAAGCAAGTTTATGCTTTTAATGGGTTTTCCCTATGTATCTTCCAGGATCACAAAGGAATATCAAATGCTGCACCAGCTGACTGCCCATTGCTCTCAATACCCATACCAGAGGTGGAAGGACATTCTTTTCCAGTGCAGTCAGATGCTACTGAAGCAAGAATGCATGATTATATAAGCAATCTCAAGTTCTCCATATCACCAACTGCGTTTTTTCAAGTCAGAATCCTAACTGCTGTTTACTACTATATATCCTTTCTCAATAATGTTTCATTTTATCCATACCTCACAATATTACAGGTCAACACTCTTGCTGCAGAGAGGTTGTATTCCCTTGCTGGTGATTGGGCAGAGCTGACATCAGATACATTGCTTTTTGACGTATGTTGTGGGACCGGAACAATTGGCTTAACATTAGCACACCGTGTAGGCATGGTAATGTTTCATAGACTTGAATTATTAATCTTGTTTTCATCTTAATGTTATGATTTGCCAAGTTATCTTCATGAACATATGTTATTAACACAAGGATTGTTCTCTTTGAATTAAATTTAGCAACTATTGATGTTAGAGTAATAGCATTTTGGATTTGCTGGCAGTTTCAAAAATTATGTAGTTCTCTTATCATAGTTTCAAATGGCGCTAAAAAAGCATCGCTTAAGCGATGCTTAGCCGTTAAGCAGTGGTCCACTGCTTAATTTTACCAAAAAGCAGTAGAAAAGCCGTAGTCCAAAAAAGTGTTATAAAAAAGTGGTAGAAAGCAGCGAAAAGCAACGTAAAGCATTAACAAACGCTTAAGCTATGAAGCACGGATACAGGGTGAGGGTACGACACGACACGGGTATGGGGATACGTCATTTTCCAAAAAAGTAGGTTACGGGTGCATTGGTGGGTACGTTAAATATCATATATTTTATATTATACTAGGTTTGCCCGTTGACACGTGCCTACGGCACATCTTCGGAACGATGCATCTGATTTGATATAAAATAGTTTTTGAGGTCCAACAAATTAATTGAAGTAGCAAACATATTATATGAGAAAGTAGTATATCTACCTTTAAGCTCAACCATCGCCTTGATCATTAGCTTGAACTTACCTGGAATGCATATAGTTTGTTAGAAACACTGCATAGAGTTTTTTTAACTTCAGCATCACTTTTATATGCTTGTAATAGTTATGTAAGGACATTATCATATAGGTTTTATAGAATTACTTTAATTCCATAACCACTATGAGCATGACTAAATATAATGGTAACGCAAGTTTATGTGTGAAGGTATCTACAATACCAATAATCTAAATATTTGTTTGTCTGAGACTCAGTTTGCAATTGAAATATCTCTTATTATTATTTCAACCAAAATGAAATACATGAAGTTTTCAAAACTCTAATCCAAGCTAATTATTTCTTTTATCTCCACTTTGTCTCCCTATTGCACCTTTATAAAAAAAATCAAAATGGATAAATAACAAATTTACTTTAGCTGTCTTTCTTGAGTGGAGAGTTTGCACCCTTCACTGGTAAACTCCAGTCATCCCAATTCTATATATCCAAACATACACTAAAAATTCTTATATGTTATGTTATCCATGGTTTCTAATAACCAGTGAAGGGAACACCTCACAATAATATTTTCTCTTGTAGTAAAGAAATTAATGTTGCATATTTGCTAAGTTATTTTAGGTTGCTAGTCAGCTTATCTGTCCTGCCATGGTTTGAAAGCCCAAATTAAGGTCACCAAATAATCCATCTCTCACTTGCGTATACCTTAAATCAAAACCAATAAAAAACTCATCAAATAAATCACAAAATTAAAATTTTTTAAACCCAAAAATAAAACAATCATACCTCTCTGAACTTAAATCCCATGCACGCACAAAATTATAGTCAGCAAAAAACTAAGTAATCCCCTGCACGCAAAAAATTAAAAATTAAAATTTGAATTCGGTTAATGAGATGAAGTTAGAGTCGTCGCATCGCATATAGAGGCTCTTGATTTGGTGGAGGGGAGTCGCTTGATATTCACGCTCGATTTGGTAGAGGGGAGTCACTGATACAGAATCAACAGCGGATCAGATATCCGCGACGACCTTTTGATTGGGTTCGACATTGGATTTGGATTTGGATTTGCTTTGAGATTTTCAAAATTTCAAAACTTAAAAAGTTTCAAATTTTCAAAATTTTAAATTTTTAAATTTTTTTTTAATTTAAAATTTTAAAAAATTTAAAATTTTAAAAATTTTAAATTTTTTTTATTTTTATTTTAAATTTTTTTAAATTTTTAAATTTTCAAATTTTCAAAAAAAATAAAAATTTTATAAATTTTAATTTTTTTAAATTTTTTTTTTAAGTTTTAAATATTTAAAAAAATATATGTTTTTAAATTTTTTTTTAATTATAATTTTTTATTATATTTTTATTTTTGATTTATTTTCAAATTTTCAAATTTTTTTATTTTTATATTTTAAATTTTTGATTTTTTTTTAAATTTTTATTTTTTAAAAATTTTTGAATTTTTTTAATTTTCAAAATTTCTAGAATTTTCAAAAAAAATTATAAATTTTAAAATTTTTAAAATTTTTAAATATTTAAAATATATATATGTTTTTTTTAATTATTTTTTTGATTTTTTTGAATTATTTTAAAGTTTTAAATTTTTTTAGTTTTTTAAATTTTTATTTTTTTTAAAAATTAAAATTTTTATTTTCTTAATTTTTTGAATAGAAGAGAGAGAGAGAGAGAGAGAGAGAGAGAGAGAGAGAAATAATTAAATAAATAAATGAGTTTTTTTGGGTAGGGGGATTTGAATTTGAGTTTTGGGAGGGGGGATGTGTTTTGTGAGGTTAGATTTGAGTCTTTGATTTTGGGAAGATCTAAGGAGAGCCGCTTGATAGCTTTCTTTGTGTTTTATTATATAGATATATAAATCAATAAATATTTATCTTGTTAAAAATGCAAATATTGAACCATTTCATAGAACTTTAAAAATACATTATAATTATGAGCTTTTTGGAGAAAAATAATGATAACATAATTATCAAAACATTTGGTATACTTATTTTGTTTTTTAGCATAACTTGAAACATCAAGTTTTTGAAATTACACTAGGACCCCAAACATTTGTCTAAACATAGTTATGTGCAAAAGTTGCAAACACGTATTAAGAAATTGGATACTCCTTGGGTACACACCTGGGAGTACCCAAGGAGTATCGGCACCCGATATGCACCCAACACGGGTACATTGGCCGTTTGGAAGTACCTATGCTTCCTAGCGCTTAAGCATGGTTTTTTGACCCGTTGAAAAATGAAATGTGTAATTTTTAACCCGTTTTGGACCCCTTCCGACCCAACCTGATATTGAATATTTCCTTTTCCTCTTCTCCTGAGATTCCCTAACCGCCAAATAGGTGTTTTGTTGTTGTCTTTTTATTTTTCATATTGGAACTTTTTTAAATATTATCTATATTTTAAAAATATTTTAATTTTTAAAATAGCAAAATGCTTTTTCGCTTAAGAAAAATCGGAGGCCAACCTCTTTTTCCTTTGAACGCTTTTTGAACCCATGACCCATGTTTTCTTTTATAGTTTTACTAGTAATTTACACGTGTGATGCATATCTTAGTAAATATTTTTTTTAAAGGAAAAATTCCGACGGAGTCTAACCTCAAACCTGAGACCTCTTTGATATTAGTTATGTACGCGCGATACACGTAAGTTGGTAGATTTACAAATGACAATTCCAACTCTCCCATTATAATATTAGAGATTTATAGATTGTTTTTTAAGTACATATATTTAGTTCTGGCAATTTGGAGTTCTCTCGCCACTGTATTGTGGATATAGCACATGATCAAGTATTTCTTTCCTTCACTAATGTGTTTATATTCCAATTTTTGTACCTCCCAGGTTATCGGCATCGAAATGAATGAGTCAGCAGTTTCAGATGCAGAGAGAAATGCACAAATTAATGGGATAAATAATTGCAAATTTGTCTGCGGGAAGGTGAGTCACTGTGATGTTTATTTTTTATTTTAAATATAACTAAGCACAGTAATGCTATAGTCACTCCGTTCCAACACTCGCCATCAAACACTATCTGATGTAGCAATCCTGTTACAATGCCACATCAGCAGAACTACTGGAATTAATTCCACTTAGTCCGTAAGGGGTTGTAGAAAATAAAATTATGGAAACCAAAAAACTAGAAAAACCCAAAAATATTTTTCGATATTTTTACTTTTCATTGCGTTGTTTGTTTGACTTAAAATAAATAGAAAAACCCAAAAAAAATTGTTTGAATGTCATTTTGAAGAGTATAAAATGTTTTTCTACAATTTCATTCTCCTTGTTTGGTTGAGAAATCTAGATATAAAAAAAAACTTGTAAAATGTACATCTTAGATGTCCACCAGGAAAAGTTGGGCTCATGCAACTTCCAAAATATTTTTAAATCAGCTTTCTAGCATTTTCATCTTATTTTAAAAGGAAAACAAGTTTCCTTTAAATGTGATGGCTTACGATGTTTTCTTGTCAAGTTTTCTTCACAAACTAAGGCAGAAAAATCTCAATCTAGAGGAAAAGGAAATTAAGGTTCTAAAAATAAGAGTCCACCCTATTTCTTTCAAAACAAACATCCCCCAAACCTGATGAAATAAACCGAGGGTAATTAAACCTGAAATTCAATTAATTACAGTTTAGTTAGTCTCTTATTTGATTAACAAGTAGTTTTACTTACGTTGATTATCAGGCAATGTATAGTATTACTCATCTAAGCAACTAACATTATGATTTCTGATTTGTAGACTTCACTTTTTTACTTGTTTTAGGAAGGAAAAAAAAGTCAATTTTTTGGGGATAATTTACGCCATTATTTTTTACTCTGGCTTCACATGATCAGATTATAACCTTCATTAAGGCTCGCTAATTTGGTTTTATACAAATCGAGTGCGTTGGTCAGATAGTCATGGGACTAGAAGATCAGAACCAGTAATAAAGAACACAAGGCAAGTCGTTAACAAATCTCCTGTCCATATATATACATTAACAAACAAACATTGTGAGGGAGTCATAAAGATTGCGGAAGCTCTATATAGTTATTGCATCCTGGATTTAGGATTTACTGGGTCTAGCCATTTCCATTTCCATTGTATGACCTGCATCTTTATCCATTTCTTTAGTTGTACTCAAGGTTTGAGGTTTCAGCCTTTTCTGATCGGTTTGGAATGCCTCTGATTCGGAAAGGGAAGAGAGAACTTGTTTTCAGTCGAAACCTCTATTAAACTCCTTAGAAAATGAAAAAGACAATGAATAGAGATGGTGCGAGGAAAAAGGAAATTATATAAGAGAACTAAAATCTTAATGCTTCCAATCTTTCCCAGTTATCGCTGTGGGCTTCCTATGCTCTTTTTTTTTGGGCGCTCCTTGCCTGAGTTGCCATGCAAGGAGATCAAGAAGGAAAGAGGGGTGTTTGATTCAGAGAAGTAGGCGATTGCATTTTAGACGGGGGGGGTATCGGGTCGGATCATATTCAAATCTTGCCTGACCCGTCTGAATAAATGTAGTGTAGGATTGGGTCTGATTTGAACTGAATTGAGTTGACTGGCATACCCATCCACGTAAAAGCAGTAAAAACATTCAAAAATCATGTCAGTTTTTCATTTTAACTCATAATTTTGAAGATCAGAAGAGAACTAGCAGTTCAGTAATTTCTATATTTTAACTCATAATTTTGAAGATCAGAAGAGAACTAGCTGTTCGGTAATTTCTATATATATATATATATATATATATATATAAAGAAAAGCTGAAACTTGTAATGCACCCTAGAAAACAAACAAAACTTTCTGAAGCTACCTATCTTGGAGGGACCAAAACAAATTTACTTAGGCTGCGTTTTGGTTTGGCTTTATAAAAAAAAATGGTTTTTTAAATCAAAACATAGGGTAATTGTGTATGTATATAAAATTTTGCAAAACTCATTTTAAAATTTCACTCTCAATATCTATGTTTAAAATGTGTTTTTTGAAAATAGATAAAACTTGTTTTCTGATATGAGTTTTTTCATTTCCCAACCAACATACTTTATACATATATGTATGTATATGTATATATGAATACAGTATGTATGGTACTGGCAAGAGTTGCTTGGATGACAGCTAGGGTAGCGGAGATATCAGAGTTGTCAATTTCCGGTCGGGCAAGTCTAGGGTTCCTAACTGGGTGATTTGGAAGGGATAAGAAAGGCTCTTCAGGATCTGTGATGGTGCTGCGAAGACGTATTCACCAAAAGTGGAAACTAAGGGCCGTGCGTGTCCCTTTTTTTTTTATGAATCTGAAATGACCTAAAATAAAAGAAAGAAAAAATAAAAGACTACACAATCTTAAATGAATGCAAAATTGATGCCTACGGTGCAAGAACTAGGGTTTTAAGAACCTTCGCTCTGATACCAAAATGATGTAAAACTAACCCTAAAATAGAGAATTTCATGATTCTTAATGGATTAATTTTATCAACTCGTAGTGCGGATCAAAGTTAGAATTTTTAAACAGTTAACCGGTGTGATGGATTTTCAAGAACTAAATCACGTTTAACAATCCCAATTAATAATTCCTCTCTACAATCGATAATTAATCCCTAATTGTTCTTAGCAAGTAAAAGATTCAATATTGATTCATACTCTAATCAGGCAAGTGGAACACTCAATCTCAATTGTTTGTGGACGACAGTTAAATTGAATAATATAATAGAGATAACAGTGCAGTATAACACAAAGAGTATACCGAATTCGACGAACGCCGTGTAGATCTCGGATTGAACACAACAATCAAAGGTAGAGCAATAGCAGCAACAGCAACTGCAAGAGGGCAAGGTTGGACTGCGGCTATGAACAGCAGCAACCACGGGCAGCTTCAAGGGACTGGGGCTGGTGCTGGGCTAACGGCAGGCGGCTGCGTTGCGGTCGCGGGGTGAAACAGCGACGAGAGGTGCGGTCGCGGCTGGCTGCAGTCGCGGTGAGGTAGGGAGGTCGTTGTGGTAGGGAGGTGAAGTCGGGAGAGAAAACTGGAAGGTGGGTTGCGGGAGTTGGGGAACGGTCGATGTCGAGGTTGGAAGTGAGAGAGGCGGCGGATTAAGGTTTCAATCGGGGCGAGGTGGAGGAGGAAGAGGATCGGGGCTGGGTTCTGAAGGAGGGCTAGGGTTTTTTTTTTTGTGGTCGGGATTTGAGGTAGGAGGAAGAAGGAGAACAATGAAGGGAGATTAGAGTTTTGGAATTGGTTTTATTTGGGGATTTTAATTTGGGGGTAGATTTTAGAGTTAATCACTAATCCTAAAATTGTATTAGGAATTATTACAAATCCTAACAAGTTAGATCTCATTTGTATCACACAAAAGAGAAGATGAAGAGCAAAACTCAACACAATAATTTTAATCAAGAATAGCATATCTTTCTCATTAATCTCATGGCCTATAAATAGACTCAAAATTAATCTTGATACAAATCTCAAAAGATTCTAAAAATCTCAAAAATATAAAAAAATATTACATATGGCTATAATTGCCAAAACCAATATGGTACTGAAATAAAATTCTAAACTAAATAAAATAGATGTTCTCATCTATATACTGTAGGAAACACTTGTTTATTCTGTATTTTGGACTTATACATATACAGTATAATGTATTTATATGTATATGTATACTGTATATCGTATACATATGTATACAATATACTATGTGTGTATGTGTGTGTGTATAGAGTAAGTCTATTAAGAGCTGGGAAGCTCAACCGTTCGATTGTGATCCGATGGTCAAGATTTGATCCGACTATCAACTGATATGTTGAAGGGCAAAATAGTCATTTCTCAGCTTCTTTCTTTCTCATCTCAGCTACTCTCCCGTTATCTCTCTCTTTGACGAATCCGAAAATTTCTCAGCTCTCCCGTTCTCTCTCTCTTCGACGCGTCGCCCATCTCCCTTCCTGAGCGATTCGAAGCTAGGGTTTCTGATTTTGGTTCATTTCTCATCTCTCCCGTTCTATCTCTCTCTTCGACGCGTTGCCCATCTCCCTTCTTGAGCGATTCGAAGCTAGGGTTTCTGATTTTGGTCCATTTTAATGGCAAATGGAGTGTTGGGGTTTTTGAGGGGTTTGGCTGCTATTGAAAGTTCTATTTGATCAAACCCCTTCAAAATTCTGGACGCCCCTTCTCCTGGATTCGAAATCCCCCCATAACCCCAAAAACCCATCGAAACCCACCCTATCGAAAACCCAAATCCACCTTTCTTCTCCACCCCGACATCTTCGTTCAGGTATATATATATATATATATATATATATATATATATATATATATATATATATATATACAGTATGTATCAGTATGTATGTAATATGTATATGTATACGGTATGTATGTATGAGAGCATACCGCATATACATACATACATACTATATATATTACAGTTTACAATATTTATATATATACATAAATACATAATATATATATATATATATATATATATAGGGTAAAAGGGATATGAGCAACTTGCTCATTTAGTAAATGAGCAATTGATTATGTGGCATGCATGTGATACATTGGACAACTAACCCTTTTAATGATTTTCCAATCACATGTATGCCACATCATCAATTGCTCATTTACTAAATGAGCAAGTTGCTCATACCCCTTTTTCCCATATATATATATATATATATATATATACTAGATTTGTCCGTGGACACGTGCCTACAGCGAACGATACAACATATGAAAAGTCTTGTAAACCATAAAACAACAACTAAATAAAAGTCCATTTTTCCATTAGTATATGTTAAAAAATAATTATAAATTGGGGTATAAAATCCAACTTCTTAGAACTTTGAGGGTGGAAAATAATGAAATTTAACTGTTGATGAGATATTTACTATTTTCAATATAACATAAGCAATAAAAAAAAACATAAAAATCTGAAAAATTACAAACTTAAAATTTGAAAATCTAAATTTCTTAGTAAATAGAGAGAGAATGAGAGAAAGAGAGGGGGAGAGAGAAAGAGAGAAATATAAAAAAGTGAAGAGATGAGAGATAATAATAAAGTAATGAGGTTTTTCAGTTTTGGGGAAAAAATTTTGGTTTTGGAGGGAAAACTTTTTGGGTGAAAAATATATTTTGGGAGGGTGAATCTGAACCTTTGATTTTGTTTCAATTGAAGGGGAACCACTTGGTAGCTTTTTTTTTAATTGTCTTGTGTTTTATTATATAGATATATACACTGTAGACAGTTTACTAAAAGCCTTTTATAATTTATTTTTTAAAAAGCTATTTTATGAAAACAGTTTACCAAACAATACTCTTTTTTCGAAAATAACAAAAAACAACTTTATAAAAAAAATCTTCAAAAACTAAGTTTAAAATGAATTTTCAAAACAACGAACCAAACGCAGCCTTAAAAACCTTTGTTGTACAGTTAATTTTGTTACCAATTTATTGATCCACCTTTATACTCATGAGTGCGTTCTTTTTTTCACGGGGTTCTTCCTTTCTCTGCTTTTGTTGATTTTTACCAATTAAAAGTATATGTTCTTCATTGTCTTCAATGGAAGACGCATTAACTTTAAGTTATACTGAAAATGGTAAATTTTTTGCAAACTAATTGTTGACTTTCCTAGTTGATGTTGACTGCTAAATATTTTGGTGACTAATGCTATTTTCTACTTTTTGACTTGTGAGATCTAGGCAGAAGATGTGATGGGTACATTACTGAAGGATTATTTAGGCATGCCAGAACAGCAAAGTGATATGGTGGAAAATAATGAGAGAGATGAAGATGTGAATGCAAACCATGATACCGAAAATGAAACGCCCGTGCCTGATGCCGGTGTTTCAGTTGACACTGATGCATCTGATGCTAAAGATGAGATGGAGATACTTCTAACCGATGGATCAAAAGCTCCTGATGCAACTCCAAATTTTGATGAGGAACGGAGAACAGACTCAAAGAAAGAAAACACAAGTCAATATACTGAAGTGTCTGGAGATGCAAATGATGAAGTAAGTCAAGTGAATACGGAATCCCTAAATTTGGTTGAGGGAAATCTTGCTAATGAAGAGGAGGGAAAGGGTAGTCCACCTTTTTGCCAATTTAAGGACGTTGTTGCTATTGTTGATCCTCCACGGGTTGGACTACACCCTATTGTAAGTATATCTTCTTTCTAAGTTTTGCCATTCTATTATTTGTCAATTTAGTTTACAGTCGAAGCCGAGCCTACTGTAGAGGCATACTTTTCATTGTCTGTTACACTTTATACTGTACGGATATGCTTTCAATGTCTGTTCAGAGCAGCCAAAGTCGTGATTGTCAAAAAATAGCAAAATGCATATTTACATGTAGCATTTCTAGCGTTTGCTGCAGTTGTCCAATGCTATTTTATAGCAATTTAAGATAAAAAAAATACTAGACGCAAAGTGAAGTTGCGTCGGAAGGGCAAAACGAATTATTTAATTAATTTTTTAATGTTAGACGGAAAGTGAAGTTGCGTTGGAAAAAAAAAATCAAAAAAGTGACAGACGCAAAGTGAAGTTGCGTTCCACGGTTTTTTGAATTTGTTTCAAAATTTTTAATATTTAAAATCAATTTTTAGTTGAAATAAAAAATTAAAAAAATAAATATCCCCCCCCCCCCCCCCGGACGCAAAGTCGAGTTCGGGTGGAGGAATTTGTTTTGTTTTTTAATTACGTTATATTAAATATTTTTGGTGAGCAACGCAAAGTGAAGTTGCGTCGGAGAATTAAAAAATAATTTTTTTTGGTGGGATACAAAGTGAAGTTGCGTCCTGTATATTATGCATTTCTCACAAATCCACTCTCATTTATAGTAATCTACTATAAATAGCAAATTTACAGCAAATTTACAAACGACTGCAGCTCGTCGTTTGCTATAAAATGCATTTTATGCATAAGTAGCACACGACTGTGGATGCTCTCATACTGTAGGTTGGTTGGCTGTTGGTTGGTCTGATAAATACCTGGAAGTGGTTTGAAAAACTTGGTGGAGGCCTCTTTCCGAATGCTCTTTTTCTGGCCCTTCCACTATATTTGAGAAAAAATAGTTGGGAAAAACTATACCCTGTTTAACCGTTTGGTTGCTTGAAAACTTGGTGAAGGCTTTTTCATATCTGACACCGATATGCTTCCACTCTATTTGACAAAAAAATTGGCTTGAAAAAACTGTTATCTCAGTTTTTGACAAATGATATATATGAGGGGCTCTAAATATTAATGACTCGTCCCCTCTAAAATTATGAATGACTCGTCCCCCCGAAATACTTAATCCAGACAAATAAAGCCTATTGATTACCTTTTAACTGCCAATGTTTTCCACACAACTAAGCAACTGAAGACTAAAAACTTTTCATGGAAAAGTTCCCATTGGAACTTGGAAGAGATCCACACTTGGAAAATCTATGCAACCAACCAACAACCCGGTATATGAAAAGATTTCAGAACGGCAGTATACTCATTTAAATTGTGGGAAGGCTTTCCTTTTTGGCTCGTGGCTTACATGAGCCTTAGAGTCGAATTGCATTCCTTGTAGAAAATTTGTCATCTATCTTCTCCTTCTAGACTAGTTTCCTTTAGTTTTGAAAATTTTGGAGGATGCCAAGTGGTCTTTCTAGAACTATGTAAACCCTCCCTTATCATAGTTTTGGACTTCTGGTATCAATTAATTAGCGAGGTTTGACGCCATGTTGACTGCCGGTCATAAAACTGTGTCAAATTTTCTAGGAGTCTGGACTCCTTAGCCGAGTGAATCACTGTTTTAAATTTCGGCCGATACGGCCGAAATTTCGTTTCGGCTGGCTTGCCAATACGAAATCACAGATTTTATACTCCAAATCGTTTTATACCAAAATGTGTTTCGGCCGAAATTTTCAAAATATCTGTTGAAATATTGCCGAAATATCGGCCGAAATAGACACTGATGTTATTGTGAATATATGACTTTTTTTTTGTTTTACTTTGGCGTTTAAGTCTTTCAATATAGGACCTTAAGGTTAAGATAATGTGAGAATTTTGTCTCTCTATTATTTGTGTATAAGCAAAGTCAAGTAGGTCTATTAACTAGTACATTTTTTTTCTAATCAATGCAAATTCAGTTTAGTTATATACTTATATTATATTCTCTTTTAAATTGTTGTTAAATTCTGTAAATATTTATTGTGATTGATTCACGTGATTAATTAAATTATACAATATTTTATATGATAAATAACATGTAGAACATATAATATCTTGTTTAGTAACAAAAAAATATGTTTATTGAGTGTTTAAAATGAACATCCGAGATGATCACATTTTTCCGAAATCTCCTCCGATTCTCCGATCCGAGACGAAACACCCCTTTGTCGAGACGAGTCCGAAATCCGAGATTTAAAACATTGGGAGTGATAAGGCTTTAGATGAAGTATATACTCATTCAAGTGAGCTGTTTTTGAGATAATATTATGGGTCACAAGTCAAATTAAGCAGATCATTTTTAGCTGCTAATTGTAATTTGTCTTAAACTATCAAGATTTTCAACCGATTGGTTATTTTTTAATCCTTTTGCGACTTAAATATTACCTCTAGTTGTCAAGAAACGCTTCTTTTTTAAAATTAGTTGGTTCCACTAACAGTTTCTTGTGGTTTCTTACTTTGTATCCAAGAATTTGTCTCGCTTTGTCTATAGTCTGTTAGGCTCAAAACTGCAACTTTGTGCTCATTATCTCAATCTCTGTGTCGTTAGTTTCCATTCATTTTCAACAAATGCTGAATTGGGCTTACCAATTCATTTTTTTTTTATATATATATTTTGTTTCTTCAACATATAAATAAATAGCACCTGCATTTAGAACTTGATAAATTAATTAATCACGACAACATGGCTTCTTGATTTGGGCTTGTAGGTGATTAAAGCTCTGAGGACACATCCCCGTATCAGGCGACTAGTGTAAGTACTTTATCCATCTTCAGCAGTCTTTTTTATTTTTATTTTTTTGTTGAATTGAGTTCCAATCTTCTTTTCTTTTCTGCCATTTTTTTTCACCAGCTATATCTCTTGCAATCCTGAAAGCTTAGTGGCGAATGCCATTGAGCTTTGCACCCCAACCTCGGATAAGTTAGAGAAATCAAAGGGAAACAGGGGGTGGAGAAAAATGAGCAGCGCTGGTCTGGCAAGGCAGCGGACAAAGTCAATGCCCATCTCAGAGCCCTTCAGACCAGTCAAAGCTATGGCGGTTGACTTATTTCCCCACACACCTCACTGTGAGATGGTCATGCTACTGGAGAGGTAAAGCTTCTCAAAATTATAGGCGATGTTAACTGAAGGAACGTGGGTGATTCTTTGTATTGACTGGATCGCATTTCTAACTTAATAGACTGTTCACGAGGACAATAGCTTTACTATTTATTTGATTTTGTAAGATTTAACAATATCTGCTTTGATTTCTAAACTTTAAGAGCAACCACAGTCGTTTTTCTCAATTGCTAAAAAATGGCAGCTACAGTAATAGTAATTGGACGAAGATCGTGCAGTCGTGCTTTGCTAAATTTTTCTCATATTCTTTAGAGACGGAATATGATTTCCCGTCCCTCTTTTTTTAATTTTAAAAAGGTGTAGGACGGGGAATCATTCCCCGTCTCTCAAAAAAAAAATTTTTAAAAAAATAGTGAACATTGATGAATTGACTGTTAAAAAAATAGTGATCAATTGACTTTTTGAATTGATCAGGGGCCTTTGGATTGGTTCCCAATTCAAATAGTTGACCAAAAAGAAAAATTTCCTTCACGGACGGGGTATGATACCCCGGCCAGGTATCATTCCCCGTCTGAGGAAAATTTTTTAAAAAATCAGTTTTTATTTGGAGAGACGGGGTATCATACCCCGTCCGGGGTATGGATCCCCGTCCGACCAGTTTTTAAAAAAAAAATTGAAAATTATTGAGACGGGATATGATCTTCCGTCTGAATCGATTAAAAAATTATTAAATCGGAGAGATGGGGTATCATATCCCGTCCTTTATAATTTGAGATAGTTCATTTTGTTTCTCATATTTGAGAAATGAAAATAGAACGTTTGCCAAAAAATAGAAAAATGAGAAACGATTGCAGGGCTTGTTTGCTATTCGTTTGCTATAATGTGGGAAAATGGCATATATAGCAACTAAGCGGTAGGTTTTGTATCAATAGTAAAGGAGCTCGATTTGATTTGATTTGATTTGTGTTCATTGTTTTGTCATGTCACATAAAGGGACAAGCTCGTAGTCTTTTTTATGGGTATTTATTAGATGTGTAAATTGCGGAAAACACCTCTCATTTATTGAGTTGGTGCAATTAACCCCCCTCAATCTGTTCTACGAAGAAAACCCCCCTTGGACTATCTAAAGACGGGTCACAGAGTGAGTCTCCGGCAGTTGACCTGGGGAAATGGCCTCAATTAACATGGAGGAACAAAAATACCCGTTCGAAAGTTGTCCCGACTTATTTCATTCTCCCACCAAGCTTTCCCTTTATTTCTTCATCTTATCCTCACTAGCAAAGATATTCCTCGTCTTCGTCCTCCTTGAAATCAACCCCCTTTACGCCATGGCATCCAACAGTGCAAGTTGTCATCTCCCTCACTCTCTACACCCTCCTTGAAATCAACCTCATTTTATTGAAGTTCTCTCTAATGGTTTCTTTTTTGTTTTTGTATTTTTTCAATGGGTTTCTTTTTCGTCTCTTTCGCTCTCTTTAAGGCGCAAGCTACACTGAGAATTTTTTCCCAAACTGCCCCACTTTTTGAAAGTTTTTTCCAAACTGTCCTAGTTTTTTTTTTAATTCTCAAACCATCCTACTTGGTTACCAAAAATACCCACTTTTTGAAAGTATTTACCAAACTGACCCACTTTTAAAAGTATTTACTAAAATGACACACTCGGTCTTTGAAAGACCGAGTTTAGTCAAAACTAACTCGGTTTTTCAAAAACTGAATGTTAGAATTCGAAAAATCTAAGACTAACACTCGGTCTTTGAAAAACCGAGTTAGTTTTAACTAAACTCGGTCTTTCAAAGACCGAGTGAGATGGTTTGGAAATTTTTAAGAAAAAAAGTAGGACAGTTTGGGAAAAACTTTCAAAAAGTGGGGCAGTTTGGGAAAAAAATTCCTACTCTGAAGGGTTTCCCACAACTTTCGCTTAAAAATACCTTCGTCCGTTCCTCATATTTGTAGATTCGAAGATCTAGGGTTTGGCTTGACGATTCTTTGGGATTTTTGGAGAGGAAGAGATCAAGAGTATTGTTGAGGGAGCAGAAGAAGATGAGGATTTAGTTGGAATTATTTTATTAAAGTAAGGGTACTTTTGTCATTTCATAATTTATGTAGTTTTTGAGCAGGTCAACTGACGAAGACCAGTAGTTTACACGTGTGCGATGCACGTCTTAATAAATATAGTTTTTCTTAAAATAAAATGTCTTAACAAATATAGTTTTTTTTAAAATAAAAATAGTCTGGATTTGATCTAAAACCTCATTTACAATAGTTATGCATGTGCGTTGCATGGATTAATAGATGGACAAATTATATTAAGGCCTTCTTCCATTATAGTAGTAGAGAAAATATATATATATAAAGATATGGGGTTTTCTTCGTTGAATATAAATGGTGGGGATTAATTGCGTTGATCCAATAGTTCATGGGCATTTTTTGTAATTTTTCCTTATTAGATTTCAGTAAATTACTTAAGTGCCTAGGAGATTTTGAAATTTGAAGTTCCTCGGGAGAAATTCAGGTACACTCAATTATTGTTGATGTTAGTCGAAATTGGCATAAAAATATTTCATACGCTATTAATAAACACAGAATAACCAAACAAATAAAATTAAACATTCTAACTATGCATGAAACTCAATAACACAAGTAATATAATAAATAATAAGAAAGTAAATAGATATCACCGGGTTTGGAATTAATGTGAGGCACTCTCTTCTCTAAGAGAGGAATACCGCCTCCATGCAGACAACTTATGGTAATCATCTCTCTTAGCGGTCTAAGAACCTCTGACTATTAATAAACACGGAATAACCAAACAAATAAAATTAAACATTCTAACTATGCATGAAACTCAATAACACAAGTAATCTAATAAATAATAAGAAAGTAAATAGGTATCACCGGGTTTGGAATTAATGTGAGGCACTCTCTTCTCTAAGAGAGGGATACCGCCTCTTTGCAGACAACTTATGGTAATCATCTCTCTTAGCGGTCCAAGAACCCCCGACTCCGGGCACCTTGTCGCATACGGGCATGGAATGATTATCTATATAATAAAACACAAAGAAAGCTATCAAGTGGCTTGAAAGAGAATTTTTCGTTAAATATTGTTAAAGAACTTTATGTCATGTGATTGAGATTGAGATACTTTCAGTACTCCCAAAATATCTCAAATATTGTAGAAATAATTTTCATGAAGTCTAAATATTTGTAGAAGAATAATAGAATTTTTCTGAATTTTTTAACACATTTAAAAACCCTAAAAAACATTAAAAAAATCAAAAGAAAAAGAAAAGGCCACACCAGGTTTCGAACTCAGAACCTGAGAAGTCTATCAAGACTCAAACCCAGAACCAATAACTCCGGTTGGCTACGATAACGAACTTAATTCGCACCCACTAACCCGTAAGTCCAAAGTAACTAATTGATATGAACTAAGTGACACTCGCTTTTTGAGAAAGCGAGTTTGGTTAAAACCCAATCGCTTTTTCAGAAAGCGAGTGTAGGCTTTCGAAAATCAAAAGCCGCGCACTCGCTTTCTGAAAAAGCGATGAGGTTTTAACCACACTCGCTTTTTGAGAAAGCGAGTGAGGCAGTTTGGAAATTTTTTTTTAAAATAGGGCAGTTTGGGAAAAACTTTCAAAAGGTGGGACAGTTTGGGGAAAAATTCCCCAAAACAACTCCTTTATTTATTTAATTATTTCTCTCTCTCTCTCTCTCTCTCTCTCTCGCTCCTATTCAAAAAATTAAGAAAATTAAAAATTAAAAAACTAAAAAAAATTAAAAACTTTAAAAATAATTCAAAAAATCAAAAACTTATACAAAATTTATTTTAAAAATTTTAAAAATTTTACAAAAATTAATTTAAAATTTTTTAAAATAAAAAATTTTAACATTTTTAATAAATTTCAAAAAAATTTAAAAATTTCTAAAAAATTAAAAATTAAAACTTTAAAAACTTTAATAATAATTCAAAAAATCAAAAACTTGTTTAAAAAAATTATAATTTTTTTTAAAAAAGATTTAAAAATTTTAAATATTAAAATAATAAAAAAATGAAAAATAAATAATTAAAAATTTTAAATTTTGAAAATTTTGAAATTTTGAAAATTTGAAAATCTCAAAGCAAATACAAATCCAAATCCAATGCCGAATCTCAATCAAGGAGTCGTCGCCGATATCTGGTCCGCTACTGATTCCGTATCGGTGACTCCCCTCCACCGAATCGAGAGCCTATATATGTGATGCAACGACTCTGATTCATCTCATTAACCGAATTATCATTCTAATTTTTAATTTTGTGTGTGCAGGGGATTACTCAGTTTTTTTGCTAACTCGAATTTAGTATGTGCATGGGATCTAAGTTCAGAGAGGTATCATTGTTTTATTTTTGGGTTTAAAAAAATTTAATTTGGTGATTTATTTGATGAGTTTTTTATTGGTTTTGATTTAAGGTGTACACAAGTGAGAGATGGATTATTTGGTGGCCTTAATTTGGGCTTCCAAACCATAGCAGGATAGGTAAGCTGACCAGCAACCTAAAATAACTTGGCTAATATGCAACATTAATTTCTTTACTATAAGAGAAAATACTATCGTGAAATGATCCCTTCACTGGTTATTAGAAATCATGGATAACATAACATATAAGAACTTTTAGCATATGTTTGGATATATAGGATTGGGATGACTAGAGTTTACCAGTGAAGGGTGCAAACTCTCCACTCAAGAAAGACAGCTAAAGTAAATTTTTTATTTATCCATTTTGATTTTTTTTTATAAAGGTGCAATGGAGAGACAATGTGGAGATAAAATAAATGATTAGCTTGGTTTAGAGTTTTGAGAACTTCATGTATTTAATTTTGGTTGAAATAATAATAAGAGGTATTTCAATTGCAAACTAAGTCTCACACAAACAAATGTTTAGATTATTTGTGTTGTAGATACCTTCACACCTGCACTTGTGTTACCATTGTATTTAGACATGCTCATAGTGATTATGGGATTAGAGTAAGCTCTATAAAACCCATATGATAATGTCCTTGCATAACTATTACAAGCATCTAAAAGTGATGCTGAAGTTAAAAAAAACATTATGCAGTGTTTCTAACAAACTATATGCATTCCAGGTAAGTTCAAGCTAATGATCAAGAAGGCGATGGTTGAGCTTAAAGGTAGATATACTGCTTCCTCATATAATATGTTTGCTACTTCAATTAATTTGCTGGACCTCTAAAACTATTTTATATAATCAAACCAGGTGCACCGTTCCAAAACGTGCCATAGGCACGTGTCAACGGGCAAACCTAGGATAACAACAAATATACAAGACCTATTTGAAGTATTAAGCAAAGAAGAATGTATAAATATAGCCTTAGAATCATATTTTCTTTGTAGTAATATTAGGAATCTTAGAATTTCTCAGGAAGAAAAATTCCCTACAATTTTGGTATTGGAGAGATCCTTTAAGACTTGAGCACTTAGAACATAGTATAGATCCAGTATATCTAATTCATAAACAAACCCAAATTCTCATTGTTTAGAATTAATAGTTACTGCACTTAGAGAAAAAATTAATTATTAAAGGAAATATCTAATAAATTAGATTATATTAAGAACCAAAACAGCCATAAATTAAAAAAACTCAGTAAATTAGAATATTTACCAAATAAAAAGGACCTTTTAGAATTAAAAGAGGTAATAAATAATAATAAACATACGAAAATAGAAGTAGAATTAGAAACCCTTCTAGAAAGGTCAAAGGAAAATAGAAAGATAACGAGATTACTAAGCTTACCGTATATGATATCTAAGATATCATTAGAACCAACATGTAAGGAGAAAATAGCTAGGAAACAAATTACATTTCGATTTCCTGCTCAAAGAACAGAATAAGCAATAGAAATCAATCAAGCGTACAAACATTCATTGAACCCTCTAGAACTCTTAGGACCACAAAACAAGGTTCAACTAGTAATCCAAGGCCTTTGTTAAAGAGACTATTTAGCAGAAGAGCTAATAATTATGATGTTCAATTAGAAGAATTAATAGCCCCAGATCAAGATTATGATATGTTCTAGATAGAAGGATTAACTGTACTTAATCCAAGAACTCTATATCAGACTGGAAGATTTGAGTTCAAAACAAATTTTTTTTGGCATAACAGAGAACAAGCAATCAGTTATTTAGGAAATCAGACATGGATCTTACCATTGATTAGCCAATCAGCTGGAAATGAAATTACAGATAGATACAGATTCATGCATTTAGGATTAATAGTTATTGGAATAAAAGGATTAATGGGAACAAATTTAGGCTGTAAGGTATTAGTAACTTTATATGGCGATAGATGGAATGACATAGCAAAAGGCATGATAGCTAGTATAGAAGTAGATTTAAACAACAATTCAGATATTTTTTACTGCAACCCTGATTGCATGACAACAATAAAAGATTTTATTAAGCATATACGAATTGATATTCAAACCAAGGGCTTTGAGGAAGTACACAGTGAAGAAAATTTATTGGTTCGTATAGCATTTTTAGGTAGAATTACAACTTATTCTAAAGTAAAATATAAAGTACACATAAAAGAGGTAGTAGACTTGCTTAGTAGTAAAGGAATAAAAATGATTAAGCCATTATAATATAATTCAGAAAGACTTGTCGGATTATCTGGAAATTAGATAAGTTTTTAGAACCTTCTAAAACTATAATCCCACAAGACTCTTTAATCTATCAAGATAGTCAAGGAAGAACAAGTGTATGATTACCGATTATGTTCCACATACAAATAGGAGTATGCAAGACATAGAGACAGACTTAGAATTAGAATTAATTCATATAGAATACATAGAAACAATAATTGAATATAAGATTTTATATCCTAAAGAATTAGGAATGAAAGAACTATCTAAAGAAGAATTATTAGAACTAGAAGATAGTCATTATAGAGATAAATCTATTAAAGAAAATAAATATTTATATAATGATGAAGAGAAAAATATTAGAATAGGAATAATTCAAGAAGAAGTAGATGATATGCTAACAAGTGCATCAGATGTTTCCTATCAAAAGGATTTGCGAGAAACTCAACAATCATCTACAGTAGAAGAAACCACTTCTTCTTCCCCATTTGGTAGAACCGTTCCACTACCAAGAGTAATTCAATACACAGGAGGTAATCCTCCAAGAATTAGGATTAGTGACTATAGGGAACCTGAGAATATATATATAGAAGTAAAGGTAAAAGACAATTAGAACAACCTATTAAATTTCAAGCTAAAGTAGAAGCTCAAATTCTTAATATAGCAACACATGATTCTCATACATGGACTAATATTTAGGAATATGGAAATATACCATAATGAAAGACTATTATAGAACGTCTTTAAATTTACAAGTAGAAGATATGTATAAATATTTAGAAACAATTTTAGGTGAAAGTGTAAGAGCTTTATGGGAAGCCTACAAAGATACTCAAAAAGCAGACTACAATGTTTTAGTACCATTAGGACCAAATCCCTATAAATTTGTAAACAAAATTCAGAGCCTAGTGACTCGACAAGACCCAAATTTCAGTCATATAGGATTATAACGAGATGTTATTAGAAGTTTAGAACAACTAAGTTTATACAAATGGAAATATATTAAGAAGTTTCGTAATGATTATTCTTATTATACTTGTATTTCAGGAAATGCCTTTAATCAGGATTTATGAGATAAATTATTTAGAAAGCTTCCAGGAGCATTAGGAATAAAAATAGCAGAAAGATGGAAGACTGAACCTGTTGTAGAAACCAACCCAACCTATACCTGGCCAATAGGTCAGAGAATTCAACATATAATTAATATTTTAAAAGAAAAATGTACAGAAATACAAATTCAAAAACAACTAAAACGTTCAAATTAAGCATTATGTAGAGAAATATGTACACCCCCAACATATGGTATAGAAGAAATCAATTCTCGAATGTATAGAAGAAAATATAAGAAAGAAGACTCCTAAATATAGGAGAAAGAAATATTATTTGAAAAAGTCAAATAGGCGTAAACCTTATTTAGACCCACAAAAACACATTCGCAAATTTATACCAAACGGGTTATATAAAAATAAACTAGAATGTTTTACATGTGGCAGTCCAGAACATATGAGTAGAGCTTGTCCAAAATGAATTAATAAGCATGACAAAAATCATACACTGGTAGAACGTACAAATGAAGATCTTATTAATCTAGACAAAACTGTTTCCGACACTGAATCAATATATTCTATTAAACTATAGATGATCCTACTGAAGAATATATAATCCAAGAAGAAGACCAGCCAAATGAATTTGTTGAATGTTTTGCACCTCCCTTAGACATTCCAGAATTACACTTTTGAGACCTATACATGATGAATATAGATTCTACCAGTAAAGAAGATTCTTGTAAACATGATTGGAAAATAAATATAGGCACAGATAATATACCATGCGCTTATTGTAAATGGTACCCTAGTAAAGAAAACAGAACAAAATGTTCAAAATGTTATAAAGAAGGATGTATAAAATGTATAGAAAAGAAATGCGGAATGACATTTAGTCCATTAGTAGCTTGTACTCTAATACATACAGATGAACTAAAAATACTATAAAAAGGATAGAAAATTTAGAAGACACACAGAAAATCCTATATAATAAGGTAGAATCAATAGAAGAAAGATTGGATAAAGGAAAAAAAGGTCATGGAACATCCATTAGAACCATTGTTAGAATCACTAGAAATTAATATGAATGAATTAGTTCAAATTTATAATAGTGATAACTTAAAGTCCTTAAAAATCAGATGTGTAGTAAGAATAAAAAACTATGAGATTAAGTGTTTAGCCTTAATAGATACAAGATGTATTAATTGCATTATCAATAAAGATATAATACCAATAGAATATATAGTTAAAGCTTCAAAACCTATAGGAGCCCAACAAATGGATGGGCAAATATATGTATATGATAATCTTTTAGTCCCAAACAGTAAAATTATATTTGAAACCAATTGTGGAGAAAGTAAAGAATACACATTACCCAAAGATAGTACATAGGTTACACCTCTTAATTTCAAAAAAAAGATTTAAATCTAGGACTAAGCTTCCTATTAAAAGACAATGGAAGCATACTTATAAGTAAAGACTATTTACAATTACAAAAACATACCCTCTTTACTGTAGATTCTTGATTTTGATGGTTACAGCACAATACACAATTGTTCTAAATTACATATCTTTTGCAGTGTGTATCAAAAGTGGTCAAGGTCAATACCATGATGAAGCATTCAAAGCCAATACAGTGTAATGAAGCTTTCAAAAGTATTTGCTCAAGCCACAAAGACAAGATCAAGCCACAAAGACTCAAGTTCAAGTTCAAGACTTTCAAGAGCTTTCAAGTTTCAAGTTCAAGACTTTCAAGAGCTTCAAGTGATTGGCTACATTTGAACAAATGTGTTGTAATATTGTTTGTATTATTTGTGAGTCTTAAAATCTTGTAAAAGCCTTGTCACACACACACTCACACATTCCCTAAATAAAGAAAATATTTTACAAAATCAAAATGTCAAAACAAAGCTTGTATAAGTTCAGCTGATTGAGTACGAGTCAACTTAATCTTGGAAGCGGTCAACTGTTAGAGTACAAAACTGACTGAACTCACTCAAACTCTGACCAGTCGACTCTTATGGCAACCCAGTCGACTGTTCGAGCCATTTTTGACAGTTTTCTGTATTTAAAACTTGTTTTTCAAATTCAAACTTTTTACTGCCATTGTTTGACAGTTGGGATACTATTTCTCAACGTCCAAAAGTTTCTAACTCTATAAAAAGAGTATAGAATTCATTTGGGAAAGGTTACTTACTTACCAAAACTTTTTGATTCAAGTTTTTTGCTTTTGAGAAGAAAAAGAACAAGTTTAAAAAGCATATACTTTCTTTAAGACTTGGTTCTCTGATTTTCAGTCTTGTATAACATTGAATTCATTCTAGACTGAAGTCAGAAGTCGACCTATAGCCAATATACAAAAAGCACTTTCACATATAAGGCTTTAGGTTGTTGTAATCTCTTTTTTGTTGTTTCACTCTCGGGTTGTAAGAATGGTCCTCTCGGTTGGAGAGTATGACTCTTGGTTCAGAGTCGATTTCACTCTAGGGTGTATAGTGGGTTTTGCTCTCTCTAGTAGTGAGAGAGGTCCACGGACTTGACATAGTTGTTGTCAAAGGTCGTAGAGTATTCTTGTAACTTTTTCAAGAATAGTGGAAAATCTCAAGTGGGTTGCTTAGGGACTGGACGTAGGTTGGGAGGACCGAACCAGGATACATCGTGGTGTTTGTTGTGTTGTCTCTCTGTGGTTGTATTCTCTAAACTTGCATTTTTAATTTTTCTGAGTTCCTTGTGTAAATCGAGTCTGGTCAGTCGACTGCTTTACTCTCTAAGTCAACTTAACAAACTTGTAACTCCTCAGTTAAATTACTCTTCTTATCTGACGCTTCAATAGACTGCCTTCTATTTTCAGTCGACTTAACAATGCGAGAAGTTCAATTTATTGATTATTTTTTATATAACACTCTTCACCCCCCCCCCCCTCTAGTGTTATTTGCCTTGCATACAGAATCTAACATTTACACCAATATATATACATAATGAACCAACAATGACTAGACAAATAGAAAACCCTAGAATAGAAAATAATGTAATTGTCCAAATGAAGGACAATGTCCGTTACAATAAGTTACTATAGAAGATATAAATGAAGAATATGCAATAGATATTCAGACAGAATTCATGAACCTAGAACATTTATATCATACCTTAGTCAGTGAACAAGATATAGAACAATTAATTTCAAAAATAGAAAAATTAGGAATAATGGAAGAAGACATACTAAAATATTTGGGAAAAGACAGAGTTATATGCAAATTGAATATTATTAATCTAGAATATAAAATTCGTACTGCTAAAATCAATGCAACTAATCATGACCTAGAAGATTTTAAAATGCATATTTCAGGACTTTTAAAATTAGGAGTAATTAGAAGATCTGAAAGCCCACACAGATCAGCAGCCTTTATAGTAAGAAATCATAGTGAAATAATTAGACGAATGAGTAGAATGGTAATTAACTACAAAAGGTTAGATGATAATACAATAGACGATGGATATGATATACCAAATAAAACTAGACTAATAAATCAGATTCAATGATGTACATTTTTTTGTAAATTTGATCTAAAATCAGGATTTTGGCAAATTAAGATGCATCTAGATCGTGTAGAATGGACATCATTCACCTGTCCAGAAGGTCATTTTGAATGGCTACTAATGCCCTTTGGCCTTAAGAACACGCCATCTATTTTTCAAAGAAAAATGGATGATATATTTTTAAAACATAAAAAGTTTGTTGTAGCATATATATATGACATTTTAATATTTAGTAAGACCAGACAAGAACATCCTGGTCTTTTACAGATTATTATTTCTGAATTTATTAACCATGGATTAATAGTAAGTGATATGGATAAGAATAAGGTTAAATCGGGACCGTCCAAATCGGGCACGAATCTCAAAGCCTGGGGGCATAACATTGAATTCATTCTAGACTGAAGTCAGAAGTCGACCTATAGCCAATATACAAAAAGCACTTTCACATATAAGGCTTTAGGTTATTGTAAATCTCTTTTTTTGTTGTTTCACTCTCGGGTTGTGAGAATGGTCCTCTCGGTTGGAGAGCAGGACTCTTGGTTTAGAGTCGGTTTCACTCTAGGGTGTAGAGTGGGTTTTGCTCTCTCTAGTAGTGAGAGATGTCCACGGACTTGACATAGTTGTTGTCAAAGGTCGTAGAGTATTCTTGTAACTTTTTCAAGAATAATGGAAAATCTCAAGTGGGTTGCTTATGGACTGGACGTAGGTTGGGAGGACCGAACCAGGATACATCGTAGTGTTTGTTGTGTTGTCTCTCTGTGGTTGTATTCTCTAAACTTGCATTTTTAATTTCTTTGAGTTCCTTGTGTAAATCGAGTCTGGTCAGTCGACTGCTTTACTCTCTAAGTCAACTTAACAGACTTGTAACTCCTCAGTTAAATTACTCTTCTTATCTGACGCTTCAGTAGACTGCCTTCTATTTTCAGTCGACTTAACAATGCGAGAAGTTCAATTTATTGATTATTTTTTATATAACACTCTTCACCCCCCCCCCCCCCCCTCTAGTGTTATTTGCCTTGCATACAGAATCTAACATTTACACCAATATATATACATAATGAACCAACAATGACTAGACAAATAGAAAACCCTAGAATAGAAAATAATGTAATTGTCCAAATGAAGGACAATGTCCGTTACAATAAGTTACTATAGAAGATATAAATGAAGAATATGCAATAGATATTCAGACAGAATTCATGAACCTAGAACATTTATATCATACCTTAGTCAGTGAACAAGATATAGAACAATTAATTTCAAAAATAGAAAAATTAGGAATAATGGAAGAAGACATACTAAAATATTTGGGAAAAGACAGAGTTATATGCAAATTGAATATTATTAATCTAGAATATAAAATTCGTACTGCTAAAATCAATGCAACTAATCATGACCTAGAAGATTTTAAAATGCATATTTCAGGACTTTTAAAATTAGGAGTAATTAGAAGATCTGAAAGCCCACACAGATCAGCAGCCTTTATAGTAAGAAATCATAGTGAAATAATTAGACGAATGAGTAGAATGGTAATTAACTACAAAAGGTTAGATGATAATACAATAGACGATGGATATGATATACCAGATAAAACTAGACTAATAAATCAGATTCAATGATGTACATTTTTTTGTAAATTTGATCTAAAATCAGGATTTTGGCAAATTAAGATGCATCTAGATCGTGTAGAATGGACATCATTCACCTGTCCAGAAGGTCATTTTGAATGGCTACTAATGCCCTTTGGCCTTAAGAACACGCCATCTATTTTTCAAAGAAAAATGGATGATATATTTTTAAAATATAAAAAGTTTGTTGTAGCATATATATATGACATTTTAATATTTAGTAAGACCAGACAAGAACATCCTGGTCTTTTACAGATTATTATTTCTGAATTTATTAACCATGGATTAATAGTAAGTGATATGGATAAGAATAAGGTTAAATCGGGACCGTCCAAATCGGGCACGAATCTCAAAGCCTGGGGGCAAAATGGTAATTTTACCTATAAATGGGTCTGAAGCAGGTACTGGGTCTTCCTTTGGGGAAACCCAATAGCCCACGAACAGGCCCATCTCAATTGGGTGCGGGTTTTAACCCGCAGCGCACCCGGTCCAGCAGGATAGAATTAGGGTTTCTGATTAATCCTAATTAACGGCCCTGATTCGTATCTATCCTGTCACTGGGAACTAGGGATTACATTCCTAATCTAATCCTAGGGATTACATTCCTAATCTGATCCCAAAGGCGGCTATAAATACCCCCATCCACCACCATTAAGAGGTAATCAATCTTTTGCCAATTTACGCTCTTTCATGATCTTCCTGATTACTGACTTGAGCGTCGGAGGGTGCGTCGCCGGGATCAACCCCGGTGTCTCGCACTTTTTGCAGGTGAACGGTGGAGTCAGCGGTTGAACTCCGGCGGAAGAAGTTAAGGTTTGATTATTCGGTTCCCTTAAGAATCCACAAATACTATCTGTTTGCCCCCACACCAGATTTAGCGGTAACAGATTGGCACCGTCTGTGGGAACCAACGAATAGCAGCCCTTCCTCTTCCCGTTGGTCAGATCTTACCCAGCCATGCCTCCAAAGAATCTTAGATCTAGGGGGTCCAACCGTGGCCCTACTCTTCAACAGGAGAACCCCCTAGAAACAGTCCAGCCACAAGGACTCCCTCCTCAACCTGACCATGCCCCGCAGCAGGACCAACTTCCTCCTCAGAATCTTCAACCCCCTTGCGGTCAAACCGGTCCCCAGAATGCTGGTGCGGGGGGCTCCCGTCCCAATCCTCAGAAACAACCTCCCTAACATGATCGCGTCTTCGTACACAATCCCTCTACCGATTCCATGGCATCCCACAACCCCCGAGCTTCTGATGACCTTTGCAATACCATCCTCAATCGGCAGAAGGAAGAGGATCTTTACCGCCGTTTGGATGAAAGGCGGACCCGAGAGGGAGCCTCCCGCCAGCAACGTCCAAATGAGCGATCTCCTCATCCCCGAGACTGCAGAAGGTCCCCTCCTCGCCGAGGGCGGAGAGAGTCCCCCGGCCACCATAGGAGAAGACCTCACTCTCCTGCTGGTCGGCAACCTCCGAGGAACGATGAAGCACCCATCACTCGTGCCGAGTTCCAGCAATTCCAAGTAACCATCATACAAGCCCTCAATCTCTGACCCAACAACAACAACGCTCAGAGGGTCCCCACTCCTCCTCCGGTCCAAAGTCCTTGCCGACGGTCCCTAACTCCTCCCCAGCTCCTAGCAACCCCCAGCACATTCCTATTCCTCGCCACTCCCGGAGCTACCGTCGTCGTAGCCCCCGCTCTCCCTCGTACGAAGACGAGTCCAGAGGCTCATTTGATTACCGTCGAAGGGATGAAACTGTCTACTGTCGTCTCCACGAAATGGAGAGGCGCTTGGGTCAGCTAGACAGAGAGGAAGAGCTTAGAGGAAGGACCCTCCGTCCAAGCTGACCTCCTTTCTCTCGAACCATCATGGAGGCGCCTGTTTCAATAGGCTTCAAGCCTCCACAATTCGAGACTTATTCTGGGGAGTCTGACCCCGTTGATCACATCGAAAGCTTTAAGACCCTCATGCTAATCCACCAAGCTTCCGATGCTCTGTTGTGCAAGACCTTCCCCACTACTCTCAAGGGGCCGACCCGGGAATGGTACTCTCGCTTTGCTCCATCCTCAATATTCTCCTTCGAGCAATTCGAGACCCACTTCGTCACCCACTTCATGAGTAACCGCCGAACTAAGAAGACCCGCATTTCGCTACTATACCTCAGCCAGAAGAAGGGTGAGAAGCTGAGAGACTATATGAAAAGGTTCACCGCGGAAGCTAGGTCCATCGCTTCCCTCGACCAGTAGGTCGCTGCAGCAGCATTCCAATCAAATGTCCTTAACTCCAGCCTTCGGTCCTCCCTCACCAAGAAACCCCCACAGAACTTCTCCGACCTCCTTCTCCGAAGCGAGAAGTATATCCGGGCTGAGGAAGCTGAGCATCGCCCCACCTTTGAGGGGCCTTCCTCCAAAACCAAAAGAAAGGCAGGTGAAGAAGTAGGAGCCAATAAGCTCCAGAAGGACAATGGCGGTCAGTGCCGCCTTCCCCCCAGATTTGAAAATTTCACTCCTCTTAACGCCAAAATTTCCACTATTCTCATGGAGGTTGAGAAGGAAGGGGTTATACCTCCTGCCCCGAAGATGAACACCCCTGGCAAAAAGATGGATAAAGAGAAGTGGTGCCGTTATCACCGGGACCACTGCCACGACACCAATGATTGTCGGTCCTTGAAGAACGAAATTGAGGCCCTCATTCAGAGGGGCCAGCTGACTAAATTTGTGAGGAAAAACCGAACCAATCTTCCTCCTCCCCCTCGGGGGGCTAACAAGCGTACTGAAAGGCGCGAGGAAACTCCCGAGTTCGAAGAGGAACGCGTCCTGCATCTCATTCACGGAGGCCCCATGGGGGGCACCTCCAACTCTTCTCGGAAGGCCTTCATAAGATAAGTCAATTCGGTTCACGGCACACCTCCCCCTAAAGGCCTCAGAGTACCAGTCACATTCTCAGATGAAGACCTTGAGGGCATCCGAACCCCCCATTGCGACGCACTAGTGATTAACCTCCATATAGCGAACTTCAAAGTGGAGAGGATTCTAGTGGACAATGGCAGCTCCGTTAACATCCTCTTCCTCGCCGCTTTCAAAGGCCTCAAGCTATTCCGGGACAGGCTTAAGCCTGCTAGCTACACACTCCACGGGTTCACAGGAGTGCTAGTGACTATCGAAGGGGTAATCACCCTCGATGTAACCGCTCGCAAAACTCCTACTACCCGAACGGAGCCGATGGACTTCATGGTAGTCGATGTCCCCGCTACTTATAATGTGATCCTAGGCCGACCTGGCCTAGCTGCTCTAGAGGTCGTCCCATCGGCTTATCACCTCAAGCTGAAGTTCCCCACCAGGGCAGGAGTAGGGGAAGTAAGAGGCAGTCAAGAGATGGCTCGCAAATGTTACATGACCTCTACTGGGGGTCCAGTCATCTCCCTCGAAACTCTTGAAATCCCCCAAGAGAGTGTCCGACCAACGTCCGAGCCGGTGGATGAATTGGAGGAAGTGCTCTTCTCTGAGTAAGATCCGAACCGCAAGTTCTTTATCAGCAAGACCCTCCCATCTGCCCTATGCTCCGACATAGTCCAATGCATTAGAAAGAACCGTGACCTCTTTGCATGGTCGGCCACCGACATGCCAGGAATCTCCGAAGAGCTCCTCGTCCACCACTTGAGCGTTGCACCAGGGTCCAAACCGGTCCAACAAAAGAGGCGCAAGTTTGCCCCCGAGCGCCAGCAAGCTATCAAAGAAGAAGTGGACAAACTCCTTAAGGCTCGGTTCATACAAGAGGTAAATTACCCTGAATGACTCTCCAATGTGGTCATGGTAAAGAAGTCCAACGGGAGCTGGAGAATCTGCATCGACTTCACCGACCTAAACAAAGCATGCCCTAAAGATCCATTCCCTCTCCCTAGCATCGACACCTTGATCGACGCAACTTCAGGCCATGAACTCCTCAGCTTCATGGATGCTTTTTTCGGGTATAATCAGATCCGCATGTTTCCCCCGGATATCCCGAAGACCTCCTTTGTTACCGATCAAGGGCTCTACTACTACAGGGTAATGCCCTTCGGGCTGAAGAATGCCGGTGTGACCTATCAACGCCTCGTCAACAAGGTCTTTCAACAACAGATCGGCCGAAATATGGAAGTATATGTTGATGATATGCTCGTTAAGAGCATCCATGGGGCCGATCATGTGGCCAATCTGCAGGAGGTGTTCGATGTACTCAGGAAGCATGATATGAGGCTCAACCCGAACAAGTGTGCGTTCGGAGTCTCGTCGGGGAAGTTCCTAGGCTTCATGGTCAGCCAAAGGAGAATCGAAGCTAACCCCGAGAAGATCAAGGTGATACTGGACATGGCTCCTCCCAAAAATGTGAAAGAGGTTCAGAAGCTGACAGGATGCCTCATTGCCATAGGGTGCTTCCTTTCTAAGTCAGGGGAGAAGTGTCTTCCCTTCTTCAAAGCACTTAGGGGGGACTAAAGGTTTCGAATGGGGACAACAACAGTAGGAATCGTTCGATCAGCTCAAGGCCTACCTAGTCAATCCCCCGCTCCTCAGCAAGCCAATCCCCGGGGAGACCCTCTACCTCTACTTAGCTGCCTCCGAGCAAACCCTCAATGCTGTCTTGGTGAGGGAAGAAGACAGAGCTCAGAAGCCCATCTACTATGTGAGCAAGGTACTTCGGGATGCCGAGCTCCGTTATCCAAGGCTGGAAAAGATGGTGTACGCCTTGGTCATGGCAGCTAGGAAGCTTTGCCCGTATTTCCAGTCCCACTCGGTGGTCGTTCTTGCCGACCAACCGCTGAAGCAAGTCCTCCATAAGCCGGAGACCTCTGAACGCCTCATGAAGTGGTCGATCGAGCTGAGCCAGCATGATATATCATACCAGCCTCGGACCGCGATCAAGGCTCAGGCCTTTGCTGAATTCATCGTTGAAAACACCATTCCCAATGTCAGTCAAGCGGCAAACGGACCTCCTATTTGGACGGTATATGTAGATGGATCCTCTTGCACCGAAAGGAGCAGAGTCGGGGTCATTCTGGCAGGCCCAGATGACTTCGTTCTCCAATACTCCCTCCGCATCAACTTCAAGGCCTCCAACAATGAAGCGGAGTATGAAGCCCTTATAGCCGGTCTCGGAATGGCCCGCAAAGTAGGGGCACAACGTCTCCGGATATTTAGTGACTCTCAACTGGTCGTAAATCAGGTCTTGGGCGAGTACAAAGTGCGATATGACCGAATGGCTAAGTATCTAGTCAAGGTCTAAAATCTCATGGCTCTATTCGAAGAGGCACTTATTCAGCGAATCCCCAGAGAGGAAAAATGCCCGAGCAGATGCCCTCTCCAAGTTAGCCTCTTCCTCCTTCCAAGGTCTCGAACAGACCGTCCTGATTGAAGTGCTCCTAAGACCAAACATAGAAGAAGAAACTTCCGACTCGATGGAGTCACTGCCTGTTCAACTTCAAGATAAATGGATGAAACCCCTAGTAGAATTTCTAAGGGATGGGCTCCTCCCCGAAGACCCTAAGGAAGCTCGTCGAGTCAGAACCAGAGCGGAGCGGTACACCCTTGTTGAGGGGGCCTTGTACAAATGCTCCTTCACACAAGTAGATGGCAGGCCTTATTTGAGGTGCCTTTCCCCAGAGCAAGCCACATACGCCTTGCAAGAGCTTCACGAAGGCATAGGCGGGGCACATTCAGGATCAAGATCTCTCGCCCGGAAGGTGTTGAATTATGGATACTTCTGGCCAACCCTCCTACAAGACGCCGAACGACACGTTCGGCAATGCAGCTCTTGTCAGAAGTATTCCAACATTCGTCGCCTACCCCAAGCTCAGCTCACCTCCCTATCAAGTCCGATCCCTTTGGCAATGTGGGGGATGGATTTACTAGGGCCGTTTCCACCAGCTCCCGGCCAACTCAAATTTTTAGTCGTGGCAATCGACTACTTCTCGAAGTGGATAGAGGCCGAGCCCTTGGCTACAATCACCGAGAACAAAGTACTTCAGTTCTTCTGGAAGAGCGTTATCTACAGGTTCGGCATCCCTCGGGTCCTCATAACCGACAATGGAACACAATTTACAGGGGCCGCATTCCGAGCTCTGTGTGAAGACCTCACCATCCAACAACGCTTCTCCTCCGTCTCCCACCCGCAGTCGAATGGTCAAGTAGAAAATGCCAACCGACAAATCCTCTCCGGTATTAAGAAGAGGCTGGATAAATCCGCCAAAGGCTTATGGGTTGATCAGCTCCCTAACGTACTATGGAATTACCACACTACGAAATGGACCCCCACAGGAGAGTTGCCGTTCAATCTCACCTATGGGTTCGAAGCTGTGATCCCCTTGGAAGTCGGTGTACCCTCTCCTCGCCTTATTGCTTATGAAGAAGAGCAGAATGCCAGAGAGCTTCGGGTGAATTTGGATTTGATTGACGAGCTCCGTGAAAGAGCTTCAATTTGCCAATAAAGCTATTGAAGGAGGATTGAGCTGGCCTACAACAAGAGAGTCTGTCCCACCAACCTCAAAGAAGGGGACTTGGTTCTCAGAAAGTTAGCAATCTCTTTCCCCAGTCAGAAGAGTAAGCTAGCTCCAAATTGGGAAGGACCCTACAAGATCACCAGAGTGGTTCGGCCCGGGACATACCGTTTAGAAGACCTTGAAGGCAGAGAGGTTCCCAGGACTTGGAATGCCGACCATCTCTTAAAGTACCAAGTGAGCACATGAATGCCTCTCTAAGTACCTTCAGATGTCGAACCGTTCCTTTCCTTTCACTTGTATTTTTCTTCTTTATTTCTTCAATGTAATAACGGCTCGCAACTTAGAAGCAGCCGACTATTAGTTATCAATAAAGAACTCTTTTTTCCCGTATTCCTCTTGTGATTGTTTGCATCTCTCTGTTTTTAATTACTTTTATTTAAACGATGTGTTCGGAGTCCAACACTTGGCTCGACTCCGCTTCGCAAGCTCGCTCTTAAGCGAGCTAGAAGTGGTTCGCCATTCGGAATTGCTCCCACAACTGTTGAAATACAATCAAACGACGAGTTCTGAGTCCAACACTTGGCTCGACTCCGCTTCGCAAGTTCGCTCTTAAGCGAGCTAGAAATGATTTGTCATTCGGAATTGCTCCCACAACCGTTGAAATACAATCAAACGACGAGTTTGGAGTCCAACACTTAGCTCGACTCCGCTTCGCAAGTTCGCTCTTAAGCGAGCTAGAAGTAGTTCGCCATTCGGAATTGCTCCCACAACTGTTGAAATACAATCAAACGACGAGTTCAGAGTCCAACACTTGGCTCGACTCAGCTTCGCAAGTTCGCTCTTAAGTGAGCTAGAAGTGGTTCGCCATTCGAAATTGCTCCTACAACCGTTGAAATAAGCCCTCGCTCCGCCGACGCACATGAAATTTCTACAACTAGAGTACTCGGAAGAACTAACGTTTGGATCTTATGGTTCGTTTCCAAAATTAGAAAGGCCACCCTACATCTCCAACACACGAACATCAAAAAGTAAACGAACTTTTATTTTATTAAAGAGTTCAACAAACAAAACGTTCGAGTTTCAACACCAAGTTACTACAACAGGGTACCACAAAAACTCAAAGAAGCATAATACAACTTATTTAACGCTTCTTCGAAACGGGGACGTTTCGGTTCAGGGACACACGGGGGCGGTGCCGCTTAACCTTCGAGCTCGTTTCTAGGCCGACGAACGGAGACACCTCTTCGGCACTGCCTCTAACTGTGGCTCCGACGGAGGCGCCACTAGACGAAACAGCCACACCACTCTGAGCATCAGCCGGACTCCGCCTGACAGCAGGTGGACGAGTCGTAAGCTCGTAGGAGGAGATCCCCCTTCTCGCTTTCTTTGCGAGTACACGTAGTACTTCGGACGTTAACTCTCACAGGCTGAGGCTTAAGGCGGGCGACCTCTTCCTCGAGTTCGACGATCCTATCCTTCAAAGTATCGTCCTTCACAGATATTTTGAACCGAGTAAGGTTAGCCGAGCCTGCATCACCAGCACTGTCAGCGATGATGCGACGAAGGTTGGTCACTTCAATGCTTTTGTCGACTGTAACCCTCCTTAACTGCTCGACCTTCGCCGTGAGCTCGTCGCGCTCAGCCATCAGCTTTCCCACTGCCGAGGCTAACTCGTCCTCCTCCGCCGAAAGCTCCTCTTCAGCTATTTCCAAATGACGAACCTTCGCCAGCAGATCGCTTTTCTCTTTCTCGACGTCGAATAACACCCTCTTGAGCAACTCCACCTCGCCTTCGAGACGAGCTTCGCGAGACTGCTTTCGTAGTCCTGCACGAAGGCGGGCTGCTTCAGAGTCCGAACTGAGTCCGACGATTTGAAAGACAGAAGCATATCAACATAAAAAGGCAAAAGGCAGTGCTCAACACTTGCCGAGTTTCAAAGAAATTCCGAGCCCAACACTTAGCCAAATTTCGAAAAGAAAACTCAACACTTGGACAACATTTGAGAAAAGAGATTCGAACAAAATTTTATTCACATCAGAAGAGCGGTGGCCAGTCCGCTATAAGGCAGTACATTAAAAGAAAGAAAAAATTACAAAAGCGAGGGGACCAAGGGTCCACCTGGGGGGCAGCTCGGACATGGCACCTCGGTAAATGTCCCCTCGCCCCCCGTCACCACGGCGTGGGGGTCGGCCGCCACGATCTCCGGATCGGCAGGCACCTCGCCATCCCGCTGCTCGCCCTCCTTCTCTTCTTCCTCCTCCTCTTCTCCCTCCTCCTCTACGCCTTCTTCCTCACCGCCGGGCCACAACCGGTACCCCACCCTCTCGAAGCCCGGGACTCGAGCCTCGACATGGTCGAGCGCTCTCGCGTAAGACAGCTCCATATTTTTGGCCATGTGGTTCTTCGCCTCAGCTTCGATCTCCTTCCTCGCCTTCTCCACCGCCTCGGCTGGTTCCGCCTTCACCGCCTCCAAGGCCTTCGCCGCTGCGGCCCTCTCCTCATCGGCCTTGGCAACCTCCGCAGCGAGCTTCTCCTTCGCTCGCTCCAAGGCCACCTCGAGGTCGGCGACCCGAGCCTCCAAGGCCTCCGAGCGATGCTGCTCTGCGTCGAGCTGCTTCATGGCCCTCGCCCGTTCTGCTCGGTCCTTGTCACTGAGGGCCTTCAGCTCCCTCTCCTGCTCGGCAAATTCTTGGACGAGGTGGTTGAAGTGGCAAGTAGCCTGCAAAAAGTAGTAGTTAGGACGCAGTAAAAACAGAGCTGTGGACTTAGAAAATTTTCAAAAAAAAAAGAGTCAAGACTTACCGACATAAGCGACCGAGCAATTTCGAAGGTGTCGCCGCCGGTCGTCCCCGCCTTCAGGGCGGCTCGGTCCTTCGGGGTCGCAAGATGTTTGACTGCCTGCATGCACATCTGCGAATTGCCCAAGAAGCTGTCGTGGTTCTTCACCCGCCAGTCGGGGACGAACAACTTCTTGTGGGCCTTGGTCAAAATCTCCTCAGCCTGAGGAGTCAAAGAAGGGGCCTCGAGCGCCAGCTCCACCGAGATGGAGAAAGTCTCACTTGCCGGGATAGACGAGGCAGGGGCAGACGGGTCAGGAAGGACGGCTGCCACCGAAGACGGTGCCTGAAGAGCAGGAGTAGGTGTGGCAACGACCAAGGGAGCCTTGGTGGGTCGGTCGGACGTAGGACCCGCGCTCGTCCTCTTCCTTTTCCTGCCGTCAGCAACTTTGCTCCGCTCCGTCATCATACCCATAAAGTCCATCTTCGGCGCCTCCGTTCAAAGCAACAAAATAAAAAAAAAGAGTTAGAAAAACGTACAAGGCATTGGAAAAGAATTGCAGTAAGATGTCAGGAGCGTACTCGGGTCGATCGGACTAAGGCCCGACCCGTGTAGCACCTCCTCGGTCATCTCTCTCTAGCTCAACATCGGGAGAGCGATTATCTTGGCCGCCACCTCCTCCTCGGCAGTTGTCAACACCGGGTCGGCCCTTGCAAACTTCGGCACCTCCGCCTTCCACCGAGTTGGGAAGCCTAATGTCGAAGGCCCCTTTATCAGGAAAAACTTCTCCTTCCAATGTTTTATCGAATTCGGATTCTCTATTAACTTAACGCCTCTCCGGGGTGACAAGTAATAGCAAGGCTCGAGCTTGGTCATCCGGTTGATTCGGTATAAGCTTCGAAGGATGACGAGGTCCGGCTCGACTTCGGTAATACGACACTGGAGAAAGAAGGCGAGCACATGGCGCCAAGTGTTCGGCATGAACTGCACAGGGGCCAGACAGTACCAGTGAAGGACCTTCAACACAAAGGGGTGAAGAGGGAAGCACAGACCAGCGTTCTAGGAGTCGAAGTCGAAAATGCACGTGTCTGATGACAGGACAGTGTTCGCTCGCATTCTGGGGCCGGGGAGGATCAGCCTATACTCCGGAGGGATGGCGAACCCCTTTCTGATCTGGAGGAGATCCCGCTCGGATAGCACCAAAGCGAGATCATCCACCTCGGTGACCTCCCTGGGGTCATTCTCCTCATAAGTTGCCGAGCGACCAACGATCGCCTTACTCAGGAGATCGTCGCTGTACTGCCTTATCCCCGCATGACCGAACAGCACGCCAGGCAGCCGACCCGACTCGGGAGCTTGTCTATTAATCTCCACAATCTCCTTGACTATCGAAGACCGAACCACTACTCTCTTCTTCTCCTCGGCCGCAGACGACCCTACTACCTCCTTCCCCTTTCTACGGCTCACTACTTCCCTCATCTCCTCGGCGCTTCGGTCTCCCGAGGACGATGCCTCACATCTCGAGCTCACTCTTGACATCTCGAATAAACATCTAAGACAAAGAGGATTGACCTTGATGTGACGTAGCTTTGAAGTGACGTTCACGGTCGGAAATAGTTCGCCGAAAATTGCCTGGCCCACGCGACAGCTAGCACAACCGCCTTAGAGCGCAAATCGCCGCTAGCAGAGCAAATCGAGGGCAAAAGTAAAAACTTGGGAGTAAAAGTGAGAAATGAGCTAAGGGGTGAGGGGGGTGAGAACTTATAACCAAGAAAGCGACTGTTGGGCTTCCGAAACGTTTTATGACCCACTAAGGGAAGGCAAAACGACAAAATAGGGAAAGTTGCGACGTTCCAAGGGAAAGGCCCGTCGGTTCGCTTAACACCACTACTCGACGACTCGTGGCTCGCCGAGCCACGAGGCAATCTGACGAGGTGACGAGGTACCGACCTCCACATATGGGAAAAAATACCGCCGAGCTAGTTTCACCGTCAGATCGTCTCAAAATTCGCGTCAAAACATGATGGACGGCTCAGATCATGCCACGCCCACCAAACAACAAGATAATGTTTTCTCGTGATCTGAGCCTCCAACTTCGTGATACGCGCCATGATGAATGCCTCGGATCTCACCACGTGGTTCGAAGACTCGATCCGAGCTCCTGATTCACCGGAGCGCTCGGTCGAGCCACCGAGCCACCATCCTACTGGGCCGAGGTGACGAGGTACCAACCTCCACATATGGGAAAAAATACCGCCGAACTAGTTTCACCGTCAGATTGTCTCAAAATTCACGTCAAAACATGATGGACAGCTCAGATCACGCCACGCCCACAAAACGACAAGATAACATTTTCTTGTGATCTGAACCTCCAACTTCGTGATACGTGTCATGATGAACGCCTCGGATCTCACCACGAGGTTCGAAGACTCGATCCGAGCTCCTGATTCACCGGAGCACTCGGTCGAGCCACCGAGCCACCATCCTCCCGGGCCGAGGTGACGAGTTTGGAATTTCAGAAATCAAAATCATGAGGCATAAACCGAGCTACTGGGGGCAGAGGACGAGCTGCCGAGCCACCGGAGTGCTTAGCCGAGCTACCGGACAGCTTAGTTGAGCCACCGAGCGACGGGGGCGGAGGATGAGCTACCAAGTCACCGAGCCGATGTGACGAGGTACCGACCTTCACATTTGAAGAAAAATGGAGCCGACCTGCTTCCGCCGTTGGATCTTGTCAAAAAACGTGTTAGAACACGATGGACGGCTCAGATCATGCCACGTCCACAAAACGACAAGATAGCGTCTTTTTGGGATTTGCACCATAATGGACGCTCCAGATCGTGCCACGTAGCTTGGCAGATCGCTACGCGGCGATCCACCGAGCTACCAAGGATCCGAGCCGAGGTGCCGAGGTGCCGACCCTCGCATACGAAGAAAAAACTCACCGAGCTACCCAGACCGTCCGATCCTCCAGAAAACCGTGCTCAACTCTGATGGAGGGTCCAGATCGCGCCACGACGTAATTCGGTATTAAAAATTAATTTTTATTTATTTATTAAAATCGTTTTATTTATTTAAAAAATTGTGAAAAAATGATTAAAAATTCGAGAAAATTAATTAAAAATTCTAGAAAATAATTATAAATTCGGGAAAATATTTTTGAGCCCTTGAGTGAATAATTATTGTCTGGAGTGATTAACTAAGACTCCCGAACGACGAATCAACACTTCGCAAAATTAAATAAGTGATTCGAAAAATAGATAAAAATTAAGGGAAAATGCCAGAAAACCAGAGGGGCTCAAGAACAACTTAGAGCGCGCAACTAACCTGGAAAATCACCATGCTGCCTCATACAAAGAATCGAAACCTCCCATTGGACTCCGATACAACTCCGCAAGCCATCAAAACAGTAAAACTACTCCTCAAAGGCTGATCAAACTCAGTCTTCGGGAGTGGGGGGCTCGTGATATGGCTAAGAATAGGGTTAAATCGGGCGCGAATCTAAAAGCCTGGGGGCAAAATGGTAATTTTACCTATAAATGGGTCTGAAGCGGGTACTGGGTCTTCCCTTGGGGAAACCCAATAGCCTGCGAACGGGCCCATCTCAACTAGGTGCGGGTTTCAACCCGCAGCGCACCCGGTCCAGCAGGATAGAATTAGAGTTTCTGATTAATCCTAATTAACGGCCCTGATTCGTATCTATCCTTTCACTGGAAATTAGGGATTACATTCCTAATCTAATCCTAGGGATTACATTCCTAATCTGATCCCAAAGGCATCTATAAATACCCTCCATCCACCACCATTAAGAGGTAATCAATCTTTTGCCAATTTACGATCTCATATAATCTTCCTGATTACTGACTTGAGCGTCGGAGGGTGCGTTGCCGCGATCAACCCCGATGTCTCGCACTTTTTGCAGGTGAACGGCGGAGTCATCGGTCGAACTCCGGCGGAAGAAGTTAAGGTTTGATTATTCGGTTCCCTTAAGAATCCACAAATACTATCTGTTTGCCCCCACACCAGATTTAGCGGTAACAGTAAGTAAAAGGAAAATGCAACTATTTAAGAATCAAATAGAATTCCTTGGAGTAATAATAGGCCACGGAAAAATAAAACTTCAGCCCCATATAGCTTAAAAGGCTTTGGATTTTCCAGATAAACTAGACACATTACAACAGATTCAGCAATTTTTATGATTAGTTAATTATGCTTGACCGTTTATTAAAGACCTAGGAAAAATAGCAGGCCCTTATATGCAAAGACTTCTCAAAAGGGTCAATGACATTTCAAGCAAGAAGATATTAAATTAGTACAACAAATAAAACAGTTAATAAAAGCTCTCCCTGAATTAAGTCTGCCATTAGATATAGACTATTTAATAGTTGAGATAGATGGATGTAATACAGGGTGGGAAGCCACTCTTATTGTTATACCAAATAAGTATTTAGATCGCAAAACAAAAAGAATATGTAGATACGCTAGTGGAAAATATAAAGAAAAAGGTAACATTAGTAGTATTGATGCAGAACTTCTAGCAATCTCTTATGCATTAGACAATTTTGAGTAATTTATTATTTCTAGAAAAGAAATTACTCCAACTGGGAAATACCCGAGCCCTAATTGATGAGGGATAAGAGCAATGACTTGCAAAAGGCATAGTTTCTTTCCATAGTAAGATGAATTTAGATAGTAAACGCAGCTCACGCAAACGTTGGTAAAATTTTTATTGACCGTTGTTTTGCCCTAGGAACAAGTATTAATTTTGCCCATATTAAAGGTAATACTAACACCATTCCAGACACCCTTAATCGCCTTCTCCATCAGAGTACGCTAGAAAGCATGGTGGACCTTGTACATCTTATTGGCCCAGATTTATTTTTCTTTTTAGAATATTGTTCTGTTGAACCAAATTAATGATACCAATGCTCTTTATGAATTATTAGAATATTTTTGGGAAGATGACAACCATATCAGAGATATTTTAATAATTCAATGAATAAGAGAAATTTATTATAGATCTATGTTTGTACGACCAAGATTACAGCCAGGCATACAAAATCTTGACCTGGTTCATCCCAATCCTTCTAATCTTCCGAACCCTTTTCTTGATTATACAGACTTAAATTTTTCTTTACTTCAGTTTCTTCAAATTTGCTCCATAGAAAGCACTAGTAGATGTATAAGCATTTAGTAGAAGTATTGATTATATATATGACAAACATTTTTTTATACCAACTAGAAAATCAATTCGATGAAAATAAATATGAAGGACTAGTTAGAAGACAACTGGTTACTAAAAGAATTAATCATCTTCTCAAATTATCCTCACTTTACTTGCATACTGAATATGAACATTTTTGATAATGATGTGCAGATGGCGAGACTGCAGCCAAACAGTTCTCATAATAATGTTCAGACTATAGTACCAAGACCTTTTACTCAAAACATGGTACAAAGACTACAACTAGAACGTATGCCTTTTGGTAATCAAGAACTTCTAGTCTTTCCAAATAGTAATATTTCTTTCAAGACCTTTCCACATATCTATGTCACTAAAGAACAAGGATGTATTTTAGATAATTTATCAATTGCTTTCAATAAAAAAGATCAGAAATATTTCTTAGCAGCCATAAATTCTCTATCAAAAGTCCTAGATAGTATCAAAGACTTTAGAGATCCATTTTATAAAGGGTTTAATAACTTATTAGACACATTAGATGTAGCCAGAAAGCATCTAGGACCTAATTACTTTTTTTCTCCTTCATTAAGATCAGTTTATGAAGCACACTTAGATTATTCGGTAGCAAAAAATGAAAGAGGAAAGATTTTATTTTTTGATCATTGTAAAGCCATGACAAGAACCGTTAAAAAATTAAATGATAATATTAATAGTTTAATTCATGAGAAGCAGATCTTGCATCAGAAGATATATGATCTACAAAAAGACTTATTTCAGACCAAGTTTCCACCTAAGACTGTACCCCCATCATAAATCAAAGGGGTGAGCCTGGTGAGTATTCCTATCTGAATGCTACAAAAGATACTAGTGGGTCTACAATTTCAATAGCTAGTCTGGCTCGAACGGCAGCCAGTAAAGATATCTCATGTTTGTTGATGGTTGTGGCATTGCCAAAAGGCCAAGATAAAGGGAAATCCCCAATACACAGTTCCTCAGAACAACCCTAAAACTATAAGAAGTTAGAACAAATTCTTTAGCAAATAGAACAAACCCCAAAACAATAAGTGCCAGTTAAGAAGACAAAGCTTAGAGTTGAAACAAATGATAGCAGAACAGGTGGTACAAACTATAGCGCCCCAAATTTCCAATAAATAAAATTAGAAATACGTGGCACAAATTTCAGAATCAACTTCAATTGTAATCATAAACATAGCAACCAGATATGGGAAAAATTAAAATTTTTTATTACATCAACTCTTTTATAAAGTACAGCAAAATTTAAACACTTTGAATTACAGTTCTTTCTCTTTACAATCATTCCTTTTACAAGATATGCATAAACATTAAACATTCTACCACACGCTCCCAATTCCATGCTAATGGTACCTACCTATAAAATATGAGGCTAGAGATATCCCTAACCCCAAAACTACAGGGGTCAGCCATAACGGGGTGAGTGATATACAAAGAAAATACAAACTTAAATGGAAACATAAAGAATAAAATCATAAGTCAACAAGTGAAATATATTAATACAGTAATAATAGATGGAACATGAAATAACAATTAATGAAGCATAAATCATCAAGTGAAACTAGGATAAGTGTCAAGTGTAAGAAAACAGAAAACTGCATACATAATACAAGTCAAGAAAAGCACAAATGCACATAATGATTACTAATACATACTTGTCGGATTCTATGCATCCCATACTATATAGGTCCAGTGCAAGCCCTTATCGCTCTCCACTTTATAGGTTTTAATTACTCGTTATGCAACTAATCCTACTACGATGATAAAAACAAGATCTAGAATACTCCGCGAATAGGCCTACGTTCCGGTATCTACCAAGTAGACTAGCACCCTCAACGCGCAAGCATCATGTAAGTGTCGCCCTGAACATTCCAGGTCAAAATTTCACGAATAGGTCCTAGCCTTTGGAATAAAATCACCCAACTGTAAAAGACCCTCAACGTGCGAACCCGGGAGATGGCAATGATAATCGTATCCTTCAGAATCAAACCGCCCAACTACGACAATAGTTGCGAACCTCGTCCGTCCACTATACAGGGCCCCCTACTTACGTTTCTCAAGGTCTATCACCTCTCCACTAGTGCATGTCCTTATATTTATTATTAGTTGTTAAGTCACAATTTCCCTCTAGAGTTGGTGTACTCTTCCGGACATAACTTTTACAAAATCAACCACAAAAGTCCCACTGGCCAAAATTCCATAAAATCTCACATGCCGGCATGCTAGGGTCCCACTCAATCTCTAGAGTCTTATAACTCCACATATCATCAACAATCTTTCTAGGGTTCACATCATAACCCCAATCCTCAAATCAAAACTCAACTTGGTTCAATTAAATAAACTACTCTTCATTAATCACATTCCTTTTAATCAACCATTATTGCCATGAGAACTCGTTTATATGTATGGACACACATTTCATTCACAAATAAATATAGATTTTTACAAAATCTGAAAATTATACGATTTTGTCATTCAAAATAGTACACTCTAAAATCAATATTAAATTCTGGAAAAATTAACTTAAATCCAGCACATATCAAGGAATCCACCATAAATGCATGGGCTCAAATATATTAATTTAAAGGGTTGATATTCAATAAATTCTGAAAACTATCTTTCATCCAAAAATCTGAAAATTACATGATTTAGTTTCTCAAAACAGTACATTCTAAAGTTGATATTAAATTCTGGAAAAATCAATTTAAATTTAGCACATAACGAGGAATTCACCATAAAAATCTGGACTCAAATAAATTTTTTTAAAGGGTTCATATTCAATTAATTCTGAAAACTAACTAGTTATTTTAAAAATCTGAAACTACGACAGTACAGTGGTAAAAATTGCATATCTTACAATCTACGAGTCGGATTGAGGATCCGTCAGATGTTCTGAAAACTAGACACAATAAGCTACAATTTCTATATAATAAGTTTTAGGTAATAACATCAGAAACTAAGTCGAAATCTCATTCCAAACTGTAACAGATAACAGTCCAGACTAAACAATGTCTTCAAAATCTCATCTAAACTCGATCAAACCACTCATATATATTTCTTTAAACCCATATATAGATGCTTACAAATGTATACTAGAGCCCCCAACATAGCATACAAGCCACACCCACAAAACAACTCAAAATCATCTCAAAATCCAACCCGAACAGCAGCCAAAAGCAAAAGGGAAATAGCGGTTCGGGTGAACAGTAACCTGGGGTTACTGTTCAGTCCCCAGACCAAACCCTAACCCAGGGATTTAGTTTTTATTATTTCTTTTATGTATATTTCTTTCCCAAAAACACTTCTTATATACACAACAAATACATAGAATCATACAACTTTTCTTCAATATTAGAACAATGAAAAAAAATCTCATCTTTTAATCATCCAAAACATGTTTCTTGAATCATACACCATGATCTAACATCTATAATCATATATATTCTCGTTAGATTTATTTCTTTAAGCAAAAATATTAATCTTTTATGCATAAGCCACTTCAAAATAAATTACTTTCGATCAATACAACAATTATTCAAACCCTAATGTTTGGTTTCAATTTTTGATGATTAAGAACACGAATAACATGGAAATATCTCAACTTTATAATCAATCAAGAATGAATTTAGAGCATATAACAAGTTCTAATTATCTCTATATATCATTATCAACTACAATTAAATCCATAGATCTCAAGTTAGATTTTTCATCCATCATAAATATTTAACATTCAAAATTAATAAATCATGATCATCTCTCATAAAAATTGCATCTTTAATTCATGTAAATATCTAGAAGTTCATTCATCATGATAATATAAGTAAAATAAATCAAGAGACGAGAAGTATTACTCACCTCAAAGAGATTCAAACGAAGAAGAAGAAAAATAAGAAAAGCTCATTTCTTTTGCAAAATCCAAGATCCAAGCCCGAAAACTCCAAGAAAATAATAATAAAATAATTTTATGTTTGTGTGTAGAGGGAGGGCGGCGGTAGCAGCCAATAAATAGGTCGGGATCTGATTTAATTAGGGTTTTACAAATTTTATAGAAATATCCTTTAAGAAATTGTTTCTTTACATATATGGATTTTCTTTAATAAATTTGTTAAGTAAATCATATCCATTAGAATAAAAGTTAAATCTCTTTACTTCTGAGTTGGCCGGCCATCAGGTGCATCCCAGAATTGAAATTTTTTGGATTTAAACCCCCAAGTAGCAATTTTACAAAAAAGTCCTTCTCTTTGAAATATATGCAAATATGCCATAAAATATTCGTAAAAATCCAAAAAAATTATAATTATTATCTACCAATAAAGATTAGATTTTCCAAATAAAATTTCTGACTTCTACTTTTCAAGAAAACTATTTGCACAAAGTCCAACTTAAATTCCATATTTGCAAAAATACTATATTTGTTTAAATCTTTACCAAATCAACTCTAAATAAATTTTAAATAAATTTTATCTTTAATGCGGAACTTGGCCAGCCCAAAAAAAGCAGCAAAAACGAATTTTAAATATTTGTTTGAGATCCAATTGGCTTTTTACACAAAAGGCCCTTTCTTTCAAAATATTTGCTACTATGGTTTTTCTTACTCAAAAAATTCCAGAAAATAAGGTTTATTAATTATAAGTAAAGAAATAATTTTCCAACATAAAAAATCTGAATTTGCACTCCAAAGATATGTGCACGTGTTTTGCACGTGCAAAACAACCATTTCATAAAATAGCCAAATTAATCATAAAAATTAATTTAAAATCATTTATTAATTAAAAATAATATATCACTGACAGAAAATACTTTTGATTAAATTTTTAACTCTTTCATAGCCGGTAATGCAACTCTTTCATTAAAATCAATTATATCAACATAAAGTCCAAAGATGAGTTTCTTTAATCAAATAAATCTGAAATATAAAATCTATCATACTGAAATGAGGGAAATTAATTATTGCAAACAAACTTTTGAGAATTAAAAATTTTTAACTTTGCACGTGTGTTGCACGTGCAAAATTGTAATTTCAAGAAAACAGCCAAAATAGTCAACTTTACCAATTTAATATTATTTAATAATGAAAAATAAATCATTTTATTTTGCGAGGTGTTACACAAGCATTACAGAGAACTTTATTAAAAGATGAAAAGGACAATATACCAAAAATAGAAGATGATATATTTGAAGATAAAGGAGAAATGATAGACTGTAATAAAACTGACACGTCGCTAGAAGAATCCAATGATGAAGACCCTGAACCAGACTCTCCTTTGTTCCCTTTGATTCTGTGGCCATCCATAACCTGGACACCTAAAAAGGAGATTCACCATCTAGAAAAGTAAGCTCTCCACTAGCGAAGGCGCGCCCAGAAATTAATGAACACTACAAGGCCACGTAGAAAGAAAGAACTCTACAGAATCCTAAAAAGACATGGACAGACTGATTCCATGAAGCAGACTTGGAAGACTTCTATTAGAAGCCTAGTGCCTATATAAAGCCTCTTTCTCCTTACTAAGAAATCATCTACCGAAGAAAAATAACACTTGACTCCAAAAAACTCTTCCATGTACTTCTTCTTTCTCCTATAAGCTCTTGTATGATATTAAAGCAAGGAACAAACTCCTTCAAAGCTTGGACTCTTTTATTGTAAATTTTCCTTTTCCTTAGGGGATTCCTGAAACGGAAAACCTTTAGTTATGTATATTTATGTCCCCCTACCGTAAATTATAAGTAATAATATATGTGTTTTCTTTCTGTTTTTCTCTATGTATAGAAGATATTAAAAACTGGTCTTATCCTTAAGCTCTTTTATTTATGCGTATCATAATAGCATAGTTAGGCCCTAAGGAGCTCCTAATAACTGCAAGTGATCCTATAGGCAAACAAGGCTGGGAGTATGAGAGAAGGCCATGAGTGTGCCAGAAGGGAAAAGTGGTTAAGTTTGGCTGAAAAGTCAAACAGGGCTTGGCTCACCTTGATATGTCTTAGATAGGAGGTTAGGGATGATGGAAAAAAAAAAGTAATAAGGGACATAAAAACATGCATAAGCAAAGGGGAAGTACCGAGTAGGGGTTTAGACATTTATAAAATTCACTTAATATACACAATCATTTTTTTTTGCAACTGTTTCATTACCAATTTGATTTGGTCAAGTAGAAGATTATATAACAAACATACAAGGCCTATTTGAAGTAGATATAAATATAGCCTTAGAATCATATTTTCTTGATAGTAATATTAGGAAGATTTTCTTTCTACCCCCCCCCCCCTAGTTTCTATTTAAACTAGCGCTACACCCCTACGCCCTGCGTACGACTTTAAAAGTATTTTGGATATAGAGTTTGATGAGAGAAAAGAGAGCATCAAGGAATATTAAGGGTGAGGAAAGAAATCACGTGGCTTCAAAAGGAGAAAGAAAATAAAGAATATGTGTCCCATCCCTGAGCACGCAAACTCCCACAAAGTGTAGTAGGGCACACAACTGAGTGATACCACCCACCAAACCCCTGATCAATCGAAATCCAACGACTGTCAAAATGAAAAGCTGATCGGACTGGTGTGAAGAACAATACTGATCCTCTTCTCAAACTATGAAACAAATGCAAAATTTTAGATTTTTCCTATCGATAGCTTACTTGGAAACAACAATTGCAAAAACCAACTCTAAATTTCAAAAACAAACACCCCCCTAAATCCCTCTTCAAGTGTATAAAGATATAGAAGATTAAAAGGCTTAACTAATTTGAACCCCTAATCTAACTAAAATGCAAAAGAGTGAGTTGTAAAATGAGGGAAAAAATTCTTAAGGACTTCCATTTTGGATCCCATACAAGTACTGGATGGTTGCAAGGTAGCACACATCTCAAAATGCACCTTTTGAATTTTCAATAGATGGAGATTAAAATGGGACTAGATATTTAGAAACTTACTATAACAATCCAGTACCTCAGGGGCAGATCAACCTTGTACATAAGGGGGTCAATTGACCCCATATATATAATTTGGGTATTTTGGTTTTTACGATAGTTGTCTATATTTTCTTCACTAATTTTATTTCATATTGTATTTTGACCCCTCTCCCCCCCCCCCCAAAGAAAATTTGTTGGCTCCACCCCTGCAAGAACTATATGAATGTATAACTAGACCTGACAATTTAGTGACATATTTGTGGGTACTGTGGGTTGTACCGAAACGAGCTAGGTATGGGTCCAATTTTCAATAGATAAGGATAAAATGGGCTTAGACACTAGGATACTTACTATAAAAATCTAATAACTCGGGGTCAGATCCACCTTGTACATAAGGGGGTCAATTGACCCATATATATAATTTGGCTATTTTGGTAAATTTTCACAATAGTTGACTCCATTTTTCCTCTAATTTATTTCATATTGTATTTTGACCCCCTTGATAAAATTTGTTGGCTCCACCCCTACAAGAACTATATGAATGTATAACTAGACATGACAATTTAGAGACATACCCTTGGGTACTATGGGTTGTACCTGAACGAGCCAGGTATGGGTCCAAAACTTCACAAAGTTTCAAAAGGACAAGGACCGAACCGACCTATAAAAATGCAGGCTAGGTCGATCATGTGCCCACTAGTGCCCATTTTTATAACAAAAAAAAAGACTAAAAATTTCAGTTAATCACTCCCAATTTTGGCCCATTATGGAGAAACCCACTCCTTTTCTGTTTCGCATCAATGAGCCCTCCTCCATCTAAACGTTGATCACATACATCCTCTCTAGTACTGAAGGAGATCACAATATGTGTCACGCCCCGCTTCCCTATACGGAAACACATGCACGTAATTGAGACCCAGTGAATGATATAAGTATACCCAGTGGCGGACCCAGGATTTTCATCCACCGGGAGCAGAATCGCATTAGAAGTCATACAAAATCGTATTCTTGGAACATTTGTATGTGTAATATCTAAATATATGTATAATTTTTTGAATTAGCAATGAGATAGTAAAACATTTTTCATAGTAAAAAAATAGAAAACTTATATATAAGAAAACTAGTGATTGATTCAAGACAGTAACCTATACAACAAAATGGCAGAAAATATTAGTACCTTAGTCATATCATCAACTAGTTGTTCTGCACCAACTTCTAGCGCATGCTCTACGCTTTGGCTTCCGCATGTAGTTATGACAATGCAGCGCTATTGACAATTGAATTACTGCTAACGCCAGTACTCTTTATCTGAAAACTAATACTGAATTCGGAAAATGTTGGAAAACACAATTTTTTTTTATACACAATTAACAAATAATTTCATAAACCTGAAAGATAGTTGGGACTAATTAATCCTAACAAAAAACCAGGAGATACTGACTATAATGTTTCTAAAAATAGATTTTGTTGAATGCATGCAAGTGTATGAAATCTAACACTATCAATACCACAACAGAGAACAAGAAAAGTTGAAATTAGTAGCTAACACATACCTAACTAGGCCAAATCTATCAAGACTTAAGATAGGAAACTTTAGTCTAGCCTTCACAAAAATTAGGCCAATGGCCCAAATCCAATAACTACAACATTTTACCAACCAATTGACATAGGAAAAAAAAAACAACAACAACAACGAATCCTATTTTCCATTCTAGCTCTCTGTTAGCATCAATCTCAACATCTACTCACTTATATTCTCCACAACAATTTGATGAAAAACTAAAACCTTATACCTGCAAATTAATCTAATTCATCTAGTACCTCAAAATTTTTTTAAATAATTTTTTATTGAACAAAAAAAACCCCTATTTCAGTGAAAAGTAACAATATTGGTTTTCTTTATAAAAAAAATAATCATAACTGATTCAAAATTGGACTTAAATTAAAATAGTATCGAACAACAACCTAATTATAACCCCCCCCCCCCCCTAATTTATTATCAATAGTCAACCAACAATGCAAGAGAATGAGTTTAGTTGAACTTACTTGAGATTTTGGTTTAATTGTATTTCAATCGATGAGTCTCGGAGTGAGAGTGAGAGAGGGGAGGGGGGGAGGAAGAAGAAGAAGAAGAAGAAGAAGAAGAAGAAGAAGAGTTAGAGTTTGGTTTTGGTTGAAATTAAAATTGGGTTTAAGTTTACAATTTAGATCCCCCCCTCATCCTCAAAGAAAATATCACACACTAAGAGACAACCTGGTGGGCCCCTGCTCCTCTTCTTTGTCTCTTGATTTGATTGTTGATCTGAATTTTTTATTTATTTTTAGTTGAGTTTAAAACCAGTGGGCCAAGATAATTTTAGGGTGGGCCAAAAAAATTAAGGGTGGGTCAAATACAAGAAAGCTCAAAAACTGAGGGTGAGCGGCTGCGCCGCCGCCTGGGTCCGTCCCTGAGTATACCAACTCATATCATTCATAAGTTGTACGATATCAGTATGCTCAACAATACAATAATAATCACCTGAACAAGAAATATGATGAATAATCTCAAATAATAACCATCATCTGAAAAAATACATAATTTTCAGGTCAAACGCCCGGAATTACAATGCATAACTAACTACAATAATAACTAGGAAAGGAAACATGAAACTAGATAACTAATGTAGCAGAGTGCGACTCCATCATCTAGAAGATATGTAATACCCTGATTTTTCAATTAATGAAAAATTATTTATTTTGCACGTAGTGTGCACGTGCAATATTTTGTTTGGATTATTTTTATCATGATGTGTATATTTAAATATATTTTTCCTTAAATTATTTTAGTACAAAAAGCTTTCTTTAAAAGCCTTATTTTAGTTTAATAAAAAGCCCTTTTCTTAAAAAGCCCAAAAGCATTTTATTTTATTTATTTTTATAAAATATTTTGGCCCAAAAAGAAAGCCCATGAATTAATTTATTTTAATTAAACTTGTCATGTAGAAGATTTTTTTAACTAAATTATTTTTATACAAATTTAAGAATGTACAAATTTGGCCTAGTTGCATGCACGTGCACTACACGTACACGTGCAATGCACACTCACTATTTGGAGGCCAGGTATCATTCTTTTTTGGAGGGATTTTTGATTTTGGGTGTGGAGAACATGGTGGTAGTTTCAAGGAAGTGGGTAGTTCTTCTAACTTCTACTTTGATCTAAACCCTTCATCCAACAACCACCAAGACAATCTTGGCCCTCCATTTCACTCATCTTTGAGTATAAATACCCCCCCTTCTCATGGCTAATTTTTCATATGCAAAGTGTATTTCTAAGTTATAGTATTATCATTGTGTGAGTTATAAAAGATAGAGAGTTGAGTGGGCTTTTGTTGCTTGGAGTGGCCGGCATCACCAAGGAGGGAAGCTTTCGGTTGGAGCTAGAAGAAGCATTCGGTGGTGGCTTGGAAGCTTGGAGTTGTGCACTCTTTTGGCTAGGAGGAGGTGTTCTCATCTACAAGGACTTGGTTGCTTTTGTTTGTGTTTCTCTCCATTTAAGGTGGATAAAACATTTATATTTCTAAAGTAGGTCCATGCTTAGTTTCAACCATCAAAGATGCATGAAAATATTAATAAGAGCCCACTTGAATTGAGTAGTTAGTATGTGAATGGTTTGAAATGTGATGATTAACTTATATGGCTCTAGTGTTAAAATTAAGTTGTATGTAGATTGCTCCATGTTCATTAATATGAAGTTATGATGGTAACAAAATTTAATTGAGGATGTTGCTATTGTGATTAGAGACATAATGCATGCTTGTTAATTGTGAAATTGAGATGAATAGACTTATATGTTGATATGGATATGGACTATTGAACTCACATGTATATTGGTTGAGTTAAGAACTAATTTCAGTAAATTATCACTATGAAACAATTGAATAAAAGACTAGTAGATTAATTATATGGCAATGTCGAAATTACAATTTATTGTAGTAGTAAATAAATCTTGGATTTTTGTGGGTGAAAAATACATTTCTTTAGCACCAAAAAATTATATTATTTTACTGGTATGAACTTTTATGACTGAGAGTTTAATCTGGAAGTTTTTAGAAAATTTTACCAAAGCAACAAGAAGCTATGGTTATTTGAATGTCGAGTTATTCTTAAAACAGTACGAAAATAATACAAAAGGATTTTTAATTGGATTAGTGACAACCCGAGCCAGTGGCTCAGGTGGTCTTGGACCCCGATTGTCTTCTCTGTGTTGCACAGTTCGAATCCCGAGCGGAACACTTCTTTTTGTTAAATTCCCTAAAAACAGTAAACAACGAACTCAGGGTTTATATAGACCCCAGTCGCTCTATGGACGTGTTCAGCGACCGGCCTAGTGGTCGGGGCTCTGTGCTGTCTTGGTGCGGCGCCTGGTTCGAATCTTGGGTTCGGCATATAAGGAAAAATATTTTTTTTGGTGTTTTTGAAGTCCAAAAATTATGAAATAAATATGGTAATTCTCATAAAAATACAAGGAATTTTCTAAGAGTGGTTTGGGTATTATTTGAATGAAATACAATATGGTTTGTGAATAAAAGGCATAATTAGAGCTTTGGTTACAAGATACACACTTATGGAAATTATAATTTATAAAGATTAAGTGGAATAGGTTATTATAAAGTAATTGGCAAAAGTACTTGTGGTGTGACATGATTTTATTTATTCTCATTGTGAGTATTGTGCAAATTGTGGAGTATGAATGTTACTAGTGATATTATGAAGTTGTTTGGATTCATGTATGATTATGAAATTAAAATCATGATTTATGAAAGGGAAAAAGAAATTGTTGGCTATACATATGAACTTTGTTAAAAGTATTCATTGTGGACTTGTGAATAAAGTGTAATCATGAATTGGAAAATAAGAATGAGTATGAAAGTTCGACATGGGAATTGTCATGAGTTAAAGATTGTGAAATAAAATTTGAAATAGAGTAGCTAAGTCTCCCCGGCATTGAGAAAAATGAATTGAAATGAAATTAGACTAAGATTGGTCATGATGAAACAAATGAATAAGTCCGGTTGATGGAGAGGCTAACTCTAGTGATTATTTTGTTCATGATTTTTAAATAAAACTAAGGACTAGTACATAGTGGAGATGTGATGAAAGTAGAAGAAAAACATGAGTATGAGGGCCAACAGATAGCGGTGTGAGAGCGATTCACAGGTTGCCTGCTTGATGCGTCAAGACATGGCGTGGGCGCTACTCCGGAATTATCGTCCCGGTGGCAACGCTCGTGGGATGTTCGAGTGGCTATGGGTGGTGCCATTGTTCCATGGTGGAGGCTGAATTGTCCATAGGTTGCCTGCTCGATGCGTCGTGACAGTGCGTGGGATTCCCCTCCAGGCTGCCTGGACATGGGCTCATAGATCATAGGACATCTAAGACACTACCGTAGTTACAGTAGTAGTTTAAGGCATAACGGGGGATTGAACCCTATCATGATGAAGAACGAATAAGGGCTTGCCCTCGGACCTATGTAGTATGGGATGCATAGAATCCGAACAAGTGCGCATTAGTGTCATGTAACATAATAAACTGCATTAAGGACTAAGTGCACAATCACAACACGACATCAATAGGGTAGTCCCTTTTAGTTTGAAATGTGACAAGTTTGTGTTTGCTAAATATGAAATGTTAAGTTATACTATTTCCGGCAAAGCGAGGACGGTCGTGTATAATGTTCGTCGGTTGAATAAACTGACGTACCCACAGTCTTATATGCAGGTAAATATCATGTTAAAGATTAAAGAGGATGGATGCTTAAAGATTACATTATGCTGTTGTATTTGTATCAAATTGTTGTATTTTACTTCCGCTGTGCAAAAGAAAGATGTAATTATGATGTAAACTCTAATGTATGATGAAAAGTTTTTATTTCCCTGTAAAATTGTACTAAAGAAAGTGAAAAGATCCTGTAGAACATCTCGAATTCAGTGTATTTGGGATTCGGGGCGTTACAAGATATGGCCACCGAGTCTTTCCATGGGTTCCTACTCGGTACCTGTAAGTTCGACATCTAGAGTTTTTTTTGGGTGGGGGTGGGGGGATGCCCATTAGAGCAAGATACGGGTGACAAGTAGTGTAACCCCCATTCCCGCAAATACGTATTTTCTGAATATTTTCTGTTTTTTCGATATTATAAATTCATTATTTGTTAAAATCGTTTTGAATTTTATATTAAAGTGTTTTTCTAATCAAAAATTTATTCATTTCGAATAACGATGTGTTTTGATCTTTTTTTCTAGATATTATTGATCAACTATTTGCATTCGAGTCCAAATTATATACATATATTTATTGGGTCATTTTAATAAATTGTTAACTCGAATAATTATTTTATTGTACGATTTTATTATTTTTATAATTATAACTATTAATCGTTATTCCTTGATTATTTAATTAAAGTACATTTAACGAATTATTTTGTTTTCGTACTTGATCTGATTTTCGTGGTGAATTCTAATTTAATTTCAAGCAAACTTATATTGTTTTCATTTGTATTATTTATCTATTTATTTGGATTTCAATTCTTGTTCATGAAATTCTTCGTTCTTTTGATCGGGCTATTCTTGTTGATCCTATTATCTTTTATTCAATTGTGGGTATTTTTTTTTAACCCTATTGATTTGGATCTATCTCTTAATTGAACCTTTGATGTGTTCTTGACCCAAAACTGCTATTATTGAACACTAATTGTACCCTATAAATACAACTTTAATGCAAACCCTAAGAATTGCACAATTTTGAAGCCCTATCCACTTTTCTCTCTCCTCTCTCTCTCTCTCCTTGCCATTCTCTCTATGTGTGTGTTTTCCTGCCAAAACCTAGGGACCTCCTTCTCCGGCCGATCTCCGGTGCCCCCTTCGTCCACTTCAGCTCTGGCAACCCCCTTGTCGCCGTCCGACGTCGTTCTAGCCCCAGTGCCGCCAGCACAACCCCCAGATCTCACCTCTCCTCTTCCACTCTCGTCAACAGCACCAGAACCCAAACCCAATCCCTACTTTCTTCCCCCTGGTTCGATTGCCGCTTCCACCGCTCGCCCACCACCGCGTCAACGTCGACCTCGCCGCCTCTGGTTGCCAGCAACGCCGCCGCCCCCTTGACTGGCCGTTGTTGCTACTGGATCTTTGCTAGCGTTGCTGCAGTCTCTTTGTAAGTTGGGTTCTTTGAGTGCAAGTATATTGCACGTATTATTGGTGGGTTGAACTAGTTCGTGAGTTCGTTGCTTCAGGATCTTATCACGTTATGCTCAGTATTCGTTTTCGTCATCTAACAGGCAAGTCACCATCCTCTTGAATTGTTAATTGTATCAAATTCAAGTGTTATTGAAATTCTTGCAAGTAGATCTCTTTGTTATTGTATTATCCATTGTTCATCTATTCGTTGGGTCTATTTAGGGTTTACACGAGCTAACCCCAATATTCTTGACATCGTGGCACTTTTGACTCTAAAGTTTGGATCTTTCATGAGTGCATATAGAATTGATACTAGGGTTGTTCATATAATTGACACACAAACAAATTATTGTAGAGACAATTGCTAGGTTGTATGTTGTTTGATCGATTGATGAGTGATTGATGATAAATTGATGTATGAGCGTGTTCTAGTTTTATTTATCATGTTTTGACACCCATCATATTGATTACACAATTTATTGACTAAATAATCAATACCCATCATGTTTGATTAATTTATTTTCAAGAAAAATACCCTAAAAACTGTATATGCTTGCGGACCTGAATTTTGACCGCTATTTTCGAACCAGTAAACGACCTTAAAATGAAATACTTTCTGAATATGAATTGTAGCCTTATCTTTTTAGTTTCTAGATCATCTTGAATTTTTTGAATTCCGAGTTTTGTAGCAAAAATTATGCCCGTTTTACTACAGCTGTGTTTTTTTTCTTCAAATTTTCAGATTCTCGTACCTTTCATGTTTAAAAAGTAAAAAGGCTGATCAAATGATAAAGGTTTAATCTGAAAATTTCCAGATTGTTTTTTAACATGGTTAGGAGTCCAGAAAATATTTTTACTGATTTTAATATTGAGTTTTTGCTGATTCAAAAAAATAAAATAACATGATGTCGAATTTTTGTCTGAACATAAAACCTGTAAAGAAACATGTGTTTGACCTAGCTACTGTTGTCAGAATTTGAACTTTAAATATGTGTTAGAACCGTATGAAAGTCTAGTTTCCAGATTTTCTAACGGATTCAACTTTTGAATTCTAAGTCAGCGGAAAACTGCATTTTTGTACAGGTTGCGCTTGCTGTCCAGAATTTTAGATTCCACTTTTTTAATGAATTAATTATTCCTGTATCGTATTTTTACATGAATTAATGAATGTATTACATTGCATGTTCCCAATGAGTTATTGTTACTATTCTAACCATCCTATTCATGTTATCATCTTATTGTTCCCCTATTGTTACTATCGTTCACCGAAATGTCCATCCATTTGCATATTATATTGTTTCATTGATATGGGGACTGTACTCGGATGATGGTGTAGAATCCCGTATTTTCAAATATTATTTTTATATTTGAAAATGAATTTAAATTTATTTTTGGAGAATTAATGAACATTTTCAGAAAAATTTATCTTTTGTACACGTGCAAAACACGTGCAAATACTTTTATGAGAAGTGTGAAAATTTAGTTTTCTTTATGAAAAATCTTTACTTATTATTTGAGATTTATTTAGTATTTTTCCAGATTTTTCTGCAATTTATTGGAGCTATTTGCAATTTTTGAGAAAAGAAAGACCTTTTTGCAAAATTGACATTTTAGGGTTAAAAGTGCAAAATGTATATTCTGGACGTTTTGAACAGCACAAATTGAGATTTAGAATGTATATTTTCTATTAGATCCGAATTTAAATGAGTTTTGATGGAATTTCCAAAGAATGATCTATACATGCAAATTGTATTCTGGGAAGGGTTGTTTTGCAAAGTGTGGGTAAAACCCTAATTACCCATCCGGCATATTTAAGAGATTTTTATCCCAGCCGTCACTGTTAAAAGGTATTGAATTTTGGGAGATCTTTTTGGTGGAGCAAGAACTTTTGGATCTAGCAAGAAGAGGATTTCTTTGTGGACTATTCTCAGAATTCTAAGGTGAGTAATATAAAAATTTGTTGTGTTGTTTTGATTTATGTGAGACATATAAAAATTGTTTTGTTGTTTGATGTATGTTTTGTTGTTTGATTAGATGTTTGCATGAAAGAAACTTGTCTTGTTGTTGATCTACGTGTGCAAGTATCGTTGATATATTGACTTGATGTTGGGAACAATTTAGATCTCGTAATGTGGTGTGAATCAAGTGAATATTTGTGAATGAAATAGTAGATCTTTAACATTAAAATTGTTTGCTAAAAACATGTTGAGATTTGTGTATGGATACCTGGACATTAGACTCATAATTCAGATCTTATTAGATTTGTGAAAGAAACTTAGATCTTGTAAAACCCTAATGAAAGAATTTTGATTTAGAATATGAGAGTTTAGATCTTGATATATTGATGTTTTGAATGTAATGTACATTTACCTGATGAGATTCGTTGAGAATCATTATTTTTCCCTGATTAAGAACTATTTACATGATCATTAGTCCATTAGAAGCTTCAGATTTCGATTTTGTAATCAGACCTAATTTTGAAATTCTGTAGGCCGACAGTCGACTGGTCTACTGTGCAGTCGACTGGTACGAGCCTGATATTTTATTTTAGATTTGTTGAAAAAGTTGCTCTGGGCAGTCGACCTAGCCCCTAGGCAGTCGACTGGTCCACTGAGAAAAATTATTTTTGTAAGAATTATCAGTCCTTCTGGGCAGTCGACCTATTAACCATTTAAGTCGACTTATACACTTAGAATATTTTGAGGAAATTATTGGAAATTACCTCGGGTAAGTCGACTGACCCTCTGGTAAGTCGACTGTTATGAGACTTAGTTTATTTTTGTAAAATCTTGAATTTGGTCCTCTGGACAGTCGACTTATCTCAGTACGAGTCGACTGGTACTGAAGGATATTTGTAAACTTCAGTGTTAATTCGAATGATTAGTTTTTATATATTTAATGTTTCAATTCAGTCTAAGATTAAGCAATTGACCTTGAGATATTCTATTGAGTATGTCATTGAGACATTTAGTTGAGCCACTTTGTTAGTGGGATTTGGTTTAGACTTTTGAGTTTGAGTCTCTAGAGGCGAATGACCCTAATATACCGGTGTTGAGTATTTGGTTGAGGCCCATTGAGGCATTTCAGTTAATTGGATTTGAATTTAGGCCGGTAGGGTGCATGACTCTAGGAGATTCGTTAAGTAAACAATTAACCAAATTTTAAGGACAGGCACTAGTGGTGATATGATGAACGGGAATATGAGTCACAAACCTCAGTATGGCTTTCGGTGTGGGATTTAATCTCCGGAATTATCACAGTAGATTATTAGTGGTGTGGGATATGTCTCCGGAATTATCAAAGTCATGTGGTGTGGGACAATCTCCGGAATTATCACGGTAACTATTTGTGGTGTGGGATTGATCTCCGGAATTATCGGAGTCGGGGTGAAGCACATGTGGTATATTGTGGTGACGTGTCAATGTTTCAGTGTGGGATGATCTCTGGAATTATTCAAGTGAAATATCTTGGGTGTGAGATCCATCTCCGGAATTATCGGGCATGTGATACTATCCATGGTTTATCTTTATCTCGTAGTATTCATCGTGTTAGGATTAGTTCATAGCGTGGGGATTGAACCCTATGAAGTGAAGACGTTAAGGGCTTGCACCGAACCTATGTAGAATGGGATGCATAGACTTCGACAAGTACGCATTAGAGAGTCTGCATTTAGAACTTGTTTTTTCTTGGCTTGGTTTTATGCATGTGGTTTTCTTGTTTTCTACACATGACACTTAGCTTAGTATCACTTGATGTTTTATGTGACTTTCATGTCGTACTTTCCCCATATTCATTTAGTACTTGTCGTTTAAGAATTATGAGTTATGATCTTTATGATGTTTGTTGTTTATTTTTATATTTCTCACACCATTTATGGCTGACCCCTTTAGTTTGGGGGTTAGGGATCATCTCTAGCCTCACATGTTACAGGTTGTGCTTAGAGTTGGAGATGGAATGCTTAAGTTGGTTTTGAGAATTAATTGACATATAAGAGATTGTATAAATTTGTAATATCAGTTATTGAGTTAAATTGGGTTGTAAATTAAGAGAATATTGAGTTGAATTATTTTGAGTTCCGCTGTGCATTGTAAAGGATTTGTTGTAATAATATGTTGAAAACATTAGTGGTGTTGTTGATGTTTAATATTATGTTGAAGTGGATCACTGGGAATGTGCCACGTGTTTCTAAGATATCTTATTAGAAATTCAGGGCGCTACAGATGGCCAGTGATTATTACCGTTATCGGCATCGTATAAGAAATTACATATGTCCAGTGTTTTACCGTTATCGGCATCGTGTAAGAAATTACACATGTCCAGTATTATTACCGTTATCGTTTTCATACCAAGTACATGAACTATAAAATCTACCACTGTAGTCTAAACGAAATTGATTGTATTGATCGAACCTGTGGTACGGCACACATAAGACACAGTAGTACGTGCATTAGTTAAGAGTTAAAATGATTAATAGACATAAGGATTGACACATCAACGACATTGCATATTGTTCATTATTGTTTCTATTTGTATCCAATGTTGTTAAGTGTTAATGATATTAACCGTTGATTGCCGTTACCGAATATTGATTCACCGTTACACCGTTGCATTGATTACCATGTTAATGATTATTTCTATCGTGCCATGTTATTGATTCTTATTGATCCATTGATTTATTGTTATACCGTTATTCCATTATTTCCTGCTTACTCTACTTGTTGTCCATGAATTGCTTTAAGGACAATTTTTTTCCTTTTTTTAGATAAATTGTATACAGGTAATGAAGGAGAATTGCCTGCTAAAATTGGAGAACAAACATTCTGAAGACTTCTGCTTTTAAATTGCTTATCACTTTAATAAATTTAATGTATTGAGACTTGTTATTATTTTGGATTGGATTATTATTGTTTTGGGTTTATGTCCCGGATTTTATTATTGTTTCCAGACATTGGATTATTATTATTGTATTTGGATATTCTTATTGCTTTATTCCAAGTATTATTGTTCATGAGATTATTATTATTACTTGCGCATTTGTTCTGTATTGATTATATTGTTGAGTTGATCAGATAAGCAGCTTATGAGTGACGTTAGTCATTCGCTGGGCCAATGTTATGTACTCGTATTCCGTATTTTTGGGAAGCGGGGCGTGACAAGTAGTAGTAAGCAATAACCAGGATATAGAAGAATGCAAGGAGAGAAACAGTACGGACATGTACAATATCAATAAAGACGATAAGATGCAAAATTAATGATGAAGTTCAATCAATTGATATGCAATAGTCAATAATCATTGATCGATAAACAATAAATAATAAACGATAATCAACAATATGGTCAATAGTCGATAACCAATGGTCGATAATCAATGATACAATGGTCGGTAATAATAAACAATGATCAATAATACAAGTGTCGGTGCTCAGTGTCAATCTTAAGTCTATCGATCTTTTATTAACTTATCTAATGCACGCTATCCTGCGTCTCATACCATGGGTTTGGATGGATATAATCAAGTGAATGTTTTATACGCTAGTGGTGAATTCTAGCTCATATGCTCGGATCTTCTCATGACCGAAATCAGTGATTAGTAAACATGAACGGTAACATGTTCGATACACATGATCGGTAAACATGAACGGTAACACAGGGAAACACAAGCCCCCTTCTGAGTACACTCTCCTATATTGGCCACTACTAGGTCCTTCCCTTTATCACCCCGGCTTGTTATCATTTTATTACATTCAATTATGGACATGCAATCAATATGATCAATGAGAACAGTAGTATCAAGAATTATGCAACAGGTACAATCGATGAGAACAGTAGTATTAATACAATATCACGAAGATATCAAGGCTATGCAGTACATGAAATATACATAGTTCAATTGATTAAATATGGAAAATAATGGGTTTATATGCTAAAACGTAACAATGAGTGTAACACCCCGCAAAATTGGAAATGATAATTTTGCCCTCGTGTGTTACGCACGTGTATTTTGTACCATTACGGGTAATATATATAATGTGTTTCACTACGTATTTTGGATTCTAGCTATTTATGCATTTCTCGTATTCTCAAAATTTATTTATCCTATTTGAGTCAACTCAAATATAAAATTCCAATCGATGTGTTTTTACGTGCTTTATACGTGTTATTGATGCACGTATTGATTACGTATTTTTCTACCGCTACGTGTAATATTTTCTATGTGTTTCAATTATTTATTTAATGATGTGTTCGAATTCATTTTATAAATAGAAATTCATTTTTCTCTTATTTTAATTAAATTATTATACGTGCGGTGCACGTGTTTTTCTGTGTATGTATTGATCACACTATGGTATATGTATAATGAAATATATTTTCTATGTTACATTTTGATTATTTATAAAAATTTCCCGTCGATAAAATCTATTTTCGTAATTGAGTATTTATTTTACGTGCGACGCACGTGTTAGTTGCAATATCTTTTAAAAATTAAATTCCATAAAGTATGTGTGTGTGTCTATTTTATTCACGCATAAAAACTATAATTATTTTATATGCATATTATATATATTTATATATAACTTATGTTTTAATTTAAAGATAAAAATAATAAAAAATGAAGTGGTGTGCTCAAGCACGTGCACGTGCATGCGTGCATTGTGCACACAAGGAGTAGGCTGACGTTGGGAGAGCATTGACCAGGTCTTAGTGTATGGGGTTAGTGGTGGAGGTAATGGGAATTTAGTTATATTAACCACTCCTATATTTACTTTAAATATATCCCAAAAAACCTATTCACACTTTCCTCCTTCCCCTTCCTCCTTTCTTTCTCTGCCTAATCCGAAACCAACTAAGCAAACCCCTTTTGCTTTCTCCACTCATTTCACCATAAAATATACATATAACTTATAATATATTCTTATATATATATATATATATATGCATACAACTCCCTTTTATCAAAAATGGATCAAAACAGAGAATAGGCAAGGGGGGAGTCTCGGGTCTTGCTGGTTGGACAATTTCGGTGGGAATTTGTGTGGATTTGTGGATTCTTGGAGCTTTTGAAGGAGTTTTTGCTACTATGAGCTTTCATTCTAGGAGTTCTAATTTCGTATTCTTCAATTTGGGTGGGTGTTTCTTATATCCTTTCTAAATTTAGGAGTATGGTGCATTCTAGTTGATGTATAGTTTAATTGTTAAATTTTGATTGGTAAGATGAATGTAGATTGCATGATCTTAATTTAATGGTGCCATGAATGGGAAATAAATGATTAGAACCTTGTTAAATTAGAAAGTGAAAAATGAAGTACCATCTAGTGAATTATTGGAATGAAAATTGATGCATGGTAGAATATTTTTATAAGAGTTAAGACAATGTGACATGTATGAAAAAAGTTTTAAAATGCTATTATAATAGAGAAATATGGAAATAGTCTTATTAATATATATTTTATGAGTATAATAAATTTTTATAAAGAAGTTTTGATGAGAGACAACAATTTATTTGAAAATTGATAATATGTGTTCTTTAATATAATTTGGGAGAAAATCTTGTTACAGTGTCAAAAATAAGAGTTTTATAAAGTTTAAATATATGCACTATACTGTATTTTTGAAAGAAAATATTCTGGAAAAAGAATTAGATTTTTTTGAATGGTACAAATTAGTTGGGCAATCGAAATTTGTAAAGAGAAGTCATAATCAGACAAGAAGTATAAAGGAATTTCAACTCGTAATCATAACAGGGGATTGGTTTGGGTATAATGGCTTTCGGTGTGAGTGTAGGGCGCTGTGAACAGTGCATGTAGTCTTGGGTTCGAGTCTTGAGAACCTTTGTTTTAATTGAATTTCATTTTTTCCCGAAACACAGTACATCACAAACATAAAGTATTTGAGCAAACTTATATCACTAGTTGCCCTTGGACTTCCTAGTCTTCGGGTGCGGTTTGGGTCGGTTACTGTAGCTAGGCAGCAGGAGGTCTTGGGTTCGAATCCTACTACTGCCTTTTACTTTGTTTTAATATTTTTTGGAGTTTTTCAAGAGTATAAAAATTGGGAAAAAGTTCTATTATTCCTCTAAAATTATCTAGGCTTTATAAAAAATATTTCCACCATATTTTGATACATTTTGTGAGATTTAGAAGTGGATTTCTCATTAAAACAATTTGTTTAGTGAACTGGGTTTCAAATTGAAGAAGAGATTTTTGTGTGGTTAAAGAAGATTAAAGTGGAATATGAGTAGACACCTCTCGATTAAATTTCCATGATTATAAATATCTTTGATTAAGAATACTTTGAGTTGCATACAATGCTATAAGTGATTAAATTGTTAACGAAAGTGAAGTGAGTTAGTTTATGTTATAAGTTTATGAAGAAATGTTTTTGAGAAAAAGATTGTGAATAAAGAAATGAATAAATTGAGTTTTATGAATGATAGCTACAAGAATGAGATGAATTGATTAAGATGTGAATGAATAAAGTTGAGGATATGAATAAAGTGAAATTTATTACATGGTTATTGAAAGGTATGAGTACCCATGAATTATAGAATATGAAAGGTTGTGATCTGGAGGTTTAGTGAGACCCGGGTACCGGCACATGTTGAAATAATTGGTTGATTTGAGATATGGTTATATGGGCTATCTCGGTATTTTTGTTTAAGTCTGGTAGGATGGAAAACTAACTCTAGGTATTATAATTTATTCATGTCTTGAACTTATGAATTAGGCACATAGTGAAGATGTGATGAAAGTAAGAGAAAAACACAAGTATGAGGGCCTCGGATTCACCGTGTGAGAATTTTCACAGGCTGTCTACATGATGCGTTATGATGACGTGAATCTATCTATGAAATTATCGGGATCGTGGCGACGCTTGTAGGGTGCTTGGTGACTACGTAGTGCCATCGTCCCATGATGTAGGCGAATTTTCCATAGGCTGTCTACATGATGCGTCATGTCACGACATGAGATTCCCCTCTAGGCTGTCTGGACATGGGCTCGTAACTCATAAAATATCTAAGATACTTACCATAGTTACCGTAGTAGTTAAACTCATAACGAGGGGTTCAATCTTACAAGATGAAGCACGGTTAAGGGATTGCCCTCGGATCTATGTAGAATGGGATGCATAGGTTCGAACAAGTGTGCATTGGTGTCATAAAATATAAATCACTGTATTAAGGCTAAGTGCACAAACACATACGACATCAATAGGATAGTCCATCCTTAGCTTTGTTTGTAATCAAGTTTGTGTTTGTTAAAGTATTAAAGAATCGTTATACTTTCGGCATAGCGATGTTGGCCGTGTATAATATTGCATCGGTTGTAAGCAACTGACGTACCCACAGTATCATGTGCAGGACTTGGAATTTACAAGAAGATGTAAAGATGAATTTGATACTGATGATTACTTAAATGCTAAAGTTGTTACAATTGTACATTTATCATTGTTGTATTTCATTTATTTATTCCGCTATGTGTTGATGTAAAAGACTTTGTTGTAATAAAAGTTTTAAATTCCTTGTAAAATTGTATGAAGTGAAGTGTAAAGATCCTGTGGAACTTCGAATTCAGGCTTATTTGGAATTCGGAGTGTTACAATGAAGGTTCTGGACAGTAGCACCTATTGGTACTCAAATTCACTTTCTCAATGCAATTCGATTACGTCAGGGGTTCCAGAAACTAGACTTCCTGCCGGTTCCAACGCATATTCACACGATATATTATAATTATAGTATATACGCATATAAATTCATTCTTTACTGGTTTCGTGTACAATTTTTGTTCTGAAAAATTACAACATGACAGTACCAAAACGTCAATAACTTACACTATATAAATCAAATTGAGAATTTGTAAGATGTTCCGGATTCAATACTCAGTGTGCTACAATTTCTATATACAAAGTTCTAATTTTCAGTGTCGGGAACTGGGTCGAAACCTTAGTACAAGGTCAAGAAATTTATAGGGCAGTAAAGTTGAATGTCCAATAACACGATAAATTAACAGTTCAAGATTTAAATCAATAACAATGGCACGGTAAGAATACTATGAGTCAATAACATGGTATGATAAAGAAAACTATCAATTCAATAACTCCTTGCCGGAGGTCAAAGAAAATGCTTATACAGGAACAATAACATGTGTACAAGAGATGCTTGCCTTAAATAGTGATGATTACGATGATGGAAAGGAAAGAACGGTGGCAGTAGCAACAATGCGGCAATGACAACACACATAACAACACGAATTGTGACAACAACAATGTGGCCACGACAATGAGAAGGCAACAAGAGAGAAGTGGGCTTGGGGCTGCAGTTGGTGATCGTCGACAGCGGGAGAGAAAGGCAATGAGGGTGTTCGACCCCGGTGATGTGGGAGACATCAGTATGGGGAGGCGAGGTGGTCGATAATGGAGGGAGGTCGGTGAGTAATCGGGGGTGTGGTGACGATTGGTGGTGTGCGGTTGGTCGCGCACGCAAGATGGCGAACAGGGAGCAGTAGTGGCACTCGGTGGTACTGGCGATGGCGAGGCAGTGGGGGACGTTGTAACTCCTATTTCCCGTATTTGTATTTTTATACTGTATTTTTGTCCCATTGTACTCTTTTATCGATTTGAGATCCTGTATCTTGTTTCCGATTGAATAAAATCACTGATTTGCTTCCGACTCAATTTTTGGTACCTTTGTCTAATTCATTTGTGTGTGCTCTTTGTGCCATTCTTCATGAAGAATTGACTATTTCTTCCCATTCATCTCTTTATTCCCTATTATAATACATTTTGACCAATTCTCCAGTTGGATCCCTCTCGAACCGGATACCCTAATACCCGTTAACCCAAAACCCTATCTATATAAACCCTAAACATCCTAACCCTAACCTATACCCTTACTGTTGAACCCCGCCGCTCCCCATCTCCTTCTCCACATCCGTTTCCTTCTCCTTCACATCTTCGATCAACCTCCGCCATTTCCCTACCACCACGACGTTCACCCCTAGCCACTCCTCGTCAACCCCGCGATCACTACCACCGCCAGCATCCATCGCCGTCCTCCCCCATCGAACCAACTCCCGAACCCATCGTTCACCTCCGCTATTACCCAAACTCCGAAACCACGCCGTCTTCGATCCGCTACCCATCGACTCCCTCTCCTCTCCACCTCCGTCGCATCGCCAACACCCCCGAACCACCACAGATCAGTCCCCCAAACATCCCCCCTGTTTCGAACCCAATAGCAGAGCACGCCATTTTCGTCGCTAACTTCACCGCTCGCCCCCTTCGATCGCCGCCACAGTCGCTTCCCGACCAATCGTCACCGCCTCTCCATGGCTGTCGCAGCCACGCCGTCGCATCGCCACGTCGAAGACCCTGCTGCCGGCGCTGCTCTCCCTCGCTCTCTGTTTCGACGAAGAAGGAAGAAGAAGCAGCTGGGTTGGGCAGGATTCAATCACCGCCCTTGGATCGCATCAAGATTTGTGCCACTCAGATCTGATCTGATCGCTGTTTCGTGTTGTGCCCACAGCAGATCCGATCCGCTGTCCCATGTTCTGGCTTAATCCGCTGTGCGGGAGAGTTCTGATTGGGCGGATCCGGTGTTCCGTGTTCTGGGCGCAGCGAATCCCGTCTCTGCGTTTGCTGTTTTGGCGATCTGGTGTGGGGATTTTTGCTCTTCTATTGGACTTTCGCACGTGCTTCACACGTGTTTTTGGGAGACTTCTTCCGGTATTTTTCAACCCAATTTTCTACAACAAGTGGATCTAATCGTCGTCAAATTAAGGCAAGTATCCCTTGTACAATTTATTTGTTCTGGTACAAGCATCCCTTGAAAAATACTACAAATAGTTAGAATTGTGACTCCTCTTTGACTATCGTTGTTGATCAATATTAAACCTCCAAAATTTTATGATTCTAAGAGTCACAAAAATTTCATTGTGTTAAATTATAATTACTTGGACTCTTTTACCCCTGAACATATGGACACATGAATTAAGAAGCCATAGATTTGTAGACACATGTTATATTTTGTATTTGATGATCTTGCAATCATTTGACTTGAAAAACAATTATTACTTGCTGTTTTGACCACCACTATCCTGTATTTATATTACACAATAACTTAGACGCCAAATGACAAATTTCTCTGTAATCTATACTAGTAAGTTATTCCCACATGTTGCTGTCCTGGATCTTACTATGCCGTTTTGACCCCTTTAACATCAGAATCTGAACCCGAGCCCTGAATAGAAAATGTAGCTCTAGATGTCTAGATGTCGATAGCCTCCAGAATTTTTGAATTTGGAGTTGCAGTCTAGGAGTTATTGCAGTTTTACTGCAGCTGTGTCGGTAGACGCAGATTCGCAAAACTGCTGCACACCTTTACTTTGCGAATTAATTTGACTATGTTAACAGCAAGCGTTTGACTTGAAATTTTATATGCGATTGCTGGACACCCTATAGGACATCTCCAATTTTTCTTAGAATTAATTAACAATATTTCAACTCTGTTTCACATGTTTAAGCTTCGATTCATAAATTCTGCCTGAACACATTAACTATGTAATTCGCTGGACACATGTTCCCACCACTTTCTCGTACCTTGTTTCTAGGGGTGGCGAACGGGTCGAACGGGCCGGTCCGGGCCCAACCCGCGCGGGTTGGCACGCTCGAGTGGGCGGGCCGGGCCGGATTGGTGTGTTATGCGGGCCGGGCCGGGCCGGGTCAACTTCTGATTTGGGTGGCCCGCCCAACCCGTGAACCCATTAGGGCTCAACCCGGGTTGGGCCGGGTCGACCCGCGGGTTGGCCCGTTTAATAATATATATATATATATATATATTTTTGTTTGGTAGCTTAAATTGAACTAATAATAATAATAATTTTACAAATGATGTATACAATTATACAAACAACCATATTTTTGTTTGATGAATATTACATTTCTTAAAAAATTATAATACTAAGTAAGTAATACTACTAATAAGTAATAATACTATAATTCTTCAAATATCCCCAAATGATGTTTAATTATAATACTGAGTATGTAATTCAGTAATAATACTAATAAGTAATAATACTACAATTCTTAAAATTGAATCAAATATCCCCAAATGATGTTTAATTATAATACTAAGTAAGTAATAATACTAATAAACAAAAAAAATCGTAATAATAATAATAAGATTGAAAGAGTGAAATTGACAACAAATTTTGAAATTTTATTCATATGAATTTAAGTTGTACAATTTGAACAATTTATAACGAAATGAAGAATTCAATTCACAAATAAGTTTTATACAATAACATATTTCTTATGTACAATTTTAATTGACTACAATTTTTCTAATTTAACATAACACGAAAAGCTATTGTTGTTGTTGTTGTTGTTGTTGTTGTTGTTCTTCAGGCGAGTTGCTCCCACTTGTGGAACTCGATAGTGCTTTCCCTTGCGTCCTATCTTCAGCCTTCAGCCAGTCTTCTGTGCATACGAGCATCTCTAACGTCTCGGGCTTCATCCGATTCCTGTAATCAGATAGAACCCTGCCACTTGTAGAAAATACACTCTCAGAAGCAACTGTAGAGACAGGAGGAGTTAGTAAATCTTTAGCCATAATTGATAGAATACTAAAAGTGTGTTCATGTTCTTTCCACCACTGTAAAATATCTAGTGCAGAAGTAAAAGGCTCAGCATCTTGTTGGTTATACCAATTTAATTCATTTGGTTGATTAGTCCTAGGTTTTTTAGATTGAATTTTTTCAAGTAAACTAAATGTTCTATCACCAATTCTACTTTTACCTTTAGAACTACCAGAAGAAGAACTAACTACAGAAGTTGTACTACTAGAAGCAAAACGTCTATCATAATAATCATACAAGTTATTTAACGTAGATTCAAATTGAACTAAAAAACTAGCGCAATCAATTGTTAATTCTACAATGTTCTCTAAATATCCAAAAAATATTTCTATCAAATTCTTCGTACCTTCTAATTTGATACGAGGATCCATAACAGTAGCAACACAAATCAACATAGGAGGAGGAAAATAATACTTCAAAAATTTTGTAAATGCAGGTTTTACAATGTCACTAATATGGGTATCATTTAACATTTCGTTAAATGTTTGCATCATGCTAACTAATTCAATAAAAATGCTACTAGAAGTAGATTCATATGTTTTTGAAAATTTTAAAGTTACGGTTTTAAAAGGTTCTAAAAATTTCAACAAAGATTCAGCAAAAAACCAATCGGCGGGAGTCATTTCAAAATTAGGCATATTTTGTGCGATACAAAAATCATTTACAACTGCTTTATATTCGGTGACAACATTTAGTAAATCAAAAGTAGAATTCCATCGGTGTCTAACATCCTTTGGAAATTTTCTAAAAGGAACATGTCTAGCTCTACACCAAGCTTTCCATTCTTGTAGAATGCTTGGTTTTAATGCAATGAAATGTACACAATTTCTAATTTTAATTATATATGAATCAGCTATACCTAATGCATCTTGAACACATAAATTTATAATATGACATGCACACCTAACATGAAAAATATTGTCAGATGGAGGGTTTAATATTCTTTTTAAAGTATTAATTGCTACATTGTTGTTAGATGCATTATCAAAACTAATAGCCATAATTTTATCGCGAATATGAAAAACATCACAAATTTCTAAAATACGGTTTACTATTTCAGCGCCACTATGGGGATACGGCAACGACGCAAGTGATATGATTCTTTTATTAAGAATCCAATCATTGTCGATCCAATGACAGGTTATTCCCATCGTTGGAATATTGTTGACACCCGTCCAACAATCCGAAGTTAAACTAACCCTACAAGTTAAACTCCATAAAATTACAATCAACGCGTCCTTCATTTCCATGTACACTTTAAAACAATCCGATTTGCAAGTATTTCTCGGAATTCTTCTAAAATGAGGGTTTAAGGCCGTTTGATTAAAATTTTCCAAGTTCCTACTCTCGGGATAGGTAAATGGTAACTCTTCCTTAATTACTAATCGGGTCATTTCCCGACGAACAAGTTCGGGATCATAAGGGTGACTATCTACTTGACCGGTCCTAGGGTTTATTCTTTGTTGGCCTTGTATTTGATCAAGAAGATCTTTATGATTATGTTGTATGTGCCTACTAAGTGTACCGGTTCCGTCACCCCTTGAATTTGTATTGTTTACCACATGATTTACACATTTTCACACCTATACCCGGAGTATTTTCGTCTGGGATATACTCATAAAACTTATACCAATCGCTAGTTTCTCCTCTACTTTTCCTACTACTACGGGGTTGTGTGGTTTCGGTTTGTTGTTGTTGTTCTTCTTCTAATTGTTCATGTCCAACATCATCGTGTGTACCCCATTGATCCATAGTAGGATCAATGTAATCTTGGGCGGGCTCAATAATTGGGACAATTGGTGGCCTACGTGAAGATGCGGAAGAATCTTGTCCACTACGACCGCTACCGCGTGATCTAGACATAGTGTAGTAATGTGGTATGTAAAAAAAAATCTACAATGTAGGAGCGGTGAATTATACAAAAAAAACTAAAAAACAAGAAGGTTGAGATAGAGAAGTTCAAAAAACGAACAATAATTTTAACTACAACGCAAAAAAAATAATAACAAGAGAGATAGAGATATTTTGATACCGTTCACCGTGGAATACGCGTATAAAAAAAACCGTGAAAATTAGAATATAGTAGAAAAGATGGAGGAGGGCTTTGCCGATTTCGCAATTGAAGAGTTGAAGTAGATTTGAGTCGATGGTTGAAGAGAGTTGAAGAAGAGTGAAGACGTTGAAGACATTGAATTTTGTTTTCCGATACGACCGAAATTTGATCGTGTATACGCCTCCTTGTACACTTGTTTGATGATTACTACAATTGTTCAATTTTTTTTTTTTTTTGATGTATAATAGTAGAGAGAGTAAGAGAGAGAGGTGTGATTTTTTTGGAGATTTTTGGGGGCTATTTATAGCCTTAGAAGTGGGGGGAAAAAATAAAATAAAATAAAATAACATCAGCAAGCAACGGCTCTAAGAGCCGTTTGCTCTTTGCTGCCAGCAGCCAGCCAACGGTAGGCGACCCGGCCTCGAACCGCGGGTTTCGACCCGCGGGTCGAACGGTCGGCCCATCATGGGTCGGGGGTCGAAATTCGCGGGTCGACCCGCGGGTTGGCGGGTCCAATTCGCGGGTTGACCGGGTTCGTGGGCCGGGTTTCGCAAGTCCAATTCGCATAAATGGCGACCCGGGTCGACCCGGTACTGTTCACCAGGTTCGACCCGAACCCGTGAAACTCTTAAGCGGGCCGGGTTCGTGGGCCGGGTCGCGGGTGGGTCGCCGGTTGACCCGACCCAATTGCCACCCCTACTTGTTTCACACACCTGCATGCTTCCTTGATAAGAATTAATAAAAGTAACAAGCCGGGGTTTAAGGGAAAGACTATAGTGGTAGACAATATAGGTAAGTGTACTCGGAAGGGGGCCCATGTTTCTCAGTACTCGGTTCGTGAACCTGTTGCACTTGATGTATTCATGGAGTCAGTTACTTGGCTCATGAACCTGTTGTATTCATGAACCCACTGTGTGGGTCATGAACTTGTTAGTATTCACGAACTTGTTTCGTGAACCTGTTATTTATTTGCGTATTCATGAACCGTGCCTGCTTGATACTTGATACCTGAGTACACCGCCCTATAGACACCATTACTAGGTCTAAACGAAATTGCATTGTCTGTAGCAATCATGTAGTAAAAAGATGGATGCATGAAGTGCTACCTAGATAGTAATAACTACACGACTTGAACATGAAACTGGAACATGACACCTGTTACTTGATACTTGATGATATGATACATGAAACATGATACATGTGACTTGAAACATGAAACTTGAACTTGACAACTTGTTACCTGATACTCGACAACTTGTTACTTGAGACTTGACACTTGAAATAAAATTTTGACACTAGACTTGGCACTTGTTACATGATACTAGACTTGAGACTTGTCACTTGATGTTAGATACCCCTACAGGTTCACTTGTCATGTGTTTTGCCATTAGCAATTGTTATCCAGCCTGTTTACTAAGATGTCCCTCTTGCTAGTTAGTTCTTGAATCTACATTACTTATTGTAAACCCTATTATATTCTTGATTCCAATTCTTGTTTCCCATTACTTGTACTCGTTTTTACTATTTATGGCCCTAGCTTGCACTAAGGGCATTCTCTCTTGTTTTTCCCTGTTTTTTCTTTTTATATTTATTAAGCAGACTTTGGAGACGAGCTACCTGCTGGGATTGGTGAACATAAATTTTAGCTTTCAAGTGGAGGCAGGACTTGTTTAGATTAATTATTTTTCTTGAATTATTTATTCTTGCTACTTAAGACTTGTAACGGGCTACGTTCCCGAGTTTTACATTTGATCCAGATTTGAAAACTATGTGGACATTATTATTTGTTTTCAATTGTTTTCTGTTGCTTAATGAATTATTCATGCATGCTTGGTCGTATACATATTGTTACCGCTGATTTCGGTGTGGGGGTAAACAGATGAGATTTGTGAATTCGAGAAAAACCTGAACACTGGATCCAAGCCTTCTGATTCCTGCCGCAACCTGCAAGGAAGTGCGATACACCGGGGTTGATTCCGGTGACGCACCCTCCGATGCTCTTGTCAGTAACCAGTGGTGATTGTGAAAGAGCTTAAGGTGGAAAAAGAGTCATTACCTGGTCACAGTGGTAGGGGGAGGTATTTATAGTCGCCATAGGAATGATTAGGGGCCTGATTTCCTGCGTAACTGTCAGGAGAAAAATTCTCCCATTCTGTTTTGGGAAATTGACCTCTGATTCCCGGTGGGAGCAAATTAGGCTCGTTGATTCAGTCAAATCAGTGGCCCTGATTCTCCTCTTGGTGATCTGGGTTTGTCTTGGGTCGGGACCCGTACCCAGTTGGAGCAGATCCGTTTGCGGGTTACTGGACCTGTTAGAAGGAGATCCAGTACCCGCTTTGGACCCATTCGTATGCGAAATTACCTTTTTACCCCCGAGCTTCAAGATTCGTGCCCGATCTGGACGGTTCTGATTTAACCCCATTTTCGGCCATATCACGAGCCCCCCACTCCTAAAGACTGAGTGTGATCAGCCTTTGAGGAGTAGTTTAACTGTTTTAGTGGCTAGTGGAGTTGTATCGGAGTCCGAATGGAGAATTGTGAACCTCGAAGGGGGTAGTGAGGTGATTTTTGAAGCAGTAAGTTGTTCTGAAGCCTTGTTGAACATTGAACGGTTTTTATCTATTTTTCGGATTATTTATTTAATTTTGCGATGTGGTAACTAATCGTTCGGGGTGCTTAACAGTACATCTGAGGCAATAATTGTTCGTCCAGGGGCTCAAAAATATCCCCCCAAACTTCTAATTATTTTCTAAAATTTTTAGTTAATTTTCCCGAACTTTTAGTAATTTTTCGCAATTTTTAAATAAATAAAACGATTTAAATAAATAAAAATCGATTTTAAAATACCGATTATTTGCGTGGCGCAATCTGGACCTTTGATCAGCTTCGAGCGCGATTTTCTGAGAGATCTGGCGGTCGTTATCGCTCGGCGGCTTTTTTCCCCGTTTGCGAGCTCGGAGTGGCGCTTGCTCGGCCGCCGACCGGAGGCAAGGGGGTTCGGCGGTCCGAGCGACGTGGCGCAATCTAGGCCGTCGGATGGTGGCGCGTTTTCCAAAAAAATGCTATCTTGTCTTTTAGCGCATGTGGAGCGATCTGGACCGTCCATCATTAAAAGCACAAATTTCTGAGAGATCCAATGGTCGTAGTTGCTCGGTGGCTTTTTTCTCTGTTTGCAGGCTCGGAAAGGCACTTGCTCGGCAGCCGACCGAAGGCATGGGGTTTCGGCAGTCCGAGCGACGTGGCGCAATCTGAGCTGCCGGATGACATGGAGCAAGTGCAGGCTTGGAAAGGCACTTGCTCGGCAGCCAACCGAAGGCATGGGGTGTCGGCAGTCCGAGCGACGTGGTGCAATCTGGGCCGTCGGATGACGACACGCATCTCGAGATGGGCACATTTCTCAAGAAAACACTATCTTGTCGTTTAGTGTCCTCGGCAAGATCTGGGCCGTCTGATCGAGATCTTACACGAAAGTTGAGGAGAAAGTGAGTTTTCTCTGTTTGCAGGCTCGGAAAGGCACTTGCTCGGCAGCCGACCGAAGGATTGGGGTTTCGGCAGTCCGAGCGACGTGGCGCAATCTGAGCCGTCGGATGACGACACGCATCTCGAGACGGGCACATTTCTCAAGAAAACACTATCTTGTCGTTTAGTGTCCTCGGCGAGATCTGGGCCGTCTGATCGAGATTTTGCACGAAAGTTGAGGAGAAAGTGAGTTTTCTCCGTTTGCAGGCTCGGAAAGGCACTTGCTTGGCAGCCGACCGAAGGATTGGGGTTTCGGCAGTCCGAGCGACGTGGCGCAATCTGAGCCGTCGGATGACGACACGCATCTCGAGACGGGCACATTTCTCAAGAAAATACTATCTTGTCGTTTAGTGTCCTCGGCGAGATCTGGGCCGTCTGATCGAGATCTTGCACGAAAGTTGAGGAGAAAGTGAGTTTTCTCCGTTTGCAGGCTCGGAAAGGCACTTGCTCGGCAACCGACCGAAGGCATGGGGTTTCGGCAGTCCGAACATGGAAGCGCGTTCTGGGCCGTAGAGGGGGGAACGGATCTTGATACGATTCAGTTTTCGAGGGCATTAATGGCGTCCCAGGATTCGTGCGGCGTTCCAACTTCCCGAGGTCATTAAGCAGTGGCGCCTTTCAATTAATGCGTGGTGTTTCAACTTCCGAGGGTCATAATGGCCGGTTCTTGGCGGGTGGTTATAAATACTTCACTCCCTTTGTAGTTTCAGTCACAAAAAATGTTTGAGTTTTAGTCATCGGAGGTGTCTGCCTTGGGTGGTTGCTCTTCGGCTATGGTCTTCTCCTGGTTGTGACAGCCCTGATGCGGATGTCAGGGCCAGGGGAGATCATAGCAGAAGAGGTGACGACCGGGGTCAAGGCGGACGCTTGTCTTGTGAACTTTTAACTTCGAGAGGTTCGGAGAGGTGGTCACTCTTCTGCCTTGTTCTTCTCCCGATCCTGACGGCCCCAATGAGGGTGTCAGGGTCGAGGGAGAATAAGGCAGAAGTGGTGACGACCATAGTCCGGACCCGAGGGACGAGCTGCTTCAGAAGGAAGGGTGGTCGTTCTTCCACCATGATCTTCTCCTGACTCTGACGGCCCCGATGCGGGTGTCAGGGTCAGGGGAGATCATGGTGGAAGAGGTGATGACCCAAGACCGGATTCGGGGAATAATGCGCTTCGGAGGGATGGGTCTCCTCCGATCTCTGTCTTCCTTCCGGGCTGACGGCTCCTGATGGATGTCAGCCCGAAGGAGCTAGAGATGGGAGGTGTGCCGATCCGCTTTCTGGTCGGGCTCCGCGAGTGGGTCAGGTTCCGCTTTCCGGTGGACCGACCGCGACTTGGGGCCCGGGGGCTCGCCGAGGGCGATGCCTTAAAACTTTCGATCAAAATTTTTTCTGGCTTTTTCAGATAGAGGCGGAGCGCCTGAATCCGAAGTGTCTCGTCCGGGCAATGTGGCGCGATCCGAGTCGTCAGATGGAGGAGAAAGTGAATTTTCTCCGTTTTGACTCTCGGGATGGCACTTGCTCGGTTGGTCGTCCAGGGATCTGACTGTAGGGCGGTCGGGGGACGCTCAGGGCTGCCAGAGGGACCCTTGCTCGGCAAACCGACCGGTCCCTTTGCTGATGGGTTCGGATCGCTCATTGTTCGGATTTAGATCCTGTTGCGCCGAGCTACTTGTCTTAGTGAAAAGACAAAGTGGTTTTGGGCCTTCGCGACGCTTCGAGAGCGGCCCAAGAGTCACGCCCTTACGCTTGGAAGTCCAAAGGACTTTTCTTTTTTTACTATAAATCTTCACTCCCCCACCCCCAAACCTCATTCTTTACTTTTACTTTTTCCTCCCAAGTTTTTACCTCACCATCGAAGTTTTTAGCTCCTAGGTGGCGCTGCTAGCTGTCGCGACAAGGCGTTCTTTGTCTCCGGTGTACTTTTTCGACCGTTGCTGTCACTTCAAGGTCAGTCTCTCTCCTTTCTCTTTAGAAAATGGTTAAGATTACTTCCTCGGATGAGACCCCCGCCTCGGAGCAAGCCGTTAGCCGAGTGGGCAAAGGAAAGGAGGTGGTAGAGCCGACCGATCAGAGCGTTGTTCGGCCGGAGAAGGAGGGCGAAGTAGCCGAGCCGCCCAAGGAGGTCGCGGCGATGTCTCAGAAGGGTAAAGGAGTGGTCACGATCATCGAGAAGCCGAAGACGGCGGGTGCGTTCGGTCGGCAGCCTATTGCTCTGTCGAGCGTGGGAGGCGTTCGGGACTACGCCGAGGAAATCTTAGAGAAGGTGACCCAAGGCACGGCCAAGTCAGTGGAGGAGAATGAACCGGGAGAGTTGTCCGAGGTGGACCATACCATCTCGTCTCTTACGGAGGCCGATCTACATCTGATCCGAAAGGGATTCCAGATTCCTGCCGAATACGGGCTACTCCTCCCCGGACCGGGCTTCTGAGCCAACACAAAGTCTTCAACGAACGTGTGCATCTTTCCTCTCGACTCCCTCTCCGCCGGGCTCTGCTTTCCCCTTCATCCGTTCATAGTCGATGTCTTGAATTGGTACGGTTTGAGCCCCGCCCAGCTAATGCCGAACACCTGGAGGCACGTCCTGGTGTTTGTTCTCCGGTGCCAAGAGGTTGGTGCCGTACCGAGCATGTTTCTCTTTCGGAGCCTCTACCGCCCTTGCCAGCCAAACCGAAACGAACAGAGGTTCTATCTTTCGCCGCGGACGGGCGTGAAGTTGATCGAGAACCCGGACTCGATCAAACATTGGAAGGAGAAGTATTTCATCATCCGAGCTCCCGCGCCGTGGGCGATCCCGATAGTTTGGGCGAAGGATGGCCTGCCCAAGCGAGCTAAGAAGGAGCCGTTGCTGAGTGACGAGGAAGCAGAGGTCCTCAAGAAGCTCCTCGCCTTACCAGCGCTAAGTTGGAAGGACATTACCGAGGAAGCTTTGTTCCGAGGGGGTCTCAGTCCGATCGACCCTAGTACGCTTCTGGTATTTATACTCTTTGCTTAAAGTTCATGAAAATTTTTCTAAGTTTTTTCATTCGGCTTGTGCAGAGACGATGAAGATGGACTATAGGGCTTTGATGGCGAAGGCCAGGGCGAAGGAACATGAGACGAGGAAGAAGAGGCCTTCGGCGGGGCCTCAGGGCGGCCGAGCCCCGAAGATACCGTCGGTCGAGAAGACAAGCGACCTGCAGAAGGCCGTTGTCCCGGGGGCCGGCCCCGAGCAGGAGAAGTCCGCGGCTACGGATCCTCCAGTTTCCGGTGTGTCGGCACCAACGGTGGAGGGGGATGCAGCCGGCTCGTCGAGCGGTGCATTCGGCGTGAATGAGGTGCTGTCCCTCCAAATTCTGCCCCTTACTGCCGATGCGGAGAAGATCTTGACCGAGAGGCATAAGCAGATCTTCGTCCCTGACTGGCAGGTGATGAATGTCGACGGCTTCTTGGGCGACGGCAACATCTGTATGGAAGCGGTGAGGCACCTGCCGACCCCAAAGGATCGAGCGGACCTAAAGGCCGGGCTGGCAGGGGATGCCACGATGCAGATCGCTCGGAACACAATGTCGGTGAGTGGATCGAACTCTTTCTCATTGAAACTTTTTCTGAGATTTTCTAAGTTCCTGCGTTCGGACTTTAACGGTTTGTTCTCTTTTCAGACCCTCTGCCACTTCAACTTCCTGCTCGAGCAGTTTGCGAGCAAGGAACAGGAGTATGACCGGGAGAGAGCGGAGCGCGTCAAAGCCACGAAGCTGCTTGATGCTGAGCAACTCCTCTCGGCAAAAAGGGGTGCCGAAGTGGTGGGGTTGGAGAAGCAGTTGGCCGACGCCATTTAGCTGTCGAAGGACGCGGCAGCCAAGCTCGAGGCCTCGGAGAAGGAGAACGCCGAGCTAAAGGAGGAGCTGGCCAATGCTCGATCGGAGGCAGAGAGGGCTCGGAAGAGGGCCGAGAAGATCATGGCCAAGCACCGGTTTAAGGTGGCAAAGGCGAAGAAGGCTGTCCAGGAGGAGGCCGAGCACCACATGTTCAAGAACATGGAGGACGCCTACGGCCGAGCCCTGCTCCATGTCACTGCTCGGAATCTGGGTTTCGACACGTCCTCCTACCGTTTCTACGACCCCGTGGAGGGGGGGAGGAGGTTCCCCAGGGGATGCTCGGCCCCGAGGGACAGACGGACGGTGTCGAAGGCCCGGGTGAGACCGAGGCCGAGGATGAAGAGGAGGAGGACTCTGAGGAGGAGAGTGGGAGCGAGGACGAGGACGAGGACGAGGGCGAGGACAAGGCCGAGGGGTCGACAGACCCGAACGACAAAAAGGTCGACCCCTGACTCGGTTGCCTCTTTAGTCTTTTGTTGTTTTGTTTCTTTTTGTAAGCCTAACTGCGAACTGGCCACCGCTCTTGTAAAACTTTCTTCTCGGTTTTGAATGAAAACAGTTTGTTTGGCCAAAATTTATCCAAGTGTTGAGTCTCGGATTTTGTGTTTGATTAGGCGTAGAATTCTCCAAGTGTTGGGTCTCGGATTTATCTCTGCTTTTCAGGTGAAGTTCGGTCTGATTACGGAGGTTGCACACCTTCATAAGGAGCTGGCCAAAACGAAGGGCGAGCTCTCGAATAGCCGACAGAGGCGGTTTCTCATGTTCTTGAAGCTGGAGGAGACAAAGGCAGCTGTGAGGGGGTATTGTCGCGAGTTGAAGCAACTGCGGAAGCAACCCCAAGCCCCTTGTCCCGAAGGTGAGGTCGAGCGGCTTCATAGAGAGCTTGCCGTCGCCGAGCGGAAGAACGACGAGCTCTCGGCCAAGATCCGACACATGGAGATAGCGGAGCAAGGTCGCTCGGCGGAAGAAGAGAAGCTTGCTTCCGAGCTGGAGAAGGCGTCGTTCGAGCGCAAGAAGTTGTTGGCCGAGGTCGACAGGCTTAGGAGGATCACGATAGATAGGGGGATCGAGGTCACCCACTACCGACGGCTCGCAACCGATAGTGCCAACGCCTCGGGCTCGTCAAGGCCTCCTCGTTTGAAGAAGTTGGCGAAGGACAACGCTTTGAGAGACAGAATCATTGAACTGGAGGAAGAGGTCGCGTCACTCAAGCCTCTGCCGGAGAGGGCCAACGTCCACAGTACATCGTGCACTCGCGAAGAGAGCGAGAGAGGGATTACCTTCTACGAACTTGCGACACGTTTGCCTGTGGCTAGGCGGAGCCCTGCTGACGCTCAGAGTAGCGTGGCCGTCTCGTCGAGTGATGCCTCGGTCGGCGCCACAGTTAGGGTCAGCGGCGAAGGGGGGTCGCGCTTCGTTGGTTTGGAATCGAGCTCGGAGGTCAGGCCTCGTCGTCCTCGTGTTTCCTTGAACCGAAGCGTTCCCCTTCCGAAGAGGCCCTGATCATGTCGTTTTATGTTTCTTCTGGCTGTTGTAAAACTCTATTGTAGGGTCGGTCTTGTTGTATGTAGAGCTATTATATCTGAATATGAATCTGAAAGTTTGATTGGAAAATTCTTCAAGTTTTGGACTTCGGCAGTGTATTGAAATTTTGCTATTCGTTTTCCCTTCTTTTCAGCTCGTGGTGGCAGCCCAATACACTGATTCCAACGGCTCTGACGATGATGCTGAAACCGAGGCAACCTCAGGGGCGACGAAGTCGCGCTCGACGAAGTGCCGAGAGCGGCTTTATGGTCTCGAGCTGGAGTTACGCCGAGCTGAGAGCGAGCGGGCCCACCTTCAGTCCGTCCTTGGCCAACGAGACGCCGAGATCCAACGTCTGGAGAGTAGGATCGCCGAGGCGACCCCCATAGGAGAGGACGAAGATTTGCAGATTGCTTTTAGCAACGTTCTTCGGGTCCAGTGTATTCGGCACAACCAGTCGAAAATATTAGCCGAGCGGGACGATTTGCTCTCTGAGCTCCATCACTTGCAGACCGTGGAGGCGAAGCTTCGGAAGGAGGCGAAGGAGCTATCAGCCGAAGTGGGTGGACCGGCGACCGAACGGGTCAGTGAAGACATTTCCGTTTGAAGGCCAAGTGTAGTGGGTCGGCGCTGTATTTTTTGTTTTCTAATACTTTGTAACCAGGGAAAGATTGCTTTGTATTATGTCTCGATTATTAATAAAATTTCTTTTAAGAAGTAGCATATCTTTTGTTGCTCTGCATATTTATAGTGTGCTGGTCGTGCCGAGGTTTACGAGCCGAGCGCATAGTGTCGTCGGCAAGAATCTGGAGGCGAACCAGTTCCTATGGGAACACTATCTTGTCGCTAGCGGCGCTGACAAGATCTGGGCTGTTGGATTTTGGCACGAATCTCGAGACGGCTCTGTTCCCAAGAAAACGCTATCTTGTCGTCTAGCGTTGCTGGCAAGATCTGGGCCATCTGATCGAGATCCTACGCGAAAGTTGAGAAGAAAGTGAGTTTTCTCCGTTTGCAGGCTCGGAATGGCACTTGCTCGGCGTCCGACCGGAGGCAGCGTGGTTGACCCTTCTTCTTGGGGCTTCCGTCTTCGTTACAAGATGGCCCGGGTTGTGGTGCCGAACAATGCTTCGGTCTCCCTCTTATTGCGAAGTCGAGGGGTGAGCCGAGCTCTTCCCCATGGTGGGGTTCGCCGATCACAGCGAGTGTTTGACGGTTGTGGGAGCTATTCCGAATGGTAATCCACTCCTAACTCGCCGAAAAGCAAGCTTGGGGAGTGGAATCGAACCAAGTGTTGGACTCCGGAACCATCGGTGTAGTTCAACGGTTGTGGGAGCAGTTCCGAACGGCGATCTACCTCTGGCTCGTCCGGGGGCGAGCCGAGGAGGTAAAGTCGAGCCGAGTGTTGGACTCCGAACCATCGGTGTAGTTCAACGGTTGTGGGAGCAGTTCCGAACGGCGATCTACCTCTGGCTCGTCCGGGGGCGAGCCGAGGAGGTAAAGTCGAGCCGAGTGTTGGACTCCGAACCATCGGTGTAGTTCAACGGTTGTGGGAGCAGTTCCGAATGGCGATCTACCTCTGGCTCGTCCGGGGGCGAGCCGAGGAGGTAAAGTCGAGCCGAGTGTTGGACTCCGAACCATCGGTGTAGTTCAACGGTTGTGGGAGCAGTTCCGAACGGCGATCTACCTCTGGCTCGTCCGGGGGCGAGCCGAGGAGGTAAAGTCGAGCCGAGTGTTGGACTCCGAACCATCGGTGTAGTTCAACGGTTGTGGGAGCAGTTCCGAACGGCGATCTACCTCTGGCTCGTCCGGGGGCGAGCCGAGGAGGTAAAGTCGTGCCGGACATTGGACTCCGAACCATTGGTTGAAATCAAATTAAAAAAATAAAAGATAAAGGCGGAGAGACGCAAGCAAATTTATAAGTATGAAAGAGCATTCTTCATTGATAATCAACGGCGAACCGTTTTTACATATTACAACTTATGAAATAGATTACAAGTTAGAGGAGAGGAATGGCTCGATATCATGTGATACTTAGAGAGGCGCCGGGGCGCTTTCTTGGTATTTCAGGAGGTGGTCGGCATTCCAGGTCCTCGGAATCTCTCTGCCCTCTAGATCTTCCAGACGATATGCTCCGGGCCGAACTACCCTTGTGATCTTGTAAGGCCCTTCCCAGTTCGGAGCCAGCTTGCTCTTCTGATTGGGGAAGGATATGGCCAGTTTTCTCAGAACCAAGTCTCCTTGCTTGAGATTGGTGGGTCGGACTTTCTTGTTATATGCCAATTCAACCCTCCTTCGGTAGCTCTGTTGCCGAATCGATGCCCTCTCCCTCAGTTCATCCACCAGATCTAAGTTCGCACTGAGGTCTCTGGCGTTCTGTTCCTCATTGTAGGCTGCGAGGCGAGGGGAAGGTATCCCGACCTCGAGGGGTATCACCGCCTCGGACCCATAGGTGAGGTTGAAAGGGGACTCTCCGGTGGGGGTCCGCTTGTTGGTGCGATAATTCCACAGTACATTGGGAAGTTGGTCGACCCATAGGCCTTTGGAACATTTGTCCAATCTCTTCTTGATGCCAGAGAGGATTTGCCGATTGGCGTTTTCTGCTTGGCCGTTCGACTGCGGGTGGGAGGCGGAAGAGAAGCGTTGTTGGACGGCGAGATCCTCGCACAGAGCTCGGAATGCAGCCTCGGTAAACTGAGTTCCGTTATCGGTTACGATGACACGAAGGATGCCGAACCGACAGATGACGCTCTTCCAGAAGAATTGAAGCACTTTGTTCTCGGTGATAGTGGCGAGGGGTTCGGCCTCAATCCACTTCGAGAAGTAGTCTATGGCTACGACTAAGAACTTGAATTGACCCGGAGCTGGAGGAAAAGGCCCTAGTAAATCCATTCCCCACATTGCGAATGGGATAGGACTTGATAGGGAGGCAAGGTTGGCTTGAGGGAGGCGACGAACATTGGAATGTCTCTGACAGGAGCCACATTGCCGAACATGTCGCTCGGCATCTTGGAGGAGAGTCGGCCAGAAGTATCCATAATTCAAAGCTTTCCGGGCCAAGGACCTAGATCCTGAATGCGCTCTGCCGATGCCTTCGTGGAGCTCTTGTAAGGCATAGTCGGCCTGCTCTGGAGAGAGGCACCTTAGGTATGGTCGGCCGTCGATCTGCGAGAAGGAGCGCTTGTACAAGATCCCCTCGATCAAGACATACCGCTCGGCCCTGGTTCTGACTCGACGTGCTTCTTTGGGGTCCTCGGGTAGGAGTCCGTCCCTTAAGAACTCCACTAACGGCTTCATCCAATTATCTTGCAGCAAGACCGGCAACGACTCTACCGAGCCGGAGGTCTCGTCTTCTATGCTCGGCCTTGAGAGGACCTCGATCAAAACGGTCTGCTCGAGACCTTGGAGGGAGGATGAGGCCAACTTGGAGAGGGCATCGGCCTGTGAATTCTCCTCATGAGGGACTCGTTGGATGAGTGCCTCTTTGAACCGGCTCATGAGGGCTCGGACCTTGGCGAGGTACTTCGCCATCCGCTCGTCACGCGCCTCGTACTCGCCCAAGACTTGGTTCACAACTAGCTGAGAGTCACTATGGACTCGGAGGCGCTGCGCTCCGGCACTTTGGGCAAGTCCGAGGCCCGCGATTAATGCCTCATACTCCACCTCGTTGTTTGAGGCTTTGAAGTTCATGCAGAGGGCATACTGGAGGACGAAGTCGTCAGGACCGTTCAGGATGATACCGGCACTACTGCCCTCGTTGCAGGAGGATCCGTCCACGAAAACTGTCCAATTGGGAGGTCCCTTCTGGACGTGGCTGACTTCGGGAATGGTGGACTCGACGATGAAGTCGGCAAGGGCCTGAGCCTTGATTGCTGTCCGAGGTTGGTAGGAGATGTCATGTTGGCTTAGCTCTATGGACCACTTCATTAGCCGGCCCGAGGTCTCAGGCTTGTGGAGGATCTGCTTCAGTGGTTGGTCGGTGGAGACCACAACCGAGTGGGACTGAAAGTATGGACGGAGCTTCCTTGCCGCCATGACCAGCGCGTAAGCCATCTTCTCTATCTTCGGGTAGCGGAGCTCGGCATCCCGAAGCACTTTGCTAACATAGTAAATGGGCCTCTGAGCCCGGTCTTCTTCCCTCACCAACACAGCACTTAGGGTCTGCTCGGAAGCAGCCAAGTAGATAAAGAGGGTTTCCCCCGGAACGGGTTTGCTGAGCAGAGGGGGGTTCACTAAGTAAGCTTTCAGTTGGTCGAACGACTCCTGTTGTGGTTGGCCCCATTCGAAACCCTTAGCCCCCCTGAGAGCCTTGAAGAAGGGCAGGCACTTTTCCCCAGACTTCGAGAGGAAGCGGCCAATAGCGGCGAGCCGACCCGTGAGCTTTTGCACCTCCTTGACGTTCCGGGGCGGGGCCATGTCCAGTATGGCCTTGATCTTCTCGGGATTCGCTTCGATCCCTCGCTGGCTCACCATGAAGCCGAGAAACTTTCTCGATGAGACCCCGAACGCACACTTGTTCGGGTTCAGCCGCATGTTGTGCCTCATCAATACGCCGAATGCCTCCTGGAGGTCGGCCACATGGTCGGTACCTCGGATGCTCTTGACGAGCATGTCATCGACGTACACTTCCATGTTGCGGCCGATCTGGCTTTGGAAGACCTTGTTGACGAGGCGCTGGTAGGTGGCTCCAGCGTTCTTCAACCCGAACGGCATGACTCTATAGCAGTAGAGGCCCTGGTCGGTGATGAAGGAGGTCTTCGGAATGTCCGGGAGGAACATCTGGATCTGATTATAGCCGGAGAAGGCGTCCATGAAGCTGAGGAGCTCATGGCCCGAGGTGGCATCAATGAGGGTGTCGATATTTGGGAGAGGGAATGGATCCTTCGGACACGCCTTATTCAGGTCAGTGAAGTCGATGCATATCCTCCAAGAACCGTTGGACTTCTTGACCATTACAACATTGGAGAGCCACTCGGGGTAGTTCACCTCCTGTATGAACCGAGCCTTTAAGAGTTTATCCACCTCCTCCTTGATGGCCTGCTGTCGCTCGGGAGCGAATTTTCGCCTCTTCTGCTGAACCGGTTTGCACCCTGGCACTTCCTCGACACTTAGGCGGTGGACTAGCAATTCCTCGGAAATCCTGGGCATATCCGCGGCGGACCAAGCAAACAGGTCGCGGTTATCCCGGATGCATTGCACTAGGTCAGAACACAGTGCAGTCGACAAGGACTTGCTGATGAGGAACTTTCGACTCGGGTCCTCGTCCGAGAAGAGCACTTCTTCTAACTCGTCCGCCGGCTCGGACGTGGGTCGGGCATTCGGCTCGGGGATTTCTAGAGTTTCGAGGGAGAGCACCGGACCCCCTGTGGAAGTCATGTAGCACTTCCGAGCCGTCTCTTGGCTGCCCCTGACTTCTCCCACTCCCGACCGAGTGGGGAACTTCATTTTAAGGTGGTACGCTGAAGGGACAGCTTCCAGGGCAGCTAGGCCGGGTTGACCTAGGATGACATTGTATGCGGCCGGGACGTCGACGACCATAAAGTCCATCAGCTCGGTCCGGGTAGTAGGGGTCTTCCCAGTAGTTACGTTTAGGGTTATAACCCCCTCGACGGTTACTGGTACCCCCGTGAACCCGTGGAGCGTGTAACCGGCCGGCTTGAGACGGTCCCGAGACAGCTGCAGCCCTCGGAAGGCCGAGAGGAAGAGGATGTTCACCGAGCTCCCGTTATCTACCAGGACCCTCTGCACCTTGAAGTTTGCCATGCGGAGGTCGATGACGAGAGCGTCGCAGTGGGGAGTTCGGACCCCCTCGAGGTCTTCATCGGAGAAAGTCACTGGGACGCCGAGACCTTTGGGAGGAGGGGCGCTGTGAACCGAGTTTACCTCTCGGACGAAGGCCTTCCGAGAGGAGTTGGAGGAGCCCCCCATGGGACCTCCGTGGATGAGGTGGAGAACTCGTTCTTCCTCGAACTCGGGGGTCTCATCGCGCCGCTCGGAGCGCTTGTTAGCCCCCCGAGGCGGAGGAGTGTTGCGATCCGCCCGATCGTTTGTCTTCACAAATTTGGCCAACTGCCCCCTCTGAATGAGGACCTCTATCTCATTTTTCAATGCCCGGCAGTCGTTGGTGTCATGGCCGTGGTCCCGGTGGTAGCGGCACCATTTCTCCTTGTTCCTCCTCTTGACCGGGGTGTTCATTCTCGGAGCCGAAGGTATGACTCCTTCTTTCTCCACTTCCATCAGGATGGTGGAGACATTGGTGGTGAGGGGTGTGAACTTCTCGAACCTAGGGGGAGGACGGCGTTGACCGCCATTGTCCTTCTGCATCTTCTTGGACCCCTCCTCCTCCGTCGCCTTCCTCTTCGATCCGGAGGCCGATCCTCCGAAATTCGGGAGGCACTCGGCCTCTTCCGCCCAAATGTACTTCTCGCACCTTAGGAGAAGGTCGGCGAAGTTGTGCGGGGGCTTCTTGGCGAGGGACGACCGGAGGTTGGAGTTGAGGACGTTCGACTGGAACGCAACGGTCGCCACTGACTGGTCTAGGGAGGCGATAGACCTGACCTCTGCGGTGAATCTCCTCACATAGTCCCTCAGCTTTTCCCCCCTCTCCTGTCGCAGGGTGAGGAGGGAGAAGCTTGTCTTCTCAGCTCGCCTGCTACTCACAAAGTGAGTTATGAAGAGCGTTTCGAACTGCTCGAACGAGAAGATGGAAGAGGGGGCGAGCCTGGAGTACCATTCCCGAGCCGACCCCCTAAGGGTGGCGGGGAAGGTCTTGCAGAGCATGGCGTTGGAAGCTTGATGGATCAGCATTAAGGTCTTGAAGCTTTCGACGTGATCAACTGGGTCGGACTCCCCTGAGTACGTTTCAAACTGCGGAGGTTTGAAACCCCTCGGTATGGGGGCCTCCATGATTGTCCGAGAGAAGGGGGGTCTGCTGGGACGGACAGTCCCTGCTCTCGACTCCTCCTCTTTATCCATGCGACCGATGCGCCTCTCCACCTCGTGGAGACGACGGTAGAGGGCATCGTCCCTCTGCTGGTAATCAAAAGATCCCCGGGACTCTTCTTCGTAGGAAGGGGAGCGGGGGCTGTGGCGTCGGTAGTCCTGGGATTGGCGAGGACTATAGGGGCTGCTGGCGACTGGGTGCCGGGAGAGGACTTCTAGATCGGTGGCGAGGACTGGGAACCCACGGAGGTGTTGGAACCCTCTGGGCATTACGGTTGTTGGGGCGAAGGTTGAGGGCCTGCAGGACAGTCTCCTGGAATTGTAGGAACTCGGCACAAGTGATAGGCGCCTCATTGTTCCTCGGATGATGCCGATCCGCGGGGGAATGCGGCCTCCTCCTACGGCGCTCGGGAGATTCCGCCCGGCCCCTTCTGTCCGGAGACCTCCTACCGTCTCGGCGATGAAGAGACCGCTCACCGTGATACTGGCGGGAGGCTCCCTCTCGGGCCCGCCTCTCATCTAGGTGGTTGTGGAGGTCCTCTTCCTTTTGGCGATTCAGGACGGTGTTGCGGAGGTCGGAGGCTCGGGGATGATGGGAAGCCATGGAGTCCGAGGAGGCATTATGAATTGAGACGTGGTCTGGATGGAGTGGTTGCTTCTGCCTCCTCTGGTTCTGACCAGCAGGACCATTTGGGGGTTGTTGGTTCGGAAGAGGAGGCTGGCCCTGTTGGGCCGGGGGAGGGAGATGTTCGGTCTGCGGGGCAGGATGGACAGGGACCTCCACTGGCTGGTCGGCGGGGTTGGGTCCGCGGTTGGACCCCCTAGACCTGACCTTCTTGGGAGGCATAATTGGAGAGGGGCTAGCTGACGAGGAAGAGGCGGGGGCTGTTCGTGTGGCGTTTCCCACAGACGGCGCCAATCTGTTACCGCTGATTTCGGTGTGGGGGTAAACAGATGAGATTTGTGAGTTCGAGAAAAACCTGAACAGCGGATCCAAGCCTTCTGATTCCTGCCGCAACCTGCAAGGAAGTGCGATACACCGAGGTTGATTCCGGCGACGCACCCTCCAACGCTCTTGTCAGTAACCAGTGGTGATTGTGAAAGAGCTTAAGGTGGAAAAAGAGTCATTACCTGGTCACAGTGGTAGGGGGAGGTATTTATAGTCGCCATAGGAATGATTAGGGGCCTGATTTCCTGCGTAACTGTCAGGAGAAAAATCCTCTCATTCTGTTTTGGGAAATTGACCTCTGATTCCCGGTGGGAGCAAATCAGGCCCGTTGATTCAGTCAAATCAGTGGCCCTGATTCTCCTCTTGGTGTTTTGGGTTTGTCTTGGGTCGGGACCCGTACCCAGTTGGAGCAGATCCGTTTGCGAGTTACTGGACCTGTTAGAAGGAGATCCAGTACCCGCTTTGGACCCATTCGTATGCAAAATTACCTTTTTACCCCCGAGCTTCAAGATTCGTGCCCGATCTGGACGGTTCTGATTTAACCCCATTTTCGGCCATATCACATATATTGTTATATTCCTGTTATGATGCTGAGTCGATCCTACAGCTTATGGATGATGTTAAAATCATTCGCTGGGCTTCGTCACGCGCTCGTATTCCATATTTTTGGGAAGCGGGGCGTGACAGATGTCGTGGAGCTGTCGATGGGGCAATGGAAGCGGCGACGACGGGGCTCGGTGGCGTCAGGATGCAGCAGCGGTGAGAGGGACGATGAGGGGGGCGAAGCTTGGTGGGGAGAGGGAGAGGTTGACGATGGTAGTGGTGAAGGGCAGTGGAGGGTCGCAGCAATGGTGAGACAGGTGGTAATTGGGTTTCGTTTTAGGAGTGAAGAAGAAGAAGAAAAAGATGGGGAGAGGGAGAGGTTGACGATGGTAGTGGTGAAGTGCAGTGGAGGGTCGCAGCAGTGGTGAGACAAGTGGTAATTGGGTTTCGTTTCAGGAGTGAAGAAGAAGAAGAAGAAGAAGAAGAAGCCGGGATGGGTTTGGAGATAATGGTAGGAAAAGTTAATGGAGATTAGGGGTTAGTTAAGGAGATAATTAAAGAGGGATTATAGGGAAATTAGTGGGGTAGTTAGAAATTTAGTGGGGGGATTTTGTGGAGAGTGTGCAGATGAGGAGTTCAGGTAGGGTATTAGGTGGAGGGTTAACAGGTTGGGTTTGGGTAGAGAGTAGGATTAAGGGGTTTGGGCTTTGGACTTGGGATTTATCTTCAGTGGAGTAATGAGCTTTAACAACAAATAAGAAGATATAATATATAGAATAACTAGGATAAATGAAACTAGTTGTAATTAAAATAGAATGGGCTTACAAACTATAAAATGGATTGGGTTTTGACAGATAATTGATTATTCAAATATGTGCAATAGAGTTTTAAAAGAATAGAAAGAATTACGAAAAATTGAAAATGCAATAATACGAAGAAAAGAAGATACAAATCCGTATAATTGGAAACTTGGGTTACATTATGTATTAGGCTATTTGTTTGCCTAAACTGCCCATGATCAACTCTAACTTCTTATTATGTTTTTGATTCATGTTAAGGGTTCTAAATTTTGAAGAAAAAAAGGTATTTTTTTTTAGGATTAAAGAGGGGGTAAGATAAGCTTTTATCTTTCGTGGTTATTTTACTTTTTAACCTCTTATTTTGAATGTGGGTTTCACATCCAAAAAATAATATTATTATGCAACAATTACAAGGACTAGAGCGAGGGTAATTTGGTCATTTCACACAAAATCTCACGATCCTCGATGGCATAGAGTTGTTTTTTTTTCTTCTTCAAAATCTAAAATATGGGGCTTCATTGATGAGAAACAAAACAGAGGGATTTTTTAAAATAATGGATAGAAACTGGGGGTAGTTAATTGTAATTTAGCCTTAAAAAGAAAAAATAAAACTCATACTAATATTACCCCCAACCCATTTTGTATATAGTACAATCCATAACCCATAACGCCAGTCTCATCTACCCAATCTCGCTTCTATACTTTATAGTCTACCAAACTCATTAGCCCAACACTAACATACGCAAATCCACCACTTTTCCACTCTTTTGCATTTTGATTCATCTCTCTCTCTATTGCATTCTCGTTCTCTCTTTGGTTCAAACATGATACTTTATATCTGAAGGTAAACCGCTTTCTTTCTCTATCTTTCTCTTATCTTCTCGCTTTCTCTCTCCTTCTCCTATCTCTTACAGTTTCCTATAAGAAAAAGATATATAGGATTTACATTTCATACTTGTCATTTTAGAGATTTGTTATTTGTTGAGATTCTGCTTATGTAGACATTGCCGCTCGCCAGCTATATCCTGTTGAGGACATTCTATTTTGTTAGCCATTAAAGCAATTCATACATGGAGAGATATGTTAGGTCAAAATCACGGTACTAGATAGACACCCAACAACTCATTATTCTTCGGAGAATTCGGCAAAATAAATATACTTGCAATAAGTATGAAAAAATTAAAAGAAGAACAAAGGAAGAATTTTCGGAGCCAATATTAATTAGATAATAAGATAATTATAAGACAATCATCCTCGTCTCTTTTTTTTTTGCTATCTGATTACAATAACCTCTCAACTCTCTCTTCTTCTTTATTTTTCTTCTCTGATTACATTAATATTTCAACTAGTATATCCTGGTGCAATATTGCACATACTAAATAATTATTAGCATATTTGTAGAGTTTTGATGGAAGTTTGTAAACTTTTTGAGAAAATACTAAAGCATTTTCGGATGTTTTTTGAATCTTGGATGTTGCATGCAAGGCGGGGGGATAAAATTATCTTTTTTATGATCCCAACAATTTTGCGAGGGCTCAAACATTTAAAACGTCCTATAAGAATACTTAACAAATGGTACATATTAGATCTACAATTACATGCACTATTTAGCACCCCCCCCCCCCCCCCCCCCCCCCCCGCGGGCCCCGAAAAAAAAAACCCCATTCTGATAACATAGTAAATGTTATCATTTAGTTGAATCATCAACATTCAACCTTGATTTCATATGATTAAATTATATAACTTTCAGTTAAGATCTTGCCGAACTCCACCAAATCAGTCTTCAAAAAAGAAAAGGAAATCAAAGTGTACACAATCTCTTATGCGAATGACATACATTGTAAAACATATCTTCTACATCTTCGAAGTATAACTAAAAAAATTGTTATCATGAATTCAAAATCACATTAACTATCATTATTTCCTCACATATATATATATAGAATTCTCTAAGTGTATATTAAAAATTCAGTTTTTAATTAAGAAACATTTTATGCTTCAGATTTCATGGGGCTGCAAAATCATTACATCTTCATCAACAACATCTTGTATAACTTATAAAATTAGTTAATATTGGAGTATTATTTGACTAATTAAGAACATTATTGTTTACCAAATACATAAAGAATTTGAAATATCATATATGATCCGTACACATAGTTTAACACTACCAAGGATATGTATACTATATTGTTATAGTTATATATATGAAAGAAAAAGAAAAATAATTGTTTCTAAAGAACAAGGGCAACTTTAGGGTGTCCACTTCTTTCATAAGGAATAGTTTGTTTACAATATATACAACGGATCTCAAGTTCTAGGAAATGCGTTGACGTCAACTTTCATCTAGACCGATTAGAGTTATAGATAATAAACTTTGAAACATTGGATCCTTTTAGTTGTCAAGAACTTGAATTATGACCCAACTATCTGGCAAAAGAAAGTAACCAAGTAAAGAGTAGGTTGAATAAGCTGCAACTTATAAGTGCATTAAATCAAGATATCATGGCTCAATTTTTTGCTATTTTGAAGAGAGCAATTTTATATTTGAGCTCATTAAGACATTTCCACAAATGGTTGATATGCACTGCAAAAATTTCATGACAATTTTTACAACCGGTTCCATCTTAAACTTTTTTCCATAGAGAATAAAATAACTAATAATTATAAAAAATACAAACAAGAAAAAAAATCCTTAATTATGAATCTCTACTTTAGAATTTTTATCAATTAGTTATTACCTATGCATCCATCCCATCCTTTCATTGTGGGCATTTTCAAGAATGCTTCGTATAATCAGCACACAAAATTATGTCATTCCTCACAACCATTTCACCCTTAAACTCTATTATAAAGATTACATCATCATACTTTCCCAAAACTGAAAATATTATAAGAAGAAAGATATACCTCAAATCCTATATTAGATTCAGCAAGTTCTCGGGCTAATCAAGTTCCATATTAACAATTAGATTAAAGCTCAGTTAGCATTTAGTGTACGAATGCACATGTTTAGTTAAGAAAACCATCTCAAAATTTTATAGTAAAAATATTGGTAAAAAAAGTTGATAAAAGATTCTAAAAAGGAAAATTAAAATACCTTTCATCTTTGGTGGATGAATCACTATCCTGATCAATCACATACATCTTATTTCCTCGACGAAATCGTCTTTCCCAACACAATGACGCCCCCTATTCTCGATCGAGTGGAGTTATGGGATAATTGGATAAATCAAGAGAGATGTTGAGTTTGTCAATGTGAGAAGAAAATTAGGGCTTAAATTTTGGAAGAGGTGATATTTTTTGATAACTGGGTCATGATTTTCCGCATGAGAGAGAAAGTGATCAGAAAGAAATGAGGTTTATTAGGGGAAATCCAAATTTTTAAAAAGTGATAAATAAGATTTTGAATTTTGTAGATTGGCGTTTTACTAGCCAATTTGAGTAGCTTTATCCTTCTTGCATTCCGCACTCACTTCCCCGTATCTCATCAGATCACTGTCCATTCATTCTTGATACCAAGCTTTTGCTAGTAGAATCCACTTCTTCAAATTTGAAAAAGCCTGGGCTACAAATGAGAGCTTTACTCCTACAGTTACTAACCAGTGAAAGCACTTCATCTGTGAAGGCTCTTCGGTGGACAGATTTGCTCAAAAGCTGGTATTGCTTAGGAGGTGAATAAGAAGGTGGAGGAATGAGGAGTTTGGGCACATTCCTATTAAAAAGAAGTCATTACTTGTTAAAATGCACCAACTTGATATTGCAGCAGATGACCACCCCCTTGCACCATCTCAATCTGAATAACTCTTAAGAATACATATAGAATACAAGTCACTTGTCCTTGCAGAGATGACATACTGGAGGCAGAGATCCACAGTGACTTGGATCAAAGAAGGTGATGCAAACACCAAATTCTTCCACTCAATCGCCATTGACAGGAGGAAAAATTACATATATTCCCTTATGCACAGAGGAGAATTAATCACTGTCCAGACAACCATCAGATATTGTTTTGAACAACATTTTGAAGAGATTTGTGGCACTTCCTCAGTTCCTGAATTCAGGGTAGATTGGTCTACTCTATATCCACACCCCAATGGTAACCTCTCTGAGCTAGAGACTCCTTTCAGTTTAGAAGAGATTAAGAGAGCTGTCTTTGCCATGAGTGGTGATAAAGCTCCGGGATCTGATGAATTTTCTATGAGCTTTTATCAGTAGTTTTGGGAAGTGGTTCAGTCTTAATCTCCAAGGTATGCTCATTGATTTCCAAAATGGGACAATTGTCATTGGAAGATTGAATTACTCCAATATCGTGCTTATTCCTAAATGCGAAGGAGCTAACTCTGTTGCTGAATTCAGACTTATCAGCCTTCTTAATTGCTCTTATTAAATTTTCACAATGGTTTGGGCAGCGGGTTAAGCCCTCTTCTTGACTCTCTAGTCTCAAGTTTTTTTTAAAAAAAGGGTAAACATGCTATTGATTTTTTTTGGTTGCCCATGAAGCTATCAACCTTTGCTGCAATAAGAAATCTGACACACTGATGCTGAAAATAGATTTCCGAAAAGTCTTTGATACTGTTAGCTGGGATTTCATTGAGCAGATGCTTCTTGCCAGAGGTTTTGGCCCAAGGTGGTGCAAGTGGATTAGCAGTATCCTAAGATCAATAAAATAATTTGTGCTTGTTAATGGTATTAAGGGGAAGACCATTAACTCCTTGAGGGGACTCAAGCAAGGACACCCCATATCGCCCATGTTCTTCATTCTTGCCGTTGTTGTGCTTTCTCAAATGTTGAATTGTGGCAGGAGGAATGACATATTTTCTCAGCTTCATCTTAGGGGTTCTCTTGCTTCTCTTTCTAGTCTTCAATTTGCAGACGACACTCTTATCTGCTGCAAAGGTGATGAACAAGAGGTCCTCAATTTGAAACTGTTATTACATCTTTCTGCTAATATTTCAGGCTTAGACATCAACTTCTCCAAATCATCTATTGTCTATTTTGGCCCCTCCAAGGCCAAGCTCCAAGCATTTTCACCTATCTTGGACTGCAAACAAGACACATTGCCCATCAAATACCTAGGCATGTCGTTATCCAAATGTAAACTGAAGAAGATGGATTGTCAACAATGTCTTCTTAGAATTGAGAGAAGATTGTCTACTTGGAATGGGAGATTGCTCTCGCGGGGGAGGGGGGGGGACTTGTGCTCGGGGCTTAGTGCTCTCCCAACCTACTATGCCTTTTTTTAACTTCCAAATTGGGTTATTTATAGAATTGATCAGATACGCAGTACATTCTTCTGGGTCGGATGATACAACTGCATCAGGTACAACTTGCACCAATTGGAATAGGGTTTACCAACCTAAACAACAAAGGGGGCTTGGGTGTTCTTGATTTGAGGATGTTTAATAATGCATTACTAATGAAGTGGTGGTGGAAGCTAGTGGCAAAAAGCTCACTCAGTAGTTAAACTCTGCTATCTCTTTACTTCGATAGGGCCACTAATTGCTTCACTTGCCCTTCTCAGGCATCTTACTTCTGGAAAGGTATTCATAAGCTTGAAGAACAGTTCTTACAGTGTTCATTGGCAGCTAGGTGATGGGCACTTCATTAAGTCATGGACTTCAAAGTGGATAGGAGGGCATAGCATCTATAATCTTTTTCAACTTTATTTGCAGTAGCTTGGAATAAAGAAGCAACCCTTTGCTCACATGGATGCACTGTTGAGGGGAGATGGATTTGGAGACATATTAACAACATCTCCACTACTAGCTTAAATTTGGAGAAAGATTAACTCATACACCTCATCTCCAATTTGCAACCCTCTAACAGAGCAAACACCCTCAAATGGAGATACTCTGTCTAAGGAGTTAATTAGCATACTCCTTCTTCAGCATCTCGGGTTTACATTCCCCCTTCTTCAAGGCTTGTTAGAAAAGCAATGCACTTCTAAAATGCAAGATTTTCATTTGGTTGTTGAGTAGGGAAAAACTTAACTCCAAAGAAGGACTTTAATCAAAGGTTAAGATGGTGACCTAACATGCACAGCTTGTGCTTGTCAGGTCGAAACCACCTATCACATATTTTTTTAGTGACCGATGGCCATTCATACTTGGAAATATTTCACCACACTCTTTCATACATTACAGCTGCCTTTCTCCATTTCTGATTACTTCATTAGGTAGTGTTTTTATTCTCATAATCAAAAACACACACACTCCTAACACCTGATTACTATTGTTGCATGTTGGAGTTTATGGTCTGCTAGAAATTATAGAATTTTCAATAACAAGCATTTAACTATTGATATCATAATCTCTAATGTTAAATTCTGGTTATTTCATTAGTTAGATGGCAGCGCCAGTCCTAAGAAGAAGATGAAGGTCATGAATGAAGTGGCAAATGCAGGAGTAGGGGTTCTTCTCAGGGGTACTGCAATCCCCTGGCCAAGTAGGGAAGATAGCAGTCAGGAGTAATTCAGGAGGAGGCCCTTTTATATTTTTTTAGGGATCCGAATGATCCCAGTTCGTAACTATTGAGATTGCTACTCTGATGTATGTGTATCTCTGTTTTGTGGTGGGTCTTTTTGTTATCGGGTGTTGATGCTGTTTATTTCTGGGAGACGTGTGGATGCACCAGGTGTGAGTTCGAACTCAATTTGTATTGAAGGAGAATGCCGCTCGTCTGCCGACCTTCGGTTGACCTTCTGGGACCTACGATGAGCTCGGAAAGATGTTGAAGGCTGGGCTCGGATCGGAAGGGTCGGATCCGAGGTCTTGTGTACCTGCAGACGGTCCTGAAACACCGGGGTTTATCCCGGTGGCGGACCCTCCGACGCTCTAGTCAGTCTCTGTGAGAGAGTAGCAATAACTAGGTATATTTAAGTGGCAAAAGATTGATTACCTCAAAAGGTGGGTGTGGGTCTAGTATTTATAGAGAATCCCAACCGGGTTTGGTTCCACTTGGGGGCCGGGTCTGGATCCGAAAGCCCGTGGGCCTGACGTGGCAGAAGGTCCAGGGGGTTTAGGGCGGACGTGGCAATACCAGGAGTGGTATAGGGCTGACGTGGCGAAACCCTTGGCGGTATTTGGAGTTGACGTGGCTGATCGCGGGTCTCCTGTGCTTCGGGGGGGAATCGGAAGGCCTAGGCTGCGCCAGGTCATCCTTCTGCCCCGCCAGAGAGGGGGGACGGCCTGTGGGACTGTCCCGGATCGGACTCCGAGGGCTACTGAGGCTCGTCGGTACGAGGAGGCCAGTACCGTGAGGGCAAACACGAGGCTCGGCGCCGACCCTGAAGTAGTTCGGAGTCGAACCAGGTTGCTATCTTTACCTTTCTGAGTGGGAATTGTATTGGGCCCTGGTTGGGCCTCAGGCCATTTTTACCCTGTCACACAAGCCCCCCACTCCTGCGGGGGGTGCGGGAGCTAGCCGTGGAGGAGTGCTTATGGCCGTAGAAAAAATGGGAGGGCGAATCACAGGGCCTTCCTGGTGGTGCTGCCCTGAGGCTTGGATAGGACCTCGAGCTGGTCGAGGGTTTACGGGTAGGTGAAGGCGATGGCGAACCGTTGTATCTTCCGGAGAAGAGTACCCTGGTGTTCGACAGAACCTCGAGAGGTCGAGGGATTATGTGTCGACAAGGGTGATGGCGGGCCGTTGTTTCTTCCTGAGAAGAGTACCCTGGTGCCAGACCGAACCTCGAGACGAGGGGGAATTATGGGCTGGTAAGGGTGATGGCCAGCCGGTGGATCTTCCGAAGAAGAGTACCCGGGTGCCAGACCGACCTCGAGCTGGCGAGGGATTATGGGCCGGTAAGGGTGAAGGCGAGCCGTTGTTTCTTCCTGAGAAGAGTACCCTGGTGCCAGACCGAACCTCGAGATGAGGGGGAATTATGGGCTGGTAAGGGTGATGGCCAGCCGGTGGATCTTCCGAAGAAGAGTACCCAGGTGCCAGACCGGACCTCGAGCTGGCGAGGGATTACGGGTCGGTGAGGGTGAAGGCGAGCCGTTGTTTCTTCCTGAGAAGAGTACCCTGGTGCCAGACCGAACCTCGAGATGAGGGGGAATTATGGGCTGGTAAGGGTGATGGCCAGCCGGTGGATCTTCCGAAGAAGAGTACCCAGGTGCCAGACCGGACCTCGAGCTGGCGAGGGATTACGGGTCGGTGAGGGTGAAGGCGAGCCGTTGTTTCTTCCTGAGAAGAGTACCCTGGTGCCAGACCGAACCTCGAGATGAGGGGGAATTATGGACTGGTAAGGGTGATGGCCAGCCGGTGGATCTTCCGAAGAAGAGTACCCAGGTGCCAGACCGGACCTCGAGCTGGCGAGGGATTACGGGTCGGTGAGGGTGAAGGCGAGCCGTTGTTTCTTCCTGAGAAGAGTACCCTGGTGCCAGACCGAACCTCGAGATGAGGGGGAATTATGGGCTGGTAAGGGTGATGGCCAGCCGGTGGATCCTCCGAAGAGGGGTGCCCTGGTGCCAGACCGGACCTCGAGCTGGCGAGGGGATTATGGGTCGGGCCGTTTGTGGGCGAACCGTTGTGCCTTGGGGCTGTTTGAGTAGGGTAGTCTGTTGTTTTCGCGGAGCATCTGGGGGCGCCCTGGGATCTGTGCAAGGTTCCCATTTCCTAGGTGCGTTAATGGCGCCGCCTAATAAATGTATGGCGCATGGTCTTCCGTCGTTTGGTTTTCCCCATGTCATAAAGGCCGGCCCCTGGGGGAGGCTATAAGTACCCCCCCCCCCCTCTTTCTCGTAGTGGTTCAGATCAAAGCAAGGGTGGTCTGTTTGGCCCTTAAAGGTGTCTGCTTCGGCAGACGCCTGTCTCTTGAAAATTTTTACCCCCGGTTGTGTCGGAGAGGTAGTTTCTTTGTCGCCCGGATCTTCTCTTGGATCTGATGGCCCTGATGTGGCGGCCAGATCCAGGGGGGATCCGGGCGAGAGGGACAACGACCGAACTTCGAAGGGTGAGCAGTTTGCAACTGTGGAGGTTCTATCCTTCCGAGAGAGATGAAGGGCGTTCCGGGCCGGTTGTTTGCAACTGTGAAGGTTCCGTTGCTGGAGTAGGCTGGACTTTTGCAGTTGCATCAACTGGCTCGGAATGGTGCACTTCTTTCGACCTCTGGGTGTTGATCTGCTTTCGACCGGGGTGCTTGCCGAGGGGGGCGTCTTGAAGCTTTGGGCCCCGGGTAGATGAGTCGTTCTCCGATTGGAGGCTGACTACTCTGCGTCCCAATAGGGCTCCAGGTTGAGGCGGTTTCTGTCTCACCTGGGAACAGTTCGGGTCTTCGGCCGATGACGCTGTAAGCCCCGAGCTGCTCACGGGTGAAAGGGGAACCGACCCAGTCTCGGAGCCCGGGGTGTCTGTCTGAGGACGGCGCCTTAAATCTTAAAAATAAAAATGTTCCCTCCTCCGAATACTTCTTCCGTGCTGACCTCCTTGTCTGGCTGCCAGCCTGTCAATGGATGATGTCAGCATCGCACGTTTTGAGGATGTGGCGCGAATTCCTAGGCGGTAGTTGCATGTCAGATAGGTGAACAGTACTCGCGGAAATCGAGGAGTCGCTTTTATCTCCTATAAATATTCCCCCCTCTCCCCTATCTGTCCACTCCTTTCTTTTTCAAAAAATTTTTCAACATTTCAGCGCTCATCTTTGCATCTTGCTGTACCAGACTCGCCCTTCCAAAGTAACCCCAGGTGAGTTGGCAAGTCTACTTAGTTTAGGCATAGATGGACAGGGCTCAGTCTGGCTCATCAGCGTCGACGTCTAGGGGGGAAGTGGAGCCTATCTCTGACTCGACGTCCTGGGAGGAGCCCGTACTCGAGGAGGAGTCAGTGTACATTGATGAGTCTTCTGACACGGTTTCGTGGGAGGAACCGGTGGTTGAGGAGGAGGTACATGGTGCGAGGCTGTCGCGCTCTCGTCGTCCCTTCGTGGTGGAGAGCAGCGAGTCGGAGGAAGCGACTGATGGTTCGGACGACGTCCGTATTTTGGAGTTGGCTACCGAGGGAGAGAGAGGCGAGGGCGGCATTGTAAGGAGATCCACGGTTCAGGGGGCAGGTCCGAGTTCCATGCTGACTGGTCGGGGGCCCTTATTCACTCCCGCGCCGGAGCGAACCGAGAAGAGGAAGAAGGCTCCGAGGAAGGTAGGGTTGGGGACTGGTGGTTCGAGCCAGGGGACAGGTTCGCCCGTGCAGCCAAAGCATTTCCGTCAATATCCTGACGACCTGTCCGACCAGGAGCTCTTTGGTGTGCAGGCCTCTTCGCCGAGTCGGACGAGAGTGTTGATGGACGCGATTCTGACCGTCTTGGATGGTGGGGACTTGGAGGTTTTGCAGCTGGCGTACCACATAGGTCCTAGTTACGAATTGATGCTGCCGAGCTCTACTCTTCGCCCAACCGATCCCCTGTCTGCTTGGTATTGTGTCTTCCCCGTGGACGTGTTTATTTCTGGACTGAGGCTGCCGGTCCATCCGTTTGTTCGGGAAGTGTTGAACTGGGCCTCCTTGGCGCCGATGCAGTATGGGCCGAACTCTTGGAAGCAGATAATCAGTTTTGTACTGATGTGCGAGGAACAACGGGTACCCCTGCGCTTGAACGTGTTCCGAGCGACGCTGATGATTAGTTCGGCGGTCGAGGGGGTTTACTATATCTCCCCCCGGAGCAGGAGGAAGGTTGTTCATAACCACCCGGACTCTATCAAGGATTGGAAGAAAAAATATCTGGTGATCCGGAGTGAAGAGCCCTGGGACATTCCGACTCGATGGAACTACTCCAAGCCGAGTTATCCTGCGCCGGGGCAGGGGGATCTGACGGTCGAGGAGTGGGGGTTCGTCGAGCGTCTCCGTTTGTCCCCTAGTATTGATTGGACGAAGGTGACGGAGGTTCGCCTGGCGAGCGTTGGACTGAGCCCAGCCATTCTCCGTATGTAGTTGTTTCTTTTCCCTCGATCCTTTCGTACATTCTTGCTCATTGCTCTTAATGGTTTTTTCTGTAGATATGGATGAGGCACATATCAAAGCAAGGAGGCTCGCCATGAAGAAGGAAAATGCCGAGAAGAAGAAGGGGGAAGCGGCGAAGAGGCCGAGGGAGCCGCCCCTTGTTATCTCGGAGGTACCGCTCGAGCCGAGGGTTAAGAGGACTCGTTCGGAGACGGGCAAGGGGGGTGCCCCTTTGAGGGGTAAGGGCCCGGCGAGGGCATCCGATCTTGATAAGGGGAAAGGTCCCTTGGTAGGGGTCGAGGAGGAGGACCCGGTGGTGGAGTTGTTGCGGCAGCGGTAGGCGCCGGACTGGTCGGTTCGGATGGGCGACTGTCTGACCGAGGAAGCCCAGGCCGTAGAGGTGGTGGAGAAGCTGGCAACGCCTCGTGATCGCCAGATGATGGAGAACGAGCCCGTGGAGGTGGCATTCACGCGCCTGGCGCAGGCCACCGTGTCGGTAAGCTTGTCGACCTCCTCCTTTCTGTTTAGTCTTGCCTCAGGAGTTTTTCTTCTTATCTGCGTCTTTCGGTTGCAAGCTTGTATGCAGGGCGCTAATGTGAAGAATCTCTACGAAGCGTCCCTGTTACAAGAGCGTGCTCGGGCGGACAAGAGCGGACGAGAGACGAAGGAGATGCGGATCGAGCTCGAGGGTTCGCATCAGAGGGAGCAGCAGATGAAGCTGGAGCTCGAGGCCAAGGACACCGAGTGGGGGAAGAGGGTGGCCTCCTTGAAGAGGAAGTTTGCCAAGGAGAAGGGGGAGTTGACAGCTGCGTTCGCCAATGAGAGGAAAGAGCTGACGGATGCGGGCCAGCGGATGGTGATAGCCGCGCAGGATGAGTGCTACGCGAAGGCCCTCAGTCATGTGAGGCATTTCTATCCGACCCTCGATCTGTCGAACTTCGAGTACGACATGGAGATTGATGGGACCCCGAAGATTCCTGACGGAGAGGGGCTCGTTGACAACCCGGCCGTCGATCCTCCTGTGAACCCGATCGACGCCGAGGAGGGAAATCGAGTTGTATAGTTTTGTCTTTCTTCTTTCCTCCTTTCGATTGTATTTGCCTCCCGCGGACTGGCCCTCGCTTTTTCGTGTATATATAAAAAAGTAATTCGGACTTGCCAAGGGTTTTGACGCCGGTCGTTTCTGGATCTCCCCGCTTATGTGCTTCGAGTTGGCTCACTTCGTAGGTTGTGGCTTCCCTTCCCGAGGTGGGCCCCCGTCGTTCCGACGTGGCGTGCCGCTCGAGACGAGGGGAGTATTTCTGTAACGGCCTTTGCCCCGGTTGACAGTATACAAAGTGATGAAGGGGATGTGGCTCGGCCTTATTGTTTCGCGAGGAATCGGAGTGGGGTGAGGTGACGCCTTGGGGGTCGACCCCCTAACCTGGTATTAGGTCGGGTCTGCCGAGGTGTTTGGAGTATGATACAACGAGATTTCCTTAGTATAAGATAGGGGGGCCGCTAAAACAGTCCTATACAAAGGAAAGCTTTACAAAAGGTTAACTTCTAGCTAAGTTAAAGTCTATGCTTGCTCTTTGCAGGAGTTCACTGGGTGCTAGGCGTCAAGGGGGAACCTCTCTGGCTCGACGGTAGGTCCGGGGGTAGGGCCGTCCTTCTTAGGTTTGATCATGACGGCGTTGAGGGGGAACATTCCTCCTCCGACGGTGGTCATGTAGCACGATCGCGCTGCTTCTTGGCTGCCTCGGACGACGCCGACCCCTTGTGGGGTGGAAAATTCGAGCTCCAGATGGTAGGCCGAAGGCACCGTTTGGGGGGAGCATAACCTGGATCGGCCGAGTATGGCGTTGTAAGCCGTCTTGACGTTGGTCACCATGAAGTCCATAGGCTCGGTCCTCTTGGCGGGAGCCGATCCCGCGGTAACATCGGGGGTGACAATCCCTTCTAGTACGACAGGGACGCCGTAGAACCCATGTAAGGTGTATCCGGCCGGTTGGAGCTTGCCTCTAGGTAACTTCAGTTTCTCGAAGGCTTCGAGGAAAAGAATGTTCACCGAGCTGCCGTTGTCGACAAGGATTCGGCGAACTTCACACTTTGCCATGCGGAGGCTAATGACGAGGGCGCACGATCGCGCTGCTTTTTGGCTGCCTCGGACGACGCCGACCCCTTGTGGGGTGGAAAATTCGAGCTCCGGATGGTAGGCCGAAGGCACCGTTTGGAGGGAGCATAACCTGGATCGGCCGAGTATGGCGTTGTAAGCCGTCTTGGCGTTGGTCACCATGAAGTCCATAGGCTCGGTCCTCTTGGCGGGAGCCGATCCCGCGGTAACATCGGGGGTGACAATCCCTTCTAGCACGACAGGGACGCCGTAAAACCCATGTAAGGTGTATCCGGCCGGTTGGAGCTTGCCTCTAGGTAACTTCAGTTTCTCGAAGGCTTCGAGGAAAAGAATGTTCACCGAGCTGCCGTTGTCGACATGGATTCGGCGAACTTCACACTTAGCCATGCGGAGGCTAATGACGAGGGCGTCGCAGTGGGGGAGGCGAACGCCTTCGAGGTCCTCCCCTGAGAATGAGACTGGCGCGGGTTGTAGCTCGGGAGAGGGATCGCCTTGGACAGCATTCATCTCTCGGATGAAGGTTTTTCAGAAAGTATTCGATTCCCCTCCTATTAGCCCTCCATGGACTCAATGTAAGATAAATGGTGTGTCCGCGGCTCCCTCGGACTCGGGATCCCGACCCGGTAAGCAGCTCGGAGGGAGGTTCGGGGGCGAGTGTATCCCGCTCCTAGTATCTCGTCGACCCCGCGGGACTCTCGGGTGAATTCTCGGAGGTATCCTCTGGAGATGAGTTCCTCAATCTCGTCCTTCAGGGCCCGGCATTGATCTGTGTCGTGTCCATGGTCTTGGTGGAAGCGGCAGTAGAAGCGCTGATCTCGGTTCTTGCCGTTGTTAGGTCGGGGAGGTAGTCGAACAATGCCTTTGTCTTCGATTTCTAAGAGGATGGCGGATACGTTGTGCGTCAAGGGAGTGTATCTCTCGAAGCGGGGGACCGGCGGGACCTTCTTCATGGCCCCCGGGTCCCTTGGAGCTTTCTTTGATGGTTCGACTTCTTCGGTCTTCCGCTTTCCCTTCCCGGTGGCATCCCTGGCATCTTCGGGGTTAAGGGCCTCTTCTGCCCTAATGTATTTCTCGACCCTACTGAGGAGGTCGGGGAAGTCGACGGGGGGTTTCTTCGCCAGAGAAGCCTTCAGCTGTCCGTGACGGACGTTGTGTCGGAATGCCGCTGAAGCGACGCCCGGGTCGAGGGAGGAGACCGACCTTGCCTCAGCGGTAAATCTCTGGACGAACACTCTGAGTGATTCCCCTCTAACTGTTTGAGTCCGAGTAACGAGGCGCTGGTCCTTTCGGTCTTCCGGCTGGTGACGAAGTGGGCGAGAAAATTGCCCTCGAGTTGGTCGAAGGAGTAAACGGAGCCAGGGGCGAGCTTCGAGAACCACTCACGAGTGGGACCCCGAAGGGTGGCAGGGAAGGCTCGGCATAGCAGGGGATCCGAGGCGCTGTGAATCATCATGAGGGTTTTGAAACCCCCCATGTGATCAGCAGGATCTCCCTCGCCGTCGTAGGTCTCGAACTGAGGGGGTCGGAAATTCCTGGGTATTTCCGCTTGGAGGATGGGGCCGGAGAAGGGAGGACGGACAGGTCTGTATCCCTGAGCCGCTCTTTGGCCGCCGTCCCCTATGTGATCGAGGCGATCCTCCATCCCTTGTAGGCACCTTAGGAGAACGCCATCGTCCTCAGGCTGGATTATTGAAGGGCGGGACGCGCTGGCTTCGGCGTCCGACCCTGTTTGGGAATGGGGGGTTTCTTCCCTGGGGGTCCGTCGGAGGGCTCCCAGAATTTCTCTTCGGAAGTCTTGGAACTCCTTGTGAGTGACGGGGGCTCCCTCGACTTGGTTTGGTTGGTCCGAGGGTTGTCTTCCGACTCGGCTGAGCGCGGATCTTCGTATCTCGGGCGGCGGTCTCGGACGGTTCGGGACCGGGTTGGAAGCGGCCCTTCCCCTGCTGCGGGTAATCCTGCGGTTGAGGATTATTCCCCGGAGGTCGGGCTGGGCTGGGCGGCCGACGCTCCTTTGGGACTCCCGAGGGAGAGCCTTGTGTTTCGACGTGCGTGGCCTGGCTTTATCAGTGGGTGGGGGCGAGTCCCGTTGGTTGACGGAGGAAGCAGCCCCCTTGCCTTTGGAGGCCATGAGGGTTCGGCTGTCGAGGTCTTTTGAGGGTCTGGATCGGATCGGCTTCTGGAGCAGCTGTTCCCACAGACGGCGCCAACCTGATGCTGTTTATTTCTGGGAGACGTGTGGATGCACCGGGTGTGAGTTCGAACTCAATTTGTATTGAAGGAGAATGCCGCTCGTCTGCCGACCTTCGGTTGACCTTCTGGGACCTACGATGAGCTCGGAAAGATGTTGAAGGCTGGGCTCGGATCGGAAGGGTCGGATCCGAGGTCTTGTGTACCTGCAGACGGTCCTGAAACACCGGGGTTTATCCCGGTGGCGGACCCTCCGACGCTCTAGTCAGTCTCTGTGAGAGAGTAGCAATAACTAGGTATATTTAAGTGGCAAAAGATTGATTACCTCAAAAGGTGGGTGTGGGTCTAGTATTTATAGAGAATCCCAACCGGGTTTGGTTCCACTTGGGGGCCGGGTCTGGATCCGAAAGCCCGTGGGCCTGACGTGGCAGAAGGCCCAGGGGGTTTAGGGCGGACGTGGCAATACTAGGAGTGGTATAGGGCTGACGTGGCGAAACCCTTGGCAGTATTTGGAGTTGACGTGGCTGATCGCGGGTCTCCTGTGCTTCGGGGGGGAATCGGAAGGCCTAGGCTGCGCCAGGTCATCCTTCTGCCCCGCCAGAGAGGGGGGACGGTCTGTGGGACTGTCCCGGATCGGACTCCGAGGGCTACTGAGGCTCGTCGGTACGAGGAGGCCAGTACCGTGAGGGCAAACACGAGGCTCGGCGCCGACCCTGAAGTAGTTCGGAGTCGAACCAGGTTGCTATCTTTACCTTTCTGAGTGGGAATTGTATTGGGCCCTGGTTGGGCCTCAGGCCATTTTTACCCTGTCACAGGTGTAGTCTTTGTTGGGTGCACATAGGATGATATCAAAGTCTTGATTCTAATTGAGGAGTACGACAATAGTCCGCTGCCATCTCTACGAATTAACATTATGCTATCTCGATCCTGTGTACACGCAAGACTTCACCTTTCTTTCATAACCCCGTCACGGTAGATTGTAACAAACTAGTATATTTTGATTAATATATTATATAACAGTGAGGTAGGGATTTACGCTACCTTTTGCAAGTCATTTTTTATTTTATTTTTATTTTTTTGAAGTTTGAATTTTGGATAGCACCGTATTTTTCCTGTTTTGACTCTCCTATCTCTATTCTAAATAAAGGAAGAAAAGAATGCGTAGACTTTTTTGCTTAATATATATCTATACTATAATGGGAGAAGGCCTTAGTGGCATCCGTCAGCGACTGTCATTTTGAAGCCAGCACGTGCAGCGCACGTGTTGGCAAAATGACCCACCTTGGTAAATATTTTCGAAAGTGGATCAGCTTGGAATTTTTTTTTTCTTTTTCCTTCTTCCTCCGCGTGCACGTGCGAAAGTGGACCAGTTTGGTGAATATTTTCGACAGTGGATCAGGTTGGAAATTATTTTCTTTTTTTCCTTTCGCCTTTTTCCTTCTTCCTCCACGTGCATCGCACGTGCATGATACTAGTAGTTATAATTATAATTATATACCTAGCTCTTAGTTATTTCTATGGGCTTTAGTAATTTTGAGATAAAAGTTAGGGTTGTAGTCTTTGAATTTCTAACGAAGTAAACTTAGTAGTTGGACCTCAAGTCAACTATATATTTTTCTCAATCAAATTAGGAATAAATCTTTAATAAATACTCTCTCAATATAATTACAAAAGATTGTATCAAATATTTTCAAATATAGAAAAATATGAATCTAAATAAAAAATTAGAAATTCTAAATCTAAAGAAATATTTGAGGTATATTTTCAGCACGGTAAAGATTGGATCACTTAGGGATAGGTTGGTTGGTTGTAAAATGTATCAAATTTAGAAGATTACTATTTGAAAAAAAAAATATTTAAAAATACGTTCTAAAAGAAATAATTTGTTTGGATATAATTTTAATTTAGTGAACGAGAGACACTCGGAGAAAGAAAAAAAAAAAAAACAACCGATAACCCATTATACTACAATGAGGAAAGAAAAACCCGATTCCTTGTCCTCCTCACTTATTCGCTCCATTTACAATATTATTATTCTTCCACTCCGTATAAGAAAAGAGATTTCTGCCCTAACCCTTCTTCTCCCCACAAACTCCGACACATCAACTCGACTTGCTCATCAAATTCCGGCCGGTCATCACCTGTAATCTCTCCATCCACTTGTTACTCTCTCTCTCTCTCTCTCTCTCTCTTTCCCCAATTTTTATTTTCCGTTTCTTTGCTTCAGAAATTCATATCCTTTTTCCAGATCTGTAAAAAAAGAGAAAAAAAAAGATTTATTGGAAATCTTTCTTGATTTTGGATGGACTTGAACGCGTCGCCTGTCCCCGAAGACGACGAGCAAACATATGTGGAAGAATTCGTCGAAGATGTCGTTCCTCAGCCTTCGGAATCAGTGCAAACCATGCTCAGAGTAATCAATCCCCTTTCTCTCTCTTTCTTTCTTTATTAGTATTTTTCTTTCTAATAATTTGGAAATCCAATCCAGATATAAAATTATTTAAATATTTCAGGAGCGCGAAGAGAGGCGCCGTCGGTTGAAGAGGGAAAACCGAGATGATCGCTCGTCACAGCCTAATAGGAACAACAACAACAACAACGACGACTATCCAAATCAAAACAGAATCTCTAGAGCTTATGGACGGCCCAGGCAGCTCCCTCAAGGTTTTTGTTTTTTTGTTTTTGGCTCAGCTCGGTTATCATCGACTTATATTTACTAGTAGTTTGTATCACATAATGATGATGATGATGATGATGACAAAGACATTTTCTTGATTGTCATATTATAGGTTGGTTGGACTGCCCTTCACATGGACAGCCTATAGGAGTTATTATCCCTTCTAAAGTTCCTCTGGATGAGACTTATAATGAGCTAGTGTTACCTGGGAAGAGGTACTCTTCAAGACAGGTGATTAATAGCCAAAGAAGAGCTGGTAGGGAAGTAAGTATGCCGTCATTTTTTTTCTTCAACTCCACCGTTTTATATGTGTTCCATCCTTGTCCCGGGTGTACTGCACGTGCATACATGCTATAGCATCTTTAAATTTTAAACCTGTTTCATTTTTTTGTGGAATTTAAATCCATTTTCAGTAGTTTCTGGGTTGTTTAAAGTGGTGTTAAGACATTATTTGTTCGTAAAGCATTACAACATTATCAATTTGTGAGTGGAATTCACGTCGCCATAATATCTAGCTATGAAGTTACAGTAGAATGTCAATTTTCAATGCTCTACAACGGCTTCTGCAAGTTGTTTGTACCCTTTAGATACTTCTAGCTTCGCCTCAGTATGAAATTTATATGGAACTCGTTTGATTTTTTATTATAAAATGTTCAGTTGTTGATAGTTGTCAAATTCGTAGAAACTATATTGTGATTCATCCAATCTTTGCTTTTAGTTCAGCTTAGATTGTTTTCTTTTAAGTAGAACAACTTTACAAATGAGCTAGAGTCGTAGACATATCCATTAACTGCTTCTTTGATATCCTTGAAGGACCTTTTAATTTTTTTTATTCCAAGAGCCAACAAAATTTAATGAACAAGTGTGAGATTCATATTCCTATACTTACAATGAGGGTGATTTGAAATGAATATGCAACTCAAATTGTTGCCATCTTTTCTTTCCTTTGTCCTTCCCACCTGTCTTCTTTTCGGGTATTTGTCTTCTTTTTGGGTATTATTTTATTCGCCATTTCTTATTGGAACTAGTGAACTCTTAACTGAGAGCAACCTTTTCCCATAAGATTTATTTTCTTAGTTGGTTTCAAATTTTTGTACTCACATAACACCGTGGATGAGAAAGCTAGCAAGGGAGCATAGCAAACTGATGATAATATTTTCAAATGATTGATGTTTGATCCTCACTGGAGCTGTTGGTAATTGGTATAAAAAAGGAGTGATTTTAAATTTGTTCTACAAGTTATAATTAATATTTTCCAAGAACGAACTTTTTATTTTGTAGCTTGCTTGAGGCATGGTCAATGAATTCCATAGCCTTAATGATGTGTACTCTCGATAGTATTTGAAGTTTTGAACAGATATAGTTGAAGCGGAAGCCCTTGGCACTGCTAAGGATTTTTTTTTAAAAATCAATTGCAGAGGAAAATTTCTGAAAGGATATAACTCGATAATTGACTGTCACTTTGACAGCTTGGATTGTCCATGGCTAGCCATTAAACTAGAAAAGCTTAACGGGCTGCTTAACTGCTGCAATGTTTAGAAACTTGACCTTACATATTGAAGAAATAGGAGACCGCTATATAGCACTGGTATTTCTAGCATGGAGCTGTACTCGTATTGGACACGTGTTATAAAATAGGAGCAAGAAAATTTTCACTGGCACAACACAATAGTAAAACAATGAGTTTGATATGAACTAAAAGTTAATATTTAGTGTTTTTGTGTGTCTGTGAGAGAGAGAGAGAGAGAGAGAGAGAGAGAGAGAGAGAGAGAGAGAGAGAGATAACTTTGATATTTGTAAGGGGTAAATTCATGACAATTCCCCCTTCCCAAAATTTTCCACACAAAGTATTTGCCTGGTTTTTTTTTCGGCAAATAAAATACAAAGCCTTTAAACTCCTTAAGTGAATTGTGTTCTAACCCTTTTGCATTTTACTCGGTTGAAACTGAGTAGGCTTCTTCTCCCTAGTTCTCTGTTTCTTCCATTGGCCATCAACTATATTATGTATTGACCATTAAATTGAACATCATCAAACTTTGAAAACCCAAATCCTCTTTGAATGAAAGTGATAACATCATAACTCCATAGATGAGCTTCATATTTGTGATTAGAGGTTTGGGTATGGGTAGAATTAATTGGAATGACACTTAACGATTAAGTTGAGAACATCAAAGAAAACATTTCTTACATTGCTGATTAATGATTAAGTTGAGAACATCAAAGAATACAAATTATCGTAAAAGCCGTTTGCTTAATGAATGCAATACGTTAAACTCTTAAATGATTGTTTATTTAACTATAAATGATTTGATGTTAGATTAGGGTTAGGTTTTAAGAATAAAGGGGTTGAGGTTAGAATAGGAGGATGGGAAGAGAAGCAGCCAGGGAGAAAAGCAAATTGGAGGAGACAAAGTGAGACGACGAGAATGGTAGAAATTGAAATGGAGAAAGATAGGGCTAACTAGGATGAAGTTTTTGAAGTGGAAGAAGAAACCATTAGCTCATATTCTATAACGTTTTGGGGCTAATATGATATTTCACAATTCAAATTTAATGGAAATATAGCTCCAGTAGTTTATTTGCAAACAAATAATGGTGAGGGTTTTCTTAATTTCAGGGAAGATGTTGTGGTGTGGGTGCACACGTGCGTGTTTGGGGTGGGGTGGGTGGTGGGGGAGTTCGACACATTTATTCCTATTTTGATAAAATATGTTACCTTCAATTGTAAGGGTTAGTCACAATCAGTTCTTTCTCTATTTTTGAATCATGTGAACCTTCTTTGACGGTGATGTTCCTTCATGATTTGAGTAATGCTTATGTCTTATTTGTATCAGACATGCCTCATAACCTTGAAAAAATGCCTATATTGAGAATGTTAAACAAAGGCTGTATAAGGACACAAATAATCTCCAACAAGTTTCAGATAAGCTCATATATGTATGGGAAATAAAGCACTTCATTAAAGTTACAATAATAAACAACTGGATGGATAAAGTTATCTGACTCTATGTTTCTTAAATTTCTTTCATAGGTCACTGCCTATTTCTGATCCTTGCTTGACATTTTAGTAAGTCCCTAGTTTCTAGCTAATAATCCTAAGGTTAAAGCAAATTAAATTCCATGTCAATTTTGACATCCTATGTAACTTGTCCCATTGGAAGTCATTATCATGTCCTATTAATTGTTAAAGCCAATAATGAGAAAACGACCATGACATAACCCTGTCGCTACATCCAAACTATGAAGTTGTAGTGAGGTTGTGGTATATATTCTAGCATGCCCGTGAGGTTGACCACCCTTATTGGTGGTCAAGATCTAGATTTTGCACAACATTTTCTTATAATAAATTTCTTATAATAATTAGCAAATATGCACAAAGTGGGATTTGAACTTGGCTCTCATGCCATGTGAAATGATTCCGCCCTACAACATAATTTCAAACTTATGGAGAAGGGATTAACTTTTATATTCTGCTAGGCATAAGCCGGTTTGTTCAACTAATTATTTGATATTTGTTGACCTTGTCCGTCAATTTAAACCAGGCAATTGAAGCTTGTCCAAGCATAGACCTAGCAAAGTGAACTGCAATAACTATTGTCAAGCATTCTCAATTCTCAACCATATCCGTCTCATGTACTTGCATCAACTACTCTTGCAGTGCTAAACCTTAGCCATGCTGTTGAAGCCCAATCAATACAAAGCTCACCAAGAAACCCATGTGTATTCATGAGTGAGCTTATTGTAGACCGTGCATGAACTCAGATTTTTTGTTTTCATTGAACATGAGACCAAGATGATTGTTCTTCACTCACTAAAGACTTGGTAACTTCGTAAATCATAATTTGTGTTGAAGGGCATGTCAATTAATACACTTGTCACCAAAGTTAACATGCTTCACATGGTGATTGGCATCACCTCGATTGGTTGTGTGTGTTTGTATTATTGTAGCCATCTCAGTGTGCACTGTAGGCTTAAAATGGATTTTGCACTTGGCAAATATAGATTTACATCCATCAAATTTAATGCGTCTGTTTATAGTAGCCATTTCAGTGAGAACCTGTAGACTTCAAATAGATTTTTCACTTTGGACTTGTAGATTTACATCCATCAAATATAATCGTTCTCTTGTTCTGTAACTTTCTATGAGATCAACTGACAATTTGCTTATGCTCTCTTTGTTCCAATTTTTGAAGATTGGTTTGGTGATTGACTTGACAAATACAACACGATATTATAATTCATCTGAATGGACACGGCAAGGTATCAAGCATGTCAAGGTAATTGTTCTTCATGCATAATTTTTCTTATATAAAATGTTTAGAATTATGTGAAACATGAAGTTGATCCTTTATGGCTACAGATTGCATGCAAGGGGCGTGATTCTGTGCCAGATAATGAGTCTGTTAATACATTTGTCCATGAGGTATCATTATTTTAGTTTGATTTGTTATGGCAGTAGTATGAAGTGTTAAGATATCACCCTTTCAGTTTCTTCATACACACATATTGAAGAGTTTTAATGATTTGCAACTATTGTATTTATAACTTCAAATATTTCATGAATAGAAATAAGTCATGATTAAAATCTTCCTCTAGTTACAAATGCATAAATATAAACGTGTTTGAGTATAATCTGCATAACATAGTCATGCTAAGTATGGATATGTTAAATATGAAATTATATGAACACAGAAGTATAAATGGTTAATTCTTTCCCTTTCCCTCTACTAGTAATTTACACGTGCGATGCACTTTAAAAATAAAAAATCTGACGTAGTGATGACTCGAACCTGAAACCTCCTTCATATTAGTTATGTACGTGCATCACATGCGTTGATAGATTTACAAATGACACTAAGGCCTCCTCCCATTATAATATTAGAGATATATGGACCATAAGATTTGACATTCAGATTGGCAGCCAAGGAGGAATAGCAACCATCGAGCAATTTTATTGGCCGTTGTGATGATGTATGCTGCTTGTTTCAGAATAGAAATGCATCCGACATCTTTCATCCTTGTTGCCAAGTGAAACTATTTCCTAAGTGAATTGCTAATAGAATAACTGATAGCTACATGCTTGGTGTGAATGCATAACTAGATTCTACAAGAAGTAGAGGGCATACATTAGTGAAAAATACACAGGAACTAGTGAATGCACGTGATCATCTAAATTCCGAAAAATCTTTGGAACCCACGTGACCTCCGCAACAAACAAAAGCCAGGGCATGAAATATGGGGTTAGTTCTTAGCAACTATAGGTTGCGTTGTAGGGTACAGTCATACCAGCTCTAAAGCATAGATCCCATCAGAACTATAGGTTGAGTTTTAGTGGACTAGGAGATGAGAGAAAATTGCATCCAAGAAACACACTATGGAAATTACATAAAGAACGCCTGTGTGAGTGCGAGTGTGTGTGGCACCCTCCACCTTTTACTTCCCTTAATGGGCTTTGAATAAGTTATCATGGATAACATTGTTGAATAGAACCAACATCCAAATATCGGAGATTGGAGTCATATATCGTGGATATTTACTACCTATCAGGTTGTCATGTCAGATGAAAATAAAGAGGGCAAATATGGTTTTGGCCCCTGGTCTGACATTGAATTTATATTGGGTCCTTTGACCTTTTTCAACTGAGTGATGAACACCTTAATCAGTACATAAACAATACATAACTCTCAAAACAGTACATATCACATGTGCTGTTTTAGGCCGCCGGCTATTAAATTTCTTCCCTTGAACGCCTTTGACTTTTCAACCTACACTTAAACCCCCTAGGTATAAGAACAATTATCAGTAAATCCCTTCTATACTCTTAAAGTGTATTAAAAATGTATTATTGTTCAAAACGGTCAAAAGGGGTTGGATATTTCACGTAATACCGACGATACTCTTCTTTTATTTAAGTCCACGCGCATACCACAGTTTCTTCTCTCCTCTTCCTTTCTCTATTTTATTAGATATTTTCCCTCAGTATTTTGCTTCATCGTAGCATTCTTGCCAAGTTTATCGTCGTTGTTCTCTCCCATTATCTTATTGCCTTTGATTATCCCCAAATGTTGTAGATATATACGGTTTTAAAGAGTTGGTTGAAAAGTCGAAGGGTTAATAGGAAGAACAATTATAGCAAGAGTCCTAAAAGAAATTTTCCCATTACAATATTTTTAATTGCCAATATTGAGGTTATCACCATGCCGAAAGGCATCAATTTAAAGAACACTTCATTCAAATCTTAAATTGATGGTTTGTTTGATTACATTTATATCAGAGTAATTTTACGTGGAAACTTTGATACAACTTATGTTTTTCATCTCATAGCATATCATCATTTTATATTCACAGATAGACTCCAGTTCACCTTTTTCATTATTATTATCTTTTGGACAATCACCGGGGGTGGATCACAAATTGTTGCTTTATGCTTTAGTATTGTTTGTCTGGTTTATATAATCCTTGCTATTAATGAGTTGTATATGCTAATTTAGTGTGTAATTAGGATATAATGGTTTGATACAGACTATTCTTCTGCACATTATTCTGCATAACATGTGGGGATCGCTGCAAGTTGTTTGTATACTGCACATCTAACTAAATTAAATTATATGTATCTACAGTTTTCTAACAGTACCTCCTCTTGTTCTATAAATTTATTCCTTTTTTTAGCCATTTAGGCTCTTTAGCCACTATGGGACCTTTTACAGAGCATTATCTTCTTTTTTGCTTTAGCCAATTTATTAGAAAGTGAATTTTCTTGAACATATAACTTGCAAAGTAGTGTCATTGCCATTAAAAATTCTTAACTTGCTTACATTGGAACTTTTGCTTCATATCAACTATAATGCCCCAAAGCTGAACACCTGGAGCGAATTAATCAGGCAGCTCGTAATCCAAATCGCACATTAGAAGTTGAGAACAAGTTGCGAAGGAGTGTCCGCACATGTATAGATATATAGGAGTCGTCAAGGAAGCTCTGTAAGCACTCCTTGAGTACCATTAGCACGAATCCTCTATTGATAAATCCGAACAGTTCATTTTATTCTACGTGCCTAATAAAGTTATTGGACATTCATTTGCCCATCTATAATCTTGTTAGAAAAATAAATTTTTTTTAGCCATACAATTTTGTAACATTGTAAAGCATAAGCACATTAAATTGGAAAATTTGATTGTATACTCTTATGCTATCTTTGACGTCAACGCCCCGGAAAATGGTAAAACGCCCGTTTGAAGGGATTTTGAGCCCGTCATTTCATTTACCAGTAAAGTGGTAGTTAAAATCTGATTCCTCTGTTTTTGTTAAAAAGGCTAAAAAACAAGTTACACCGGCATTAAACTAGTTCGGGGTTTAAAGTGGTTTTTCTCATAAACTGTTTTTGGGCTTGGATTTTGAAATTTTATCAAATAATTCTATTAAAACCTGATCAGTTTACCCATATATTAAACCACCTATATATTAAACCCGACCTGTTACACTTTGCATGTTTCCTTAATTTTACACTAAACTCACGAGCTATCAAACTTATTTTGTTTGTGAATATGATGTCATATGATGAAATCTTTAATATTTGACATTTTCCTGATTTCCCCCCATTATTTCCAGATTATTCTATATTTTTTCTTCATTTTTCCTATTAAGAATTTTTTATTAGAAAATAGAAAACGGTTGTTTTCGTCTGAACCCCGTTTAAACAGGAAAGAACCCAACGGTGCCTCGCCATTTTGATCCCGTTTCTCTTTTTCGTATCCTTGTTTGAATGTAGAACAAAATGAATGGTTCAATTTTTTAATTGGGGGTTGATATAGGGAGGCTCATAGAATGTTGACATGGTGCTCCCTTGAACGCCACCCTATATAGGCAGATGATGTAGCCAGGTATACATCTTGGTTTGATGAATAAGGTAATGATAGGATCTGCTTGGTGGGACATCCCATAAATGATCCATGACCGTTCATAATGACCTACATGACTAAACTAGTATCCTTGCATCATGTCATTACAAAGTAAATGTTATTTTGTAATGCTTCAATAGCACAGTTTTGTACATTTTAATGCATGGGTAGTCAAGTTTCAAATGACTTGATCTCACATTTTTACACTACTTTAGTCATGTAAATCAAGATGAACGGTTTAGATAGTTCATGGAATGTCCCGCCACTATATATATATATATATATATATATATATATATATATATAGGGAAAAAGGGGTATGAGCAACTTGCTCATTTTGTAAATAAGCAATTGATGATGTGGCATACATGTGATTGAAAAATTCTTAAAAGGGTTGGTTGTCCAATGTATCACATACATGCCACATAATCAATTGCTCATTTACTAAATGAGCAAGTTGCTCATATCCCTTTTACCCATATATATATATATATACATATATATATATAGGGAAAGGCTCCGTTGCACACTACTTTTGGTGCTCACCGCGTGAACACTACGTCTTCGGGCGTTCAAATCGAAAATCCGAACCGTTCACATTGATCTACACATCTAAATTAGTCTAAATATGTAAAATCAAATCATTTGAAATTCATTTGCCCATTCATTGAAGTGTTACAAAATTGTATGGCTGAAATTCATTGTTTTTATAGTCGCGTGATGGATGGGCAAATGAATTTCAAATGATTTGATTTTACATATTTAGACTAATTTAGATGTGTAGATCAATGTGAACGGTTCGGATTTTCGATTTGAACGCCCGAAGACGTAGTGTTCACGCGGTGAGCACCAAGGTAGTGTGCAACGGAGCCTTTCCCTATATATATATATATATATATATATATATACTAGGTTTGCCCGTTTACACGTGCCTACGGCACGTCTTCGGAACGGTGCACCTTGTTTGATCATATAAAATAGTTTTGGAGGTCCAGCAAATTAATTGAAGTAGCAAACATAAAGCAAAAAACATATTATATGATTTTTTTTTATTCTTTTTGAATTATTTTAGAGTTTTTAAATTTTAAATTTTTTATAGTTTTTTAATTTTTAAAATTTTTTATTTTTTAATTTTTTTAATAGACGAGGGAGGGAGAGAAAGAGAAAAAAAAATTAAATAAATATAGGAGTTGTTTTGGGTGGGGGATTTGAATTTGAGTTTTGGGGGGAAACTTTTGGGGGAAAAATATGTTTTGTGAGGTTAGATCTGGACCCTTGATTTTTGGGAGGATTGACGGAGAGCCACTTGGTAGCTTTCTTTGTGGTTTATTATATAGATATATAGATATACATAGATTTATATATGGAGGGGGAGGGGGAGAGAGAGAGAGATCTTCGGTTGCTCACTACTTTGGTGAGCACTCACGAAATAGAGCACCTATGATAAATCCGAACCGCTCATATTGTTCTATATGCCTATGATAGCTGAACAATAAAAAATCAATTAATTTGAAATTCATTTGTCCATGATTTACATCACAAAATTGTATGGCTGAAAATTCTAACAACATGTTGGATGGGCAAAGGAACTTCAAATTACTTGATTTTTTATTTTTAGGCTATCTTAGGCATATAGAACAATATTAGCGGTTCGGATTTTTCATAGGGTTTTTATTTCATTAGTGCTCATGGAGTGCTCACCAAAAGTAGTGAGCAACCGAAGGCGACTATCTATATAATAAAACACAAAGAAAGCTATCAAGTGGCTCTCCTTTAATAGGGTTGAAATCAATTGTCCAGATCTAACCTCACAAAACATATTTTCCCGCCCAAAAGTCTCCCCTCCCCCCCCCAAAACTCAAATTCAAATCCCCCCAAAACAACTCCTTTATTTATTATTTATTTATTTATTTCTCTCTCTCTCTTATTCTCTCCTTATTTACTCAGAAATTTATATTTTTCAGATTTCAGGTTTGTAAATTTTTCAGATTTTTTATGCATTTTTTTATTGCTCATGTTACATTGAAAATAGCAAATATCTCATCAACAGTAAAATTTCATCATTTTCCACACTCAAAGTTCTAAGAAGTTGGAATTTACACCCCCATTTATAATTATTTTTCAACATATACTAATGGAAACATTACTTTTATTTACAACTAATTATTGTTTTACTATTCAAATTTGAGCTACATAATTGTTGTTTTACTGTTTTCAAGACTTTCATATGTTGTATCGTTCTGAAGACGTGCCGTAGGCACGTCCCCACGGGCAAATCTAGTGTGTGTGTATATATAAAAATATAGAGTCATGCTATTATGAGATGGTGAGATGGAGTGTTTTTTTTGTGAGATGGGCGATTTGAATCATCCAAATTTTGATCACACTGTTCACATCATTCTACATGTCATCTAGATGGTGTGTACAAAATTTTAAGTCATTTGGAGACCTCTAGCCTTTGCATCAAAGCGTTCAACACATCGTGAAGATGATGCGAAATACATATATATGCATTTATTTGAACGCTTTGATGCATAGGCTAGAGGTCTCCAAATCGCATGAAATTTTGTACACCATCTACATGATATGTAGAATGATGTGAACGGTGTGATCGAGATTTGGTTGACTCAAATCGCTCATCTCACAAAATAAATTTTCATCTCACCCATCTCACCATCTCATATTAGCATTTTCCCCTCTTTCTCTCTCTCTCTCTCTCTCTCTCTATATATATATATATATAGGCAAGTGAATTTCAAATGATTGATTTTACATATTTAGACTCATTTAGATGTGTAGATCAATGTGAACGGTTCGGATCGTCGATACGAAGGTGGGAAGGCCGAGTGCACACGAGTGCACAGGAGGGGTGGTGCACATTGGAAGATTTTCATATATATATATATATATGAGGTTTCTTTCATTGCAAACGCAAATATAGCGTTTGCAATTTGCAAACCACTTAACCCGTCGTTGGCAATGACGGGTTAAGGCAAAACATAAAATTTTGCCTTATGCCTTAACCCGTCATCGCTAATGACGGGTTAAGTGGTTTGCATGCGTTTGCACAATATTTGCATTTGCAATGGAAGAAATCCATATATAAAATTTCGCCTTATGCCTTAACCCGTCATCGCTAATGGCAGGTTAAGTGGTTTGCACGCGTTTGCACAACATTTGCATTTGCACTATATATATATATATATATATATATATATATATATATATATATATATATATATATAGTTCCCTTTTGTTGTGCACTAGGCCTCCGTGTGCACTCGGCCTTCTCACCTTTATATTGACGATCCGAACCGTTCACATTGATCTGCACATCTAAATTAGTTTGAATATGTAAAATCAAATCATTTGAAATTTATTTGCCCATCCATCACATGACTATAAAAAACAACGATTTTCAGCCATACAATTTTGTAACACTTCAATGGATGGGCAAATAAATTTCAAATGATTTGATTTTACATATTTAGACTAATTTAGATATGTAGATCATTGTGAACGGTTCGGATCGTCAATACGAAGGCGGAAAGACCGAGTGCACACAGAGGCCTAGTGTACAATGAAAGGGGACTCTCTCTCTCTCTCTCTCTCTCTCTCTATCTATATATATATATATATATGGGTAATGCTCAGTTGAAAACGCAAATGTCTATGAAAACGTGGAAAACCACTAAAGCCGTTGTTTGAAACAACGACCTAGGTTATAATGCATTATAACCTAGGCCGTTGTTTCAAACAACGGCCTAGGGTCGTTTTCACGTTTTCACAGACATTTGCGTTTTCAACTGAGCATTACCCTATATATATATATATATATATATATATATATATATATATATATATACGGGTTTGATCCCCCAAGGCCCTACATCACCCCTTATTTTGAGGCCGTATATGTGTCCCCATTGATTCAAACCCTCATGAAAATTTCGAACCGTTCATCTTTATGTACATGCCTTAGATAGCCTAAGAGATTATTCGAAGTTCATTTGTTTATGTTTTACAACGTGACAAAATTGTATTGCTAAATTTTTTTATTTTTCCAACATGTTAAATGAGGAAATGAATGTCAAATAACTTGGTTTTACACCCTTAGGCTATCTTAAGCATGCAGAACATGATGAACGGTTTAGATTTTTCATAAGGGGTTTGTATGATGAAGGGCCTCAAAATTAAGATGAGGTAGGGCCTTGGGGGATCACCTCTATCTATTATATGCATATATATGAGAAAGCGGGAGAAAGGTGGCATAGGAGAAAACTTCCTCCTATGGCATCCTAAAAGATCCTACCCTCTGAGAGCAAGATGCATAGATGCATGATCCACACAGTTCAAAGTGTTGTACATTTTATAAAACATCAGAGGATGAAATATAACCAAAGTTGAATATGTTTTGCCAATTTATTGAGTCGTTGCAATTGTTTTATTGCTGAAAACCATTGATTTCGCAACCTTACGATGAATGGGCAAAACATGTTCAAATTTAGTAATTTTACTTCATACTATAAGTTATGAAATGAAAATCAATTTGAACGGTGTGGATTGTGAATTTTGGTTGCGGGGATTGGATTCTTAGCGCATCATAGGAAGAAATTTCTTTCTATGCCACTTCATTGGACCTCCCGTATCCTCTCGCTCTCTCTACATGTATAAAGTGGGACCCTTCTCTATATGTATAAAGTGGGACCCTCCTGTCTCATAGCAGAGTCTCATACATGTACCCTGTAACAAGTCCATGAATACGTATATGTCGAAATGATTTCAGTCTATTAGTGAAATAATACCCGTGTACAGAAATACGCGAGTACATAATACCAATTATTGTAGCTCCCATGGGAACAGATGACACAAATGACGTTGCTTTCGATGAAGATCAGATCACCATAAAGTGGGGTGTTGCAAAGGTGCATGCACAAATTGCTCCCTACCATGTCTTCTACGGAGAATTGATTATAAGCTCATGGTTGATTACTTGATCAAAACATGTGGGTTGTCACGGAGACTTCATAAATAATTAGTGTAACAGATCAGGAAATATCTCATCATTATTTTCAGTACATACCAAAAATAATCTTATGTCCATGTTTAGCAGTCCATATGTAATCTTATATTGCCAATATTTTAAGTTACAACAGAAATAAAACTAATCATGTTTGCTACAATTATTATGCATAATAGGATACAACATATCTGAGAGAGTGTTTAATAGCAAAATATTTAGTTGACCTTGCAATCAGAAAAAGAAAAAAAAGAGAGATTTAGTAGACCCGATAAATTCTACTGAGATACTGTCTACTCCAGATTATTTGATGAACTCAACTCCTTTATACCTTAAGATTGAGATCACTATCCCCCACTGTCTCTATTTGAATTAAAATCTGTAGGCCACAACTTCTCAGCCATCTCCATCAGTTCCTTTTTATTTCTCATTGCCACAACTTGCACCTCATCATCAAATTTGATTTCTCTCTTTTTACTGCTTCAAAATCCGAACGCTATTTTAATATAAAGTATTTTCCTATATCCTTGTTCTTATTGGCAGTAGGCCTCTTTACACTATCCTTATACATGTTCTATACGTGCCCAACTAAGTCATTAGTTACACTGGATCTTCCAATGAAAAACACACTGCAGCTTTTTTTATTTGCTATATTCTCACTATAAAGCCTCTAGCAACTGCATTATGTGCAAAAATGCAAAAATGAAAACCTCCACTCGATACGATTTATCTTGAAGCTGTATTAAATAACTTCTTCCAACTTATATAAAGCAAATTTATCCTTAGATAATACCTTGTAAAAATTCGGATGCTACATAAATTTTCACTGTTTGTTTCTTCAATTCTAACGTGATATATCTGTATGTTCATTATAATAAATCTATCCGACTTTCACTATTTCATTTTTTTTACCGATTCTTAAGATTTCCATTTTTCGCAATCATCCATATCAGGTCATGCAGTTCTTCTCTCGTCATAGGCACTCGAAGAAGTATATTCTTGTCCATTGTACTCATGGCCATAACCGTACAGGTTTTATGGTTGTCCATTTCCTCATGCGTTCACAATCTATGCATGTTGCAGAGGTATGCATTGTTTGTTATGCTTTTTACTTGTTTCACTTCACATCATTGATAATCTTTTACTGCTCCAGGCATTACACATATTTGCTCAAAGACGACCTCCAGGAATCTACAAGCAAGATTACATAGAAGCACTCTATATGTTTTACCATGAACAACCTGAAAATTTAATATGTCCTTCTACACCCGAGTGGAAAAGATCTTCTGAACTTGATCTAAATGGTGAAGCTGTGCCTGAGGAGGATGATGATGGCAACACTGCAGCTCCTGCACATGTAGGTGTTTGAGAGGGAGTATTACCTCACTGTTCATAATTACTCTTTACTAGTTTGCAGTAGCTTTATCGTTATATGCTTGAGGTACTTCTTACTCCAAGTGATTCATGGCTATGATACTGTTCTTTGTCTATTTTGTTGATTTACAGTTGATCTGCATGTTTTGACAGCTCCCATCTTATATTAAGTCGTCATTAGCGAATGATGAGAACATTCTTTGAATACTTATGTTATCTGATTGGTTTCCTTTTTCCATTGCTGGATGTACTGCTCATTTATAAATCAAGTATTATGTTAGACACATCGGCTACTAAGTTTAGTTTGGATATGCTCAGATTCCGATTTTCTTCAGTAAGTGAATTGTTTTGAGAACTTTATTAGTCTTAATTTGGTCTCTTCGTTGGCTTTGCATCATAATTTCAAATACAAAAGATGACCTTTTTCTCAATTTATTATTGTTGTGGATCTAGATTGTAACTGCAATTCCCTTTTTTTAAAGGTTTTTTTGTTCCTTTCACGTCCCTAATAAATATGGTATACCATATCTGTCCTTCAGAATAGGTAGTTCCATATTCGTCCCTAAAAATAGTGGGACACATTAATAGACCTTTTGTTAAGTTTTATAACTTAAGTCTTGGTTAATGCTTAAACAAATTTGGCAATTGAAAGTTTGGCCTCCAAATTAGATAAAAGTCTCACAAATCTCACCCTATCAAATTCCTTCTAAATTTGCATAATGGGGCATTTTGGAGAAAAGGAGATGAAGCGGTAATTGGAATCGTTTAAGGCAAGGGTGGCACCGAAGGGTTGGCTGCTTGATGGTATTTTTAGGGGGCAAAAAGCTAGATGAGGGGGATAATGAGGAGGAGAGGTGTTTGAACGGTTTAAGAGGGAGGGGAGGTGGATTTGGGGTTGAAGGAGCCATTGTAGGGATGATAAGAGATTTAGTGGGGTTAGGTTTCTTTTTATAGAACAATGAAGATGTAATCATTTTAGAGGATGAAGGTGGTAATTGGTAAAATTCATATTTCGTAGGGACGTGAGAAGTAAAAAACCCGTTAAAGAATATAGGGGTACTAGATTTGCCCGTGGCCACGTGCCTACGGCACGTCTTCAGAACGATACAGCATATGAAAAGCCTTGTAAACAGTAAATCAACAATTATGTAGTTGAAGTTTGAATAGTATGACAATAATTAGTTTTAAATAAAAGTTCATGTTTCCATTAGTATATGGTGAAAAATAATTATAAATTGGAGTATAAAAGTCCATGTTTCCGTGTATATATATATATATATATATATATATATATATATATATATATATATGAGTTTTTTTTTTGGGATTTGAATTTGAGTTTTGGGAGGAAACTTTTGGGGGGAAAATGTGTTTTGTGAGGTTAGATCCGGACCTTTGATTTGGGGGGAATTGAAGAAGAGCCGCTTGATAGCTTTCTTTGTGTTTTATTATATAGATAGTCGTGAAACCCCATGTTTAGGTCCAAAATTAGGACCCCCCCACCGTTAAATTTCACTCACTTAGCACCCCGTCGTTATCTTTCTCATTTTTTACGTTAAATCCTAATTGTGTAATTACCTAATTACCGCTTCTTGCTATAAAAATATATTTCCACTATTAATAAGAAAGGGGGTAATTAGGTAATTACACAATTTAAATTTAACCCCAAAAATGCGAGAGAACAACGGGATGTTGAGTGAGTGAAATTTAACGGCCGGGGGTTTCTTAATTTTGAACCCAAATTCATGACTTTACCCCGAATATATGTATAATATTATAGGGGCCCTTCGGTTGAGCACTCCTTTCTGTGAGTACTCTGTGAGCACTCGCCCTTCTGGCCATCGTATGAATAATTCATACCGTTCACATTGATTTACATGTCCAAATTAGTCTAAATATGTAAAATCAAGTCATGTAAAATTCATTTGCCCATCCATTGAAGTGTTACAAAATGTATGGCTGGATATCTTTTTTTTCTAATGACATGATGGATGGGCAAATGAATTTCAAATGACTTGATTTTATATATTTAGACCAATTTAGACGTATAGATAAATGTGAACGGTTTGGATCATTCATACGATGGTCAGAAGGGCGAGTGCTCACGGAAAGGAGTGCTCAACCAAAGGATTTCCATATATATATATATATATTTTGATGTTGTACATTTCTAGATTGCTTGTTGACCCAGTTGACCCTTGGCCTTGTTGTGCAGTTTGATTTCTTAGTATTCTCTATTGGGAACTGATTCGTGTGGCATAGTGCACAAGAAAGAATTAGGAAGGAAGAGAAATAGAGACCGGAAAAAAAAATATTTATAGTAAAGAAATAGTGGGCTTAATTAGGGATGGAGATTTTCCTATCCCTTATTTCTATGGACTAACCAAAAACTTCATAATAAAATTTTATGCCTTCTTGGCATATGATTTCTATGAGATAGCAGTGGTTTCTTTGAATCTAAAAAAATGCCCCGATTCCTCACTCTCCGACTTCTCTCCCACGCACAACGATTTTACCTCACTCAATTTAAAAACCCCAAACACAAAAAGATACAAACATCAATCTTTCCATCACCACTTTCCCCTAAAATAAACAACACACTTAAACCAACAATTTAATCTAATATCCCTAAACAAAATTAAACAAAAACAACTAAAAATCCCAACTTTCTCAACTGAAAATCACCATTTCATAAAAAAATTCAAACTTTCTCATCCAACAATCATATCTAAAAAAACAATCACTATTTCATCTAACAATCCAAACTTTCCCAAAATACCTCTTCCGATTCCTCGCCCCCCCCCCCCGCATAACGATTTCACCTCACTCAATTCAAAAAATCGAAACACATAAAAACAATCAAATATCAATCTTTCCATCAGCACATTCCCCCAAAATCAATCAACAAAACTAGAACCAAATACTATGTTACAATCACCTGCACATTTCTGAGATCGATGTCGATCATTAAATCCTCACCATTCGATCCGTGAATTCCGAGCCTTGGAGCTCTAGATTTGTCGAAATTGAATGATCCAATTGCAATCGCCGGCGACGACGAGGCGTCAGAGGTGAGAACGAAGATCAAGAGCATCGGAAACTGATGATCACCATTCGTTCTTAAAAACATCTTCATCACCATCACCATCACCATCACCATCACCTCCACCGACAGCCTCCTTCACCTCCCATTATCAGAACATCTCCATGACTACTGCCTTTGCGCCAACTCATCACCATCACCTCCACCGACAACCCCCCTCACCTCCTACGCCCGACCCCCACTTCCACTGCCCTTCGCCCGACCTTCAATTCCAATTCAATCCAAACCCAACCTGAGCCCCACCTATAAATACCCACTAACTCAACTTTAGCCCTACCTCCAACAGAAAGAACCGTTCGTTCTCCTTTCGTGTGGAAGCCTTGTTCACACAAAGCGGGTGGTATTGTAGGCTTCCCTACTCATTGGTGGATATTTGCTACTTCCTTTCATTTCAAGATTTGATATAAATACCCACTAACCCAAGCTTAATCCCCATCCTAATCTAATTACCCTTCGCCTAATCTCATAGTCGTCATCTTTCTCCCGGTCATCCTCACCGAAACCCTCCATCTCCACTGCCTTTGCGCCAACCCATCACCATCACCTCCCACCGACAGCCCCACTCACCTCGAAGCCCAACCCCCACTTCCACTGTCCTACCCTTGATCTCCAACTCCAATTCAAACCAAACCCAACCTAATCATCAAACCCTTACCTTCCGATCCGTGAATTCCGAGCCTTGGAGCATTGGATCCGTCGAAATCGAACGATCCAGTCTTGACCGCCGACGATGGTGATGTGTCGGAGGTGAGGACGGAGATCAAGAGCGCCGAAAACTGCTGACGCTTCGGAAAAGCCTCCATCGCTCCTCTCTCTAATTCGAATTCGACTTCTTCGTCTTCTTTGGTTCGATTTGGGGAATTAGGGCTAGGGTTTGGGTTTTGGGAATTTTGTTAGGATTTTGAGAGAGGGAGAATCTGAGGAATTTTTTTCCGTATTGACCAACTTTTTGAAAATATTGAGCGATCTGACCCACTTTTGAACATATTTACCCAACTGACCCAGTTTTGGACACGTCAGCATTAACCGTTATTGGAAATAATGGCATAGGTTAATACCATGCCGTTCTCCCAAAAAGCGGCATTAGTTTATTTTTTTAGCATGTCACTGTTTGGATTAACGACATCAGTACATTTCTTATACAAGTGTGAACCTTCTGACTTGCAAAAAAATTCTAAGTGCTGAAACAATTTATAAATAATGTCGTTCTTCCCAAGAACGACATTAGCATTACTGATGCCGTTGTTGAAGATAACGACATCAGTTATAATACTCGTTAAACTCTTTTCCTCCACAATCATTCTTCCAAACAACGACATGAGATAATTGTTGCTGTTCTTAGAAACAACGACAACAGTTCACATAAATAGATTAGCCAAGTATAAGTAATAAAATGAACTGTTGCCTCTGTTGCAAACAACGACATCAATTATCCATAACAATGAATATTATAACTGATGCCGCTATTTCTAACAACGACATTTGTAATGCTGTTGCCACAGTTCCAAACAACGACATCAGCTGTAGGATTTTTTCACACTTGCATTTTTTTCAAGTCAAAGAGAACACACGATTAAGAATAAGTTAACTGATGTCGTTACTCCAAATAGCGACATGCGATTTTTTTTATAACAGATGCTGCTATTGGAAACAACGGTATATAAATAACCTATGTCGTTATTTTCAATAACGGTTAATCCCGACGTGTCCAAAACTGGGTCAGTTGGGTAAATATTTTTGAAAGTGGGTCAAATCGCTCAATATTTTCAAAAAGTGGGTCAATCAAAAAATTCGAATATGAGAGCAGAAATTTGAGAGGCTGCTGAAGTTTGAGAGGTGCTTCATATTTTTTGAGAGGGGAACAAATTACCTCTAGTAGCATGAATATTTATTTTATATGAGTGACTTTTGTAAATAATTATGTAGTAACTAAATTAGAACTTTGAAGGTATTATGGTAATCGAGAAAAGTTGAGTAAATGGATGGTTAATATAACTTCCTCCTAAAATTGTGTGGTTGAGATTAGATCAATCAATACAAATTGAGTTGGTTTGTCTACAAATTACACAACTCCAACTCTCCCATTATAGTATTAGATATATTTTAAGCAGATATATAAAAAACCGTAAATTGTTAATGAAAGAACATTATGATATAATGGTCTAGCAGTCTCATTATGGGTACCTCAAGAAGTTATTTCTTCCCCAAGTAAGATTTCTCTTTATTCAGATTATCAACAAAATGCAATCTTTTCTAAAAAAAAGTCTGCACTGATGCGGTTTGTTTTTGGGGTGTGGCTGCAACAGGTGTGAGTTCTTGTAGTTTGTATAGTGGAAGTTGTAGTATTGGCCCTGGTCCGACCCTCAGCTGGGGGATCGGCTCAGGAGTTGCAGGAGTGAGGTAGGGACCGGGTGCTCGGCTCGGAACTGTGGGCTCGGCTCGGTCCTGGGTACCTGCACACTACCTAGAAACATCGGGAGAAGTCCTGGCGATAGGCCCTCCAACGATCTAGTCAGTCACTGGAAAAGCAACAGTAGCTAGGGTTCAGGGGGAGAAAGTTTGTTTACCTTTTACAGTGAGGGGAGTCTGGTATTTATAGGTAGGGAAAACGGGTCTGAAAACAGTAGCTAGGGTTCGGACCCGTTTGCTCGTGGGCCTGACGTGGCAGAAGTCCATATGGATCTGGGTTGATGTGATGATCAGGGAAGAGCGGGATTTGAGGAGATCTGAGAGCCCAGGAGGGGCCACGTCATCTAACCCATATCAGGAGCCCCCCACTCCTGGAGGGTTGGGTAATCCAGCCGTGGAGGAGTGATTTGTCTTTGTAGGAAGAGTGGAGTGGTGTGTACGGCGAAAATGTGGTTTGTATCTTCCTGAAGAGGCTAGTGGGGTAGGATGAAGGGGATCCCTTTAAAGTCATGAGGGGCGTCTAGAGTCGAGAACAGAGGGTCATGAGCCGAGTGTTGAGCGTCGACAACGAGCTCCTATATGCTCGGATGCCAGGACCTGTTGCCGAGTCGTCGAGCGCCGAGCGGCGAGCCTTCATGAGCTCGGGTGACGAGGCTAAACGTTCGGATGTCGAGTCCAGAAGCTCGTCTGTGGGAGCTAAGCATGGCTCGGAATTGCCGCCGACCGTCGAGCCCCAAGCTTGTGGGAAAAGCTAGGGGGTGGCTCGAGGTCACTGTCGAGCACCGATCCCCCATGTTTGTTGGAAAAGTCATGGGGAGGCTCGGAATTGCTACCGACCGTTGAGCCCCCTACTTGTTGAAAAAGCTAGGTGGTGGCTCGAGGTCACTACCGAGCGCCGAGCCCCCATGCTTGTTGGAAAAGCCATGGGGAGGCTTAGAATTGCTACCTATCGTCGAGCTCCCATACTTGTTGGAAAAGCTAGAGGGTGGCTCGAGGTCACTACCGAGCGCCGAGCCCTCATGCTTGTTGGAAATGCCATAGGGAGGCTCGGAATTGCTACCGACCGTCGAGCCCCCATACTTGTTGGAAAAGCTAGGGGGTGGCTCGAGGTCACAGCCAAGTGCCGAGCTTCCGCCTTTCTTGCGAAATGCTTTGGTATGGCTCGAGGTTACAACCGAGCTCCGAGCCCCAAAACTTGTTGGAAAAGCTTGGGTATGGCTCGAGTTTACAACAGAGCTCTGAGCCCCAAAACTTGTTGGAAAAGCTTTGGTTTGGCTTGAGGTCAAAGCTCCGGGCCCCAAAACTTGTTGGAAAAGCTTTGGTGTGGCTCGGATTCACTACCGAGCGACGAGCTTCCGCCTTGCTTGCGAAAAGCTTTGGTATGGCTCGAGGTTACAACCGAGCTCCGAGCCCCAAAACTTGTTGGAAAAGCTTTGGTATGGCTCGAGGTCACAACCGAACTCCGAGCTCCAAAACTTGTTGGAAATGCTTTGGTGTGGCTTGGATTCACTGCCGAGCGACGAGCTTCCGCTTTGCTTGCGAAAAGCTTTGGTATGGCTCGAGGTTACAACCGAGCTCCGAGCGCCAAAGCTTGTTGGAAAAGCTTTGGTATGGCTCGAGATCACAACCGAGCTCCGAGCCCCAAAACTTTTTGGACAAGCTTTGGCGTGGCTCGGATTCCCCACTGAGTGACGAGCTTCCGCTTTGCTTGCGAAAAGCTCTGGTATGGCTCGAGGTTACAACCGAGCTCCGAGTCCCAAGACTTGTTGGAAGAGTTTTGGTATGGCTCGAGGTTACAACCGAGCCGAGCCCCAAAACTTGTTGGAAAAGCTTTGGTGTGGCTCAGATTCACTACCGAGCGACGAGCTTCCGCCTTGCTTGCGAAAAGCTTTGGTATGGCTCGAGGTTACAACCGGGTTTCGAGCCCCAAAACTTATTGGAAAAGCTTTGGTATATTCCGAGCTTTTACGGAACGAAGAGGCTTAACTCGCTCCTCTGTCGTGGGAGGAAGGGGGAGCAACGAGCCACTGTACCAGCTGACAAGGCCGAGGGTAAAACCGGAATTTTACGTGTCAGGCTGACTTCATTGGGGTGGAAATCAAGGCTTCTGAGATCCTAGTGGTTGTTTGATCTTGACGATCAAGATTGGACGGTGGGGATTCTTTCGCGGAATTCGAGGAGTCTTTCCCACTATAAGTCCACTCCTTCATTTCTTTACTTCACACTCTCTCTTCATAACAGGATTTTTCCTCTCTTTGCTATCGTCATCAACTTTTACGGTGATCCTCCCATTCTCCGGTTAATCAGGTTAGTATTTTGTTTCCTTATGTCACGCTCTCAGTTCGGTTTTCAGGCGAGCTCTTCGGGTCGTGGTGTGGTGGAAGTCGAGTCAGAGTCGACGTCTTGGTCCCTGGGGGAGATTCAGTATCTGGGGGCACGAGTGATGTGATTTTTGATGTGGCCCCTTTGCGGAGTCATATGCCAGAAGGGGATTCGTCGGGGGAGGATACGACGAGGGCTCTGAGGAGGAGCTTGTCGAGGAAGAGGGCGATCAGGAGCGGGGCAAAGAAGGAACCGAGGGAGAGGGCGACCAAGAGGGGGTGAAGGACCCGAGGGAGTGGGCGACCAGGAGGGGAGTGAAGAAGGAGCTGAGGGAGTGGGCGATCAGGAGGTAGAAGGTCTCCCTCTGCCCCCGTTGTCGACTCCGTATCCGGAGAGGAACCCTCGCCTTCGCAGGAAGAAAAGGAAGTGGATTCGGCCGGACAGCCCGAGCACGCCGGATGAGTTCGAACCCGAGCCAGGAGAAGGGCTTGTGGGTCCTTACCTGTCCAATAGGAATCCAGGGTTGATCAGGATGTATCCTGACAACGTGGATGGACTTGTCCAATTTACCGCGACGGTGCGTGAATTTGATCGGACCATGATAAAGATGGACAACGTCCAGTGTGTGCTGAAGGCAAACTACCTGCCTATATTGAAGGCGACTTTTTTCATCCCTCGGGAGTTTGAGCTACTGATTTCGAGCCCCGATCTGCATCCACTAAGTTGGAGAAGAGCTTCTGTATGTTTCCTCAGGACGCTTTCGTCTCGGGACTGAGGTTGCCGCTGCACCCATTTATCAAGAGGGTGCTGAGGTGGGGGGAGTTTAGTCCGATGCAGTATGGCCTCAACTCGTGGAAGCATCTGGTCTGCTTCATCCTAAAGTGCCAGGAGAAGGGGGTCAAGCTGAAGCTCGTTCGGGGATATGGAGGGGATCTTCGATATGTCGCCACGTCCCCACAAGAGAGTGATGCACGGTCACCCGGACTCGATAAAAGCATGGAAGGAGAAGTACGCATGGAAGGAGAAGTACCTCGTTATCCAGAGCGAGACGCCTTGGGGAATCTCCACAGTCTGGAATTTTTTCAAGCCGAACCATAAACCCCCGATGCGGAGGGACTTGACGGAAAAGGAGTGGGCTGAAGTGGATAAAATTGTCGAGGGACAACATCGGTTGGCCGCGCGTCATCGAGTTACATCTGGCCCGAGCGGGATTGAGCCCAACGCCCCCTTGTATGTTTTTATTTCCACTTTGCTTAATTTTCTGCCTTCGTGTTAACATTGTTCTTTTTCTTTTCTTTGCAGCGATGGACGCGAAGAAACTCGAGGCGAGGAATGCCCTTCTGGCTTTGGCCGCGAAGAGGAGAGCCGACAAGGAGAAGAAGGCTGCCTCGGCAGCGGGGTCCACCCAGGGGGCGGCCCAAGGATCTTTGGAGCCGCCTTCGAAGAAGTCGAAGAAAAGCCACTCGTCTAAAGTGGCGCAGGAGTCGGGGCCAAGCTCCAGCAGTAAGAAGGTGATGGAGGTTTTGAAGGCCGGGACCCCAACACTTCGCCCTGATGCCCAGGAGATGGTGGGCAAGAGGGGTCTAAGGCCGTTCGCCCCGAATTGGGCGGTTAAGGAGGCGACACTCTGACTGAAGGCCCGATCACGGTGGAGGTGGCAGAAAAGCTCATCACGGAGCATGACCGGATAACTTTGGCGGAAGAGACGTCCGAGGTGGCCTACATGAGGTGGGCTCAGGTGCAGGTCGCGGTAAGTATTTGTTAGTCATCTGCTTTGTGCTTAGTATTTATGAATTTTGCGTCTAACTCAGCCTTCCTCGGCCAGATGCTACTGCACGGGGCACATCTAAGGAAGGGCCTGGAGAAGGAGATCCAGGTTGAGAAGCAGAATGCCGAGCGGTTCCTCCGAGAGGGAAAGCGGCTGAAGGACGTGCTGATGGGGGCTCAGGCGATCCTCCAAGCTGAGATGGCTTCTCTGCAGGATCAACATGCGCGCGAGCTGGTGGGGGTTCGAGCGAAGGCCACGATGGAGTATGAGGAGCTGCAGATGTCTTCTGCGGACGAGCTGATCCAAGCTCAGGATGACACATACGACCGTGCCAAGGAGCACTTTCTGCACCTCTATCCGGAGGCCAAGATCGACCACCTTCCTTACAGGTGGGCGCCTCCCATACTTCCACCGACCCCCGGGGTTGAGGAAGACGAGGCTCCGAAGGACCCTCACCTGGAGGAGGCAGGAGGTGCCCCGGATTACGAGGAGGAGCCGATCCTCTTTAAAAAGTAGTTTAGGATTCTTCTTTTTTAATTTGTATTTGCCTAGTGTGGACTGGCAACCGCTTTTTGTAACAAATTTTGAATTTATAAAAACAAATTTTTGGCCAACCCTCTGTGACTTGTTGTTTTTAGCAAGTTTTTAGCGAATCGTTGTTTCTCTCCTGTTTTTGCTAAATGAACGAGACGGTCGGGGCCGACCTCAGTTCTGCCGAGGTCCGGAGACTTCGAAATAAGCTAGAGTCCAAGGAGAGTGCTGATTCACTATCGTAAGCAGGCTCACTATCATAAGCAGGCTCGCGGTAGGATATTTTATGAACAAGTCTAAGAAGCTTAGCCTAGAGGCCGCTCGCCTGAAGAAGGCTATAGCCGACCAAGACTGGGGGACTGCTGAGACAAACTAGTCAATTTCGGATGCCTCCACCAGGCGACCGACCTCGGAATCTGTTCTTCGCGAGGTCGTGGTGGAGGAGCTGAAGATTCAGAGGTTGAGACTCATGTTAGGCACGGATCGGCCTCGACCCGGCCCGTTCGGGGGAGGAAGCCATTCTGCCTTGGGCCCTTCCCCGACCCTTTATCTGGAGATGGTGAGGCCCACTGATGCGCAGAGCTCGGTTGCGTGGACGTCGACAATGGCTACGCCCAAGATGGGGGATGAGATGCTGGAGGGCGGAGCCGTTCCGCAGGACTCGAGGTGGCTCTTGTGAGCTCGGAGGGTCTGGCGAGAGACCCTTAGGTAGAAGTCGAGAGAGAATGCTGTAATGTTTCTTAATTGTACCGTAGCCTTTGAGGGCGTTTATGAATAAGATTTGATTTGTCCGACCCTTGTTGACTTGGAAAAATTAGATGTTGACTGTCCCTCGGATCGGGATCCGAACCCCCTGCTTTGTAGAAAACGAGGGAGTGACTCGATACCGGCATCAAATGCCGATTCGCCCTGGTTAGGGTTGCCACTCGGGGGAGGATCCCTGCTTTGCTCGGGAGCCGAGCCGTTTTGTCTTCCAATAACACTTAATGGGGGACGTTTCATCTTCCGATAACACTTAATGGGGGACGTTTCATCTTCCGTCGTTTGGACTCCCCAATGTCATAAATGCGCCTTTCTGGAGGGCTATATAACCCTTACCCCTTCCCAGTAGTTCATAAAAAATCGTCTCACTTCACCGTGAGTTCTCGTCGCTAGTGACTTTCTTGCCATCCTCTGACAATTGGGAGTAACGGCTATGAGTGCCGCTTTATCCCCTGTTGTCAGCGGGTGAGAGGTGGGTTGGTCCTGGAGGCGAGGCTCGGGGCGCTTGCCGAAGGAGAGTGTCCCCAATGAAACTTTTTTAGCATTGAGTCCCAGATCGGTGACTCCTCTTGTCACCTTCTGACAATTCGGGGTAACGGCCATGAGTGCTGTTTATCCCGAATTGCCAGCGGGTGAAAGGTGGGTTGACCCATGGTTCAGGGCTCAGGGTGCTTGCCGAAGACGAGCACCCTAAATCTTAACGAAAATTTTTGGGTAGGGGGAGAGCTGAAATCCTTGTCGTGGGTTCAAGACTGGGTCGTTTTGACGAAAGCCCCTCGGGTGCTCGGAATGTTGAAGACCCCCTTTAACTTGTGAGAGTTGTCAGGTTGTGGCTCGGAGACATTGCCGAGGGTGTAGCCTTGTTAGCTTGAGAAAGCTAGGGAGTGGCTCGAGGTCAATGCCGAGGGTCGAGCCTCCTTAACTTGAAAGAGCTGTCGGGTTGCGGCTCGGATGCACTGCCGAGTGTTTAGCCCTGTTAGCATGAGAGAGCTAGGGCGTGGCTCGAGGTCAATGCCGAGGGTCGAGCCCCCTTAACTTGGAAGAGCTGTCGGGTTGTGGCTCGGAGGCACTGCCGAGCGTGTAGCCCTGTTAGCTTGAGAGAGTTAGGGCGTGGCTCGAGATCAATGCCGAGGGTCGAGCCCCCTTAACTTGGAAGAGCTGTCGGGTTGCGGCTCGGAGGCACTGCCGAGCGTGTAGCCCTGTTAGCTTGAGAGAGCTAGGGCGTGGCTCGAGGCCAATGCCGAGGGTCGAGCCCCCTTAACTTGTTTTAAGAAAGAAGAGCTATTCCTTTCCCTCGAGGAATTTGATGAGGTGTTCAGCGTTCCAGGGTCTCGTCACAGCCCTGCCCTCGGGATTGGTGTGTCGGTATGTGCCGGGGCGCACAACTTCGGAAACCTTGTACTGGCCCTCCCAGTTGGGTGTCAGCTTCCTCTTTTGGCCCGGGTTGGATACCACCAACTTTCTGAGTACGAGGTTCCCGAGTTTGATGTCGGTGGGACGGACCTTCTTATTGTAGAACCTTTCGATTCTCTGTTGATACATGCTCCTTCTGATGGTTGATTTCTCCCTGACCTCGTCTATGAGGTCCAGGTTGGCACGTAGTTGCGCCGAGTTGCTCTCTTCATCGAAGGCCATGATCCGGGGCGAAGGGAGCCCAATCTCGAGGGGGATCACTGCTTCCGTGCTGTAAGTTAGATTGAACGGTGACTCCCGTGGGGATCCTCTTCGTCGGCCGATGTGCCCAGAGCACGCTCGGCAGCTCGTCGACCCTTAGTCCCTTGGAAGAATTATCAAGCCGTTTCTTGAGGCCGTCAAGAATTTGGCGGTTCGCGTTCTCGGCCTGGCCGTTCGACTGCGAGTGGCATACCGAAGAGAAGCGCTGCTGGATGCCGAGATCTTCGCAGAACTTTCAAAAATTCTTGTCCGCAAACTGGGTCCCATTGTTCGTGATGAGTATGTGCGGAATTCCGAACCGGCAGATGATGTGTTTCCAGAATTATTGCTGAGTTTGCTGTTCTGTGATCGTTGCCAGGGGCTCGGCTTCGATCCACTTGGTGAAGTAGTCGATGGCTACCACCAGGAACTTCCTTTGGCCCGTTGCTTTCGGAAAGGGGTCAACCAGGTCCATCCCCCACATGGCAAATGGGGTCGGACTGGCTAAAGAACAGAGGTTTGCTTGTGGAACCTTTCTTACTGAGGAGAATCTTTGACAAGGACCGCACTTTTTGACTAGGGCTACGACGTCTTGTAGCATTGTGGGCCAGTAATACTCGTGGTTTAGGGCCTTTCTGGCGAGCGAACGGCTCCCTATATGGCACCCACCAATTCCTTCGTGGGGCTCCTTGAGAGTGTACTTGGTCTCGTCAGGGGATAGGCAGCGGAGGTAGGGTCTTCCATCCGTTATTGTGTACGAGCGTTTGAAGAGGGTTTCGTTGATCACGACGAACCTTTCCGAGCGGACCCTGGTTTTTCTTGTTTCGGCTCGATCTTGGGGGAGCTCGCCCTTTACCAGGAACCTTCAGATGGGAGTGGTCCAATCGTCTGGCCGTGCTTCGTTGTTTATACAGAGGGTTTCGGGGAGGTCGATACTCGGCTTTAGGAGGACTTCAATCAGCACCGTACGGTCGAGGCCTTCAAAGGACGAGGAGGCGAGTTTTGACAGGGCATCCGCCTGGGCGTTCTGCTCTCTTGGGATCCGTAGTACCGCAGAACAGTCGAAGGATGTTAAGAGCTGCTGGACCACTGCCAAGTACCGGACCATCCGATCATCACGAGCCTCGTACTCCCCGGTGATCTGATTGACCACGACCTGAGAGTCGCTATAGGCCCTGATCTGCCCTGCGCCCGCCTGGTGTGCTAGGGTAAGTCCCACGATCATAGCCTTTTACTCCGCTGCGTTGTTAGAGGCCGGAAAGTTGAGACGGAGAGAATATTGGAGAAGGAAGTTGTCGGGACCTCGCAAGATGATGCCTGCACCACATCTCGCTTCTCCAGAGGAGCCATCGATGTAAACTTCCCACGTCGGATCGACCTCCTGACCATTGGGTTGCTCGGAGATGGTGCACTCCGTGATTAATTCGGCGAGGGCCTGCCCCTTAATGGCTATTCTTGGCTGGTAGCTGATATCGTATTGACTAAGCTCGATTGACCACTTGACCAATCGGCCGGAGCTCTGTGGCTTGTGGAGCACGGCCTTGAGGGGCTGGTCCGTGAGGACCTGGATTGAGCGCACCTAAAAATAAGGGCGGAGCTTTCGGACGGCCATGACCACGCTACTTTCTCCATTTTCGCATATCGGGTCTCGGCTGAGAGCAGAACTTTGCTCACATAGTATAACGGCTTCATGACTCCATTTTCTTCTCGGACGAGAACGACACTCAACGCGCTTTCCAAGGCTGAAAGGTAAAGCCAGAGGGGTTCGCCCGGCTCAGGTTTGCTCAGAAGTGGGGGGTTGGCGAGGTACTCCTTCAACTGGTCGAATGCCTCCTACTGCTGGGCGCCCCATTCGAAGCGTCTGGTTCCGCGCAAAGCTTTGAAGAAGAGGAGGGACTTCTCTCCAGACTTAGAGAGGAAACGGCCGATGGCCGCCAGTTTCCCCGTGAGCCGCTGCACCTCTTCGATGTTTCTAGGAGGGGCCATGTCTATTATGGCCTGGATCTTCTCGGGGTTTGCCTCGATGATGTGCTGGCTGATGACGAAGTCGATAAATTTGCCCGAGGAGACACCGAATGCACATTTGGCGGGATTGAGCCTCATATTGTGGGTCCGAAGGACGCCAAAGGCTTCTTCGAGGTCAGCGACATGGTCCTACCCCCATTGGCTTTTGACGAGCATGTCGTCGACGTATACCTCCATGTTACGATCGATCTGATCTTTGAAGACTCGGTTGACGAGCCTTTGATAGGTAACTCCGGCGTTCTTCAGCCCGAAGGGTATAACCCGGTAGCAGTAGGGACCCTGGTCGGTGAGAAGGATGTCTTCGCGATATCTGGGGGGAACATCCGGATTTGATTGTAGCCCGAGAAGGCGACCATGAAGGTTAGGAGCTCGTGACCCGATGTTGCGTCGATCAGAGTATAGATGCTGGGGAGGGGAAAAGGATCTTTGGGGCACGCCTTGTTCAGATCTGTAAAGTCTATGCAGATCCTCCAGCTCCTACTGGCCTTCTTCACCATCACGACGTTCGCCAGCCACTTGGGGTAGCTGACCTCTTGAATAAACCGGGCAGACAACTGTTTGTCCACCTCCGCCTTGACAGCTTGCTGCCTCTCTAGGGCGAACGTACGCTGCTTCTGGACGATCGGCTTCGAGCCCAGGATCACGCTCAGTCTGTGCATGATCAGGTCTTCGGAGATCTCGGGCATGTCGGCTGGTTTCAAAGCGAAGAGGTCGATGTTGCGGCGGATACAGTCGATTAGGTCCGACTTCAGGTCGGGGGCGAGGAAGCGGCTACGCGGAACTGCTTCGACTTGCCTTCTACCTCGAACGAGACTTCTTTCAATTCGTCTGCCGGTTCGGGCTCTGGTTGGCTTCTTTCAGGTTGAAGTTCGACGGCATCAAGGGGAAACATCCTGCCTCCGATCGCCGTCATATAGTACGATCGTGCGGCCTCTTGGTTCTCCCGAACGACACCGACCCCCTGCTTGGTAGGAAACTTCAGCTTTAGGTGGTAGGCCGAGGGGACAGCCTGGAAGGAGCAGAGCCCGGGCGAGGATAGCATTGTACGCCGCTTTGACGTTGACTACCATAAAGTTCATCGACTCGGTCCGTCTAAGGGGGGTTGTGCCGGCGGTTACATCTAAGGTCACGATCCCCTCTATCTGTACTGGGATACCGAAGAACCCGTGGAGGGTGTACCCGGCCGGTTTGAGCTTGTCCCGGGGGAGTTTGAGGTTCTCAAATGCCTCCAAGAAGATGATGTTCACCGAGCTCCCGTTGTCCACGAGGATCCGGTGGACTTTGACCATGTCGAGGCTGATGACGAGGGCGTCGCAGTGCGGGAGCCGGACTGCCTCCATGTCTTCTCCAGAGAAGGAGACAGGAAGTTGCTGGATCCGGGGGGAAGGAAGGTCTCGAACGGTGTTCACCTCTCGGACGAACGCCTTGCGGGAAGTATTAGATTCCCCTCCCATAGGCCCCCCATGGACGTAGTGTAGTATGGCCTAGCCTCTGGTCTCCTCGGGCTCTGGGTCCTGCTCGGGATGCCGTTTGGGTGTGCGAGGAGGAGGCGAAGGCGAAGGCAAAGGCCTTCGGTTCCTCGTATCCCTTCGGTCCCTCGGGCTTTCCCGAGTAAATTCTCGGAGGTACCCCCGTCGGATGAGGGCATCGATTTCATCCTTGAGGGCTCGACAGTTGTCGGTCTCGTGCCCGTTGTCCCGGTGGAAGCGGCAGTAGAACCGTTGGTCTCATTTCTTGTTGTTGGTCGGTTGAGGGGGTAGTTAGACGGGGTCCTTGTCCTCGATCTCTAGGAGGAAGGCCGACACGTTTTGTGTCAGTGGCGTATACCTCTCGAAGCGAGGGACCGGAGGGACTCTCTTCATGCCGGTCCCGTCTTTCGGAACCTTCTTGGCGGGCTCGGCCTCATCGGCCTTGCGCTTTCCCTTCCCAGTGACCTCTTTGGTGCCTTCCGGGTTTAGGGCCTCCACCCGAATGTACATCTCGATTCGGTTGAGCTGGTCGGGGAAGTCTAGGGGAGGCTTCTTGTCCAAGGAAGCTTTCAGCTGGCCGTCTCGGACATTGTGTCGGAACGCCGCCGAGGCGACCTCGACGTCTAGGGAGGAGACAGACCTTGCCTCGGCGGTGAACCTCCGGACGAACTCACGGAGTGACTCTCCTTCCTTCTGTCGGAGGTCCAGCAACGATGCGCTCGTTTTCTCGGCCTTCTTGCTGGTCACGAAGTGGGCCAGAAAGTTGGCCTCCAGCTGGTCGAACGAGAAGATCGAACCGGGAACGAGCCTAGAGAATCATTCCCGGGCCGAGCCCCGAAAGGTGGCAGGGAAGGCACGACACAGGAGGAAATCCGAAGCGCTGTGAATCATCATGAGGGTCTTGAACCCCTCCATGTGATCAGCAGGATCACCCTCGCCGTCATAGGTCTCGAACTTGGGAGGCCGGAAAATTCCTGGGAATCTCTGCTTCCAAGATAGGAGTGGAGAAAGGTGGTTGGGTCGGCCTATGACCCTGAGCCGGCATCGGATCACCCTCGCCGAAATGGGCGAGGCGGTTCTCCATTTTTTGCAGGCGTCGGAGGATGGCGTCTTCCTGCTCTGGTGGGCGGGTCGAGCCGCAACGCTCGTTGCCTCCGGCACCCCACCGTGAGTAAGAACGGTGGAGTGTCGCAGTTCCGGGGGCCCCTAAGATGGTCTCTAGGACCTCGTTCCGAAAGTTTTTGGAACTCGACTCACGTGACTGGAGCTTGCCCAATCAGGTTGCGCTGGGGTGGCGGCCTCTGGGCTGTGCGACTGAGTTCTGGCTCCTGCTCTCGGGACAGCTGCCTGGGATGGTTCGGGACCGAGTTGGAAGCGGCCCCTCTCCTAGTTCGGCTGGCTTGCTGGTTCTCGATGACGCGATGTAAGTCGGTCCTGCCCGAGAGAGAAGCGCCCAGTCCGACTCTGGGTTCGCCGTCGACCCTCGGATGGTTGGATCCGTGAGCGTCGGCGTGGCTGTTCTGGGGAGGAGCATCTGGACGACGTCCAGAGGTTATAGCTCTTCTGGTCTTGGGTGCCATGTAAGAGCTCGAATTCCGGGATGACGTCCCTGGCTGGGATCGGACTGAAGTCAGAACCGAAGTTTCCACAGACGGCATCAACTTGATGCGGTTTGTTTTGGGAGTGTAGCTGCAACAGGTGTGAGTTCTTGTAGTTTGTATAGTGGAAGTTGCAGTACTGGCCGTGGTCCGACCCTCAGCTGGGGGACCGGCTCGGGAGTAGCAGGAGTGAGGTAGGGACCGGGTGCTCGGCTCGGATCCAGCACCTCGGCTTGGATTTGTGGGCTCGGCTCGGTCCTGGGTATCTGCACACTGCCTAGAAATACCGGGAGAAGTCCCGGCGACAGTCCCTCCGACGATCTAGTCAGTCACTGGAAAAGTAACAATAGCTAGGGTTCAAGGGGAGAAAGTTTGATTACCTTTTACAGTGAGGAGGGGGTCTGGTATTTATAGACAGGGAAAACGGGCCTGAGAACCTGCTGGGCCAGGTCGGACCCGTTTGCTCTTGGGCCTGACGTGGCAGAACCGCATATGGCTTTGGGTTGATTTGATGATCAGGGAAGAGCGGGATTTGAAGAGACCTAACGGTCCAGGAGGGGCCACGTCATCTAACCCATATCATGCACCTATTATGAACAACTTACCAACCGGAGTGAGGGTCCTAACTTTAAGGGGAAATCTGTTTTGCCAAATATGTTTGTAGAAGTGGGAGGTAGTACCACCAGAATTAAGAACTCTGTAAATTAGTTTGAAGCAAAAGCACCAGATGAGGTCCATCCCCGAGAGATATCATGTATAGGCCTATAAGCATAAAAATCCAGAAGATATAATAAGCTATCGTAATCAGAAAACTGTGAAGCTGAAAGGGTTCTGCAATAACTGATATTTCAATCCTTACTATAACTCAAATAGGACAACGAGAAGCAATAGTAGCATTGGGATTAGAGGATGCACTAAAGACAGGAAATTAATAAACCAAGGATTGGGACCATCTGAAATTTTATGGATATCACACTAAAAAGGAGCCACAATATCCCCGATTTTTGAGGAGACCATGCAAAGGGTACAGATCTCAAGGAGATCCAAAGGCTCCCATAGCGGTCATAAAATCATATGATCCAGTGGGCATAAATTTTGTTGTTCCTGAAACTTTGAATTCTTCACTAACATGAGCTCCTTGGTGGTATAAATATGATACTAATTAGCTTAAGTGAAATGCTCAAGCGAATATTAATTTGCCAAACCAAAAATTTTGCAAGTTTGCTAATAGTTAGCCCACTTCATCAAGTTGGCTTCCTATATCGGAATCAAAATCTGTTATATAGCCACGTAGTGCTGGGACTTTCTTTCCAGATTAGCTCTGTATCACAATGTTAGAAAGGCAATAACAGTTATCTGTTGTTTTGTCATGTGCTCAAATCTGTGTTAGCATTTGGCAAGGGGTCTTTTTTTTTGTTGCAGTTCCACTGTATTTTATATTTGAGTCAGGTCTTTTTTCCAGATAAGGACTTATATGAAGGAGAACAATTTATAAAAGGTTAGGTTGTTGAGAGGTGTTATGTTCTTGTTCAACTGTAAATGATTAAATTTTATTTTTGTGAATAGCATATATAGTTGATTCTGCTGAAGTGAGTTGTACTTTCAGAAGATAATGTCATTGAGGCACATGCTTGTGAATGATTTGGGTCTTAGATAACTTTGCTCAGCTCTACCAATCTTGCTTTTCTGCATGTAGTATTAATCTGAAGAATTTGGTTTTCAGTTATCTCTATTTTATTGCATTTTCTCCTTCAGTAATATTAGACTGTTACTTCTTCATGGTTTCTGTGAGAATGGAGTTGCAAAATAACAACTTCAGAGTTCTTATCTTTGCAGGAGCATGTGGAAACCAAACCTATAACAAATGATGATGTTCTAGGCGATGCAATACCTTATGATCAACAAGATGCTATGCGCAATATTTGTTACCAGCTATTTGATTTAACTCCTAGTGTATGATCTGCAAATGTGTTTTCTTTTTTTCTTTTATTGAATCATAGTTCATTGCTAGTTTCTTTTCTGTTCTTTAAGAAGCAATGTGATATTGTCAACATTGGTACTATTGGATATATTGTCTTGTTACTCTAGACTTAAGTTATTATTGATTATTTTACCCAATACTTATAATTACTGACAATATTCAAATATTGTTGAGTGTGATTCCATTTTCTCTTTGGTTTATTTTTTGTTGAAGTTACACGGAACTGTCCTCACAGAAAATCTAATAATCTTACATTTTTCCTCTTCAACTCTTTCCTGTTCCTGAAAATGTGGAGTTGTCCTTGATTATACGAGTTTAAGCTGCATGATTAGAACAGATAGTTTTCGCTACCTAAATAAGGCACTAAAGTTTGGCAGAGCCTTGTCTTGTTTCCAGTTGGTCTGGATCTTGCTCATAGTAAGGCTGTGAGTTTGACAACCAGTCATGAAAAAATGATCAATTCTTGTTCTGATCTTTCTTTACTTGGTACAATGCTCTGCATTCGCCCGGATTATTTGCAATTAAGTTTAAATTATGATCATGAACACCGAAAATGCCATTCATATGGTAAATTTCTTGTTATAATATACAGTAACCACCAACAACCTGCTGGGTTGACCGCACTGTCCCTTGGATCTCGTGTCCAAAAGGCAGCTGTAGGATGCTTTCGCGTAGTTCCGATTGAGTAGAAATTGAGGGGGAACTGGTTGAGATAGTTTGGGAAGGTACAATGAAGGCAAATAATTGCACTAGTTAGGAAAGGATATAGGATTGTGTTGAATAGAGCTGTGACAAGGGCCGGACCTAAAAATCTTGTATGAGACCATTAAGATTAATTCTTATAGTTTGATAGAGGTGATGACTCCTAATAGAGAAAAAAGGAGAAACAAATTAACATGATTTTGGAGAGATTTTGTTATACTGATTGTAGTTTCATCTACAGAGTAGAGTATGAGTAACAGACTAACAGACTATTGCATTTATAGATATGCTTACTGAGAATATTATTGTATCTTAATTATTCATGATTTCACTTACAGTTTGGTATTTTTCTTTTTCGACAGGGAAGAGGAAATGCTCAGTTTCCAGGATCACACCCTGTTTCTCTCAACAGGTTGGCCTATGCTTGTTTATTGGAGAAATTTTTATTCTGCACTAGGATAAATAATCTATATATAAAGCTATTTAATTACACAGAAGTTTGAACTTAGTGAGGAGAACATGAAAACATTTTCATAAATGGTATAATTATAATGTCACCAGGTTTAAGTTAACGGTTTGGGAAGGTTAATTTTATGGTCTGAAAACTTGGTATCAGGGTAGGGAGGGGAGGGTAGGGTATCAGCCAGCACTTTATATGTAAATGTAATACTGGTAATTTTGGGTATATAGTGGCAATCACCCACCTTAAGATTTGAAAAATTGTATTGGGAGTAGTATTAAATATTAAGCTTGGGTAATCTAATGAGGTTGCTTATACTTTCCCACCATTGCATTTTTTTTCTTCTGTTTTGTTTCGAAGTATACTTTGTTTTGTGTTAGTTTATTTTATTTTTGTCACAGCCATGGTTACCCATGTTAGTGTATGTGGGTAGGGGGGACAGATCAAACCTGAGACCTCTCAGAGTAGGAAGCCTTGCCATACTCCAAGTGCTTGGCACCGACTAGGGGTGGCATTCGGGCCGGGCCGGGTCGAAACCTGGGGGGTTTGGCCCGGGCTTTGGCGGGCTGGGCTGGGTGGAATCGCGGGCCGGGCCAGGGGAGGAAAGTAGGGGCCCGGACCTGGCCCCTAGCTCGGGGGCCGGGCCGGTTCGTAGCGGGCCGGGCTAGATTTCATTTTTATTTTATTTTTAACAAAGCAAGGTAAAGGAAAAATGTTCACAATTGTTAAGAACATATAGATAAACTCATAAAAGAGATATTCATAATTTTTTTTTATGAATTACAAAGTTTAATATATAATCAAATAGATTAGTAACATTTCATACAAATTTTATCAAATTACAATATGAGAAAAATATTTGTATTTAGAATTCGAGATGACCTCTATTTAGATTGAAGAGAAGACATTGGACTATTGCCGTGCACTTCTACTTAACCGAAATATGAATCTCATCCCCCTGAATTTTTAAATTATTTACAAAACATTATCAAACTTCATTCTACTAGATGTTCATTCGTCACTACTTGTTGAGCTATTATGTGCGTCATATAAATCTTGGGTCATCTCTTCCGCTTTCATCCAATCTTTGGCGCATACCAACATCTCCAAATTCTTTGATGTCAAGCGATTCATGTTCGGGCTCATAATCCAGCTACCAAGAGAAAAAAATACTTTCCGATTCGACGATTGACGCCGGTGTAGTTAGCAAATCTTTAACCATATGAGAAAGGATAGTAAAAATATTTTCATTGGTTTTCCAAAAATAAAATACATCTACTACATCATCAATCGGAGGTTGTGCATTATACCAATTCAACTCATTTGGTGAATTGGTTCTTGGTTTTTTTTGATTTTATGAGATTTAAAATACTAGTTGCAAGACCCTTTCCCTTTGATAATATAGAAGAAGAACTAACATTTTGTGTTTGTGTAGTGTTAGATGAATAGTGTATCGTAACTATCATATAAGCTAGTCAAAATATGCTCAAATTTTGTAGTGAAAACAATATGATCAAAATCTTGTATTTCATCGTGTGGAGCATTAGTATAAAAAATGTCAATTAAATTTTTTGTGCCTCCTAACTTAATCATGGGATTCATTACACTAGCAACACAATATAACATAGAAAGTGGTTAAAAATATTTTAAAATTTTAATATAAGCGACATTAACAATTTCTCCAATAAAATGGTCATTTATCAAATCTTTAATTGTTGTCATCATAGTGACAATTGCAAGTAAAATACCACTAGATGTAGATGTATATGTATATGTTTTAGAAAATTGTAAAGTAGCATCATTAAAATGTTCTAAATTTTTTACAAACTATAAAAAAAAAATCAAAAATCATCATCTAACATATAATCTTACATACCCATTGCAACACAAAATTCTCTAAGATTAAAACGATAATGAAGAACAACACCTAATAAATCATAAGTAGAATTCCAACAATGCCTTAACATTTTTAGGAAAACGTTTAAATACAATTTCCCTAAGTTGACACCAATCTTGAAAATCTTGATATATTGGACCCTATGAAGCACAGATATGGGTACGGGGTGCGGGTACGACACGGGTACGGGGATACGTGATTTTACAAAAAAGTAGAATACGGGTGTGTTGGTGGGTACGTTAAATATAATATATTTTATATTATATATATAATTAAATACATATTATTATGTTTAAAATATACATATTTGAACCATTTCATAGAATTATAAGAATACATTATAATTATGAGCATTTTTTGAGAAAAAAATTGATCATCTAACTGTCAAAACACTGGGTATACTTATTTTGTGTTTGAACATAAGTTACAACATCAAGTTTTAGAAATTACACTAGAGCCTCAAACATTTATCTAAACATAATTGTGTCCAAAAGTTGCAAAAATGTATTAAAAAATTGGATACTCCTTGGGTACGCATCCGGGAGTATCCAAGAAGCATCGGCACCCAATGCGCACCCGACACGGGTACATTGGGCGTTTGGAAGTACCCGTGCTTCCTAGATTGGACCACTTCAACGTAATAAAATGAACACAATTTTTTCATTGCCTTAATTTTATTGTGTCCATATTTTAGTTCATCTTGTAAACAAAGATTTAAAATATGACAAACACACCTAACATGAAAAATTTCTGGTTCTATAAGATTTAATGTATTTTTCAAACTAGCAATTGTCTTAGTATTATTAGAGGCATTATCAAAACCAATAGTAAAAACTTTTATCAAAAATACTGAAATTATTACATGCATTCATGATGTGTGGTAATTATTTTACCCTTATGTGGGTACCTAACAAATCCGAATAAAATTACCCTCTTTTGAAGTAGCCAATCAGAATCTATTCAATGACATGTTACACATCATTGGTACGCTGTTCACTCCTACCCACCCATCCGATGTCAAATAAACTCTAGTGTTTAGTATGTTAATGTTGCTACTAAAAAATCCTTAGCCTCATTGTAAACTAATTTACAATCATCCTTAATTACATTCCTAGAAATTTTTTATAATAGGGGTTTAATGTGATTTGTGCAAAAGTCTCCTACACTCCCTACTTTCAACAAATGACTAAAGTAATTCATCTTGTTTACTAACTTAGCCGTTTCCCGACGAACGATATCGTGATCGTATCTATGCCTATCTACTTGACCAGTCATAGGGTGTATTTTTTGTTGTGTGAGGTTGTCATTTGAAATTTCGGGTAGACATTTATTTAAGTGGCGTTGAAGTGTACCCGTTCCCGATCCTATTTTAAACTTATAGGGTGTTTGACACTTCTTACAATTTTTTAGTCCTACACATCATTTTATGAAGGGATATAGTCAAAATATTTGTGTACTTCGGAAGTATTCCCTCTTGTTTTACGGGATTGAGAAGGGCCTTGTTCCGATGGTTGTGGTTATATGTCTACTATTTCTACTTGATTCGTGTGTTTCATAAAAATCGATTATACTATCATAATTCACAGTGTTTCTTCACTATCTACATATGGAATTGGAATGGAAGGAATGCGACTACTACTAGTGGACTCTTGGCTACTATGTCTACCACATGATCGGTTAGATGCCATATAAACTAGTGTATGTATGTTTGGAATGTAAAAAAAAATAATTCTACTGTATGTTTTAAAAATTAATTCTACAAAATAAGTAAAGATAGATAGATAAACTAGTGTATGTTATAGAAAATGATTCTACAAAACAAATAAAGTTAAATAAAATTATATTATAAACCGGTGCATGTTAATAAACAAAATCCAAAAAAACAAGAAATATTTCAATAAAACAGCAACAATTAAATGAATAACTAGTGTATGTTTACCAAATAAAAATAAAATCTAAGAAGAAGAAGAAGTACAACAAAACCAAATCTAATTAAGAGAAAAAAATGAGAACCAACAACGATGCTAATTCTAAAAATTATACAATACAAAAATACCGTGTGAATGTAGAATGTAGAATGAGGGTAGAGAGAGTTGAGAGCTTGTAGTGTTGTTGTTGATGTTGTTGATGTTGATCCTTGCAAGAGAGTAGTTGAATATTGTTGATTATTGTTGATTTGTTGAGAGAGTTGAGAGATAGTAGAGAGAGTTGAGTGAATTTGTGAAGAGAATTGAATGAAATGAGGCTGCATATGTAGAATATGCTTTTTTTTTGAATTTCCCAAAATACCCCCCAAAATTACCTAGTGTAGATCCGTTGGGGAGTATTTTAGTAATTACACAAGCCCAATGTTTTAAAACTATTTCTGAAAAAATGAAAACAAAAAATGGCCAACGGTTGGCCCGCGGGCCGGGCCGGGCCGGTCTCGGGCTAGCCCGGCCCCGAATGCCACCCCTAGCGCCAACTTCTAATTTAGTATGTACAATTAATTCTAATTTAGTATGTACAATTAATTGCAGATTTGTGCAAGTACTCCCCTTTAAAGCATGTTACTTGGAATTAGTTGTGTTATACTTGTACTTTTGGGCTCTCCTGTTATTTACATTTTACATGCAATAAGTTATAAAGCACAGATTATTCTTTAATCTATAAATTTAAGTTGATGTAGATATAAAAGGTGTGGGTATAATTTGGTGCTTTGGATGGTTCATATAACTTGAACTTAAAAATTCATATAAGTTGAGCTTAAAAAAAGTGTTGCTGAAAGTTAATAGGAATGTGAGAGTGGTTCATATAACTCTGTATAAAAATGCGTGGTTGAGGTTGGTTTAAGTGGGTTGGTCATTCACACTTTGCACAGCCCCACCTCTCTAGTTTTAACAGTGGAGATAACGAGATTAAAAAAATTATTACTTTCTTGATCACTTTAGAGAAATTTCTGCTCCGCTAGTCGACGGAAGTATTTGTAGGCAAAACCTTGGCTTGTGAACATGATTTGTAGGCTGTGTAGTTTGTTTGAGCTTGGCTTGTGTTGGAGCTGTATTTGTTTAGGTGTCATAACATTCAAAAGTTTACTTAGTGACTTTGAAACAACCTTTGGGAGAGTAGCTTTATACATGCTTTTAGCATATTCTATAACATACAATCCAAAATTTAGTAATTTTACTTAAAATTTCAAAGATTTATTATAATGTATGATTGCTGCATTTATTCTTGATTATTTTTAGAATTATATTCTTTAGGATGTATTTGGTATTGTTTGTCCCCTAAAGTGCAAACAGGCATTGAATTTGGGTTTTCTATTTAACAAACAAGGGTTGAGCAAAGTTTGAAATCTCTTTAAACTAACATATATAGTCTGTCACTCGGCTTATTTTGCAACCCTATTTTCGGTAACAATGTAGCATTATGGAATAAGTATTTACTATATTTTTATTTTGTTTAGTTAGCATGATATTAATTTCGGTTTTTTCCCTGGTGGGAGGGTTGTTTCGATGTTCAGACTCTTCTATAGCAAACCAAAACTATTCTTTTTCTCTTTATCCTAACAATATTAAGTCCTTTAGTGATTAAATGTTTGAAAAATGCTGGTTTTAAATTATTTTTATAATAATTTTCTGCTGAAACTTTTGTCATAGACTCACTAGTCACTAAACAGTTAAAAATGGTTTTCAGAACTAATCAGCCTAAGAGCGATTAGTGATTAATTTGTTAATCGGAAAATAATCGGGGATTAAATTGAAAAATTCAATATATATATATATATACACACTAGATTTGCCCGTGGGCACGTGCCTACAGCACGTCTTTGGAACGATACAACACACGAAAAGCCCTGTAAACAGTAAAACAATAATTATGTAGTTCAAGTTTGAATAGAATGACAATAATTAGTTGTAAATAAACATCCATGTTTCTATTAGTATATGTTGAAAAATAATTTTAACTTCTTAGAATTTTAATGGTAGAAAATGATGAAATTTAACTGTTGAAGAGATATTTGCTATGTTCAGTATAACATGTGCAATAAAAAAAAAACATAAAAATTCTGAAAATTTTACAAACCTAAAATCTTAAAATCTAAATTTCTAAGAAAAAAAAAATTGGAGAGAGAGATAGAGAGAAATATGAAAAAGTGAAGAGAGAAGAGAGAGATAGTAATAAAGTAATGAGTTTTTTAGTTTTTGGGGGAAAAATTTGATTTTGGGGTTTGAAATTTTGAGAGGGAAAATATGTTTTGTGAGATTGGATGTGGGCCTTTAATTTTGGGGGGATTGAATGTGAGCCACTTGATAGCTTTCTTAGTGTTTTATTATATAGATAGGGATTTCTTCCATTACAAACGCAAATGTTGTGCAAACGCGTGCATACCACTTAACCCGTCATTGGTAATGACGTCATTGCCAATGACAGGTTTAGTGGTGTGCACATACATTTACGTTTGCAATGGAAGAAATCCCATATATATATATATATATATATATATATATATATATATATATGGCAAATCTTTCGTTGCAAACATGTGCAAACCATTGAAGCTGCTATTCAGGATAGCGGCATAGGTATATTAAGTATGAAGCCGCTATCCTGAACAGCGACATCATTTGCACTGATGTCGCTCCTCCCAGTAGTGGAGTAGCAGCATTAGTGGTTTGCACCGTTTGCACTCTATAGTGCGTTTGCAATGAAAATTTTTCCTATATATATTCATTATACCTTAGGGTGTTGTTTCAAACATCGGTTTCAGTGGTTTGCACGCGTTCGGACGCTACAGTGGTTTGCAAAGAAAATTTCCCTATATATATTTATTATACCCTAGGCCGTTGTTTTAAACGACAAATTTTTCATTGCAAACGCTATTCCCAATAGCGGCAACAGTTTGCACGCAGTTCGTTCGCAACCGTAGGGCCCCATATATATATATATATATATATATATATATATATATATGAAAAAAATGATCTTTCTTCACTAAAGTATATGGTCAAGAGGATTTTAAGTTTTGAAAGGCAAGTTAACACGTGAAATATCACATTTAATGTCACTAATTAAGTAAGCATACCTTAAAACTCAGAGATAACACATTCAAAATATAAATAAATAGTAAACAATCCACACCCATCTTCATATTCATACTTCACGTTTAATGTCACATACAAAAAATAACTAATATAAATAAACATTTCTACCTATTGTCATGTTTAATACCAATACCCAAAAGACCAAAACAAAGTGAACCGAACCTAGGACCAATTTAATCGGTTAATCGGATTAACCGATTATTGGTCAATTACCGACTTAATCGGCGATTATTCCCTATAAAACAACTACCGATAGAAACGTTGTCAATCACTAGAAAATTAATTGCCTTAGGTCCGATTTGCGATTAATTGCCGATTAATCGCAGATTAATCGACGATTTTTTCCGATTTTAACTGCTTAGTCCTAGACAGTCTAATTTAAAATCACATATCTAGTAGTTTGTGAATTGATTTATTCTTTTTATTTTTCTTTTGAGTTGACTTACATTGTCCATCATTTTCCATATTGACTCCAATTTGGTTTTTCGTCTTTTAATAATACATTATATGTGGGGAAATTGATTTATTCTTTTTATTTTTCTTTTGAGTTGACTTACATTGTCCATCATTTTCCATATTGACTCCAATTTGGTTTTTCGTCTTTTAATAATACATTATATGTGCAGGGAAAATTTGCAATTACTTAGACAACGCTATTATTATGCTACATGGAAAGCTGATGGAACTCGCTATTTGATGCTTATTACCTCCCATGGCTGTTATTTAATTGATCGAAATTTTTGCTTTCGAAGAATACAGATGCGATTTCCTATGAAGAATATGAATGAGGTCGGTATGTACCGAACCTTTATTGAATTCATTATGTTGTGTTTATCTAGATATTTTATATTTACAATGTGAATCTGAACTATTTGAATTTTTATTAATGCAAGGGCTTCCATAACTTGACATTGCTTGATGGAGAAATGGTTATTGACAAAGTACCTGATTCTGGATTGAAGAGGAGATATCTGATATATGATCTGGTAGCACTTAGTTCTCGCTCTGTAACGAAGGTTAGAGATCATCAAGTTATAGTGGCTACTGCCGCATATTAACAATAGAGCTTTATTCATTTGTCACCAATATTGTTGTCTGAGACTTCCTTGAAGGGTTGGTTACATGTCTAATGGTGTGAACTGCTTGAACAAGGAGAGTTTGGCATGAAATGTAAAGCATTGTGTTGGTTATGCATGTATGGACCTTTTGTGGTCACGCTGATAGTTCCTTCATTCCTTGTCTTTTTTAATTACTGGGAACTGAAAATTTGCAAGAAGCAAAAAACAATACTAGACATCAAACATATTTGAAAATGTTCTTTATGGTTAGGATAGCACAGTAGATCTTGGTTTCATTGATGCCTTAATTTTGAAATGTAATTCCCTGTAGCGAACTATCTTATTTCTCCGTTTTCATGACAATTTATGAGAGAATTTGGAGGACACCAACTGATCATTTAGGATTATGACAAACACTTCACTTCGTCAGTTACCTCTGCCTGCCTTCTGCCAATAACCAAGAGGGTTGACGTGAGCTCAAAATTAATCTTCTTTAAAAATTTCTTTCATGGAACCTGATACTCTTTGTCGACCCATCTTGAAAAAAGCTTACATGATGATAGTGTGATTTATTTTTCTCAAGCTAGATGTTAGCTAGTACTACTTTTTCTTTTTTTATCAAATAATCATTAGTAAATGTCTGAAACAACTTTCGATGAGAATAATGAGCAAATAACTATGGATGAAAGTTTAAAATGATTCGGCCTCAATCCACTTCGAGAAGTAGTCGATGGCTACGACTAAGAACTTGAATTGACCCGGAGCTGGAGGAAAAGGCCCTAGTAAATCCATTCCCCACATTGCGAAGGGGATAGGACTTGATAGGGAGGCAAGGTTGGCTTGAGGGAGGCGACGAACATTGGAATGTCTCTGACAGGAGCCACATTGCCGAACATGTCACTCGGCATCTTGGAGGAGAGTCGGCCAGAAGTATCCATAATTCAAAGCTTTCCGGGCCAAGGACCTAGATCCTGAATGCGCTCCGCCGATGCCTTCGTGGAGCTCTTGTAAGGCATAGTCGGCCTGCTCTGGAGAGAGGCACCTTAGGTATGGTCGGCCGTCGATCTGCGAGGAGCGCTTGTACAAGATCCCCTCGATCAAGACATACCGCTCGGCCCTGGTTCTGACTCGGCGTGCTTCTTTGGGGTCCTCGGGCAGGAGTCCGTCCCTTAAGAACTCCACCAACGGCTTCATCCAATTATCTTGCAGCAAGACTGGCAACGACTCTACCGAGCCGGAGGTCTGTCTTCTATGCTCGGCCTTGAGAGGACCTCGATCAAAATGGTCTGCTCGAGACCTTGGAGGGAGGATGAGGCCAACTTGGAGAGGGCATCGGCCTGTGAATTCTCCTCACGAGGGACTCGTTGGATGAGTGCCTCTTCGAACCGGCTCATGAGGGCTCGGACCTTGGCGAGGTACTTCGCCATCCGCTCGTCACGCGCCTCGTACTCGCCCAAGACTTGGTTCACAACTAGCTGAGAGTCACTATGGACTCGGAGGCGCTGCGCTCCTGGCACTTCGGGCAAGTCCGAGGCCCGCGATTAATGCCTCATACTCCGCCTCGTTGTTTGAGGCTTTGAAGTTCATGTAGAGGGCATACTGGAGGACGAAGTCGTCAGGACCGTTCAGGATGATACCAGCACTGCTGCCCTCGTTGCAGGAGGATCCGTCCACGAAAACTGTCCAAATGGGAGGTCCCTTCTGGACGTGGCTGACTTCGGGAATGGTGGACTCGACGATGAAGTCGGCAAGGGCCTGAGCCTTGATTGCTGTCCGAGGTTGGTAGGAGATGTCATGTTGGCTTAGCTCTATGGACCACTTCATTAGCCGGCCCGAGGTCTCAGGCTTGTGGAGGATCTGCTTCAGCTGTTGGTTGGTGAGGACCACAACCGAGTGGGACTGAAAGTATGGACGGAGCTTCCTTGCCGCCATGACCAGGGCGTAAGCCATCTTCTCTATCTTCGGGTAGCGGAGCTCGGCATCCCGAAGCACTTTGCTAACATAGTAAATGGGTCTCTGAGCCCGGTCTTCTTCCCTCACCAACACAGCACTTAGGGTCTGCTCGGAAGCAGCCAAGTAGATAAAGAGGGTTTCCCCCGGAACGGGTTTGCTGAGCAGAGGGGGGTTCACTAAGTAAGCCTTCAGTTGGTCGAACGACTCCTGTTGTGGTTGGCCCCATTCGAAACCCTTAGCTCCCCTGAGAGCCTTGAAGAAGGGCAGACACTTTTCCCCAGACTTCGAGAGGAAGCGGCCAATAGCGGCGAGCCGACCCGTGAGCTTTTGCACCTCCTTGACGTTCCGGGGCGGGGCCATGTCCAGTATGACCTTGATCTTCTCGGGATTCGCTTCGATCCCTCGCTGGCTCACCATGAAGCCGAGGAACTTTCTCGATGAGACCCCGAACGCACACTTGTTCGGGTTCAGCCGCATGTTGTACCTCCTCAATACGCCGAATGCCTCCTGGAGGTCGGCCACATGGTCGGTACCTCGGATGCTCTTGACGAGCATGTCGTCGACGTACACTTCCATGTTGCGGCCGATCTGGCTTTGGAAGACCTTGTTGACGAGGCGCTTGTAGGTGGCTCCAGCGTTCTTCAACCCGAACGGTATGACTCTATAGCAGTAGAGGCCCTAGTCGGTGATGAAGGAGGTCTTCGGAATGTCCGGGGGGAACATCCGGATCTGATTATAGCCGGAGAAGGCGTCCATGAAGCTGAGGAGCTCATGGCCCGAGGTGGCATCAATGAGGGTGTCGATATTTGGGAGAGGGAATGGATCCTTCGGACACGCCTTATTCAGGTCAGTGAAGTCGATGCATATCCTCCAAGAACCGTTGGACTTCTTGACCATTACAACATTGGAGAGCCACTCGGGGTAGTTCACCTCCTGTATGAACCGAGCCTTTAAGAGTTTATCCACCTCCTCCTTGATGGCCTGCTGTCGCTCGGGAGCGAATTTTCGCCTCTTCTGCTGAACTGGTTTGCACCCCGGCACTTCCTCGACACTTAGGCGGTGGACTAGCAATTCCTCGGAAATCCCGGGCATATCCGCGGCGGACCAAGCAAACAGGTCGCGGTTATCCCGGATGCATTGCACTAGGTCAGAACACAGTGCAGTCCGCAAGGACTTGCTGATGAGGAACTTTCGACTCGGGTCCTCGTCCGAGAAGAGCACTTCTTCCAACTTGTCCGCCGGCTCGGACGTGGGTCGGGCATTCGGCTCGGGGATTTCTAGAGTTTCGAGGGAGAGCACCAGACCCCCTGTGGAAGTCATGTAGCACTTCCGAGCCGTCTCTTGGCTGCCCCTGACTTCTCCCACTCCCGACCGAGTGGGGAACTTCATTTTAAGGTGGTACGCTGAAGGGACAACTTCCAGGGCAGCTAGGCCGGGTCGGCCTAGGATGACATTGTATGCGGCCGGGACGTCGACGACCATACAGTCCATCGGCTCGGTCCGGGTAGTAGGGGTCTTCCCAGCAGTTACGTCTAGGGTTATAACCCCCTCGACGGTTACTGGTACCCCCGTGAACCCGTGGAGCGTGTAACCGACCGGCTTGAGACGGTCCCGAGACAGCTGCAGCCCTCGGAAGGCCCTAGTGGGTTCATTTCTGCATTTGACTTTGTTAATAATGAGAAAATACCTGATTACGTACTAACTTCATAACAATCTGTATGATTCAGTTGTAGGATTCTTTTCCCCATCAACTTTGTTAATAGTCATCTTATCTGTTAAATAGCAATAGGGTAACAATATGTAGGTTTATCTCTAATGGACTGACTCCTAAATTTTGTTCTTGCCTTTTAGTTTCAGAAGTAAAAGAAAAGTGGTTCCATTTTATTATTAGTATTTTCAATAACAGTGTCATGCCAATCTATTGATGTTATGCTGTTAGTTTTCAATAACAGTGTCATCCCACATCTAAGGTTCTTTCTCACAAGATGATTGGAAGTTCTGAAATGGAAAGATTTTTTCCTTGAGTGAAAGGAAATTGAAGTTAGGTGATGCCCTCTTTGTGTGAATCCGAGTTTGGTTTGGATATTGCAGCTGCAACGAAGATGCTAACAATGTAGAAAGCATAGATGGAAAATAGAATCTGAATCTCATGAAATTGAGGACGAAATAAAATTTCAAAGAAGAATAAAATGAAATTTGGGACGTGCTCGATATTGCAGCTGCAACGAAGATGCTAACAATGTAGAAAGCATAGATGGAAAATAGAATCTGAATCTCATGAAATTGAGGAAGAAATAAAATTTCAAAGAAGAATAAAATGAAATTTGGGACGTGCTCGATATGCTTTAGCGAAGCAAGTCGTCGTTCTTCATGAACCTGCTACGAAGGTGATGGCTAGTGATTCTCCCAATTCTTTCTCCTCAGCGCGAGTTTTAGAGAGGGTTGAGAATGGGGAGGAGTGGATGGGATGAGTTGCGGAGAAAAGGGATTGTTATGAGTGGAAATGGTTTGTTCAGATTCATGAAGACATTCACAATCCATGTGGTGTCTGTATAATTGTCCAATTGTGAGATCAGTGAAGTAGAAAGAAATTTGTTTTCTTCAGAAATCATGAATAGAAACTATGAAATGAGTTTTGTTGCCATGGATGTAGAAACTTCGTTTGGATCTCATCTGGGTGGTGTTTTGGCTAATGCAACTTTATATGTTTCAAGAATTGGAATTTGGAGGAACTAGAAAACTCACAGATATAAAGTGTCAATAATAGTATACAGTAGGAAATCTTGTCTCGTGTTTATTCATATCTAACTAACCACTATCAGTCTATTGCTATCACCATTCTTTTTGAGAAGGGGGTAGAATTGGAAATACATAAGCAGAATATTTAAATTAAAATATGTATAATTAAAAGAGGAATCAATTCTAAAAATAATTAATTTCAGGAGGCTGGGGTTTTTAGTATTTATGAAAGTGATCGGGTTTAAAAATAAATCAAATTTCATTTTTGGTCCTAAAAATAGTTTTCACGTAATCTATACAATTCTTTTATGCATATTTGAACCATCCTTTAATAATGTGACTTTAACTAACTTCGCAGCATTTAATTCTGATATATGCCGTTATTGGTTTTAATTGATATATTATACTTTTACTATTAGCTATATGCCATGCTTTGTGAATCACAGTTCTATATTATGCTTTTCTGCAGTTACCCTTTTCGGAAAGGTGGAAACTACTTGAGGAAGAAGTAATTCGACCTAGAAGTATTGAGAGAAAACAGTTTGAGATTGACGGCAGATGCAATCCTATTTATAGATATGATTTGGAGCCATTTGCAGTAAGTAAACTAGAGCAGCTGATCCCTTTTAAGGTTGAGCTTAATATTGTTACATTAAATTTCATTGTTAATTGATCTGTAATTATTGATCAGGTTAGGCAAAAGGGCTTTTGGTTGTTATCTACGGTGACTAAGCTTCTTAAAGAGTTTATACCTAATCTATGCCATGAATCTGATGGCCTTATTTTTCAGGTAATGGAGCATGCTGTTTTTTATTTTTTATTTTACCTTTTGCTTTGATTGACAATTCCTGAGTACTCAGTTGATGTGCTTTCTCTTTCTTTAGTTCTGCTGTAGGTTTCCAGGAGAATATACTTTTGTCATGCATTTTTCTTGAAGTTTTGCTTCTTAATTCTGAATGCATTTTGAATATTCGATTTAAATGTTCTGTTTTTTAGAAGTGTTTATGCAGCCACTTTTATAATTTTCATGGGTAGTTATATCGTCTTGCAAACCATGTGTAACTTAATGTTTGTTTATTTGATTACTCAAAAAAAAGCTTGTTTATTTGATAGGTGTGGCCTTTATTGCAGAAGGAAAAGATCAAACTCATATTTTTGGTCTGCGTGCCATTTGGATAAGCTAATTATACACATATTTGTTACACATTCAGAAGATGAACCCATTGTCAAGTTCTTGGTCTGTGACTTGTGTTACACATGCTCATGTATAACCCAGCTCAGAAAACTAACTTCCTCTCTCTGTCCACTTTAGACTGAGCATTTTGAGGGATTGAATTGAGTCTTTTGTCCACGTTCGTTTCGGTTCCAGAGGATATACATGATTAGATTTAGGGGTTGTGCCATTAGGGAGCAAATTTATCATCAAAGCATTGCCCGCAGCGCGAAACTAGTTCTTTAGGCAGTGACTGCATACCTTCAACATGCTCTCTCTAAAACCTTGAATTTTCTGTGTTTATCTTTTGCACTAACCAACAACGTGTTCATTCTGTAGCAGGGGTGGCACTGGCACAACAAAATAAATAAATAAATAAATAACAGCTAATTGGGCCTGAAGTTGATAAGCGACAAATCATACTCATTTGTGAAGCTTCATGGAGTCATACATGACTTGAAATTGAAAATCTCAAGGACATCAGATTGGAAAATTATTTGACTAAGCATTACATTTAGCTCTTTGGAGTTGCACAAACTAACTGTATTCCTTCAGAACCACATAACGAGATCAGAATCATCTGAAAAAGTAAACATGGTTCCTTTTTTAAACCCTTTTCCCCACCAAGATAGACCACTCTTTTACAAATTAGATAATCAAAACGATTTGTTTTATTGTTAGAGATAGTACAAACAGTTCAACTTGCTCTGAAACACAATGAACCATAAATTCCACCCCAAATGTATATTTGATGTAATACATCAAATCATTCGTGCGCATAGGAGGTGTTTAAGAAAACCACAATGTGAAACAATGTGAATTGCTTTATACCAGATTTGACGCAGTGGATAAAATATCAACAGAGCTGGAAGTAGATTTCAAGGTAAAATCATACTCTTTACAACGCTCAAATGGAGTGTTACATGTTAAAATGAACCTTGGTTACATTATACTTTAAAAGAAATAAAAATAAAAATTAGGAATTGCTTAGGAATTGCACACAATTTGTTGGAGTCATGCCAGATTGGAAAAATATAAGCACTTAACAAGACTCCAAAGTCAAATTGAAGGATAAAATGTGGTTATGATTTTGACACGTTTTCCAGCATACTTTGGCCACTTTATCTCCAATTATATAAAATTGATCTGCTATACTCACAACAAATGTTTTTTTTTGAAGGAATATCTATATAATAAAACACAAAGAAAGCTATCAAGTGGCTCACATTCAATTCCCCCCCAAATCAAAGGCCCAGATCTAATCTCACAAAACACATTTTCCCCCAAAACTCAAATTCAAATCCCCCCCCCCCAAAACAACTCATTTATTTATCTCTCTCTTTCTTTCTCTCTATATCTATCTATCTATCTATATATATATATGGAAACATGGACTTTTATTTACAACTAATTATTGTCATACTATTCAAACTTCAGCTATATAATTGTTGATTTACTGTTTACAAGACTTTTCATATGCTGTATCGTTCTGAAGCGGCACGTAGCCACGGGCAAATCTAGTACTCAAACAAATGTTATGGTACCCGATGCTTTATATTAATGCTACTGAACACTGCACTTCCATAAACCATCTGTCAAGTATACCTTAGATTACCACAACCAACTATACTAGCTGCAGCTTCGCCTTGTTCTTGTTGATGTGGCCTTGTTATTGAATAAGGGATCTTATCCAGTAGGGTTGTTAATGTGCTTAATAACCTAAGGTTTGAGTAGTTTGATGACCCATTGAGATGTGCTTGAATGAAACTCCATTGCTAAAATAAGTGAACATGCTTGGTTGGGTTGAGCTTGAGTTAACCACATTTGCCTTTGTTTGTTTACTTGCCTTATTTCTATGTATTTTTGGCCTACCATCATTTCATTAGTTTAGTAGAAGAATTTTTAGCAGCTTTTCTTAGTATGACTTTTGTTAAGATACAGTTGATAGATGTTTAGATCAAACTCACAACAATGGTAAATTTGGGAGAGTTATACTAATATATACCATTCTGAAACCATACTTGCTAGATCTCGAAAGAAAATATCGAGCTTTCTTTGTCAAATCTGTTTCTATGGTCTGGGTTTTCAATATGTGTAACTTATTTTAAGCAGTCAGCCACTCATCAACTTAGAAACAATCTATATTTGATGGGAACACTTGACAGTGGAGCTGAAACTTGGAAGTCCTGGAATATGCAAATTCGAAATTAGAATTGTTGTGGAGAGTGGACTGCAGAGAAAAGCTTAAAGGCAAGCCGTAGGCTTTTGGGGATTTTGCAGCAAAAATACCAAGTACAATTTCAAACAAAAAATAAGAAGATAAAATACATAATAAAAATAACACGGGAAAACAATTCATATTCGAGAGAAGAATGAAGTACTTAACTAATAAGCTATTCATGTATTAATTTAAGATATTATCTCTGCCTATAAAATATCAATCAGTAGATAACAATATTCATTGTAAACTTAGCAGTGCTATAGCTCTCTAGAAAGCTTAAAGTGAGTGGGGAGAAAGAATGGTCTTTTTACAGCAAAGAAATCAAGAGACATGGTTCTGTTCATGGAGTCTGCGCTTTTTATTAGCGCTCGTGTTGTCTATCCTGCACATGTTTATTGATGGAGACTCATGATGTTGATGTTTGCAAGTGAAATGTGATATAATATAGATCAAAATTCAAATTATTTGTTCAAATGCTTTATGCAATTCACAATACATATGCATGGCACCAGTACATTGCATAAATTACATGAGATTAAGAATATTTTTTGGTTGATATCTTCTTCTTAATTAATCACCTTTTTCTGATATGGCTGTTGGCAATGAAAAATTGATAGAATTTGTTCTTGTTAGTTACGCGGTATTCTTTTCGCACTACTTACTTTTTGTGCCTATAACTGTCCAGGGCTGGGATGATCCCTATGTACCCCGCACCCATGAAGGTCTATTAAAGTGGAAATATCCTGAAATGAATTCAGTTGACTTTCTTTTCGAGGTATTACTGTGGGTTCTCTCCTTTTGTTGTTCATGTTTACTACGTAATGTAATTTCATTTGACCTTGTCACTTCCTTATACCATGGAGATGAACATGTTTTCTTTTAGGATCTAAATACCACTCTTTTTTGTTGTTGTTGTTGCAAGTATCTAGGCTCTTTTTGGTCTTTTGTAGCTGGCTCCTTCCTTTATGTGAATGAAAAAAATAGATATACATCGTATCATCTCTTCTTATTCTGTTTGGTAGTTTATTACCTTCCAAGGTTAAGTCGAGGGCAGGGTCCTTATGCTACCTAAACTGCACCTCGAAATAAGTTAGTCTACCTATGTGCTAACCGGCCAGTAAGATTCTGGTGCATGGCCCTCTCTTTCTCATGCCTATTTGGCAGCACTGAATCAACCTGTAGTTCAAAAATATTGCGAGTCGTAATATTTGTAAAATTTATCTGCAGATCATTTTTTAAAGGATAAATCTTGTGTACTCCTTAACCTAATCCATTTTTTATGAGAATGATTGGTGCTGATTACTCTTCTACCTTCTTAATTTTATATTTTGAGGTTCTGAGTATTAAAGTCAGGATTTGTCTTTTTAAAATGTTTGCTGCATGTACAGATGGGAAGTGATAATCGCCAGTTGCTTTTTCTGTTTGAAAGAGGAAAAAAGAAGCTTATGGATGGGTCTCATTTTATCTTTAGAGGTTAGTGACATACTGCAATTGTTACTCATTGTGCAATAGATTATAAACACATGCAATGCATGTGTTTATGTTTTATTTATGTTACTCGTTAAAATTTGGAAGACTCGCTTATTATCTCAAGACATAATAATTACCGTAAGTATACAATATTGCCTGAAAAGGCACACTCACTATATGGAAAAGTAGAACCACGCATCGTATTCCCATTGTATCTTGGTATAGATGATATATTTGTAAGAGTTCAATTATGGTACAAATACAAACCCATAAGCAAATTAACAAAGATTTAGACAGCCCATTTAAAATAGGAAATAGTTTTTTTATCCTGTTTCTGAAGAAGGGTATACTGGTAATTTGAGCTGTACGATTCTCCATGATTTAAGCACCTATTTCCAACAGCCGTTCCTTTTCTATCTTTTGAAACAAATTTACAAGACAAACTTATATGAAATCTTATAAGCTGGAAAGGAAGCCACAATTTTTTCAATCTTTGTGCCAAAACCATTTTATGTGATATCACGTATATTTTTTGCCTCTTTTTTTTCCCATCCCCACTCTTATCCTCTTCTTCTATCACGCTCTAATCACCATGCCTTCCATCTCTCTCACCTTCGCCCTCACCCGACCACCATGACAACTGACCAGAATCCTAATCAAAGACTAAAGAAGCCCAATAGCATTTAGACCAAGCTGAATTCCAAACGGAAAACCCTAAATTAAATTAGATGAGCCCTAGAAAAGGGAGAGTTAGAAAACTCTAAATTAAATTAAATTGGAAACCCTGAATTAAATTACAGAGAGAATAGGCGGGTGAGAAGTGAGAACAGAAAGAGAGCGTGAGATTGAGAACATGAGGATGAGACATGGTTTTAAATCTCGGATTTCGGACTCGTCTCGGCAAGGGTTGTTTCGTCTCGGATCGGAGATATCGGAGGAGATCTCGGGGAAATGTGATCATATCGGATGTTCATTTTCTATACTCAATAAATATATTTTTTTTACTAAATAAGATATTTTGTCCTACATGTCATTCATCATATAAAATACTGTATAATGTAACAAATGACATGAATCAATTATGGTAAATCTTCGCATAATTTAACAATAATATAGAAGTGAATGTAATATAAGTATATAACTAAATTGAATTTGCATTGATTATAAAAAATGTATGAGTTAATAAACTTACTTAACTTTGCATATATGCAAACAATAGCGATACGAAATTCTCACATTATTTTAGCTTAAGGTCTTATTTGCAAGACATATATGCAAAAAGTAAAACAATTTTTTTTAATATATTCATAACATTTGTGTCTATTTCGGCTGATATTTTGCTAATTTCGGCCGATATTTCGGTAATTTCGGCTGAAATCTACACATTTCGGTCTAAAACGATGTAGAGTATAAAATATGTGATTTCGTATCGGCAAGCCAGCCGAAACGAAATTTCGGCTGAAATTTCGGCCGTATCGGAGGAAATTTAAAACAGTGGGATGAGATGAGGATGAGAATGTGAGAAAAAGATTGAGAGCAATTAGGAGTGGTGTAAAATTACCATAAACCCCTACAATTCAGTATATTTATAAGTCAACAGTTTTATTTTTTAAAATAGGATCTGTCCAATGGTCTTAGATTAAATTAAAGATCTGTTAAAAGGAAGTTACAATTTTAAGGTGGTTACTTGTTCGCACCATAAAAATTCCTATTTATAATCCCTGTGAGTGAAGCATCTACTGATCTTTTTGTTATTTGGTATTCCGCTTATTCATTCCATGTACATTTATACTAAAATATAATTTAACTCCAAAATGCCTGTTGAAGGTCTTTGGTTGTCTATCTAGCTGCATGAACAAATAACTTACCTGATCTTACATCTCTAATTCTCTACTTTTATGCTGGAGAGTTGGTGGACGACCATCAGCTTGCAGATTTCAAGCGCACTTTTGAAAAATCAAATCTAAATAGCTATTCACTTAACTTTGATTACTAAAATAAAAACAGTTTTTCGTTTCTACAAAGTTGGAAACGTCTAGGCTCACACCTGCTAAATATCTGCTCATAATAGTTTAGAAGCCTAGAATATGAAGAAGAAATTTGAAGAATGATGCTAAATATAATTGTAGTAATTAACATCATGCTAGAAGTGATGGATGGTTAATGTTGAAGGCTAGGTTCTTAGATTTTATCATATATAGTTTTGTTTAACGATATTTCATGAAATAACACCTGTGAGCAATTAATGCTTTTTCCTTTTGGAAATGCTTTCTTGTTTGTTTTGCTGGATGTATGTCGGGATATTGTTGAAATTCCTCTTTAACCGTTTAATTCATACAAATGGAAAGAATAAGAAGAGAGATTCCTCTAGTATGCTATATCAAATTATTATTCAGTATTTCCTTAAGTAGCTTATGTCACATTATAGATTTTGTGTGTGGATAAACTGGCCAGATTACAGATGGTTGACTAAGCTGAAGAGTAATCTCAAAACCATACTTCATGTAGCAGAATTGCACAAGTTTCCCACCACTTGCAGTTACTCATAATAAAATAAAAATGAACATTATAAAATCTTTAACATTTTATTTTAATGATGAATAAAAGTAAAAAATGTAAAATTGCTTATTGCTAGAGTAACTAATAAGATTTTTTGGATAAGATGTGTGGGTTTTGAACTAGCACAGCAATAACCTTAAGTTCACCTCGTGGACAGGAGTATTTAGGATCCTCGCATATGATCTTATTTTAGAGTCATGCACTTATTTGTAGGTGAAGAAGAAATCTCTTCCCTATCTGGAAAGATCATTGAGTGCTCCTGGGATGAAGAGGCTAATAGCTGGGTGAGCATGCGTGTCAGGTTCGATAAATCCACGCCAAATGATATCAACACTTATCGTAAGGTAAATTAGTAGCCCTTTGTGCTTGCATTTCGTGCAAATTTTTTTGGGATTGGTAGATATATAAGCATAAACGTGAATATATAGTAGTCATATCTTTGTGGGAAATATCTTATACCATGAAAAAAAATAATGTAGGCGCCATGTCAGTCGAGTTAAGAATTGAACATTGCTCTATTATTCAATACTTAAAATGTCAATTGCCACAGGTAATGCGTAGTATCAAAGATAATATCACAGAGGAAGTAGTACTGAATGAGATTGCGGAGATTGTACGCCTCCCGATGTACGCTGATAGAATAGCTGTAGCAGAAGCTCACCGGGGTCAACCGCGACGAAGGTAGAGGTAAGGAAGGCATCTTCATGATAAGCCGAGCTGTTGAAGGAAATTGGGACCTCTGTTGGTTCTCATCTCTATTAGTTTCGATATGTAATTATACCGAGTTTTCAATCCTAGGTCTGTTTCTACTTTGATTATTCAAATTGTTACTAGCTGGGTATCAGTGTAAAGTAGTTATTTTCTCTTTTGCCTTATTGTCCTTAATTATACACATGGCTTGTCAATATTTTAGTTTGATGGTAGGATATTCAGTTCATGTTCATGTAAGATAGTCTGGCCATTAGGCAGTGATTGGATGCAGGAAAATAAAAGTGGGATTTTTGGAAACCAATTATCCTTGTGTCATTGTTTGTAATTGTACATTTTTTCTGTTGTAGATGTGATGCTATGTATGCTGTAGAAATTAATCAGGAATGAAAGAAAAAGCTTCTATGAAAAGGAAAGCTGCAAGAGTGTGCAGGCGGCCGTCCACAGTTTGTCGACCACGCTATATTTGATTTATTTGGATCATTTTGCTGCTTAAACTTTTTACTGCCCGATTACGAGTGAAAGCTGAGGCAAATTTTTTGATGTATGTCCACTTTAAATTCATACTCTGCAATGCTTCATTTGATCCCCTAGCGGTTGCATATACCCTCTACGATCTCAAAAATTGAAAAGATCATTCAAGGGTTTGCTGGGCCAGTAGTGTCATTTGAGATGACATCATATCCTCCAATTATGGGTGGCAATTGGCCTGAATCTGACCCTGGTTTGTCTAGCTTTGACATGATAATTAGCGGGCTGGGCTAATAATTCTCACTTTAGACTGGGATCCGGCTTAAATATTTAGGCCTGAGAAAAATTTGGATTGGGCTCGGGCTTGGGCCCAAGTCTTTAGCCTGATGGGCCCGTATCAAATTTTTATATGTGCATGATAATGTGTTTTTATATATATATCATATATATTTATGCATGAGTTAAAAAAAAGAGAATATTTATAAAAGTAAGTTGAAATTAGCGTTATAGATAGAGAAAATAATGAAAATTGATGAATAAGATGTGAATTTTCAAAAAGTTTGTAGTATTACTGTTATTGTTATTTTTTATGGTATATTATTCTTGATATGTTTTTATTTTATGGAAAAGTTATATATTAGAACATGGATTAGTAGTTCGGGTCCAGGCCCGAACATATTTTTGGACCTAATTAGGGCCTGGCTTGGGTCTTATTTTCAAGTCCGAAGAAAAGTCGGGTTGGGTAAAATCGCAAAAAAACCTTTTGCACTATGTTGTGATACTTGTACAAAAGATGCTCGAGTAAATCCCTAATATATGTCTATCAGGTTTACAGAATTAGTGAGTCCATTGCTTTTAATTGACCCTTTCTCCAACCTTTGTACACACCTGTTTTTGTCTTGCATTTATGCACGCGTTCTCTGTCTCTCTTAGAACCCTATTTCAAACTTCTAAGGACTCGTTTGACATTGCTTTTGGTACCGGCTTTTTGGTTTTAAAAGTGATATAGCTTAAAATAGGACTAAATCGGGACCGTTCAAATTGGGCACGAATCTTAAAGCTCTCGGGGGTAAAACGGTAATTTCACCTACAAACGAGTCCGAAATTGGAACTTGATCTCTTCTTCAAAGCCCAATAACTTATAAACGGATCTGTCCTATTGGATATGGGTACCAACCCGTTAAAAACTAGTTCAGAAGGATAAAGAGTAATTCAAACTCGTGATTATTCATAAGAGGCACTTCTAACCACTTCTTATCCATCAACACTGGGAAGTAGAGATTTATCCTTATCTCCAAACGGGTTCCTAAGGCGACTATAAATACCCTTCTCCCCCCACTGTAACAAGGTAATTGATCTTTTTCTACCTAAAGCTCTTTCTTAATCTTTGAGATTACTGACAAGAGCGTCGGAGGGTTCGTCGCCGGGATCCATCCCGGTGTATCGAACTTTGTGCAGGTTCGTGGTAGCGGCAAGGAACAAGTCAACACGTTGGTGAAGGTCAACAGATTGGCGCCGTCTGTGGGAACCAGAAACAGCGATTCAGTCCTATCTCATCAGCTAAACTAGTTTCAAGCCATGCCTCCCAAGAAGGGGAAGACGACAGTCTCTAACTGCAGGGCCACTCCCGCTCCTTCTCCTCCTTCGGTCCAGGAGGTTCCTCAACCCATTCAACAAGTCCAGCAGCCTGGATAGCCTCTCCCTCAACCTGTCCAGTAACCGCAGCCTGGACGGGCTCCCTCAACAACCTCAGTCCCAGCAGGCTCCTTAAGGGCCACCAGAGGCTGCCACGGGACCTTCCCGCCGAAGTTGACAAGTGCAACCCCCTTCTTCGCGACCATGTGTCGATACACAACCGATCGTCCGACTCCAAGGCCTCGCATAGTCCCCCTACTCCGAAGGATCTCCGAAACATCATCGTCAACAGATAGTATGGGGTAGATCTCCGGACCCGCTTAGATGAGAGGCGGACCCGCTTAGATGGGATACCCCAGCGAGAACTTAAAAGGGGTCCAGCGATCCGGTCCCCTAGAGCCTGGTCCTCCCGCAGGCCAGATCGCAGAAGATCCAACTCTCCCAGGAGGCGAAGGGAGTCACCCCAGCGTCGTCAAAGGAGAAGTCGCTCTCTAGTCGGCCGACCCGCCCTTCGGGACCACCGAGAGTAGGAGGCCCCTGTCACATGGGCAGTGTTCCAGCAATTTCAAGAGGCAGTCTGAGGGCCCTCAACGTTGCCTCCGACCATGATCAGCGGGCGCCCAGTCCTCAACCTACCCTAGGCCATAGGCACCGTACGCCCAGTCTTCAACCTGCCCCGAGCTATCATCGTCGCACTCCCAGTCCCCTTCCGCGCGAGGACGAATCTCGGGCCTCAGCATGGTATGATCGGTTTCAGTCTACCACCGTCTCTACGAGATGGAGAGGTGCCTTGGTCGACTGGACAAAGAGGAAGAGCAACGGGTGAGGAACTTCCACCCTAGCAGGCTCCATTCTCCCGGACTATAATGGAGGCACCGGTCCCAGATAACTTTAAGCTTCCTCATTTCGAATCATACAGCGGGGAGTCCGACCCCGCTGACCACATCGAGAGTTTTAAAACTCTCATGATGATACACCAGGCATCAGACACGCTCCTTTACAAAACTTTTCCAACCACATTGAAGGGGCTGCAAGGGAATGGTACTCTTGTCTAGCCCCGGCCTCCATCTTCTCATTCGATCAGCTTGAAGGCCTCTTCCCGACTCACTTCGTGAGTAGCTGCCGAGCTGAAAAAATGAGCACCTTTCTGCTATTGCTTCATCAAAGGAAGGACGAGCGGCTAAGAGACTATGTCAAACGTTTCACTGCGGAGGCCAGATCCATTGCCTCCTATGACTAGTCCGTGGCCTCCGCTGCCTTCCAATCCAATGTCGCCAACGACAGTCTCAGAGCATCCCTTGCCAAGAAGCCCCCTCGGGATTTCTCAGAACTCCTGCTCAGGAGTGAGAAATACATCCGAGCAGAAGAAGCTCTCTCCCGCCCCACTTTTGAGGGACCGTCCTCCGGGAACAAACGGAAGGGCGCTGAAGAAGGAGCTAAGAAGCTCTAGAAAGACAACGGAGGCCAGCGCTGCCTTCTTCCCCGCTTCGAGAAGTTCACTCCGCTCAACGCGAGTGTCTCAGCCATCCTGATGGACGTTGAGAAAGAGGGTCTTCTCCCGCCACCTCCGAAGATGAACACCCAGGGTAAGAAGAGGAACAGGGATAAGTGGTGCCGCTTCCACAGGGACCACGCCCACGACACGGATGACTGTCGGGCCCTAAAAGACGAGATCGAGGCCCTTATTCAGAGTGGGCAACTCTCCAGGTTTGTGAGGAAGGACAGGGTGGATCCTCCTCCACCCCCCAGGGGGGCTAATAAGCAACCCGAGCGGCACGCGGAGATCCCGGACTCCGAACCAGAAGCCGTCCTTCATCTCATCCACGGAGGCCCAATGAGGGGAGATTCCAACTCCTCTAAAAAAACCTTCGTCCGGGAAGTGATTTCCGTGCAAAATCATCCTCCTCGTAGAGGCCTTGGGGTCCCTGTCACTTTTTCAGATAGAGATCTAGAGGGCATCCGAACCCCCCATTGTGACGCGTTGGTGATAAACCTCCGCATGACCAACTTTGACGTGCACCGGATCCTAGTTGACAATAGAAGTTCGGTCAACATTCTCTTTCTAGAGGCCTTTCAGGAGCTCAAGCTATCTAGGGATCGACTCAAGCCCATCGGCTGCACTCTCCACGGGTTCACAGGGGTGCCAATGCGATCGAGGGTGTCATAACTCTCGACGTGACCACTGGAAAAACCCCTATCACCCAAACCGAGCTGATGGACTTCATGGTGGTGGATGTAAAGGCTGCTTACAACATCATCCTGGGTCGACCAGGCCTAGCTTCTCTTCAGGCCATACCCTCGGCCTTACCACATGAAGATGAAATTCCCCACCACGACAGGGGTGGGAGAAGTCAGAGGGAGCCAAGAGGTGGCCCGTAAATGCTACTTGACCTCGGTGGGAGGACCGGTCCTCTCCCTTGAATTCCTTGAACTCCCCTAAGGGAGCCCACTTATATCGGAGCCGGTTGATGAGCTGGAAGAGGTGGCCTTCTCAGAAGGAGATCCGACCTGAAAATTTCAGATTAGCAAAGTCCTTTCCCCTCCCGTTCAATCCGAAATTATCCAGTGTATAAGGGAAAATTGAGACCTCTTTGCCTGGACTGCTACTGACATGCCGGGAATCTCTGAGTAGCTCCTCATGCATCACCTTAATGTCGCTTCGGGGGCCAAACCAGTTCAGCAAAAGCGACGCAAATTCGCCCCCGAGCGCCAGCAGGCTATTAAGGAGGAGGGTGAGAAACTCCTTAGGGCTCGGTTCATACAAGAGGTCAACCATCCGGAATGGTTGTCCAATGTCGTGATGGTCGAGAAAGCCAACGGGTGGTGGAGGATCTGCATTGACTTCACGGATCTAAACAAAGCCTACCCTAAAGATCCATTCCCGCTCCCGAGCATCGACACCCTGATGATGCAACCTCGGGCCACGAACTCTTAAGCTTCATGGATGCATTATCTGGGTACAATCAGATAAGAATGTTCTCCCCCAACATTCTGAAGACCTCTTTCGTCATCGATCAGGGCCTATATTGCTACCGGGTCATACCCTTTGGGCTTAAGAATGCTGGTGCCACCTATCAATGCCTTGTGAACAAGGTCTTCAAGGAACAGATTGGGCAGAACATGGAAGTCTATATAGACGACATGTTGGTGAAGAGCGTCAGCAGATCAGATCATGTCTCTAATCTCCAAGAAGCTTTTTAACGTGTTGAGGAGACACAATATGAGACTGAACCCGAACAAGTGTGCGTTCGGCGTCTCATCGGGCAAGTTCTTGGGGTTCATAGTCAGCCAAAGGGGCATAGAGGCCAACCCTGAGAAGATCCAGGCCATACTGAACATGGCTCCCCCCTCCAGTGTTAAAGATGTGCAGAGACTCACCGGGTGCCTCGCGGCAAAAGGGCGTTTTCTCTCCAAATCCGGAGAGAAATGCCTCCCATTCTTCTAGGCCCTAGGGGGGCTAAATGCTTTGAGTGGGGGCAGTAGCAACAAGAGTTCTTTGAGTAGCTCAAGGCCTACTTAGTCAACCCCCCACTCTTGATCAAGCCAAAATCCGGGGAAGTCTTCTACTTATACCTCGCCGCTTCGGAGCAGACCCTCAACGCTATTTTAGTAAGAGAAGAAGACAAGATGTAGAGGCCTATCTACTACGTGAGTAAAGTCCTTAGGGATGCCCAACTCCGTTATCCAAAGCTAGAGAAGATTACCTATGCCTTGGTCATGGCGGACCGAAAGCTCCGCCCCTACTTCCAGTCTCACTCGGTGGTCATTCTTACCGACCAACCGCTCAAACAAGTCCTCTACAAGCCCAAGACCTCAGGGTGCCTTATGGGTCCATCGAGCTGAGCTAGCATGATATTAGCTATCAGCCTCGGATCGCTATCAAGGCTCAAAACCTAGTGGAGTTCATAGTAGAAAGCAGAATCCCCGACGCCAGCAAAGCGATAGAGGAACCCCCGTTCTGGACGGTGTATATTGATGGCTTTGTTGGATCCTGTAGGCAAGGGCAAGAAATACTAGAGAGGGGGTGAATAGTGTTTTATAAAAATTAAAAATGAAATTGAACTTATTCTTCTGTCCAGTCGACTTGAAAAGAGAAATAAGTCGACTGCGGTATCAGATTAGAAGAGTATTTTAGACAAGTCTGATAAGTCGAATTATAGAGGAAAACAGTCGACTTGCCAAACAAGTTTTCGAAGAGGATGTTATACCAGTCTGACCAGTCGACTTAAAGAGGAGACGCAGTCGACTGTCCAGACAAGTTTTCGAATAAGAATTAAATGCAAGTAAAGGAAAATGCAAGTTCAGAGAAATACAACCACAGAGTACACACGATGTATCCTGGTTCGGTCCTCCCGACCTACATTCAGTCTCCAAGCAACCCACTTGAGATTTTCCACTATTCTTGAGAAAATACATGAATATCCCATGGTGTTTAGATAACAACCTTGTCCAACCCGTAGACCTCTCTCATCACTAGAGAGAGCAAACCCACTCTTCAACCAACAGTGAAAATCTGACTCTACAACCTAGAGCCCTACTCTCCAACCGAGAGGACCACTCTCACAACACGAGAGTGAAGAACAACAACAAAAGAGTTATAATCAACCTATAGCCTTGTTTTGTGATTGTGATTTTTGTCTAGTGGCTAATAGGTCACTTCTGAAATCAGTCCAAAACGAAATCAACGTTATATTGGACTGAGATTCAGAGAACCAAGATTTAGAGAATTTAGAGTGCTTGTTTGAATATTAGTTCTCAAAAGCAAAAAACTAAAACTTTTCATCAAAATTCTTGGAACTTTTCAATGGTGATTGCTAGGCTCTATTTATAGAGAGGAATCACTAGGACGTTGTAAAACAGTTAATAAAACTGTTTTAAAATGGATAAAAAACTTTTGAATTCGAAAAAACAAGTTTTAAATTCTGAAATCTGTCGAAACGACCTGAACAGTCGACTGGGTTGCCATGATGAGTCGACTGGCCAGAGTTTGAAAGAGTTCAGACAGTTTCGTACTGGTACAGTCGACTGGTCCCATAGGGAAGTTGACTGGTACTTAACAGCTGATCTAATTCAAACTGTTTCGACCTTTAATCTTTTGAAAAAACACTTAATTATAAAGATGTGTGAGTGTGTGTGTGTGACAAGGCAGTTACATCATTCTAAGACTCAAAAAAATAAGATTACAATTTGTTTTACAAGACATTTAATAATACATTGAAGCACGGGTCTTGTCTTGAGTCTTGAGTCTTGAATAGGAGCTTGAGCCTTTGTAGCTTGATCAATTTTCTTTGAGAGCTTCATTGGAGCACTTTGCACTTGTATCATACATAGTATGGACCTTGATACATCCTGCATTATATAAAAAGTAGCACAACTTTGCATTGTGTTGTAGTCATCAAAACCAAGAATCAACATTCTCCCCCCTTTTGATGATGACAACACAATAGCTTGCAATAATAGAAATATTACACATGCTCAATGCTCCCCCTAACGAATGTACAAAATGCATAACATGCACAAAAAACATGCACAAAGATATGTATAAAAAATTACACACACATAGCTTGTGTTACACATAGCTTTTTCTCCCCCTTTGGCATCAACAAAAAAAATTGGAGGAAAATAAATAGTAGATATAAAAAAACATTGTAAGAGAACAAACATATATCAAAACCAAAACAAATTTATACATAGAAATTTGAAATACATTATTCAAATTATGACATAAACTAGAAAATACATAAGAAGTAAAAAAAATACATAGAAAAAATAACTAATCAGTCTTCGTCATCTTCGTCTTGGGCATCCTGAGAGGGAGGAGGTGGAGGTGGAAACTGAGAAGTGAATAAGTAAGTAAGATGGGAAAGACTGGCCTCAAGAGTGTCTTGACGATCCATGATATAATTGACAGAAATGTAAAGACTCCTAGGATCATCACAATCAGCTCTAGGACGAGACGAACTAGAAGCAAAAGACCGACGAGCGGTAGAAGCTAAGGGAATAGGAAGTGTATTCCTACGAGGTGACCTAGGTGGAGAGGTGAGAAGCTTCATACGTGCTAGACTTGCACGATCAAAGGACTCAGAGTGTTTTACAACACTCGTTTTAGAATCGAGATCAACATTATAAGCGGAGAAGATGTGAATGAGTAAAGCACCAAAAGGAAGAAATGAAGAATGAGTCTTATGAAGACGATTAAAGATGACTTGACCCCAATTTATTTTAATATTGCCAAAAATTACATAAACGGCTTGTTGCAACTCATGGGAATACTGGTCATAACTCCCTGTTTTAGGAATAATGTTATATGGCAGTATGCGTGCAACTAGCTTAGCAATAGGAGTAATTGATCGATTGGTCATAGGAGGACCTCGATTTGGCAAATAAATTCTTGACAATATGGTGTCATCATCCATCTCAACATCTCCTAAATCAATCCCTTTATCAGACATACCCAAAATAATTCCTAATCTAGCATGGGTGATTTTCATGCAGATATTTTTTACTGAAGATAGTATAAATATCTCGCTACCATCCTCCGATGTGACAACCTTCATATTTGTGTAAAACAAATATATAAGTTGAGGGTAGTAAGAGGGTTGGTTCACCAAGTTCAAAAAATCAAATAATCCACATTGTTCAAACAATGGGACTAAAGGAAACCTATCAATATCCGGAAAATTAACGAATCTTCCCGGAAAAATGACAACAGAACAAATGATATACCATTTATCAATAAGACTTGGACTTCTTAAGTGCTGGAGATAATCCTTGTGGATTGTCCCTCCTCAACATTAGAACTACGGGATCTTTTAGGAGGCATAAGAGAAAACTTTAGAAAATAAACAAAGAAAGAAATCAAGGGATTATACCAACAATGAGAGGTAAAGAGAAGCACAATAGCTTCAAGAGACATTGGAAAATCACTTGAAATTGGAAGGAAAGCTTCGAAAACTGGAATCGCCAGCCGACTTCTAGAGCTTGGTTCGGTTTGGAGAGCAGCCGACTTCAGTGAAAAAGAAAGTGAAAAAGAGGGGAAGTAAAAATTAGGGTTTTTACTAAGAGTCAATGGCTGAGATTGAGGCTGGAGGAAATCAAAGGTGCAGAACGGGCAAAGGGTAACAAAAGGTAAAAGATTCGCCTCAAAAGAAGTGCCAATTTCGAATCTAAAAGAAGAGCTGATTCGCGACAGTCGACTGGAGTGTCGGATCAGTCGACTTAGTCGAGAGCAAAATAGATAAATGAAAATAGCAATAATACAACTGGCAGTCGACTTAGTACTGTTCACAGCCTACTTTCCAGAGCGTGAATTGCAGAAATAGGTAAGTATAAAAAAAATACTGGGTCAGTCAACCGAAAATAAGTTTTAACTCGACTTACCAGAGTTAAAATTTCTAGAAACATCATGAAAACTACAAGTTCCTAGTTCTCTTTTTAAAGTGATAAAAATGTCTTCCTTAAGTGGTTTAGTAAAGATATCTGCTACTTGTTTATCAGTAGAAATGAACTCTAAAGAAATATCTCCCTTTAAAACATGATCACGTAGAAAATGATGTCTAATATCAATGTGTTTCGTACGTGAATGTTGAACCGGATTTTTAGATAAGTTAATGGCACTGGTATTATCACACATCATAGCAGGTTTTGAAAATGAAATACCATAGTCTAGTAGGGTTTGTTTCATCCACAAAATTTGAGCACAAGCCAAACTTGCAGCGATATATTCAGCTTCTGTAGTAGATAGAGATACCAAATTTTGCTTCTTACTACACCAAAATAGTAGGGAGTGTCCCAAAAAGTGACACGTTCCACTAGTACTTTTTCAGTCGGTTTTACTACGACAAAATTCCGTATCACTATATGAAAAAAGTTGAAAATTATCGATGAGCGGATAAAATAAACCATACTCAGACGTGCCTTTAATGTATCTTAAAATATGTTTCACAACTTTTAAGTGAGATTCTTTAGGACTTGACTGATACCTAGCATGCAAACAAAGACTAAACATAATGTCTGGTCTACTAGCAGTTATATATAAGAGTGAGTCAATCATATCTCGATAGAGTTTTTGATCGACACTCTTACCTAATTCATCTTTGTCAAGGGTAGTGGTAGTAGCCATAGATGTGGTTTTACTAATCGGGCTATCCATGCCAAATCGTTTGAGTAATTCCTTAGCATATTTTTCGTGATTAATAAATATGCTATTTGGTGACTGTTTAATTTGCAGTCCAAGGAAATAATTGAGTTCACCCATGTGACTCATCTCAAACTCATTTTTCATGGTATTAGCAAACTCTTGACATAGATTACTATTAGTAGAAAAGATTTTCATTAGAATTCAACGAGTATAAGAAGCAGTGGCCAGTCTGCAATTAGGCTACAATTCATAACATTCAAAGCATAGGTATGAAGTACAACAAGGTCAAAGGCGGACCTCTTTAGCTTGATCCCCGGTCACCGAGGGATCTGACCATTGTGTGGCTACGGTGACCGCTAGGGGCATGGCCTCCACATCGGCCTCTGCCTCTGCCTTGTCGACCCCTACATCGACCACCTCAACCTCGTCATCTTCTTCATTCTCCTCGGAGGTGTCGTCGAACCCAGGCACAGGGTCGGGGAACAGGCGCCATCCGGTGCGGTCCACCTCTGGGTAGGCATCCTTTACCTGCTCGATTGCACGAGCATAGGCCTTCGCCATATTGACGGTGAGGTACCCTTTCTCCCTCTCCATCGCTTCGGCCTCGGCCTCCTTAGCCACGACAACCCTAGCGGCAGCAACGGCGTCCTCCTTGTCCTTCGCCGCCAGCTCTTTTTGTTGGAGCAGCAGAGCATTATCAGCCTCGAGCCTCGCCAAAACATTCTCAAGATGCTCTAACCTTGAAGCCTTTGCCTCGGTTTCAACCCTCAACTGCTCGAGATCCTTGGCAATCCGAGCCTTTTCTGCCCGAGCCTGGTCGGTCTCCTGCTTCAGATATTTCTCTAGTTCGGTCATCTTCTCCAACAGATGACCGAAGTGGGAAGTTATCTGTGAAAAGGAAGGTGGAGCGCCATGAAAAACTCGGAAAAAGTAGTTTATGAAAGGTGAAAACCACAAGTCAATAATGGATTTACCGACACCGCCGCTCGTGCGATCTCGAGCGCGTCGTCACCAATGCCACCGGCATCCATGGTGTCCCTGTCCTTCGGCGTTGCAAGGTGCCAAACGGCTTGCATGCTAGATGACGAGTCCCCAAGAAACCCGTCGAGCTTGCGGACCTACCAGTCCGGGACGAAAATCTTCTTGTGCTCCTCGGTCAGGAACACCTCGGCCTCGGCCGTAAACGGCGGGGCCTCCAAACCCAAGGCCGCTGCTAAGGGGAAGGCCCCAGTCTCAGCCGAAGCCGACGTCGCTGCGGGGGTCGGCGGCTGCTGAACAACTGCGGCCTGCACTGCCGCCTGCTCCACGGCAGCGGCGACAGTCTTCACCCTCGGTGAGGATACCTTGGAGGCCACCCTCTTCCTCTTCCTCAGGGCCTTGCTGCTAAGACTCCACGCTGCGTCGGCATGTCCTCAAAGTCCATAGCTTCTGCAACAACCAAAAAAAAGAGGGGGGGGGGGGGGGTTAAGCACAGGTAAAGCCAGACTCAAGAGGAAGGGGAACACAAAGCTAAAAATAAACTGCATACTAGGGTTCATAAGGCTGAGACCTCCCTTGAAGAGCACCTCCTCGATCAGGTCCCTCCAGTCAAATTTCGGCCGATCGAGGAGCGTTCGAACCATCTCGTCTTCATCAGGGCTGAGCACCGGGCTCTCTTTCACCCTCCTCGAGACTTCTTTGACCTAAGTCGTCGGGATGACCCGTGGCTCTCGGCTCTGGACAAGGAAGCACTTATCCTTCCAATGCTTTATCGAATCGGGGCAGCTGACAAGCTTGGCGCCATGCATCGGAGCCAGGTAGAACCTAAACTCCGACTTATGTTGTTGAAGAACCCGATATACGGCCGCAGCACCCTCAACTTCGGCTTGAGCCCCGCGGCCTGGCAGTGAAGAATGAACCCGTTGATCAGCCTCCACACGTTCGGCATGTACTGGACTGGGCTGATCCGAAACCATCGCAATACTTCAACGACGAAAGGATGAAGAGGGAGCCGCGCACCAGCTATGAAGGCATCGACGGGCCAGAAGCACATATCCACCGGCATCGGAGAATTGGCCCTCACTCCGGGCCCAGGCAACATCAGGTCGTACTCTTTCGGGATGTGAAAATATTCCTGAATCGACGCCAAATCTGCCTCGTTAAGTATGGAGATCATCTCGTCGACCTCTGAGGTCTCTCTGGCGGCATTCTCCTCGAAGCTCCGCCCCATGCCGTACATAATACACTCGTCCAGTTCGTCTGGAAGGTCCCGAACCCTCTGAAGTCCGGTTAGCTCCCCTGGCAGTCTATCGAACTCCCCCATCCTCTGCTGGCTCTCAACCACGGTCTCCACTATGACCGAAGAGGACCCTACCACGGCCTAGCCTTTGTCGATCGAAGGAACTTGGCTCGAGGTCGGCTCATGGGTGAGAGTAGGGGAGGTCTTCTGCCTCGAAGGAATGCTAGACATTCTCTAAAAATAAACTAAGTATGAGAATAACTTGATTTGACAAAGATCGCCGGAAAAGATCATCGGGAGAAGAAGAATCTCGCCTGAAACCCCAGTAAGAGAAAGAAATCACCTGAGCAAAAAAAACTATAGAGTGAGAAAATGAGAAGGGGGTGGAGTTTTATAGAGAGGGGCACATTAACTGAGACTAAAAGGCCCTTAAAAGCGCAAAGGCCCGGCCCATTTACCGCAAAATGACAGAAAAAATGGAAAACTCAACAGACCTTGGACTGGTCAACGGTCAAACGGTCAGCGTGCCACATGTCATTATCCTGGACTTCGGCAACCTGTGCCGAATACTCTTGCCACCGACATCCAAATGAGAGAAAAAATATCCTGAACTTCGGCAACCTGTGCTGAGCACTCTTGTCACCGACGTCCAAATGTGAGAAAAATTCTCCTGGACTTCGGCACTCTGTGCTGAGCACTCTTGCCACCAACGTCCAAATACGAGAAAAAGCTCTCCTGGACTTTGGCAATCTGTACCGAGCATTCTTGCCACCGACGTCCAAATGCGAGAAAAAATCTAACTGGACTTCAGAAATGTGTGCCGAGCACTTGTGCCACCGACGTCCAAACGCCAGAAAAAATCCAACTAGATTTCGGCAACGTGTGCCGAGCACTCCTGCCACTGATGTCCAAATGCGAGAAAAAATCCAACTGGACTTCAGCAACGTGTGCCGAGCACTCTTGCCACCGACATCCAAACGCAAAAAAAAATATAATTGGACTTTGGCAACGTGTGCCGAGCACTCTTTCCACCGACGTCCAAAAGCGAGAACAAAGCTCTCCTGGACGTCGGCAACATGTGCTAAGCACTCTTGCCACCGACGTCCAAATGCGAGAAAAAATTCTCCTGGACTTCGGCAACCTGTGCCGAGCACTCTTGCCATTGACGTCCAAATGCGAGAAAAAAATTCTCCTGGACTTCGGCAACCTGTGCCGAGCACTCTTGCCACCGACATCAAAATGCGAGAAATTTTTTCCTGGACTTCGAAAACCTGTGCCGAGTACTCTTGCCACCGACGTACAAACGCGAGAAAAGTTCTCCTGGACTTCGGCAACCTATGCCGAGCACTCTTGCCACCGACGTCCAAATGCGAAAAAAATCCAACTGGACTTCGGCAACGTGTACCGAACACTTATGCCACCGATGTCCAAATGCGAGAAAAAGCTCTCCTGGACTTCGACAACCTGTGCTGAGCACTCTTGCCACCGACGTCCAAATGCGAGAAAAAATTCTCCTGGACTTCAGCAACCTATGCCGATCACTCTTGCCACCGATGTCCAAATGTGAGAAAAAATCCTCCTGGACTTCGACAACCTGTGTCGAGCACTCTTGCCACTGACGTCCAAATGCGAGAAAAAGCACTCCTGGACTTTGGCAACTTGTGCCGGGCACTCTTGCCACCGACGTCCAAATGCGAGAAAAAATTCAACTGGACTTTGGCAACGTATGCCGAGCACTCTTGCCACCGACGTCCTAATGCGAGAAAAATCTCTCCTGGACTTCGGGAATGTGTGCCGAGCACTCGTGCCACAGACGTCCGAATGCGAGAAAATGCGTTGACTGGTCAACGGTTAATGCGCCACGTGTCGCTCTCTTGGACTTCGACAATGGTGCCGAGCGCTCTTGCCACCGACCCCCAATTGTGGAAAAATGCTTTCCTCCCGATGCGTGCTCATGATTGGAGCGCTCAGATTGCGCCACGTCATCAGGCAGCGGATCTACTGTTTGATTGCCCAGGAATTCGTGCCGACGACACGATTGATGCACCAGATTGCACCACGTCGATATTCTCATGATTAATTCTTTTATTTTAATTATAATTCGAATTAATTATTTAAAAATTGTGAAAAATGATTAAGAATTCAAGAAAATTAATTATAAATTCTAAAAAATAATTATAAATTCAGGGAAATATTTTGGAGCTCCTAGATAAATAATTATTGATTAGAGTTAATTAATGCTTTTTGAAACTAGATTGTTAATTCGCAAAATTGAATAAATAATTCGAAAAATAGTTAAAAAATCTGGAAAAATAAAAAAGAATCCGGAAAAATCTAAGAATAATTTTGGGCATTTTGCTAACTCAGAAAAATACTGTTACACCTCGAGCAAGATCCAAACCCCCTTGAGAACTCCGATAAAGTCCCGTACGCCATTGAAACAGTAAAACTACTCCCCATAGGCTGTAAAACATAGTCTTTAGGAGTGGGGGGCTCATGATATGGCTAAAAATAGGACTAAATCCAGACCGTTCAAATCGGGAACGAATTTTAAAGCTCTCGGGGGTAAAATGGTAACTACAAACGAATCTGAAATGGGAACCATGTCTCTTCTTCAAAGCCCAATAACCCATAAACGGATCTATCCGATTGGATACGGGTACCAAACCGTTACATACCAGTTTAGAAGGATAAAGAGTAATTCAAACTCATGATTATCCCTAAGAGGCAGTTCTAACCACTTCTTATCTATCAACACCGGGAAGTAGAAATTTATCCTTATCTCGAAACGGATCCCTAAGGCGACTATAAATACCCTTCTCCCCCCACCTTAACAAGTAAATCTTTTTCTACCTAAAGCTCCTTCTTAATCTTTGAGATTACTGACAAGAGCGTCGGAGGGTTCGTCACCGAGATCCATCCCGGTGTATCGAACTTTGTGTAGGTTCGTGGTAGCGGCAAGGAACAAGTCAACACGTTGGTGAAGGCCAACAGGTTCCCTTTACTGTTTTCCTCAAAGAGCTCACAAATTCATCTGTTTGCTCCCACACCCGAAATCAGCAGCAACAAAAAGCACGTTAGACTCAAATTAAGATAGAAATAAGTTGAGAAATAAAGTTTCTGGAGTGAGAGATGGTGAGGGAGACTAGGGTAAGAGATTCTAGAGAGAGGTTGGATGATAGGCAATGGCAGGGGCTTTAGCCACCAAACTGGCTGTGTCAACACAGAGAGAGGGATGAGGAAACCGGGGGAGTAGGGATAGATCCTCTCAGAGGCACCATTACCATCGGTCGGAGGACATTGGTGACAATTTGTTATGAGGGAGAAGAGGTAGTGAATCATCTCCAAGAGGGAAGTGACAAAATGACGGTATCACGATGACCAAGAGGGGAGCTTTGACCACTGCCCTACGAAAAATTTGAACCCATATGTCATAAATGTTGTAAATGGGGGCACATTCAACTCTAGTGTAAGAGGTTTTTCGTCAATTGTAAAAAGCACGGCCATAAGGCTCGACTTTGCAACATTTCTCCAGCAGTGCAGGTGCCGAGACAATGGATTCCCATAGAGCAAGATGCCTAATATTTCCAATGCTTTGGTAGTTAGCGGCTGAGATGCCGCGACTAGTAAATTAATGTAACTTGTGATGTACAACACTTACTAGGAAATAATCGAGTTAGAGTTGTGGCTATGAATACTATAAATGGTCTGACGAGAAGAATGGAAGTGATTGACACGAGAGCTCCTCTAACTGTTCCAGTAGGCGGAGTTACTCTCGATCGAATTTTCAATGTTCGTGGAGAGATAATTTAGGTCTCGTGGATACTCGTACAACATCTCCTATTCATAGATTTGCGCTTTCCTGATATGGGTAAGAATAGAACAGATTGGAACCGTTCAAATCGGAAACGAATCCTAAAGCCCGCAGGGGTAAAATGGTAAATTTCAGCAGATACAGACCCGACAAAAAGAGTTGGGCCACTTTCAGGCTCATCGACCCGATCAGGCCTGCAATAAGGAGTTGCCGAAGCGGTGCTAATGCAAAGGAGTGCAGGTTCATCCGAAGAAGCTAATTTAAACCCCCTATCTCTAGAGGGTAACTACTTCTATCTCTCCATGCATAAGAGAGGGCTTGAAAACTCTCACTTTATTAAGAGAAAAGTCCTAACTCGATCTCCTTACATGGGAGAGGGTAACCAACCTTATCAAACCATCAGGAAGTAGAGATAAATCTAATATTTTGTAATCCCCCCCAACAACTATATATACCTCTTGACCTCTTCAGAAATCTGATAATCACAATTTTCGCTCACAAAACTCTTAAAATCTTCTGAGTTTTCTGACTTGGGCATTGGAGGGTCTATCGCTGAGGCTAATCTAAGTGTTTCAGGCTGTTTTGCAGGTCAACCAGAGCGGTCAGATTTCAGGTTCAAGAACAGTTACGATGGTCATTTTCATTGAAGAGTGAAGGTCAGATCTTTATTGTTTTCATTAAAATAATTCACAATATATGTTTGTTCCCACACATAAATTAGCAACAACAAAATGACGACGTCTGTGAAAAATAGAAAAGATATCCGATCCAACTTTGTTGGTAAAAAACTACCTTCTCGAGCCATGCCTCCAAAGGGAAAAATGAAGGCGGTGGCTACCAACTGACAAGCCAACCCTCTTCCTCCACCTCCTCCTCGTACGTAGGACCTCCTTCAACCTCCTCAACCGGATCAACATCCTCAATCGAAATAACTCCCTTATGAGCTGACTCAGCCTCCCTCCAAAGGGGCTGTAGCCGGGGCCTCCCGTTGAAGTGGTCCCGAACAGCACCCTGTGTAGCGCATGGTCCAAAATAGGGGTCCTGTTCGTACATCAACCCCCTCTATGGTGCCCAATGTGGTGTCCCAGCTACAGCAAGACTGCCGCCAGATCATCATCATTCGACTACAGGGGACTAACCTCTGAGATAGCCTGAATGAAAGACGAGTCCATGATAAAGTCCCTCGTCTAGAACGTCAGGGAAGCAAGAGGATCCCCTATCCTCGAAGATGGAGATCCAGAAGAACTTTATCTCCTAAGGGACGAAGAAGAACCCTCTCTTCCAGGGGGCAAAGAAGATATCCCTCTCCTAGGGGACGAAGAAGGTCACATCCATCTAGGAAGCGAAGAAGTCAGACTATAGCAAGTCGACCAGTTCACAGGAACAATAGATAAGATCAGGCGCCCGTCACCAAGGTGAAATTCTAAAATTTCAACGATAAGATCCTCCAAGCCCTCAACATCACCCCAAATAGGAGCCGAAAAATGAATAGTCGCCGCCTCACAACCATACAGAAACGTCCCACGGGTTGACTCGATGCGACCAAAGGGAAGACCCAGTTCTCCGCCACCTTCGAGAGATGGAGGACCGTCTTAACAGAATCAATCGAGATGAATCTTGTCAAGCCAAAATTTTTCACCCTAGGCAGACCTCCCTTCTCCAAGTCAATCATGGAGGCCCATGTTCATGAGGCCTTCAGGTTGCTGCACTTCAAGCCCTACAACAGAGAATCTAACCTGGCTGATCATATCGAGAGTTTCAAAAGCATCATGATGATCCACCATGCCTCAGGCAAACTCCTCTGCAAGATGTTCCTCGCCACACTGAAGGGGTCAGGAAGGGAGTGGTATTCCTACCTCTTCAGACTCCATCTTCTCCTTCGACGAATTTAAGGAGTTCTTCCTCACCCACTTCGTAAGCAGTCGTTGAACTGAGAAGATAAGTGCTTTTTTTTTGGAAAAGGGAAGGGGAACGATTGAAGAACTTTGTCCAATGCTTCACAGCCAAGTCCCGGTCTGTCGCCTCCCTCGACCCAGCAGTAGCGACCACCGCATTCAGACACAATGTCAACATTGCCAATCTGAAGGCATCCCTTTCCAAGAAACCTCCTCAGGACTTCTTTGAATTCCTGCTAAGGAGTGAGAAGCACATCCGGGCTGAAGAGGCTTTCCAAATCCATGGTCAAAAGGAGCCTTCCTCCGAGAACAAACGAAAGCGTGCAATCGAAGAAGGATTCAAGAAGCTCAAGAAGGACGATAATGGTAAGCGCCGCCCTCCTCCTTCTCATTTTGAGAAGTTCACCCTTCTTAATGCCAACATATCAGCAATCCCCCCCCTGTGGAGGGGAACAGTGATAAGTATGTCATTTTCACAGAGATCACGACCACGACATAGATGATTGCCATACTTTAAAGGAAGAAATCAAGGAGCTTATCCAGCGAGGACACCTTTCCAAGTTTGTTCGGAAGGACATGCTTGATCCTCCTCCACCCCCGAGGGCTAACAAGCGAGTAGAGAAGGAATCCGAGTCCCAAGACTCGAATCATGTGCCTGTCCTCCACTCCATCTACGGAGGCCCTATGGGTGGGGAGTCGAACTCCTCCCGAAAGGCCTTCATCCGAGAGGTGAATTCAATACCCCCCCCCACCCAAAAGCTTGGGAGTCCTAATGACATTCTCAGAAAAGAACCTAGAGGGCATTCGAATGTCTCACTGTGATGCACTTGTAATCAATCTCTACATGGATAACCATGAGGTACGTCGCATCCTAATGGACAACAGAAATTCTATCAACATCCTATTTCGGAGGCATTTGAAGGCCTCAAGCTCTCTCGGGATTGTCTCAAGCCCGTCGGTTACACTCTCCATAGGTTCTCCAGGGTTGTAGTCCAAATCGAACTAATTATCACACTTGATGTGACTGTAGGAAAGACCCCAACAACCTGAACCGTGGCAATGGATTTAATGGTTATCAACGTGAAGGCCGCTTACAATGCCATCCTTGGCCGACCTGGCCTAGCAGCACTTCATGTCGTGCCCTCAGCTTTCCATATGAAAATGAAATTTCCCCATGCCAACAGGGGTAGGAGAAGCCAAAGGAAGCTAAGAGACAGTGGAGGTGCTGCACAACTACAATGGGGGGCTCGGTCCTCTCACTCGTGGCATTAGAACTCCCCCAAGAGAGTAGTCAAGTCATTTTCGAGCTGGTTGATGAACTCGAGGAGATCCCTTTTTTCCAAAATGGATATAACCATGAGGTAACCATGAAGGAATTTGAACGTCTCACTATGATGCACTCGTTATCAATCTCTACATGGCTAACCATGAGGTACGTCGCATCCTAGTGGACAACGGAAATTCTGTCAACATCCTATTTCTAGATGCATTTGAAGGCTTCAAGCTCTCTTGGGATTGTCTTAAGCCCACCGGTTACACTCTCCATAGGTTCTCCAGGGTTGTAGTCCAAATTGAACGAATTATCACACTTGATGTGACTGCAGGAAAGACCCTAACAACCTAAACCGAGGCAATCGATTTAATGGTTATCAACGTGAAGGCCACTTATAATGCCATCCTTGGCCGACCTAGCCTAGTAGCACTTCATATCGTGCTCTCAGCTTTCCATATGAAAATGAAGTTCCCCACGCCAACAGGGGTAGGAGAAGCCAAAGGGAGCCAAGAGATAGTGAAGGTGCTACACAACTACAATGGGGGGGGGGATCGGTCCTCCCACTCGTGGCATTAGAACTCCCCTAAGAGAGTAGTCAAGTCGTTTCCGAGCCGGGTGATGAACTCAAGGAGATCCTTTTTTCCAAGAAGGATATAACTAAGAGTTTTTGAGTTGGCAAAGCTCTCCCTCACCAAGTCAAAGAACAGATCATTGAATGCATCAGAGGGAACCAAGACCTATTCGTCTGGACTGCTGCCGACTTGCCTGACATCTCAAAGAAATTAATCATGCACTATCTTAGTATCAATCCTGAAGCCAAGCTTGTCCAACTGAAATGCCACAAGTTCGCCCCTGACAGACATCGGGCCATTGAGGAAGAAGTTGACAATCTCCTAGCATGTCCACTTCATTCAAGAAGTAAACTACCCTAAGTGGTTGACGAATGTGGTAATGGTAAAGAAAGCCAATGGCAAATGGAGAATCTGCATCAAATTCACCGAATTAAATGAAGTGTGCCTGAAGGACCCATCTCCTCTCCCCAAGCATAGACACCTTGATTGATGCCACATCTGGTCATGAACTATTGAGTTTCTTGGATGCCTTCTTAGGATATAACCAGATCAAGATGTTCCCTCCCGACATACCGAAGGCATCCTTTAGCACTGACCAAGGCTTGTATTGCTACAGGGTGATGCCCTTCGGGCTGAAAAACGTCGGAGCCACTTATCAACACCTTGTCAACAAATTCTTCAAGGAACAGATCGGCAAGAACATGGAAGTCTATGAAGAAGACATGTCGGTGAAGAGTTTCAGCAAAAGAGACAATGTGGTCGACCTTCAAGAAGCCTTTGACGTTCTACGTAAGCAGAACATGAGGCTAAATCCCTCTAAGTGTGCCTTCGGTGTGTCCTCGGGCAAATTCTTAGGGTTCATGGTCAACCAGAGAGGAATCAAAGTGAACCAAGAGAAGATCTGAGCCATACTGGACATGGCTCCCCATCCAGCATTAAGGAAGTCCAATGACTCATGAGGTGCCTCACCGCCATCAGATGCTTCCTCTCCAAATCCGAGGAGAAGTGTCTCCCGTTCTTCAAAGCACTCAGTGAAATGAAGGGCTTCAAGTGGGGACAAGCATAGCTAGGAGCCATTCAGCAACTCAAGGCTTATCTCGTCAAACCCCTGCTCCTAAGCAAGTTCGAATAAGAAGAGATGCTCTACCTCTACCTGGCCACTTCAGATCACAATCTTAGTACCGTCTTGGTGAGAGAAGAGGACAGAAACCAAAATCCGATCTACTATGTAAGTAAAGTCCTCCATGATGCCGAGCTCTGTTACTCAAAAATGAAAAAGATGGCCTACGTCCTAATCATGGCAGCTCGCAAGCTCCGCCCATACCTCCAAGCGCACTCAGCAGTGGTCTTCACTGACCAACCCCTCAAGTAGGTGCTACGCAAGCCAGAGTGCTCTACGCAACTTATGAAATGCTCAGTTGAATTAAGCTAGCACGACATCAGCTATCGGCCGAGGACGGCCATTAAATTCTATGCTCTAGCTGAGTTCATTGTAGAGAGCACTATCCCCTCCCCTCCCCCCCTCTAAGGAAGTTGAGGACCCTCCATTCTGGAGTGTCTACATCGACAGATCCTCATGCATCGGGGGAAGTGGGGCTGGAGTTATCATGACCGTCCCGGACGAGTTCACCCTCCACTATTCACTTTCTAAACTTCCGAGCCTCCAACAATGAAGCCGAGTATGAAGCACTTATCGCCGGCCTCCTCTTAGCCAGCAAAACTGGCGCTAGGCGGGTCAAAGTGTTCAACGACTCTAAACTGGTAGTGAACCAAGTCCGAGGAGACCATGAAGTTATGGATGACCGTATGATCAAGTACTTAACATATGTCAGGAAACTCCTAGTCACATTTCAGGAGACCGAGTTCACTCGTATCCCCGCGAAGAAAATGGGCAAGCAGATGCCCTTTCCAAGTTAGCCTCTTCCTCCTTCGAGGGACTTGACCACGCTATTCTTATTGAGGTCCTACTAAAGCCTAGCTTGGAGGAGGAAGTCTTAAAGCTCATGGTAATCACTCCTCTAGTACTCGAGAACAATTGGATGAAACCCTTGTACTACTTCCTTGACAAAGGAATCCTCCCTCATGATCCCAAAGAAATAAGAAAGATCCGAGTGAGAGCACAGTGTTACAAATTCGTTGTAGGAGTCATGTGTAAACACTCTTACACTCTGGTAGACGGTTGTAACCTCCGTTCCCGTTTATACGGATTTATATTTATTTATTTTCCCTTCGTATTATTGAAATTCAATTTTCCACATAAATCTTCCTTTCTCTTGGAGCCAAATTGCTTTTTTTTTTTGAATATCCGATTAATTTGGTTGAACCTAGAGATTTTTAATTCATACTGTTATATTATTACTATTTGACCATTTAATTATTTTGGCCCAAACTCTTAATCCAACGTATGATTTATTTATTTATTTTATAAGTCCAATCTAAACCAACTCAGCCCATTCATATTTTCTAATTCATATTTATTTATTTTATTGAAGCCCATAATTCATTGTGAACCCAAAGCCCATATAATCATAACTAATCATGGCCCACCCTATAATTGTTTAGTTCTTCATTTTATTGTGAGCCCACTTTTAAATCTTATCTCTAGCCCAAGCCCACAAATCCAACCCAGACTAACCCTAACCCACTCCCTATACTAACTGCATACACCTCTCAACTAATTACCCATGATCTAATCTAACTACCCTGATAGTCCTCTCCTTAATCTCCTCCTTAATTGCTCCAATTACCACTCTAATCTCTCCTCTAATCCTAATATTAATTAAACCCCTTAATTAATCCCACTTAATTAACCTAATCATCTCAGAAAACCCCCGACCCTCTCTCCCTCTCCTCCACCATCGACCGCAACCATCACAATCGAGCTCCCCTCTCTCCTCACCTTGCATCTCAGCCCCAACCCAACTAGAACCCAATTTGCTCCTCCCGCAAGTCAATGTCGCCCAAGCCATCGCCAGCCTCCTTGAGACGCACCACCATTGTTGTGCTCCCGATCTCCTGCCTTCTTCGCCATCCTGCATCCGCAACGCCGACCGCCGACAACCCCCATCGCTGCTCTCCGCCCGTCCTCCTTGTTCGAGCCACATGATGTCGCTGCCAATCACCATCGCAATTGGTTCCTTCCCCGCCATTGCTGCAGTCACCGCCGCCTTGCTTCCTGCGACTCTCCCACCCTGTCGCTTCCACTTCCATTGTAGCACCCGAGCGCAGCCTTGTTGCTGCCAGTTCGAACACCTCTAGTGCCGCCCTCCGTTACCTCATTGCCATCATCTACACCCCGAGTGTCACCCAACACTGCCTCCTCACTGCTCCCGAACAACAAGCCCCTGACGACAGCAAATCCCTTCTTCCTCGTCTTGCTGCCACCAAGCTCAACACTGCCGAATCACTGTCTTGCTGTCCTCGTCGACTGCACGTGATCCCACTTGTTGCTGTTCGTTATTGCATGTGCCCTCGTGGTTCCGTTGTTTGCACTGCTCTCGTTGTTTTCGTCGTTCGCATGTGTTGTTGCCGTTGCTCGTCTCGCTTTCGTTCATCGTGTTAAGGCAAGTACCTTTTACATTTTATTGTACCGTACAAGCATATTGTTTGATCTCCAACAATTAGTAATTAGATCATCGCATTTAAAATATGTTATTCTTGTAGCATTCATGTCTCGTGATGTACCCATATTTAGATTAGTCGTTATATTAAATCGAATCAATTCTTTTGCCTCCATGATTCGATGCCATCAAAAGATCGTAGTTTTTCATTGTCTCCCCATTCATTGCACAAACACGAATTTGAAACTATATGTTTGCAAGTAAGAACCGTTACAATTTGTCATGCCCCGCTTCCCAAAAGAGAATACGGAATACGAATACGTGACTAAGCCCAGCGAATGGTTTTCATCATCCATAAGCTGTTCAGAATCTTTACAACATCTCACAGGAATAATCAGAGTCGGAAGCAAAAGAATCAACCAAGTATGCATAATTGAATCAAATGTACAAACAGAAATTCACTTGAAACCAAAATATTATAATCTCAAATAAATCAAGTCTGGACAAGTTAATAATATCCTGGGTCACATTGCCCAAATACAAAAATAAATCCAAGTATCAAATACAATTGTTCAAGCAATAACAGGAAATCATAATAACAAAAGCAAACTAAACTCCAGCACTGATAACCTATATCACCAACACCATCTAATACATGTTCTCCAAAATCTGCAATTTAACAAGTGCAGGAACAGGAAAAAGAAAACAAACTCCCGTCAATGCAAGTTACAGACCGCTTGTAGTGCAGGATACAAGTACATGGGAAAAAATAACAAATACAAAATAACAACAGGAATAAACATAACATTGTATAAGCATGTCAGCAGAATATAATATCTAACATGAATCAGGAAAATAGAAACAAGTAGCATGGTATACTAACAGGTAAAGGTAACATGTATCAGGTATCAAGAAAATAGGTAAACAAGTAAACATATAACAGGCAATCAGGTAATCAGGTATACAGGTAAACAGGTAAACAACTACAAGTACAAGTATCATGCAACAGGTATCAGGTTATGTCAAGTCTTGTATTATTACTATCTAGGTAGCACTTCATGCGCCCCAACTATTATCACATGGTTGCTACATTCAAAAAAATTACGTTTAGATTTCGTAGTGGAGTCCAAAGGGACGTGTACGCAGGGATAAAGAAAACAGGAATAGGTTCATGAATCAAACATGTACACGAATCATCCGATTCATGCAACAACAGGTTCATGAATCAACGGGTACACGACCAACAGGTCCATGCATCAACAGGTAACAGGTACATGAACTAACAGGTCCATGCATCAACAAGTAACAGGTATAAGAACCAACAGGTCCATGCATCAACAGGTAACAGGTACATGAACCAATAAGTTTATGCATCAATAGGTAATAGGTACATGAACCAAAAGGTCCATACATCAACAGGTTCATGTATCAACATGAATCAAAATGGGAAACACGACCCCCCTTCTAAGTACACATTTCTATATTTTTCACTACTAGATCTTTCCCTCAATCCCAGCTTGGTTATTTTGTTATTATTAGTCAACATGCATGTATGTGTCACAAACAGAGCAAGAATAGCAAGATATAAACAAGTAACAGGTTATGGATGAAGAATAAATATGTTCAGGTTCAAGACATATTGCACTAAAACTGAGATTCCCGTTCAAGATAGCAAGACAGTATTGCACTAAAACTGAGATTCCTGTTCCTACAAATATGCAAATCTAGATCCGTCAAAAAATCTGGAAAATAGACTCCCGTATGAATTCATTAAATATATATAAGTTATATAGTATTTCACAACATCAAATCTCAAAACAGGTTTGAATCTAGAAAACACGTTCAGCCAGAAATCAGAAGATCGTATTCAAAGTCAGGAAAACAGCATGAAAACTCATTAATTAAATCCACAAAAAATCTGTGGTATTCCCCTATATGTGTAGTAACAGAAATTCAAGTTTCATAATTTTCCAATAAAAATAGAGTAGTCAAGTAAAATAAGAAAACAACAAGACACGGCGGTTTTACAAATCTAAAATCATAAACACTATAGTACGAAAATAGCAATATCTCACAAACCATAAATCTAAATCCAAATCCTTCAAAACGGTAATAATGTAGATACAGTAGGCTAACTTTCATATTCAGAAATATTTTTCAAACAGCAAGTAGAATTAGGTCGAAAATTAGGTTCTTTACTGAATAGCGAGCAAAATCTGCTAGTATGATAGTTGCTTGGAAACATAGAACGACTTGTAAAACTCATCAAATAAATTTACAAAAATTCAGGGGTTAATTCCAATCAGTTCTATACTGTGCAAAATTTCAGATCAAAAAAATAATTTTTACATTACAATAAAAATAGATTACTCTTCAGAATTCATAGAAAAAAAAATCTGAAAATCTTTCACACCACTGTAGTAAAATAGACATAACTCGCAACTTGTAAAACAAAACTGAGATCCGTCAAAAGGGTTGGAAAATAGACAGAATTCTCTACAAATCATGTTCACAAAATATTTTCAAATACTGACCTTAATAGGGTCTAAAATACTGATCAAGACGGAAAAACCGGCAAAACTGAAATATCTCATATGCACTAAATTCACTAGTTCACATAGTACTCAACCAAAACACGACCAAACACAAAATATGGTGTACAAGATGTCCAAGCAACATGATATAGGGTATTTCACAAGTCCACAACAAGTATACCACGAATAATACGAACGAGTACAAGATAACATATGAACAACAAGCATATATGCAACAAGATGTGGTTAATCCTAGGTTATATTATGTCATGTATGTCGTGAGGCAACTATGGTCAAATCATCACTATAGAGACAATATCATCAAGGGGTTTCACACACAAATTGTCTCTAGAACCCAACTACACTACAGACGGTATTTAGTACTTGTATTACACGAAGAAAAGAATACAAGTTACTTGTCTTAATTGACGATGATGAAACAAAGCAAAGAGTGAGAATAACGGGAACGGATTCCTGGAAAATGAATCACAACTAGTGACCACGAACACGAACCATGAACACGGACAACGAACCACGAACCAAAACGAACACACGAATAACGACGAAACACACAAACCACGACGAAACACACAAACCACGAGATCCACCTGCACACGAGAGAGGGCAACGACGGGTGTGCACGCGGCGAAGGAAACAGCGACGACAGTCAAGAACATGAGACAAGTTTAAGATAATTATAAAGCATATTCAAGGGTCAACATAATTTAAGATTATCAAGAACTACGAGAATTGCAATTCTGGACAGCATGACGTTGCTGCGCCAAAACTACGATTCCCGTTGCTACAAGATAGAAAATGTGGATCCGTTAGAAGGCATAGAAACTAGACTCCTGCCTGGTTCCAATGCATATAATTAAGACACATAAAAGTTATAGAATCAGGTGTCAAAACAGCAAACTATACAGCATTTGTGTTTAGCGAGAATTTGTAAAACTGAGTTTATACATATGAAAAAGGGATGAAAATTCATTAATTAATTCTGAGAAAATTAGAAAATGTTCTCTAGGGTGTCCAGTATCAGCATGAAAAATTTCAAGTCATTTACTTACTGATAGCATAGTTAAAATAATAGTAAACCAAAGTGGTGCAGCAGTTTTTATGAATCTGCGATTACCGACACAGCACTAGTACTACTGCGATATCTCCTAAACTTTAACTTGGAATTAAAAAATTCTAAATGTTATTGGCAACTAGACACTTGGGGCTACATTTCATATTCAGGACTCAAGTTCATATTTTGGTTTTATTGGGGTCTAAACAGCAAGCCAAGATAGAACAGAAACCAAACAAAACACTTTTTGTATGAAATGAATCAAAATTTTACTAGTTGTGAACAAGTGTATCAACAAAGGATTGTGACTCTTAGGTCATGTGATAGATAAGGCGAAATATGAGATTATCAACGTTAAACAAAGAGGAGTCACATTTACAATCTACTTGCAGTATTTTCAAGGAAAAGCTTGTACTAGAAAACGAAATGTACAAGATGATACTTGCCTGTTAGACGGTAAATCCGAACACGAACAAATGACGGGAAGAGAATCCCGAGAGGTGAGGCACGAACACGAACACACGTGCGCACGTGCAAGCTATGTGCGAATACCCACCAAGCAAATCAAGCCACACAAAATAGCAACTTCACTCCTTCACCAAACAGCAGCACAGAAACCGGATCCCCTACTCCTCACAAAATAGCCAAAGCTAAAAGGAGATCCCAATCGTAAAGAGATCAAATGGCCCAAATCTGATCTGATGGTGATGATCGAGATGTTGGCTTGGATCTTGATGCGATCGGGTGGCTCAAATTCAATTGATCACTCAGCCTTCTTCTTCTTCCTTCCTTCTCTTCTGATCAATGCAGCGATGGGCGGGAGCTTTTATCGATGACTAGCGCGAAGACTGTGGGCGACGCTGCGGTGGTGACGTCGAGGTTCGACTGGGGAGCAGTCGGCGACGGCGACGACGGCGATGATGGGAAGGCGACGGAGGCAGAGCTCTGTTCTTGGTTTCGAAAATAGGGGAGAGGGAGAGATGAGAGGGAGGTAGGAGAAGCATCGATGAGGGCGACGCGATGGATCAGGGTGAAGACGAAGGTGGGTTTTGGAGGTCGACGGAGCGATGGGTTCGAAGAGGAGATGGCGAAGATGATGGGTTCGGTAGCGAAGCGAGGTGAGGAAGACGATGGTGAGGGTGGGTGTTGAGGCTGAGGTCGGAGGCTAGGGACGAAGACGACGAGGAGGACGAGGCGAGGTGATGGGGTAATGGCTTCGGGAGTGAAGATGACGAGGATAAAAATGGATGGGATCGATGATGCGGTGAAGAGTACGATGGTGAGGATAAGGAAGACGATGGGGTTGCGACTGTGATAGGGATGATGGTAAGAGTCGAAGGTGGTGGTCAGAGGGGATTCGGAGATGCAGAAGGCGAAGAGTCGGGAGGACGAGGATGGGGAAGACGAATAGTGGAATAGGGGTAAAGACGGCTATAGGATAGGGGGGTTTAACAGTAGACAGGTTTAGGGTTAGGGTTAATTAGGCTAGGGTTTTAATAGTATAGGGTTATTGGGTTGTGGGTTATAGGGTAGCGGGTTTGAGTAGGATCCAAAAGAAGATTGAGTCAAAATTCACTATAATTATGGAAAATGAAATAGATGAGGTGAAACAGTCAAATCTCCATGAAGAACAGCAAATCAAAGCTGATAAGAAAGATGAAATTGCAATAAATATTGGCACAAAATTGAGTTGAAACAAATAAAATGATTTTATTAGAACTGGACCAAAATACAGATCTCAAATTGATGGACAGAGTACAAGGATGGAAATACAGTAGAAAAATACAAATACGGGAAACAGGAGTTACAGTATACTAACAGGTACAGGTAACATGTATCAGGTATCAAGCAAATAGGTAAACATGTAACAGGCAATCAGGTAATCAAGTATACAGGTAAACAGGTGAACACGTACAAGTACAGGTATCATGCAACAGGTATCAGGTTATATCAAGTCTTGTATTATTACTATCTAGGTAGCACTTCATGTGCCCCAGCTTTTATCACATGGTTGCTACATTCAAAAAAATTACGTTTATATTTCGTAGTGGAGTCCATAGGGCTGTGTACTCAGGGATAAGGAAAATAGGAACAGGTTCATGAATCAAATAGGTACACAAATCATCCGATTCATGCAGCAACAGGTTCATGAATCAACAGGTACACGACCAACAGGTTCATGCATCAATAGGTAACAGGTACATGAACCAACAGTTCCATACATCAACAAGTAACAGGTACATGAACCAACAGGTCCATGCATCAACAGATAACAGGTACATGAACCAACAGGTCCATGCATCAACAAGTAACAGGTACATGAACCAACAGGTCCATGCATCAATAAGTAACAGGTACATGAACCAACAGGTCCATGCATCAACAGGTAACAGGTACATGAACCAATAGTTCCATGCATCAACAGGTTCATGTATCAACATGAATCAAAATGGGAAATACGGCCCCCCTTCTAAATACACATTTCTATATTTTCCACTACTAGATCTTTCCCTCAACCCCGGCTTGGTTATTTTGTTATTATTAGTTAGCATGCATGTATGTGTCACAAACAGAGCAATAATAGCATGATATAAATAAGTAACAGGTTAAGGATGAAGAATAAACATGTTCAGGTAAAAGATAACTCATAACAGGATAATACAACGAAAATTCTAGTTCAAGACAGCAAGACAGTATTGCACTAAAACTGAGATTCCCGTTCCTACAAATATGCAAATCTGGATCCGTCAAAGAATTTGAAAAATAGACTCCCGTCCGAATTCAGTAAATATATATAAGTCATATAATATTTCACAACATCAAATCTCAAATCAGGTTTGAATCCAGAAAACACGTTCAGCAAGAAATCAGAAGATCATATTCAAAGCCAGAAAAACAACATGAAAACTCATTAATTAAATCCACAAAAAATCTGGGGTATTCTCCTATATGTGTAGTAACAGAAATTCAAGTTTCATAATTTTCCAATAAAAATATAATAGTCAAGTAAAATCAGAAAACAACAAGACACGGCAGTTTTATAAATCTAAAATCATAAACACTGTAGTACGAAAATAGCAATATCCCACAAACCATAAATCGAAATCCAAATCCTCCAAAAGGGTAATAAAGTAGATACAGTAGGCTAACTTTCATATTTAGAAATATTTTTCAAACAGCAAGTAGAATTAGGTCGAAAATTAGGTTCTTTACTGAATAGCGAGCAAAATCTGCTAGTATGATAGTTGTTTGGAAACATAAAACGGCTTGTAAAACTCATCAAATAAATTCACAAAAAATTCAGGAGTTAATCCCAATCAGGTCTAGTTATACTGTGCAAAATTTCATATCAAAATAATAATTTTAACATCACAATAAAAATAGATTACTCTTCAGAATTCATAGAAAACAAAATCTGAAAATCTTTCGATACCACTGTAGTAAAATTAACATAACTCGCAACTTGTAAAACGAAACTGAGATCCGTCAAAAGGGTTGGAAAATAGACAAAATTCTCTACAAATCATGTTCACAAAATATTTTTAAATACTGATCTTAATAGGGTCTAAAATACTGATCAAGACGGGAAAACCGGCAAAACTGAAAATATCTCATATGCACAAAATCTACTAGTTCACATAGAACTCAACCAAAACACGACCAAACACGAAATATGGTGTACAAGATGTCCAAGAAATATGATATAGGGTATTTCACAAGTCCATAACTAGTATACCACGAATAATACGAACGAGTACAAGATAACACATGAACAACATGCATATATGCAACAAGATGTAGTCAATCCTAGGTTATATTATGTCATGTATGTCGTGAGGCAACTATGGTCAAATCATCACTATAGAGACAATATCAACAAGGGGTTTCACACACAAATTTTCTCTAGAACCCAACTACACTACAGGCGGTATTTAGTACTTGTATTACACGAAAAAAAGAATACAAGTTACTTGCCTTAACTGACGACGATGAAACAAAGCAAAGAGCGAGAATAACGGGAATGGATTCCCGGGCAACGAATCACAACGAGCAACCACGAACACGAACCACGAACACGGACAACAAACCATGAACCAAAAAGAACACACGAATAACGACGAAACACACGAACCACGACGAAACACAAACCACGAGGTTCACCCGCACACGAGAGAGGGCAGCGACGGGGTGTGCACACGGCGAAGGAAACAACGACGGCAGTAAGGTGCTGTGCTGCCGAAGGAGGCATGAGCATGGGGAGACGGCTAGACTGCTGTCGTGCCTGCAGCTGTTTGTTGCAAGGTGTAGACAGCGGGCTGGCATCAGCTGAAGTGGGTCGCGAGGCGGACTGCAGTCGAGAGGAGGAGGTGCTGGTGACTGCTGCCATTGCCCTGGCTGCGTGGCTGCATCGTCGACGGGGCATAGCAGGGAAGCTCGGGAGGAGCACCAACAGAGGGAACCAGGGGATGGCCTGCGGTGCACAGGCAACAACGCATAGGAAGGAGAGAGTGGAGGCGGGATGATGCCTGGGGTTGCTGCCGAGGGGTTGAAGAAGATCGGGAGGTGGGTTGCACGGGGATGAAGGAGAGGGCACGGGGACAGGGACAAAGAGGATGCAGGAGGATGGGTTTAGAAGTGGGAGAGAGGGAGACGAAGCGGCTGGAGATGGGGTGCGAGGCGGCTAGGAGTTGGGGTGAAGGAAGGGGAATAATAGGGTATATATATAGGAGGGTTTTAGGGTTAAGCACATGCTGGGTTTCGGTAGTATAGGCATGGGTTGGTGGGTTTCGGGTTGGGGTGATTAGGGTTACAGGGTTTAATGAACAGGGTAGGGGTTTAATGGGTTGTATGCAATTGGGTTTTGGGTTGAAAGGGTATTAAAATCCAATAAGAATAGAATTAGGGTTTTGGGATTATTAAATCCAATAGAAAATATTTATTAAAATATTAGATAAAAATATGGTTTATAAAAAAAAATGTAATTTGCATTACACTATAGAGTTTATTTGAAATAACTACAAATACCATTAGTAAATAAAATTTGATTTTTAATTACCAGTCAAAAATATCAATAATAACCAAAATACTAATAACAATAATAAAGAATGATAAAAATAGTAATAGTACTAATAATAACAATAGTAGTAATAATAAAAGTAATAATAACAATAATAAGAATTGTCTCACAATACAAAAATCAAAGAAAAATAGTTATAGCTAAAATTATTGATCAAAAGTAAATTTTAATAGAAGATCCTGTAATATCCCGGACGGATATTACCATATATAAATTGATATTTTATTATTATTTTATTATTATTTTGTTTTAATTCCAAAATTAAATTATTTTGGTGATTTTCACTCGGTTTATCCATAGACATTATCAGTATCCAGATATCGGTCAGTATATATCCGTATTGTATCAAATTGATACCGTGATCTCCCGAACTAATAATAAAATTTATTTTATTATTATTTCCAAGATTTAATTATTTTTATGCAGATTATGCGAAGATTTTCCGGTATACGGACATATATGTGCACGTACGAGTAGTAGGTCGATTAGTGCATTATACGAATTGTGTGTTGTGTATTTTTGGACTAGGTGTTTATCTTGTTATAACAACCTAATTAGAGGGTTAGGGTTTGATTAGGAGGCTTAATCTAGGGTTTTTGTATGCATGAGAAGCCTAAGTAAAAACCCTTACTAGAAGATATCTCTCCCACATAACACCTCCACCACAACACACCTCCACCACACCATGACCTCCACTAGAAGAATCCGGCCCCAATTTATGGGAGGGGTTTTGTGAAAAATTGTGTGTGCATATTTGCACTATCCACCTTCTCCTCCACCTATAAATAACCCTTCATTCTCCTCCTTCTCTCATTTTAGAAAACAAAAGAAAGAAAGAAAGAAAGAAAGAAAGGAAAGGAAAAGAAAGAGAGAACAAAAAAAAATAACTTGAGAGTTTTGTTTTGTAGGTTGATTAGAAGCTTTCTAAAAGCTAGGGGAAGGAGAAGGTTAACTAGCTAGTTCTTCCATCAAAGAAAGAAACAAGGTGGGGGTTTCTTCATGCTTTCTTTGTTTGTTGTTTGTTTGTTTGTTGTTTTGTTGTTTGACTTCTTATTCTCATCTTCTTGTTTTGTTTTCCTTTGTTTTGGTGGGTGTGATGTTGTGGTTGTGAATGAAAAATAAGAGTAAGAAAGTAATAGTAGAATTTACTAAAATACATAAAGATCACACCTTTAAATTTGTAGTTGTTGTTTTGTATGTTATTGGACTAAGAACTCACATATTGCATAATGTTGGACATACAACCATGGTTGGTTGTAGGACTTGATTCACATAAGCATATGAACATTCATTTTACAACCATTGTGGGTTGTAGGACTCTTTATGAAACTTGGACTAATAAGAACATAAGTTCTAATAAAAAGATATTTCCTTGTAAACACTAGTTGTAGAATTAACTAAAAAGATCTTTCTTTTATTTTTAATCACTAGTCGTAATTAATTAAAAAGATCTTTCTTTTATCACTAGTTGTAATTAATTAAAAAGATCTTTCTTTCATTTTTAATCACTAGTTGTAGTTAATTAAAAAGACCTTTCTTTTTAAGCACTAGTTGTAGTTAATTAAAAAGATCTTTTCTTTTATTCTAATCACTAGTTGTAGTTAATTAAAAAGATCTTCTCTTTTTATTTTGATCACTAGTTGTAGAAATGATAAAAAGATCTCCCTTTTCTTTTAATCACTAGTTGTAGTTAATTAAAGAGATCTTTCTTTTGTAAAGTAAAGTAAAATAAAATAAAAATGATCTTTTCTTTATCACTAATAATAACAAAGATTAGTAAGCAACTAAGTAGTAGTATGCTAAGTAATAAGTAGTAGTATGTAATAAATGAAGTAGTAGTAGCATGTATGTAATTAATAAGGTAGCAGTATGTTTATGTCCATAAAGTAGTAGTAGTAATAGATGGTTGTGTGTGATGATTTTGTTGTGAATAAAGTAGTAGTAGTAGTAGATGATGGTGTGTTATGTTTTGATTAAGTAGGAGTAGTAGTAGTAGTAAAATGTTGTAGGATTGCTCCTAAAAATATTTAGAAGCCATTCTCATACTACTAATGTTGTAGGACCATTTCTAAAAATAATTAGAAGCCATATCCATGCTTAGTTAGTTGTAGGATTGCTTTAAAAATATCCTACCATGTTTACCATGCTTAGTTAGTTGTAGCTTTGCTTCTAAAAATAATTAGAAGCCATATCCATGCTTAGTTAGTTGTAGGATTGCTTTAAAAATATCCTACCATGTTTACCATGCTTAGTTAGTTGTAGCTTTGCTTCTAAAAATAATTAGAAGCCATATCCATGCTTAGTTAGTTGTAGGATTGCTTTAAAAATATCCTACCATGTTTACCATGCTTAGTTAGTTGTAGCTTTGCTTCTAAAAATAATTAGAAGCCATATCCATGCTTAGTTAGTTGTAGGATTGCTTTAAAAATATCCTACCATGTTTACCATGCTTAGTTAGTTGTAGCTTTGCTTCTAAAAATAATTAGAAGCCATATCCATGCTTAGTTAGTTGTAGGATTGCTTTTAAAATTATCCTACCATGTTTACCATGCTTAGTTAGTTGTAGCTTTGCTTCTAAAAATAATTAGAAGCCGAGTTCATGCTTAGTTAGTTGTAGGACTTTTGCTAAAAGTATCCTACCATGATTCTATGCTTAATTAGTTGTAGGATGTTTTATAAAATTATCCCATCATGCTTTATGTTTAGGATGTTGTAGGACTTTTTCTAAAAATATCCTACCATGCTTAACGTTTAGAATGTTGTAGGATTCTTTTCCTATCATGCTTGGTAATGTTGTAGGATTCTTTTCCTATCATGTTTAGTAACTCACTTATGCTAGAATTTTGTAGGATTCGTTCCTAAAGTTTCCTATTATGTTTAGTGACTTAGTTACGCTAGAATGTGTAGGATTCAATCCAAGAGTTTCCTACCATGTTTGGATAAATTTTATTGTGCCTAGAGTGTTGTAGGATCCATGATAAAATCATATACCATGCTAGTTCAATTGTTGGAAAGCGATATATCATGCTAGCTTAATTGTAAGTATTTTGCATATCATGCTAGTTTAAATTGTATGCAAATTGTATACCATGCTAGATAAATGGTAGAGAAGTGTATACTATGTTAGTGAATGACCATGATTCATGCTAAGTAAGTAGGGATCATGCAAATTATTGATCATATTAAGTTAAGGATACCCATACTAGGATGTTCATGCTTAGGGTAAAGAAACTACCCATGGCTAGTTGTAGTGATTTATGTTGGATTCTATGCCATGCTAGAGTAATACATGATTAGAACATTGTAGGAGTAATGTTAGAATATCTACTATACCTTGGAATGATTGTATGTTATATTAGTTATCTATCCATGCTTGTGTTATGGTGATTAGTCAAGATAAGTAGTAAGCTTTCATGCTCGCTTGACTATAGTAGACTCTATGTCTAGGTCGTAGTGATTTTTTATGCTTAAGCTCGATGAAAACACAAGCATTAATCATATTCATACTTAGGAGTGTGATGGTGAGTAGTTCTATTTTGTAATTGGATTACTTTAGGAAGATGCCTACGAGTGTATGTCATGCCTAAGACATTATAGGTCGAAGTAGTAAGATCGGGAAGACCACTAGCGATAGTTAATTCGATAAAGGCGGTTATGTCGCCTTCGGATTCTTCCTTAGTAGAATACCGATCTTAGACTACTAGTAGATCCCTTTGTTGCTTCTAATAGTAGAAGATTAAGTTTGTTAGTAAGCACGTTTGGTTGCTTCTAGGATTGATTACCTGTATGGTTGTTTGCACACGGTCGTGCTCGTACGTGGCTCGACTGGCCCGTATGTAGCTGTGGGTCTCATACGTAGCTTAGTCGGCTCGTATGTAGGTTATTGTCTCGTACGCGGCCCGACCGGCCCGTGCGTAGCTGTTGGTCTCATACGCGGCTTAATTGGCTGGTATGTACGTGGTTATCTCCTACGAGGCCCGCCTGGCTCGTAGGTAGTTATTGTTTCATACGTAGCTTAGTTGGCTCGTATGTGGTTATTACTCGTGTATAGCTTGTTAGCTAGTACACAGTTAGTTGTGCTATCTAGGGTGATGTTACCACCCTAAGGGCTATCGACCATCAAGACATATGTTTCTACCCTAAGGAACTGTGGAGGAGTCGCTCCTTGTGTACCGTCGAATCTTAACCAGGGTAGGTTGATCGAGGACCGGAGTATAGACAGAATCCAAGTCTAGGGTAGCGGCGTGCGTGTATATTCGCAACGGTCAAAGTCTTGGATCGATGAGCCACGAACCGGGTCCTGAAAGATTCTGGTAAATCTAGGTTGAGCGGCCTAGTAGAGTTGTCTTGCGAAGCCTAATTTAAGGCCTAGCATGTTGTGTTATAATATCGTCATCCCTAGGATTGTTCGAGTCAGGGACATCACTAGGATAGTGACTTATAAGGATCAGTTTACTTAAACCCTTTTGCCGGGAGAGAGGGGTCAGTTGTAGGGGGCCCCTTACACTAACTCGTCTCTTGAGGCAGATCATAGGTGGTGTACCGGGTTGTACCTTCCCGTCAAAGGGATACGTACGGTGCCGTCTCACAAGTTGAGGACACGGGTTGCGTATCTCGCGCTGTTAATTCCTGGAGTACCGTGGCTAGGGGTGCCACAGGATGCATTGTGCAGTCCTGCGCTTGCGATACCCCAGAGGGTGCCACAGGGTAGGCTTTGCGCTACCCTGCGCTTGCGAAACCCTATAGTGTGATTTTTGGAATGACACCCGATACATTGGGTTCGTCTAATTTGAGTGAGGTCCGGTTAGCCGGGTCGCGGTGGCGAACATAGACACCACGGGCGAAATGCAACAGTGGCACATGACCACATCTGCAGCCTCGCGAGTCACGTGTAGTTGTCAGGAACAGGTTGTGTGCAATTAGAATTCATAACGCGGGTTCAAATCCCTATATATGGAGAAACGGCTTGAGATGGAGTTGCATGTAGTATGGGCTGCATGTTGCTTTCGGAGACTTGCTGATATTAGAATAGGAGCATCCTAGTTCTATGTAAACATCGCATTATAGTCTAGTCATAGCACTCACGTACACTTAAACTACACCATTGCTATATTTTGTATATTGTTTAGAAGATTCGCTGCTATATGATCAGCCTTTAAGCGTCAGTGAATACTGACGTCCCCACTTCCATAGATACTGGATCGCCGAAGTACAAAGGAGAGATTCAAGAGGACTCAAGGCAAGGAAAGCAAGGAGTCAGTATTAAGTTTAGTTCCGCTGCAAAATATGTATTGATTCTGTATTAGTTAAGAAGTACTCTGATGTAAGATGTGGAGGTTGTAATACTTAGAAATGTAAAGGCAATATTGTAACTCCATTGTAAAGTATTACAGTTGTACAGTATTCAGACTTGTAACACATTGTGTATTGAATAAAAAGTTTTAAATTCTCCTGTTTTTCTGTGTATTGTGACTAATTGAAGAAAAGGTCTTGACTCGTGTCACGGTTTCCCAGTGTCGGAAATCGGGGCGCTACAGATCCAATAATACATTTTAACAAAAATAGTTTGAAAGCGGAAAACTAATTTACAAAAATTTAAAATACCGACAATACACAAAAAATACATTTTCAGGGAAACAAGGGGTTACACAATTTGAATTGGAAAGTTGCTGTCTTGGTGTTGCTGCAACATGTAGTTAGATTTTGACCTAGCTAATTTTCAAATTAATTAGATCTTTGTACATGAGAGTCGTAGCCCCGTAAATCTAGTTTCAGGAACATTCGACGGATTCAAATTCCGAGTTGTAGATCATGAGTTATCATGTTTTCCATACTGCTAGGTATACACATTCCAGATTGTTACTTATAGCACATCGACATGTTTCACAAATTAAAATGTCATGTTAATAGGTGAATAATGACTTGATATTGACTGGAATGTTACTAAACATGATTAGGTTTCAATTTACAATTTTTGTAATATTTTTAAATGATTTTGTAGTTGATTTATATATATAATAACCTTGCACTGAGCTGCTGCTCGAACAGTAGATCAGTAAAGAACTGTCTGGTTGACCTAGCTATTGTATTTGTAATGTGTCGTATGAATATGTGCCGGAACCGGCAGGGAGTTTAGTTTCTAAATCTCATGACAGAACCGATTTCGCTTTCCCGTAGCAGCGGGAAAAGTCAGTTTTTGTACAACAACGTTTTGCTGCCCAGAACTGTATAATTATGTTTTTAAATATAAACATGTTATTTTCATATTTAATAATTGAATTGCAACAAGGGCCAAGACTAAAAAGACACATTTTCACAATGAGGAGGAGCTCTCACCAACCCCAACGTCCAGGTTTATCACCGGAGACCACAGCTCCTACCTCTGCATCCTTTAAACCCTAAAAACAACCCCCCTGCTGCTTCCTCCCATCTCCTGCCCACCACCCACCGCTGCTTCCAACTCCCCCCTATTCTTTCTCCTTCTTGCTGCTCTCCCAGTCTCAACCTCTTCGCTTTAAACCTTCGCCTTCTTGCTTCCATACCGTCGACAATGCTATCGTTGCTCGAACTCAGTGGGTGCGGACCCAATGAGAGGGTCCGCTACCCACTGGCACCAGCACCTTCGTCCTCTCCAGTGGCTTCACCTATGGCGGAGATGGCCACCACTACCTCAACACCCCGACTACAGCACCTTTCTCCCGCACATCCCACCGAAGAGTACACCCCAGCTGCCCCCCCTTTGGCCCCCATACGGTCGAGTCCACACTCCCCTGAAGGAGGAGGCCGCAAGCTCAGATGTGCTCGCTCCCCGACGCGTGCACACCAGCGTGCACATCATCGTTGTGAGGGAAGGAGCCACAATCATCATCGCTACGATGAGGGCGCTGCAAGGGGACATGAGCATGTTTGCCGACAAGTGGAGTTTTACGGGGGAAGGGCCCAATGATGGGGTCCTCCTATCGGCCTTCACAGGCGTAAGAAAACACCTCCGTTAGAGCAACACCACCACCACAACAGGGGGCACTATCAGAGAGACAATGAGCTTGTTTCACGCAGGCAACATCAGTCCCCTACCAAGAACAACACCAAACCAATCCATAAACCACCTCATCAACCACTGCAGTCCTCACTGCAACAACACCAACATAAACTTTCTAACCCCTCCCATCACCACAGCTCCCATAGGGAGCCCCAGGAACCTCTACAAACTGTTGCGACCACCCTACCAAATCCCACCACCATACAGCTCTCATTCCCAACACCAGTGGAGCACCATACTCCCACATCCTACTCCGAGCGAGACCATCGAGGGGTTGCGCTAGGCGGGATGACGGAAGATGGAAACTCTGCTGATGAAGATATGGAGGGGCAGTGGGTTCTGGTTAGGGGAAAGAGGAACAAATAACAAACTAAATCCACTTACCCCCAAGGCGATGAGCTCCAACACAAGAAGAAGCAAAGGAAGGGCAAACGTAAGCCGGCCCCGTGCTTCAATTGCGGGGACCTAGGTGACTTCAGGAGTGAATGTACCAAAGAAGTACGGTGCCTCAAATGTATGATGTGGGGGCATCTCTCGTACGTATGCACCAATGTGGTGGAGACCAAAAGCAATGAAGAGCGACCGGTGAGCCGGGGGAGGTCACCGGACAACCCAATGGTGATCCGATCGGTAAGGAGCCTGGAGATTATCAAGAGCGAAGAAAGATGGCTGTGACAATGGTGCGCAATTGCCAAAATCAGAGCTGGAAGGCCATCAGAGGTTCACCTGATGCAAGCGCTCGCGGAGAAATGGCCTATGAATGCCCATGGCGATTGGGTAGCGAAGAAGTTATGCCATTTGCAATTTCTGGTCTCTTTCCCATCGTCGGAGAAGGTCTCGGAGGTTGTTGGCTTAGGGACTGTCGACTTTGGACATTTCCAAGTCGACTTCAGTGCGTGGACGCCAACCTTCGGAGCGGAGCTCCCTCAGGAAGAAAAATATTGGATTTGGATTCATAACATCCCACTACACTTTTGGAAGAGAGAAGCTATTCAAGAGATTGTGGCAGAGTTTGGAACGGTGGAGGAGTTAGATGAGAAGACGGTACGCCGCTCAGAGTTAATCTCGGCGAGGGCTCTTATTAGGAGCACTGACATTTCTCTTATGCCGCACTTCGCCAAAATTTTCTCCTTCAAGGAGTCGTATCTGGTAAGATTCGTGCTAGACAAGAGAGAACAAGCACTGCCGACTATCCCCTCCCCTGCGCCTGCAACTACTCTCAGAGACAACAGAAGCTACAAACAAGTGGTCTCGCCAACGAAGAGCCTCATAATTCATGGTACTCATGAGATTGAAAGGGCTCACTGGGAGATCATCAGGGCGTCTATGGGGCAGAAGCAGCGCCAAGATACTCCGGCGGTAGGGTTGTGGCCACATAAGGACCTGCCGTACAAAGAAGGTCGAGACAGGAATCTAACCCTTAGACCCAACGGTCATAAGCTCTCAGGACCCTTCAACTCAACGGATCAAACGGTGGCCCTGCTTAACAACTCTCTGGAGGACAGTGCTGCAGCTCAGAGGAAAGGGACAGGGCGCACAGACCACAAAAAGGGAAAAACTCCAACCTCCAACAACATGCAGACTCTGAGACAGGGGTTGGTGGAGGATACCGCCAAGTTGGGGAAGATGACAAGCAATCGACCACTTTCGACCAGAGAGTGGGTAATAAAGGGCTGGTTTTCACCAGAAGCGGAAAAAGAAGCTTCTTTGAAGTAAGCGCCCCAAGAGCCAGAACCCATTCTGGGGAAAGAGAAGACCAGAGATCTGCTCTACCACAGAAAAAGGAACTCAAAGGAGCACGAGCTTGAAGCTGAGGGAGTGGGCAGCAAAGCTGAGGAAGTGGGTGGTAAAGTGAAGCTTTTGGAAAATGCTAAGAATGGGAAAGAAGACGAAGTACCAGCGAAGGCTTTGGTAACGAAGGTAAAAGGGGTCTTCAACGCTTCGTATACCACGCCACATCCTCTTTTCCCATGAAGTCTGATCCAACCGCACCAACCCCCAATCTATAGAGGCCAGCTGGCGAAAGCATACGCTCGCTCAATTTAAACCCAACGGCATCGACACCCACCGATGCCCCCTCCAATGTCACGCTGCCAGCTGGCAAGGGCGGTAGGAATATCGCCCCAACAAGTTAGTCGAGGAGCGAGTGTCTCGAGGAGAGCGGTATGATGGACCGCGGTAGAGGGGAACACGTTTATTCAATGGAAAGTCTAAATTGGGGCCGGGTGTTGGGCTTTTTATAGGAGCTAGTGGGCCCAGAGAGGGGTCCAAAGCGCCTATTATTGTCTCCAGATCTAGTAGCTCTACATTTTTGAACAATCAGACACTTTGTCAGAATGGGAGCGAGCCCACCGAGGGGACCTAGTGAGTCGCCAATCTACGAGCTCAATGAGGAGTCCGCTGTGAGAGTGCCTATTCTACAAGGGGATATTCAACTCACAGATAGTGAGGACCTAGAAGGACGACTTAATCTAGATGAAGAATTTTCTTTGTCTGATGAGGAGTCAAAGGATTTAGAGTGCATCGCTAACACCCAAAGGGAGATCTCGCCTGAGTTGGTCCTATCCACATTCCCAGAGTCAGCACCCGGAGATAGTTCTGGGATGTCACATAGGACAGTTGGGTTCAGAGTTCACAGATCGCCCAAGAGGGCTCATGTGGAGTCCTTGGATGACTATCTCGAGGTAGCAGCGGCTGCTAAAGCTGCTAAATTCGACAACAGAGGTACGACTACTTTTTTAGCTACTATTTTAAATTTTATGTCAGACTCTGATGTATTTTTACTAACTAAAACATATGGGTTAGAGGTGTGTGACACAGACCGCAATGCTTTACTTCTCAATAAAATCAGGGGTTGGGAGACTGATAGGGTTAAGAGTAATGTTGAGAACGCCCTAAGGAATTGCGTTGGGTCGACAGACATCCAAGAGGATGTAGCCGGCCCCACACCCACTCCAATCGATGACACTACCCCCCAATGAATACGCTATTCTGGAATGTTAGGGGGCTGGGAGATAGGGGAAAGAGAGATATGGTAAGAGATGTCATTAGCAATTCCAAGGCGGAAGTGGTGGGGTTACAGGAGACTAAACTCCAGCACAGGCTCAAGCTCAAAAGAATTGGGGGTAACAAAAATCAAGGAATGGGTGTTACGACCGTCACCAGGAGCCTCAGGAGGGATTGCTATAGGTTTCAATTCGGATATCCTCTCTTGCTTAGAGGTGCATAGCGGAACGTTCTCCCTGAGTGCCCGGCTTAAGCGACGGTCCGATGATTGGGTGCAGACAGTGACTGTTGTATACGGGCCGAACGTGGCCACAGACCGAGATGCCTTTTGGCAAGAACTTGTCGATATTCGACGGCGTTGGTCGGGAGCATGGATTGTTGGGGGGGACTTCAACATTACTAGATTTGCCTTTGAGCACAAGGGTAGAGGCTCTAGCGACAGACACAGAGAGGAGTTCAACCGAGTGATTACGGAACTAGAGCTGATCGACCTCCCTGTCAATGACAGACTATTCATCTGGTCTAATATGCAAGCGGCCCCGGTTATGGCCAAGCTGGACAGGATTTTAGGCTCGATGGAATGGGAAGCTAAATTTCCACTGGCTACAGCTAGATCGATCCCTAGACCCACATCAGACCACACCCCAATCCTTCTAGATGTGGGGAATCGCGGAGCCCATAGGCCACGGAAATTTAGATTTGAGAAGGTTTGGCTAGAGATTCAGAGATTTCATCACATGGTAATGGAGAATTGAGCGTCCCAACTTCTGGTAGGGACGCAACATCCCGATGGTGTGAAAAAATCCGCAGGTTAAGAAAGAGGCTGCGTAGATGGAATCGTTCTCAATTCTCGACCATTTGGCGTGCGAAAGATTCCTTTCTGGAAGGAATCGATGAGCTGGAAAGGGTGGGAGAGACGAGAGACCTATCACAGGAAGAAAGAAACAAGCTGCTAGAGCTTCGGAAAAATATCGCCAATCCATACAAGTTGGAAGAGATCAAGTGGCAGCAAAGATCAAGGATTTCGTGGCTCAAGGAGGGAGACGCGAATACAGCCTACTTCCACAGAGTGGCAAGCGCAAGGCGTAGATCCAATGCTGTCCTCTCACTTCAGACGGATACGGGGACACTGCAAGATGAAAATGCGATCTCCGCAGCATTTCAAAATTATTACAAGAGCCTCTTTGGAAGAAAGACTGATTTCAGGATTCCATTGAGGGAGGATTACTGGCAGGAATACCCGGAATGAGTCAACGCAAATTTTCTCCTCTTTAGAGGCACCTTTCTCAGAAATGGAAGTGAAAAAGGCCATCAACCAAATGGGAGCAGACAAGTCCCCGGGACCAGACGACTTTCCAATGATGTTCTTCCAGGTGTTCTGGGAATAAATCAAAGGGAACATTATGGCATTGATGGAGGATTTTTTCCATAACAATCTCATATTGGGCATGTTCAATTTTGTGGAAGTGGTCTTTATACCAAAACAGGAGGAATCTAAGCGCGTGGGGAATTTTAGACCAATTAGCCTCATCAACTGCTCGGTAAAAATCATCACAAAGGTCCTGGCCATCCGCCTGGGGAGTATTATGGATAGTGTAATCAGCAAGACCCAGACAGGCTTCATCAAGGATAGATGTATCTTAGATTGTGTGGCCACTGCCGAACAAGTCATCCACCACTGCCATAAGAGCAATTATAAGAACTTCCTCCTTAAACTGGATTTTGAGAAGGCATACGACTCTGTCGATTGGGAGTGTTTTCTAGAAGCTCTCAGAGGGAGAGGTTTCGGGGATAAATGGGTTAGATGGATCAAACAGTGTTTACTTACGATTAAAACGGCTGTTTCAGTGAATGGGAGGCCAGGGCCGCCATTTCCTTGCAAGAAAGGACTCCGGCAAGGGGATCCGTTATCCCCACTGCTATTCATAATCGTAGCAGATGTTCTTAGGGGAATGTTAGAAAATTGCAGGAAAAAGGGCTGGATTACGCCCGTGGCCAGCAGCAGTTCCAACCAAGGGTGTATGATTCTTCAGTACGCTGATGACACCATACTCTTTGGAAATGGAAACAGATTAGAAACAGTTTGCTTTAAAGGAGCCCTCTACTGTTTTGAAGCCTGGTCAGATCTCAGGATAAATTTCCACAAGAGTGCACTAATTCCCATTACACTCTCCGATGAAGTAGCGCGAGAACATGCAACCATTTTAAATTGTGTGAGGAATGAGTTTATCAAATACTTAGGGCTTCCACTCAGGCCAAGAAAACTCACTAAGTCGGATTGGCTGCCTATAATTAACAGGGTAGAGGACAGACTAGCTGGCTAGAAAGGAAAATCGCTTTCGCTAGGAGGTAGAGTAGTACTCATCAATTCAGTACTATCCAATCTACCCATCTACTACATGTCATTTTTTGAGCTCCCTAAGTGGGTTATCCAAAGGATTGACCAAATCCGAAAATGATTCCTTTGGAAAGGGGCAGATTCGAATAGGGGGGTGACCACCTGATCAAGTGGAATATCGCTTGCATGAAGAAGAAGCACGGAGGGCTAGGCATCATCGACCTTAGAGATATGAATCTTGTCCTTTTGGGGAAGTGGTGGTGGAAGGTTTTTCACCACAGCGGGAAGGATGTCAGAATTTCATTCAGCCATATCTGCGAGGAAAAGGCACGAGAAGTCTGGGCTTCCGAGTAGGGTCCAGAGTCTCGCGGTTCTGGAAAGGAATTACCAAAGCTAGCGGACCATTCAGTTCGGCAGTTATGTCAACTATTGGTAATGGGCGGTCCACCAGGTTTTGGTGGGACAAATGGTGTGGTGCACATTCACTAAAAGAAACTTTCCTCGAACTGTATGACAAGACGAGTCGACCAAATATATTGGTTGCCAAGGCTTGGAGGAGGGGAAAGTGGAAGCCTAAATTCCGAGGAGCTCTTAACTCAAGTTTACATCAGCAACTGGTCGAACTACAAGCACACATCACACAGACCGGGACAAGATGCGTCCAAGGCCCAGATCAGATGCGGTGGGGACTTGAGCCCAAGGGTACATTCACGGTAAGGTCCCTATACCATCAGATTCACTTTTGGGGATGCAAACCCAGTTGGGCACAGGTATTATGGAAGGCGAAAACACCACTTAAAGTCAGAGTCTTTCTTTGGCTAGTACTCAACAACGCAATCCTCACCAGAGAGAACCTAGCCAAAAGACAACCCCAGATTGCGACCGACTGTGGATTCTGCAACATGTACACGGAGAATTTAAACCACCTTTTTATTCACTGTCCAAGGAGTAAGGCGACTATGGTAGAGGTTTTACGAGCCCTAGGAACAAGTGAATACCCTAGCGAATATGAGGACCTGTGGGTTGGCCCCAAATTTGCAACGGTGCGTCATGAAATGAAGGAGGCATGGTACATTGCCATTGCGGCTACTACATGGGTGTTATGGCTAGACAGAAATAACTTTTATTTTCGTGCTTCATGTAATAGTATTTCTGGTAACCTTACTCATATCATGCATCTTATTTCTTTTTGGGCTACAGCTGCCGCCACAGGGGCGAGAGGAAGGATTGCCAGAGTCTTCTAGGTGGAGGACTTCGACGATGAGGAGGTAGAGTTCGGGCTGACACTGGATTGAGAGGCAGAACCTCGCTAGCTGCACTCGATACTAGTTTGGTCTTGACCTACTGTACTTTTGGTTTTATTTTGAGGATTCGACCCACCCCCCAGGGTTCTGTTGGGGGTTTATGTTTTATTTACTGCTCTGTTTTGTATTTCCTGTTATGTACTTTTGTATCCTTCCCGGCACACCGGGGTTGTTTTATTAACTGCTTATTAATGAAACAGGGTGACTTTATTCCACCTTTTACCTAAAAAAAAAAAATTGAATTGATACAGTAGATAGATCGAATGACTGTATATCATGTACTGCATGGTTTATTATTGCAACTGTTTCACTAATTATATCGACTGCCTGTATACCGATTATATGTATACGACTAAATCACATTAAAAGAATGACAAGTCGGGGTAATAAGGGTACGACATAATAGTGGATAATATAGGGGACTGTACTCAGAAGGGAGCTCGTGGTTTTCCTACCATTACTGAATTACTGAATGATTGGATGACTGAAGGACTGAATAACTGAATGACTGAATGACTGAATAACTGAATATGGATTCCTATTTACATGTTTTCCCGAGTACATAATCTATATAATTCACTGCTAGAGTCAAAATGTTCACTTGATTGATATGCAACCGAACCTGTGGTATGGGACATATGATTGCGTGCATTAGATATGACTGATTAAGTGAATAGACTTAAGATTAACACTGAGCACATGCATATTCCTGTTACATGTCCTGTTTACAAGTTATATGATTCCTGTTCACCAGTTCCATGATTTCTGTTTACATGTTACATGCTCAGTTTACCATTTACATGAGCTTGTTTACAAGTTACATGTTACACGATTATAAGTTACAATATTCCTGTTTATACTACATATTTCCTGTTACATGATTCCTTGTTCCCTGTTATATCCTTGTTCTTGTTACCTACTTGCTTGTATTACTTGCATCCCATTACTTGCTCTAACGGGTACCATCTATCTTTCTTTGAGTTAATGTTTTACAGGTACAGATGATGGGTTACTGGAAGGACTCGACAGACTGTTATTGCATTGTATATTCTCTGGCTATTTTGTAAGTTCTTGTATCCCAAATATTGATTATTGTATTATATTCTTTGTTTATGTGATTATTACTGTATTGTTGAGCTTGCTGGTATTGTACAACTTATGGATAATATGAGTTGCTATACTTATATCATTCGCTGAGCCTCAATTACGTGCCTGTGTTTTCGTATAACGGGAAGCGGGGCGTGACAACGTTAGACCTTACCAGCGGCACCTCTCCCGTGAGGAGGCCGAGTATGCTCTAAAAGAAGTACATGAGGGGAATGAGAGCGGTCATGTGGGAGCAAGATCCCTCACCCACAAGTTTCTCAATCATGGATATTTTGGCCTGCACTCCTTAACAATGCTCAGAAGTATGTTCGCCAATGTGTCTCCTGCCAGTGATTCTCATCAATCAATCGGATGCCCCAAGCGGAGGTTAGTTCCATGTTGAGTCAAATCCCCTTAGCTATGTGGGAGATGGATTTACTTAGACCGTTCCCCCCATCAACTAGACAAAGAAGCTTCCTCGTGGTAGCTATTGATTACTTCTCCAAGTGCACTGAGACAGAACAACTAGCAACCATCATGGAGCACAAAGTTCAACAATTCTTTTGGGCGGACTATCCTCTCTTTGCTTGCTCTCCTTTAATGAAGAGCAGAACTCCACTGATCTCTAGGGCAACCTCGACCTTATCGAGGAAGTCCACGAGAAATCTAACTTGCGGAAACACATTTATCAGCAAAGGGTAGAGAAATTCTACTACAAGAAAGTCCACCCTACCAACCTCAAGGAAGGATACATCATCATGTGGAAGCTAGAAACCTCTAGTCCCCACAAGAAGGGAAAGCTCACTCCAACTAGGAGGGGCCGTACAAGATCTCCAAAGTAGTCTGCCCAGGGGTGTACCGACTTGAAGAACGGGGGGGGGGGGGGGGATATCAAGGACCTGGAATGTCGAACATCTGATGAAGTATCACGAGGGTGTTTAACACCCTCTAGTAGAAGTAGGGTTTTCAGTTATCAATAAGGCCGATACTTGTGATACAGCGAAAACATGTAATAAAGGCTAGCCACCATCAAGGCAGCCACTTAGTTTTCATTTCAATAAAACTTAGCATTTTTCTAATAAAGATCTTTGTACAAGCCTCATAGCTATCTCCCTGAGTCACATTTATGACTCATTAAACAACAAGTTCGGAGTTCAGCATGTCCCTAAGGGTTGCCTTCACAACTTGCTTGGATAACCAAGTTTGGAGTCAAACAATTGGTTCGACACCGCTGTAGTCGCTTGTAAACGAGCTAGTGCAGAGTAGGGCTCACCATTTGGAATTGCTCTTTCAACTTGTTGCAATTTATGAATAATAAGTTTGAAGTCCAACACTTGGTTCGACACCGCTTTAGTCACTTGCGAACGAGAAGTGTGGAGCAGGGCTCACCATTCAGGCTTGCTCCTGCATCTCGTTGCAATTTTTAAATAACAAGTTTGGATTCCAGCACTTGGTTCGATGCCACTTTAGTCGCTTGCGAATGAGCAAGTGCAGAGCAGGGCTCACCATGCGGAATTGCTCCTACAACTCGTTACAATTTTCAAATAATAAGTTTAGAGTCCAACTCTTGGTTCGACGCCGCTTTAGTCGCTTGCGAATGAGAAGTGCGGAGCAGGGCCCACCATTCAGAATTGCTCCTGCATCTCGTTGTAATTTTTAAATAACAAGTTCGGATTCCAGCACTTGGTTCGATGCCACTTTAGTCGCTTGTGAATGAGTAAGTGCGGAGCTCACCATTCGGAATTGCTCCTACAACTCGTTACAATTTTCAAATAACAAGTTTAGAGTCCAACACTTGGTTTGACACCACTTTAGTCGCTTGCGAATGAGCAAGTGTGAGCATGGCTCACCATTCATAATTTCTCCTTCAACTCGTTGTAATTTTCAAATAACAAGTTCAGAGTCCAATACTTGGTTCGACGCCTCTTTAGTCACTTGCGAGCAAGCAAGTGCGGAGCAAAGCTCATCGTTCAGAATTGTTCCTACCACTCATTAACCCCCACAAACACTTCAACCAACAAGTTTGGAGTCCAATACTTAGTTCGATGTCGTTTAGTCGCTTGTGAACGAGTAAGTGCGGAGCAGGGCTCACCATTCGGAATTGCTCGTGCACCTCGTTGCAGTTTTCAAATAATAAGTTCAGGGTCTAATACTTGATTCGATGCTGCTTTAGTCACTTGTGAACAAGAAAATGTGAAGCAGAGCTCACCATTCAGAATTGCTCCTATAATAACGTTAAAAACAAGTTCAGAATTTACAATCATGGCTCGAAATCGCCCCTACAACTCGTAAACAATTGAGTTTGGGGTTCAAAATGACCATTCAAACTACTCATGAAACTCGTTAAACCATTCAACAAGCAAGATGGAATCCAACCCTTCCCTAGAGCTGCTCCCACAACTCACCTCGGGACAACAAACCTCCTCCTCATATATCCTCTGTGGCGAAGTTCATCTTCTCATCCTCCCGAAGGCAGAAAAGTCGCGGGCTTATTCTGACCCTGAAGACAGATGGTTCCTTAATCGACTTCTGAATAGAACTTGTAGACCCTCGAGTCCTCTTCGTAACAACATGTCATAAACCCCAATTTGACCATTGTAGCACCAGGAATGTACGTTATATTGCAGCAGCACTAAAAAATTTGTCACGCCCCGCTTCCCATTATATGGAAACACGGGCAGATAACTGAGGCCCAGCAAATGATATAAGTTTCCAAAGTCACATCATCCATAAACTGTACAAATATAATCTCAACAATATAAAATATAACCACAACCACACATGAAAGAATAATCACATAAACATGAATAATCCATGAAAAGTTTCACAAACTAACCAACATCTGGAAAGAAATAAGCTTCGGGTCGAAAATGCCCGCAATACAATGTATATAAAATAACAACAATAGTAACTAAGAGAAGCATGAAATAAGATTATTACTGCAGGCAAAGATTTGACTTTATTCTCTAGAGGAGTTGTTCATCAAGTCCTTCGGTCATTCCCTCTTCAGTACCTGCAATCTCCACATCTAGAGTTGGGGGGGAGGTCCGTTAGAGCAAGACACATACCGCAAGTAGTAATAAGCAAAACAGGAACAAGAAGTAGACATAACAGGAAAAGCAATAAGAACTGGAAATTCAATTTTGGAATAAGCATGATAACGAGAAACAATATATGTAACAAGAAGGAAACAAAACTGAACAAGAAGGGAAACAAGAACTAGCAATGTAATTGTAATACAACATGATCAAGTGTAATGCAAGTAACAACTGAAACTAGTCTCAACATATAAGCAATCGGGAAATATGAATCATGTAACGGGAAACATGTCGTATAAACAGAAATCATGCAACTTGCAAACATGAATCTTATAACTTGTAAACAAGAATCACGTAATCTTGGAAACAGAAATGTCATGCCCCGCTTTCCAAAAAGAATACAGAATACGGATACGCAACAAAAGTCCAGTGAATGATTTTCATCATCCATATGCTGTTCAAGAATCTTTACAATTTTTCACAAGAATAATCTGAGTCGGAAGCGAAAGAATCAATCAATCATGCACATATGAACCAAAATACCAACAAGAATACTTGAAACCAAAATAAATTAATCTCAAAAAATCATGATCTGAATAAGTCAAATATTCTGAGTTGCATTGCCTAAATACAAGAATAAATCCAAGTATCAAAATACAATTTTGTTCAAGCAAGCTATAAGAAATAATAATAATAAAATCCAACGCTAATACTTCATGTCACCAATACCGTTTGGAACCTGTTCTCCAAAATCTGCAATTTAATAATTGCAGAAAAGAGGAAAAGAGAAAACAAGGTACCCGTCAATTGCAAGTTACGGGCCGCTTGTAATGCAGGATACAAGTACATGAAAAAAACTAACAAATAACATGGAATATGCATGATAACAAAACAAATAACATGGAATATGCATGATAACAAAATAGATTACTAGCATGGCAAGATGAACAAGTACAAGTGGTATGTCTCAAGTGTCAAGTAAACAAGTATCATGTAAACAAGTATCAAGTATCAAGTATCATGTAATCATGTATCAAGTGTCAAGTTCCAAGTCCCATGTATCATGTAGTCAAGTATCCAGCAAGCATGTATCATGTTCAAGTATCATGTTCAAGTCTTGTAGTGATTACTATCTAGGTGGCACTTCATGCATTCCAGCTTTTACTACATGGTTTCTACAATAAATAGTTTCGCTTTAGATTTCATAGTGGACCATAGAGGGCAGTGCATTCAGGGATCAGGATAACAAAAAATAGGTTCATGAATCAAACAGGTACATGAATCATCCGATTCATGCAGCAAAAGGTTCATGAAGCAACATGTAACAAGTACATGAATCAAAATGGGAAACACGGACACCCTTCCGAGTCCACGTTTCTGAATTATTTACTACTAGAATTTTTCCTTAAACCCCGACTTGGTTATTTATTATTATGTCAAACAAGAATGTATGTGTCACGAAACAAGCAAGTATAATATGGTATAATCAAGTAACAAGTTCAAGTTGCAAGATAAACATGTACAGATGCAAGATAACACATAAAAGGATAAAATAACCAAATTTCTAATTCAGGACAGTAAGACCATTCTGAAGTAAAACTGAAATTTCCGTTGTTATAAAAAAGAAAATTTGGATCCGTTGAAGAATCTGGAAAATAGACCCCCTTCTGAATCCAGAAAACATATATAAGTCATATAGTATTTCACAAAATCATAACTCAAAACAGGTTTGAATCTAGAAAATACGTTCAGTCAGAAATCAGCATTTTGTATTCACAGTCAGAAAAACAGTATCAAAACATCTCAAATAAATCCAGGAAAAATATGGGGTATTCCTCTATATGTCTAGTATCAGAATATATAGTTTCATAATTTTCCAGCAAGATTAGTTTAGTCATAAAAAATCAGAAAATATCAGGAAACGATAGTTTTGCAAATCTGGAATTTCCAACACTGTACGAAAACTGTAATATCTCGCAAACCGTGAAACGAAATCCAAATCTGCCAAAGAGAGATGAAAATAAACAATATAATCTAACTTTCATATTTCATAAATATTTTTCATACAAGAAAAGAAATTAGGGTGAAAATACAAATCTTTACAGAACAGCGGTCAAAATCCAACAAGTATAGTTTTCATAAATAAGCATGAAACGGCATATAAAACTCATCAATAAAATCCACTAAAATTCTGGGTAATCCCTAATTAGATATAGAAACACTGACCAAAATTTCAGATCAAAATATTATGCTAAGCACTAGTATCAAAATAATTTAGTCATCAAAATCATCAAGAAACGAAATCTGGAAGTGAAATACACCTCTGTAGTAAAGCATTCATATTTCAGACATACGAAAACGAAATCGATCAAGGTCAGAGGGATTAGAAATAAGACGAATTCCTCTAAAAATCATGTTTTATACTGAAATTAAAATTCTGACCTTAATATGGTCTAAATCACTGATCAAGTCAAATTATCGACAAAATACAGAATTTCCTTTAGGAACAAAACCAACATGAATCACACGAAACTTGGTCGAAACATAGCTAAATATGAATTAGAGTCTACTAAGTGTCCAAACAACATGAAATAGGGTATATACGATATGACCACAACAAGTATACCACATGTATCTCACAAGCACACAAGTTCTCATAATGGTTTCACATATACATCACATCAAGAAACGGTCACCTCTAGGTTAATTCATGTCATATGTAACGTGAGGCAACTAGGGTCAATAGCACTGTAGAGACAATACTCATCAGGAATACATAACACACGAGCTGTCTCTAGAACCCAACTACAGTACAAGCGGTATTTATGACTTGTATCATACAAAAGAATTGAGTACAAGTTGCTTGCCTTAACCGATGACGAAACGACTCCAAGCAAGAATAACGGGAACGGATTTTCGGGCACGAACACAACGAACGGATCACAAACCAATCATGAACACACTATCACGAACAAGATGAAGACGATCGAGATCACGAACACAATCGGACGGCTGAGATCGAAGATCAAGATCAACAAGATTGTACGGCCCAAATCAAGGTGATGATGAAGTTGATGATGATCGCGATCGAATGGCCAAGATCACCCCGATGGTGACGATCAAGACACTACAACAAACTAAGTCTTCACCGGCATTTTTACCCCGGCGCTTTCTAAAAGCGCCGGGGTAGAATATAAATTTCTGGAAAGTAAATAAAAAAGAATTTTCTACCCTGGCATTTAATATAAAATGTCGGGGTCTAATTATGTACCCCGGCGTTTCTTAAAACACGCCGGTATAGGCTATAATATCCCCCATATTCACTTAATTTTTCACTTATTTTTTTCTTTTCTTTCTCCCACTCCCTCTCTCTCTCTCTCCCCTTCTCTCTCACGAACCCAACACCCCCCCCCCCCCCGTCAACCTCCAGTTCTCAACGCCGGGGTCTATTTTTTTTTTTTCATTCTCCCTCGCCCACTCTCTCTCTCTCTCTTTCTCTCCCCCTCTCTCTCACGAACCCAACACCCCCCTTCTCTCACAAACCCTAGCCCCCGATCACCGTGCCCCCAACCTCGTCGTTGCCGTTGCCGATGCCGCTGCAGTACTCATCGCCTTTTCCGCGCTATCACTCTGATCACTGTCATCTTCCTCCCTTTCTCAAACCTTAGGTATGAATTTGAGAATTTGAGAATTCGTTAATTTGTAAATTTGATAATTTGGGATTGGGAGAAGAATAATTAGGGTTTGGGGTTGTGGAATAATTAGGGTTTGTGTTATTTGTTAATTTGTGTATTTGATAATTTGAGATTGTGAGAAGAATAATTAGGATTTGGGATTGGAAAAATTATTGTTCAATCTTGGAATTGCCATCGATTTTTTTTGTTCAAATTAATAACTTTTTGGTAGAGAGCAGCTTTGCTCATCATTGTAACCTTAATCAGGTTTTATTTTCTTCTATTGTATATATTTTAGGCTTAAATTAGTGTAGGGGTTACTTTTTTGTTTTCATGTACACGTTTTTTGGTTATAATGTAATACATATGTGTTGATGGAAACCATGGGTTCTACTTTGGATTACTTGGTCACAACAATTGTTTTTTTTTATTACTGGTTGATAGATGTAATAACCATCATTGACTTACAAGCACCAATATATTCGATTTTTTATTTTAGGAACTTTATCAAGTCATTCATGATAACATTTCCCTTTACAGGTACTGGTTTTGTATACTCTTGATAGTTTCCTTGTCCTTTTCCCTTTATTACCATTTCTCTTCCCTTTATTTTGTTACTATAATTATTTTTAAAATGAAATAATGTTCTAGATAGTTTCCATCAACACATATGTTGTGTTCTAGCTAGTACTAATTAACTGAGTTGGATGGTATGGGCTGATAATAGTTGAAAACTTAACTGTTAATTATCGTGGTATGTAATTAATAATTCAACAGGGAGCCTTTGTGAAGCTTGTAAATGCAGGACTTATTAGAATTTGTGTTGCAGTTTGAGAAATGTGTGTACTGTATGAGGTATATTTATACTTATATAGGAAGAGTGAAGACTTGAGAGTAATGACTATTCTCTTTGGAACTCATTGGTTTGTGCAACAAATGGGCAAAATGGAATTATTGTAAGGGGCATTTTTTGTTTGGATTCTTTAGATAAAGATGTGCATTAGTGTTTGAATCATGATGTTTCAGACTTCCAGTTGGTCCTTTAACATCCTACAAAGGCACGCACCTATTGGTAAGATCAGTTATTGGAATAACTATGTTCTTCCTTCTTCTGGTATTTCTTTTGTTCCTTCAGGTGTTTTGTTGGGATAATTGCAATTTGCACTTGTTTGTACCAGCTGAGGAGGTGTATAATAATTATGTAGGCTGGTCAGGAGGATAGAACAGGTAATTTTTATTTTTCAAATTTTGAGATAGAACAATAAAGTGTAGTAAACATCGTCCAAAATTCTAGATTTTTGAAGTTGCATCCACATGTTAATGCTCCAACATGAATATCCTTTCAGGAGTTACATTGTTGATATCCAGATTGCAACAAAATTATAAGCGGTTTTGGCCGATGGAATGAATCCAAGCTAAAGCACAGTTAAGTTATCTTCTTTAATGTCTACTCCAGAAATATATAAGCTATAAGCTTGACATGGTAAATTTTATTTCTCATTGACCTTATAGTTGAATCTTGAAGTTTGGCTAGAAGTGTCGTATGCATCCTTGTCTCGTCTGATATTTGTTTTTGAGGGCATCTGTCCGAATTTGGCTGTTGTCTCTCTAAATTATGAAGTGTTCATCTTCATCCTTTTATTTGTAAAGATTTTAAGTATGAATTTTGTGTGAGGGATCGATAGTTGGGTCCATTACACTTAAAAAAAATTATTAAGCCCACCACTGAATCTGAGCTCACACTTTCTAACCTGTTGTTTGTCAAAGTACACATAACTTGAAGTTGTTAGCAGAAAAATGAAGCCTACATACCATGGTGTCAATTTGTAGGTGGATGGTTGAAGACCGATATGGTTAAGAATGTCATGGATATCTTGAAGTTTATGTTAGAAAATTGGTCCACTTCAAGCTTGACAATATATAATACCTTGAATTATGTGCATATTTTCTTAGGAGATGTCAATTAATTGTAGGAGATACTTAGGGAATTCAGGGAAAGGTGTGGGGAACCCGATCTTTATTCTTATAGTTCTGTTACATATGCTTATGGGAGGCGAGATAGGATGCAGGATTCCTTATTGCATCCTATCAAGCTATTCCTTATTACAGTTGCCTATAAGATCTTTATTCTTATATTTTTGTTTTAGAAGTCATGTAAATAGAGTTTTAGCAAAGATCACCACACACAGATCACCACACTGTGCATATTTAAGCTTGAGGTCTGATTCTGCTAGCCTATTTTTGCTCTTCTTTATAGTTTATACCTGGAGAAACATTATGTATTAATTAAAATATATAAATTTTAAATATATCAGTCTCATTCTTTAAATTCATATTCTTTAAATTCTGTAGTTAAAGATATCAAGCTACTTGCCCGTTGCCTTTTGACAAAGCCAAGCTTTGGCAAGGAAAAAGTGGGCCCCAACTCAAGCAGCAGGTTCAGAAGCAGTTCAGGAATTTAAGGTTTATTTCTGAAACTCTTTGTTGCTTATAGGAAATTGAAATTATGTAATGTGACTCTTAAATTGATGCTCTTTGCATATTTAAGTGCTCTGATGGACTGCATGGGTTGTGAGAAATGCCGCCTTTGGGGTAAGCTTCAAGTTCTTGATGGGAAAAGGGTAACTTCTAATGAGTGAATTGGTTAGTTAAGTCTCTCTATGATTTGGGCTATGTATTTATGCTAAGTGTAGACATATTTGTTTATAAGTTTAGTCAGATTGAAGCTATTTATTATAGGTAGATTTATGACCAATCTCCATAATAGTTTTCCATTTTATGTTCACAGTTTGAAATTGATGTGGTCAGTTTATTGGTAAATGTAAATATATTATAGTAAGACATGATTCGTAACTGAAGTGTAAAATGGATTTTGGGTAAATACTGTTAGTTTCATGCTCTATAACAAATTATGAGTATGCATGAAGACTTCCTAATAACTCCTTTAGTTTTATTTTTTCGGACTAATGTGGTTAGTTTCTTGTTATATGTAAAAGACCATGCCATAAATAAGTTGTGTGCTTTAACCTTTTTTGGTAAGATAAGCGTATGAATACTTTGCTATACAAGTTTGTAAACTTGATCCCTATGTGCGTATGTTAAAATCTTCATTTTGAAGGCTTACGAATGTGACAGTTGACAAGACCCCTAAAGGCTTACGAATGTGACAGTTGACAAGACCCCTATAATTTAGCATTTTTGTGTACAACAGATCAAGGAATTGGTTTTTAATAAAACTCATCTTTGTGTGGCGTTGTGTCACTGAACTTCTATCATTCAATTTTGTGTTGATCTTGAAGATCTGTTCTTTATGAGGTTCAGATGGAATGCTCTTTTGCCTGGTTTGAAAAGTTACTTTCATAGCTCATAAATTGTGTGGGTAGGCTCAATTTCTTCACTATTATTATCACTATTATCACTAATATCAATTCTTTGTCACTGCATTTATGTGTCTGCAATGGTCTAGAGAATGAAAATCATAGTGCTTCTCTAACATAATCATGAACAGACAACTGGAGTGTGAAGGCCATTAGAAGGAAAACCACAGGCACCGGCAGGATGAGGTACCTTCGTCATCTGCCTAGGAGGTTCAAGAGCAACTTCAGAGAAGGTACTCTAAAACCTCAAATTTATATTTACTTCCATTCTTTCATATTTTTTACATAAACTCCATGCTTTTCGATTGCATAGCCTTGGTGAAATTTTAATGCAATGTAGCTGGACTTGTATTTGCCTCAATGTTTGATTTGCCAACCTTTTTATAGAGAGAACAATCAATCAATTACCTCAATCTAATAGTTAAACGAGACTGTTATCACGCATTGCACCTTAACCATGCACGCACATGGAAAAGCCAGTTATCAAATCTAATTTTATCTGTTAACCAACTTAAAGTTGACACAATTATCATAAACCAGCTGACAAAATTAAACTCGATACATCATAATTGAAGGGCTTCATCATTGTGAATTTGTATATGATCCACACTGTAGTAATATTTTTTAAATTTTATTTGAACTCTTTTTAATAGGAACTGAAGCTGTTCCGAAGAAGATGCCTGCCGCAGCAGCTACCTTTTAAGTGTGATGGACTGCACAGCTCTCTGTGATTTTCTTATTGATTCCTCTGTGAAATTAGTGTACTCATAGGAAGTGTTCAGAATTTCTTATTGATTCGGTAAGCATACAAGGATTTAGTTAGTATTATTAAGCATAGAACATTTAAAATTGTTCACCATTTCCCTGTAGGTCAATGGAGAGGTGATAAACATGTGCAGTACATGCATGTATCTAAATCTTCTTATTTGAACAGCTGCAACAGCGACACCAACACCACACACACACCATAGTGTTGACAGCTTCTCGAGTATTATTGGTTAGGATGAATAGATCATGATTTACATTTTACAGGATATAGAAGACTTAACCATCTATGTAAAAAAAAATAACATAAAATAAAATAAAATAAAATAAAATAAAATAAAATAAAATTAAAATTAAAATTAAAATTAAAATTAAAATTAAAATTAAAATTAAAATTAAAATTAAAATTAAAATTAAAATTATTTTTTTAATAAAAATGTTTACCTTCCCCGACGTTTTTCAAAACGCCGGAGAATTTTTTCACCCCAAAAATAATAATCAATAAAAAAATAAAAAAAAGTGTACATCGGCGTTTCCTAAATGCCGGGGTATATTACCCCAACACCGACGCTTTTGAAAACGTCGGTGTAGGCCGCCAAACAATCCCCGGCACGCACTCCACCGGCACTTGTTGTGGCGCTTTTCCAAACGCCGGTAGTTTATTCACCGGCATTTATAAATGCCGGTGAAGCCCCAAAAAAGCGCCGGGAAAGACCTTTTCTTTTGTAATGAGATGATGGTGATCAAACAGATCCGATGGCCCAAATTCAAATAACCAACTCACTGCGCTATCACCAACAGGGGACATGGCAGACAATGGAACACACCGCAACATTGCGAGAGTACACACAGCAAGAGGCGCGGGGAGCGGCTGCAAGGACTGGCCGGCGGCCAGGGGATTGCGACGTGACGGAACCGACTGCTAGTGCCGGCGGAGGGAAGAACAACGCAGAGGATGGGGGCTGCTGTTAACTGGCTGACGGGAGGAGCAGCACAGGGTAGCTGCGCTGGCCGCTGGGATGTGCTGGTCGGCGACTGGAGTGGCGGAGGGAAGGCGCTGCAGTCGTTGGCAGTTGCTGGAGTGTCGGAAGGGGGAACCAGGGAGAGAGGGACGAGTGGGAGGGGGGCAAAGAGAGGGTGCGACAGGGAGCAGTGACCAGGGGGGTTGCTTGCTGTGCTGTCGAGGCGGGGGGTCGGGATGGCATAAGGAACAGAGGATGAGAGGGATGGAGGTCGGGGATTGGAAGGACCGGAAGGTGGGTTTAGTTGAGAAGGCAGCTAGGTTTGGATGGGGAAGGTGAACAGGCCAGGGTTTCAATATATATGGGTATAGAGATATTTAGGGTTTTAGGCTGAAGAGATTCTGAACGGGTTGGGTTGAATGCTATCGGGCTTAGGAGTTAATAGGGAATGAGTTAAGAATATATATAAATGAGATTTAATAGGGTTTTAGGGATAATATATAAATAAAAATAGGGTTTTTAATATACAAAATGTAATTTGCATTAAAATATAAAATTTATTTGAAATAAGTACAAATTTAATTAATACATAGAAATAGGTTTTTAAATTAACAAAAGGATAATAAAAGAAGAAAATTGATAATAATAATAATAATAATAATAATAATAATAATAATAATAATAATAATAATAATAATAATAATAATAACAGTAATAGTAATATAACTGATAACAATAATAATAATAATCATAAACAATGACATAAGAAAATTTTAACAAAAGAATTTAAAAACGGGGAAATTAATTTACAAAAATTTTAAATACAGAAAATACACAAAAATACGTTTTTGGAAAAATAAGGGTTACAAATCCTACCCACCTTACAACAAAATTTCGTACTCGGAATTTGCTTAGGCGGTACATAGGACAAGGCAAAAAGCAAACTGGGGGGGAAACAAAACAAAGACTAAAAGGGAAATGAACAAAGCAGGGGCAAAACCAGAAAAAGAAAGAAGATGGGTAACAATGAGGTCAAATGGAATGCAATGAAAGGGATTAAACAATATCAAAAGAAAAGAACAACACAAGATAACAAAGCAAGATAGGAAGTAGGTAGAACTGAAATCAAAGGGAGAAAAGAATAGGGAATAATTGAATCGAATAATGAATAGGTGCATGATGGCAAAATGGAACACAAAAAAGAAGTAACCGGTATCAAAAATGAAGAAGAAGAACACAAGACTTGCAAGATAACAAAGCAAAGAGATGAAGAAATAGATAGAGCTGGAATCAGAGAAAGGATGGACAAGGAAGAGATGAACCAAGCAAATGAGTCAACGGATGACGACGGGTATAAGGGATAGAAAGAAGCAAACAATACAAGAAAGGAGAAACAAACAATTCAAAGAAGAAGAAGCAACAAGGAAATCCTGGGACCTGTGGGTTATGGGCCCACAACGCTTCCGTTGCGCCACTCTGATCGAGGAAGACTGCCAATAGCATCCAGCGATGCTGACTGATGGACCAAGAAGAAAATAGAAAAAGAATGGATGGCACCAAAATCAAAAGGATATGGGTACGAGAATAATGAATTCATACCCAAAAAAATCAATCAAAGAGGACGACTGAAAAAAAGACGGAAGAACAAGGAATCAAGGGATTGAATAAGAAGGGATAAAAAAATGGAATAAGACTAGTATCCAGATCAATGTCGGTTATGATTCATTTATGCATGCATGGTTGGTGAAATATTGAGTCGATCCCAGATCGAGCCAAACTTATCTAATATATCAGTAAAACTAATACATTAGCCAAACCTGGGCTCTGATATCACTAAAAATCCTGTCACGCCCCGCTTCCCAAAAAGAATACGGAATACGGATACCCGACAAAAGGCCAGCGAATGATTTTCATCATCCATAAGCTGTTCAAGAATCTTCACAACATTTCACAAGAATAATCAGAGTCGGAAGCGAAAGAATCAGCCAATCATGCACATATGAACCAAAATACCAACAAGAATACTTGAAACCAAAATAAATTAATCTCAAATAATCATGATCTGAATAAGTCAAATATCCTGGGTCACATTGCCCAAATACAAGAATAAATCCAAGTATCAAAATACAATATTGTTCAAGCAAGCTACCAGAAATAATAATAATAAAATTCAGTACTAATACTTCATGTCACCAATACCGTTTGGAACCTGTTCTCCAAAATTTGCAATTTAACAATTGCAGGAAAGAGGAAAAGAGAAAATAAGGTACCCGTCAATTGTAAGTTACGGGCCGCTTGTAATGTAGGATACAAGTACATGGGAAAAACCAACAAATAACATGGAATATGCATGATAACAAAATAGATTACTAGCATGGCAAAATGAACAAGTACAAGTGGCATGTCTCAAGTGTCAAGTAAACAAGTATCATGTAAACAAGTATCAAGTATCAAGTATCATGTAATCATGTATCAAGTGTCAAGTTGCAAGTCTCATGTATCATGTAGTCAAGTATCCAGCAAACATGTATCATGTTCAAGTCTTGCAGTGATTACTATCTAGGTAGCACTTCATGCATGCCAGCTTTTACTACATGGTTGCTACAACAAACGGTTTTGCTTTACATTTCATAGTGGACCATAGAGGGCAGTGTACTCAGGGATCAGGATAACAAGATACAGGTTCATGAATTAAACAGGCACACGAATCATCCGATTCATGCAGCAACATGTTCATGAAGCAATAGGTACACGACCAACAGGTCCGTGCAGCAACAGGTAACAGGTACATGAATCAAAATGGGAAACACGGGCCCCCTTCCGAGTACACGTTTCTGAATTATCCACAACTAGATCTTTCCCTTAAATCCCGGCTTAGTTATTTATTATTATGTCAAACAAGCATGTATGTGTCACGAAACAAGCAACTATAACATGGTATAATCATGTAACAAGTTCAAGTTGCATGTACGGGTGCAAGATAACACATAAAAGGATAAAATGACCAAATTTCGAATTCAGGACAGCAAGGCCATTCTACAGTAAAACTGAAATTCCCGTTGTTATAAAAATGCAAATCTGGATCCGTCGAAGAATCTGAAAAATAGACCCCCTTCCGAATCCAGCAAATATATATAAGTCATATAGTATTTCATAAAATCATAACTCAAAACAAGTTTGAATTCAGAAAATACGTTCAGTCAGAAATCAGTATTTTGTATTCACAGACAGGAAAACAGCATCAAAATATCTCAAATAAATCTAGGAAAAATTTGGGGTATTCCCCTATATGTCTAGTATCAGCATATAAAGTTTTATAATTATCCAGTAAGATTAGTTTAGTCATCAAAAATCAGAAAACATCAGGAAACGATAGTTTTACAAATCTGGAATTTCCAACACTGATGTACGAAAACTGTAATATTTCGCAAACCGTGAAACAAAATCCAAATATGCCAAAGGAAGATGAAAATAGACAAAATAAGATAACTTTCATATTTCATAAATATTTTTCATACAGGAAAAGAAATTAGGGTGAAAATACAAAAATCTTTATAGAATAGCGGGCAAAATCCAGCAAGTATAGTTTTCATAAACAAGCATGAAATGACATATAAAACTCATCAATAAAATCCACCATAATTCTGGCTAATCCCTAATTAGATATAGAAACACTGACCAAAATTTCAGATCAAAATATTATGCTTAGCACTAGTATCAAAATAATTTAGTCATCAAAATCATCAAGAAACGAAATCTGGAAGTGAAATACATCTCTGTAGTAAAACATCCATATCTCACACATACGAAAAAGAAATCGATCAAGGTCAGAGGGGTTAGAAATAAGACGAATTCCTCTAAAAATTATGTTTTATACTGAAATTAAGATTCCGATCTTAATATGGTCTAAATCACTGATCAAGTCAGATTATCGGCAAAATACAGAATTTCCTTTAGGAACAAAACCAACATGAATCACATGAAACTTGGTCAAAACATAACTAAACATGAATTATAGTCTAATAATTGTCCAAACAACATGAGATAGGGTATACGACATGTCCACAACAAGTGTACCACATGTATCTCACAAGCACACAAGTTCTCATAATGGTTTCACATATACATCACATCAAGAAACGGTCACCCCTAGGTTAATTCATGTCATATGTATCGTGAGGCAACTAGGGTCAATAGCACTATAGAGACAATACTTATCAAGAATACATCACACACGAGCTGTCTCTAGAACCCAACTACACTACAAGCGGTATTTATGACTTGTATCATACAAAGAAATTGAGTACAAGTTACTTGCCTTAACCGATGATAAAACGACTCCAAGCAAGAATAACGAGAACGGATTCCTGGGCACGAATAGAACGAACGGATCACAAACCAATCACGAACACATGATCACGAACAAGATGAAGACGATCAAGATTACGAACACAATCGAATGGCTGAGATCGAAGATCATAATCAAGATAAAGATCAACAAGATCGGATGGCCCAGATCAAGGTGATGATGAAGTTGATGATGATCGCGATCGAATGTCCAAGATCACCCCGATGGTGACAATCAAGATGATGGTGATCAAACAGATCCGATGGCCCAAATTCAAATAACCAACTCACTGCGCGATCACCAACAAGGGACATGGCAGACAATGGAACACACCGCAACATCGTAAAAGCACACACAGCAAGAGGCGCGGGGAGCGGCTGCAAGGACTGGCCAGCAGCCAGGGGGATTGCGACGCGACGGAACCGACTGCTGGTGCCGGCGGAGGGAAGAATAGCGCAGAGAATGGGGGCTGCTGTTGACTGGTTGACAGGAGGAGCAGCACAGGGTAGCTACGCTGGCCGCTGGGATGTGCTGGTCGGCGACTGGAGCAGCGGGGGGAAGGCGCTGCAGTCGTTGGCGGTTGCTGGAGCGTTGGAAGGGGGAACCAGGGAGAGAGGGATGAGTGGGAGGGGGGTAGAGAAAGGGTGCGACAGGGAGCAGTGACCAGGGGGGTTGCTTGCTGTGCTGTTGAGGCAGGGGGTTGGGATGGCATAGGGAACAGAGGATGAGAGGGATGGAGTTCGGGGATTGGAAGGAACAGAAGGTGGGTTTAGTTGAGAAGGCGGCTAGGTTTGGATGGGGAAGGTGAACAGGCTAGGGTTTCAATATATATGGGTATAGAGATATTTAGGGTTTTAGGCTGAAGAGATTCTGAACGGGTTGTGTTGAATGCTATCGGGTTTAGGGGTTAATAGGGAATGGGTTAAGAATATATATAAATGGGATTTAATAGGGTTTTAGGGATAATATATAAATAAAAATAGGGTTTTTAATATACAAAATGTAATTTGCATTAAAATATATAATTTATTTGAAATAAGTACAAATGTAATTAATACATAGAAATAGGTTTTTAAATTAACAAAATTGGATAATAAAAGAAGAAGATTTTAAATTAACAAAATTGGATAATAAAAGAAGAAGAAGAAGAAGAAGAAGAAGAAGAACAACAATAATAATAACAGTATTAGTAATGTAACTGATAATAATAATAATAATAATAATAATAATCATAACAATAACAACAACAACAACAACAATAATAACAGTATTAGTAATGTAACTGATAATAATAATAATAATAATAATAATAATAATAATAATAATAATAATAATAATAATAATAATAATAATAATAATAATAACATAAGAAAATTTTAACAAAAGAATTTGAAAACGAGAAAATTAATTTACAAAAATTTTAAATACCAAAAATACACAAAAATACGTTTTTTGGGAAAACAGGGGTTACAAGAAATCATGCACGTGTTCATTGTTAATCTCAAGTCTAGCAATCTTTTATAAATCCTAACTAATGCACCCAATCATGTGTCCCATACCACAGGTTCAGGAGCATACAATTAAGTTAATGGTTAGACTCTAATGATGATTTCTATAGGGTCATGTACTCGGATCTTGCAGTGACAATAATAAGAATCATATCATATCATATAACCAGAATCATATCATATCATGTAAACATATACAGAGTCACTATTACGGGAAACACGGGCCGCCTTCCAAGTACAATCTCCTATATTGTCCACTACTAGATTCTTTCCTGTAACGCCCCGCCTCAGCCCGTACGCACACAATTAACTAAATTCTAGCCACGCCCACCACAGGCTGCCTCAAAAGGGTGTCCGGACGTTGGGTAACCCTTATCATTGGCTAATCTTATATATGCTCTCATTTCCTCCTTGTCTTGACCGATATGGGACTTTTTGTTCCCTAGGTCAACCCGGTCAACACTCACCCCCACACACACTTCATTCTTTCTTCATTCATTTAATTCCATGGCCCCATAGATAATCACCTAGCCCCATCACACCATCCAAGCCCATAGGATCTTCTATAGGCCACACATTAATACCTTCCACTTTTCCTTCTTTCTTTCTCTTCCACGTCATCACCATCCACCATCTTTTTTCTTTCTTTATACTATACATAGCATTGGTATTAAAACCCGAAATCCGGACCCGACCCGGACCCGACCCGGACCCGGCGTTGGACCGGAACCGACCCGATCTAATTTGGGTAGAGTATGGGTCCTAAATTACTATCCGTTGAAATTTCGGGTCGGGTCTGGGTCCCCTAAAATTGGACCGGACTCGGACCCGGACCCGGACCCGCAATACAAAAATAAACAAAAAAACGAAGCGGACCCGACCCGGACCCGACCCGTTACCCCTTAGATAAATATACTGTCAGAAACACTGCATATATTTTCTTGTGACATGCATACTTCAGAAACACTGCATATATTTCCATATATTGTCTTTGTAGAACAGAACCATTCCACTTCCAGTAGTTGCTACTACTATTTTTGACATGAATACCATTCAATCCAATAGTCCATTGCATGCATTATAACATAGATCCAGTTTGTATGTAGTGCTGAGCCGGGCTTGTTCAGAATCACTTGAAAATGATTTATACATGAACTGGATTTATGTTTGTTAGTACCTTCTAAAATTTTGGTTTGTATATAGCTTTTAACAAGTTTTGATGAGTTTTATCCCTCCATCAACTAAGAAAAATGCAACTTTTCTTACATAATTTCTAGTCATTAAATAAATGAATGGCTAAACTCATTGAAATCTTTTAAACTTTTATTTCTAAGTAGGTTTAGATTTATATTCTCCAGTAGGTGGATTTTCAGTTTTGATGATTGTTTGTTCATTATGAAGTACCTCACCGTTGTTCCATTTCGATTAGTACTCTAGCTAACCCATTATCATGTAATATTCTGTTATGCTTTAAAGACCCGGAACCGAATCGGACCCGTGATTAGAAATAGGATCCGGATCCGGACCCGGACCCGAAAGCGAACGGGTAACATTTCTTGTGGGGACCCGGACCCGGACCCGGACCCGAATTTCATGGGTCTGAGTCCGGGTCCAGTATTTGGACCCGTCAATGACCGGGTCCGGGTATTGAGCTACCCGACCCGACCCGACCCGTTACCAGTGCTAACTATACATATATACTATACTACACTATATACTATATATATATATATATTTATACTCTCTAGAAATACGGGGTCTCACATTCACCCCCTCTTAAGCATTCAGCGTCCTCGCTGAATACGGGACGTGCAATTTAGTACAGGATCTTCTTTCTAGTCGAATGTAGACTTGTCTCCTATTCGCTGCCCTTCCAGGGTCTTACGCATCTCATATACACATATTGCGTCCCACGCACTTCCTATATACAAGTCCTACATTCGATGTCGAAAGTTGGCTCTGATACCATCTGTAACGCCCCGCACTCAGCCCGTACGCACACAATTAACTAAATTCTAGCCACGCCCACCACAGGCTGCCTCAAAAGGGTGTCCGGACGTTGGGTAACCCTTATCATTGGCTAATCCTATATATGCTCTCATTTCCTCCTTGTCTTGACCGATATGGGACTTTTTGTTCCCTAGGTCAACCCGGTCAACACTCACCCCCCCACACACTTCATTCTTTCTTCATTCATTTAATTCCATGGCCCCATAGATAATCACCTAGGCCCATCACACCATCCAAGCCCATAGGATCTTCTATAGGCCACACATTAATACCTTCCACTTTTCCTTCTTTCTTTCTCTTCCACGTCATCACCATCCACCATCTTTTTTCTTTCTTTATACTATACATATATACTATACTACACTATATACTATATATATATATATATCTATACTCTCTAGAAATACGGGGTCTCACATTTTCCTTATTACCCCGGCTTGTTATTCTTTCACAATAATTAAATATGAACATGCAACATCGAGAATGACATCTGGCAAGATCGAGGAAGTATCAAGGGCTATGCGATGCATGATATATAAGTTCAATTAATTAAATGCAAGAAAATAGACATATTTACAATCAAGAACATGAAATTACAATTTTGGACAATAATACGTTGTTGTAACCCACTTTCCCGTTGCTACAAGAAAGAGAATCAGGTATCGTCAGAGGTTCTAGAAAATAGACTTCATGTCGGTTCCAACGCATATTCACACCATACATTTAAATAACAACAAGTAGATCTAACAGTCATTTCTTTATGGGTCTACTATTCAGGCAGCAGGTTGGGGTTAACTTCTTATATATATAACTCGACTGTAAAATTATTTCAAAATCTTATAAAAATTATAAAGGGACTCCTAATCATGTCTAGTAAAAAACTGGTAAATTTCAAGTCTTTATTCTACTGTTAACATGATATTTTAATTAGTTAATCGAGAAGATATGATTCAAAATGACAATCTGGAATTAAAAACATATTGGTACTAAAATCAGTATATCTTGAACTCTACAAATCGGATTCCAGCTCCGTCAAAAGTTCCCGAAATTAGATTCAGGGGGCAAAATTTTTATTTATGAAGTTCTAATTAATTTAAATTGTAACTAGGCCATAAAATCGCTATGAGTTGGAACAAATAGCAGGGCAGAAGCACACAAATTAATGTTTACGATCTTTTGATGGGCATCGAATCATAGAGGCAACTAGATTGATTTAATGCAATATATATAAGGACTGATTTAAACATGGAAGGATTACAAAGTATGAACAATACGATGGTTCAATTAATTAAAACTTGTAAAGAACACTTGTCATGAACATGGACGGTAATGGGTTTCAAAAGACGATAATCAAATATGAATCCTAATCGCCGGAGGTCAAATAAATTACTTGTATGGAACAACAAAAATGTACACGATATACCTGCTTAAACGGTGAGTGTGAGCTTGCGAGCACTATGCCAATGAGCAATGACAACGACGAGTAACAAGATGCAGCTACGAGCAACGTGGTAGCAAGAACGACAACAACGCAGCAAGTCGACGACAGCAACAACGTAGCAATAACAGCAAGGTAGCAACAACATAAAGAGGGTAGGGTGCTTCGGGCGATGGCAGCAAGAATGGACAGCATCGAGGGGCTGTTGGTGGCAACATGATGAGGGTCAGGATGCAGCAATGGTAACAAACAAGCATGACAATGCTAACACGAACAACAACGCAACAAGCAAACTTCGGGGCAGCAACAAGGCAACGACGTCGTTGAGGACAACATCACAAACAACAAGAGATGGCAACAATGAATAGATGGCGTGATGCAGGAGAAGGGTAGAAAGACAGTAAGGCAGTGACTGCGATGGCTGTTAGATTGCAATGTCAGTTATAGGCAGGGTGCTCGAGGGTGTCAGGATGAAGGAGCAGCAAGTCGGGGTGGTGCTGGCTTGGAGTGAGAGGGTGATCGGGATGCAGTGGTGGAGGTCGGGGCGGAGATGTCGATGCTGCAATGGTGGGGTGTTGCTCGGGACTAAGGTGATGCAGTCGGTTGCTTGGGGGTGCAACAAAGGTGGAGTTGTCGGGGGTGGTCACTGTGGTGGCGGATGCGGTAAGGGTCTGGCGTCGAGGTGGTGGCTGTTTGGGTGGCGCTTGGGTATCACAATGGGGCTGGCGAAGGGGTGATGGAGGTGTTGACGGTTGATATCATGCCCTGCTTTCCAAAAGAATACGGAATACAAGTACGTGACAAAGTCCAGCGAATGATTTTCATCATTCATAAGCTGTAAGGATCAACTCAATAGTAAATAGAAAGATACAACCACGCATGCATGAAACAAATCTTATAATCAAAAGAATTACTTGAAAACAAATACATAATTCTTAAATATAAACAAGATCTGGAAAACAAAACAATAAACTTTGGGTCAAAAAAGCCCAATTACAAAGTATCAAGTAGCAACAAAGAAACTGATAAATTAGATACAGAAATGAATTAAAGCATAAAAGATTCCAGTCAAGTTTAGAACATTTGATCACTCACTCCTGCCGGTAACTCGTCTCCAAAACCAGTACATTTATCATTTGAAAAAAAAGAGAAACAGGAAAATAAAATGCCCGTTAGTGCAAGCTACGGGCCCAAGTAGTACAAGCAAAAAGGGATACAGGAACAAGGTAAACAGAATGCAGAACAGGAAACAAGAATCAAGAGTACAAGAAATAGCATGAAAGGAATGTAACAGATAAATAGATTCATATAACTAATAAGCGAGTAAACAGAATCAGATGACAGAATCGGATAACAGATAACATGTAAACTTGTAACTGATATCAGATAAATAGATAACAGACAAACTTGTAACAGATATCAAATAAACATGTGAAACAGGTGACGGAAACGTGCAGGTGAAACATATTATTCTTAAGTCTTTTATTTAATCCCATCCAATGCATCACCCATGCGTTCCATTCCATATGGTTGCAGCATGCAAACAAGTTGCGTTTAGATTTCGTGGTGGATTTTAAAGGGCCGTGTACTCAGGCATCATGTAAGCAGGTAAACAGACCCATGAATCATGTAATCATGTATTCATGCAACAGGTGGGAAATACGAGCCCCCTTCCAAGTATACCTTCCGATAGGAAAGAATGCAGTCAGGTAATCATATAAACAGATAAACAGACCCATGAATCTTGTAATCATGTATTCATGCAACAGGTGAGAAACACGGGCCCCTTTCTGAATATACTTTCCTATATTGTCCACTACTAGATCTTTCCCTTAACCCCGGCTTGATTACTTATTCTTTTTACCAAAACAAACATGAATGTGCACAACAGGGACATGTAAATATGACAGGGACAGAAAACAAGTTCAGATTGGACGGAAAACATGTTTGGGTGTCATAAACAAAATATATAATGTTGAAACAACAAGAACTCCAATTCTGGACAACAGGACGTTGCTGCACCAAAACTGGAATTCTCGCTGCTACAGAAAAGAAAATATGGATCCGTCAGAAGTTCTAGTAACTAGACTCTCTACCAGTTCCAGCGCATATATACACGACATATAAAAATCACAGAAACTAGGTTCAAATTCTTATTCTTCACAGATTACATGTTCAGGCAGCAGGTAAGAGTTAAATACTTATGAACAAAAGCAACTTGCATAATTATTTAAAAATTTCATAAAAATTATATTTAAACTCCTAATAGTGTTAAATATCTGTATAATTAATCTCAGATTTTAATACTTAAATTAATCTAATGTTTCAACTAATTAAGCAGGGTGATGTATGTTTTAGGTTGCATTCTGGAATTCAGACGTCGTTGTACGAAAATCTGAATATCTTGCAATTCGTAAATTGAATTGTAAAATCGTCAGATATTCTGGATTCCAGACATACAGAGCTACGATTCTCATTCAATAAGTTTTAATCAATGACAAATAAAATCAGGTCAAAATTGAGGTTCTTTGCTGAACAGGCATGCAGGCAGCAATTATATAATCATGGTTGCATAAATATATTAAGTCAGAAATATTATCAGATAATTCTACAAAAATTTGGGGTGACTCCTAATCATGTCTAGTCATGTCCAGATTAATATCAAGTCTAAATTTTACTATTAGTATCTATTTTAATCAATAACTCATGCCAATAATATTGTAATCAGAAATCTAAAAATTGTGACACAACAGTATTAAAAGTGTGATATCTCACAAGTTACAGATCGAATTTCAGATTCGCTAAAAGTTTTGGAAACTAGAAACAGAGGCCTACATTTCATATTTACAAATTTAATCATTATTCTGGAATTAACAGGGTCTAAATCATCGTGCCAAATCAGGACAGCAGTGAATGAAATTACTTTTGCATGAATTGTGACATTTATAACAACTACGATGGACCCAAATTAGTGTATAATGCAAATTAGAATTTAATGGGCATTCAAATCAGCATGGCATGTTTATTCTCATATTCATAAAAAGGGAAACACTATTAACATGTCAAACATACGAACAAAACATCTATAACTCATAGTGATTCATGGACAAGCATTCATATAGAAATATATCTTGGTATAATTTATGTTTGGGTAATGGGTGTGACAACAAAATATTTGTGATCCTTTATGATCACGGAATTGATAGAAACGTATCAACGAGTATGATCAAGATCATCAATGGGTAAAACATAAGGAACGAGTCACAATGAAGATGTACTTGCAGTATTTCAAAAAAATGCTTGTACGGGAAAACATAAGAGATTCGTACAAGATACTTGCCTTCCGAGATGGTAAACGGAACGAGACGAACGAGGTTGGCAACACGTGCAAGCACCGACAACAACAAGCGGCAGCACGTGCACACTACGTGCAAAAAAATAGCAAGAACAGTAAGCTCCACTACAGTAAATCAGCAAATAACAAAACCCAATCCCAAACAACAAACGACAAAAATCAACACAACAAAAAAATAGCAACAGTGGTAGCAACTTAGAACTGCAACGAAGTCAAGCTCCGGCGACTGTGGTGGTCGGGAAGCAGGCGGCGACTGTTTGGTGCTCGGGGTGGGTTGCGGTGGTGATTGGAGTACAGGGCGGCGGCCGTGAGGTTGAGTACAGTCGAGGATAGCGACAATGGGGGTGGTACTCGATGACTGGGGAAGAGGACGAGGTGGGAGACGACTGGACCGGGGATGGAGAAGGTCGGTGCGGGATGGGTTCAAAGAGCAGAGGAAGGAGAAAGGTGGAGGTCGGGGTAATGGCGACTGTGGCAAGTGATCTGTGGTTGTCGAGCGGCGTGTGCGAGCGAGCGGGGTAGAGGAAGAGGATGACGAGGGCACAAGCGGGATGGGGTGAAGATGAAGGGTTGATGAGGACTGATTGGGTTGCGAAAATCACAGATGAAGAAGAATATGAACAGGGGGGATTAGGCAGCTGTGGATTAACAGGGGTAATTAAGGTTTAAGAGGGGTTAATTAGAAAAATAAGGTTTAATAATGGGTTAATGGGTACGGGTTAACGGGTTCCGATTTTAGAATAAAATTAAATAAATAAATCAATTATAATATAGTAGTACAAATAAATCAATTGGTATGCATTAAGTTAATACTTAAATACTAATAAATACAATGGAATGTATGGATCTCACAAAATAATTAAGACTAGATTTGAATTGAGATAAAATATAATAAGGAGCAATATAGTAGTATATATTAAATTAATTAAATCAAGTAATATACATAAAATCCGTACTCCAATAACAATAAAATATAGATCACGATCTATAGGCTTTCAAAAATCAATAAACAATATACATAAAATCCGTACTTCAATAACAATAAAATATAGATCACGATCTATAGGCTTTCAAAAATCAATAAACAATATATTTAATGACGACAACAACAACAGCAGTAATAATAACATAAAACATAATAATAGTAATAATAAAAACAATAATAGGATTTGGGTTTAACACATTATAAATAATTAAATAATGAAATTGAACTTGGTATGAGTAATTAGTCAAATAAGAAAATCAGGTTAAACGATAGAATAGAATATGATTTGTATTACAATATAAAAATCATTGGAAAATAGCTACAAATAAAATTATTGATTAGAATAGACTTTAATAGGAGATCCAACAATAAATTTTAACAAAAACTAAAAATAAATTTTAACAAATCGAAATAATGAAAATACACAGAAAATACGTATTGGCAGAAACGGGGTTACAGTTGAGGCAGAGGATCGGTGTTGCACTGCGGCGATAAGGGGAGAGAGCTCGAGGCGGCTGCAGTCGAGGGGCGCAGTTGCAATGAGGGGGAGCGACGGGTGGCGTGCAGGCGAGGTGAGCGGCGAGTGCAGTCGGGGTCCAGGTGCAGGCGAGGATCTTCAGAGGGATGGAGGAGAAGGAGGGTTTTGGTCGAAGGTCGTAGTGGTGGTGCTGCGGGTGTGCGGAGGTCGCACGTTAGATGTAACATCCCGAATTCCAAATAAAGCCGAATTCAAGATTCCATAGGATCTTTACTTCACTTCGTACAATTTTACAAGGAAATTTAAAACTTTTCAATGATACATCAGAGTTCATTTACACTTTGTTTTTACAGAGCGGAAGAAAATTACAACATTTGAAAACAAAATATAACTTGTACAACTTCATAAATTGAGTCATCGATTGCATCTTATTATCTTTACTCCTTCAAGAATAGTTCATTACTCGCATGTCAATCTGTGGGCACGTCAGTTACTTACAACTGACGAAATGTTATACTCGGCTATCCTCTCTACGCCGTACATATAACGATTTCATTACTTTAATAAAAATACAACAGTTGAATGAATATTAAAGTGTTAATGTGACTACGCTAAACATGTAAGTGTATGTCATGCCTTAATACCTAATGCACACAATTCTACACTAGGATGACACTAATGCATACTTGTTCGGATTCTATGCATCCCAGACTACATAGGTCCAAGGGCAAGCGCCTACGTACTCCACAATAAAGAGCTCGATCCCTCGCCATGATAACTACCCGGTAATAAAACAAGGTTTAGATCATTCCACAAATTTGAATACCAGCCCCAGAGTCCACCGCTGGCTGTTATAACAGATCCCACAACGTGTGAATCATCCCGTATGTGACCCTCTAGCCTCGGTATACGTATATACTTGGGAGTATGGCAAAACAAAACTATCCGCCCAACTACTCAAGATTTCGGAGTCCACCGCTGACCCGTCCTCATAGTCCCGGATTTAAATATAAAAAGCCCGTCTCCCACGGAGCAACCTCAGTTCACCAACTAGGTCTATAACCTCGGAGTCCACCGTCGACTATATAGAGCACCCCACTTACGTTTGCCCAGGTTTACTACATCTTCACTTAAGTGCCTACTTACTTTATTTCTAGACATGAATAATTTTCCAACCTAGAATTAGTTTTTGCCTTCTACTGGACTTAATTAACTTTCATCAAGATGGCTTCATGGCCACATCATCAAAATCACATCTCAACATCCTTTGTTCCAATAATGCCGGTAATGAGGTTTCACTAACTCTAAATCTCAGTTTTCATGTATAAGCATCATAGGTACACATACCCTTTAATAATCATATCTCAAACCTAGATAATTTCATCTTTCAATTCATTCTCAAAGATAAATAGTGTTGTCATCATTCATGATCTAGTTGTTTATTCGTATTCTTTTTAATCAACATTACTTTCAAGAACCATAATTTCACCACACGAATGGTTATAAGAATTTTAAGTTATCACAATGTTTCAATTCACCATCAAACATTTCTTAATCACATACAAGTATATGTTCTTTAAAGAAATCACTTCACAAAAAAAATTGTTACTTTTCTTCATGAAGCAAGTTGTAACTCAAATTTCTATTTTTATACTTCAAGAAAATTCTACACTATCTCTTCATATTTTTCTCTTCATTTAATATAAATTTCAAGATTTTCCTTTACATTAAAAGAACCAATTTCATGTGAAAAGCTAAAAAAAAACCCCAAACGGGAGGCCTGAGTTTCGAACCCAGGACCTCTGGTCAACCCAGGTCAACGCCCAACCCAGCCCGCTAGCCACTTGAGCTATTAAGCTCTGGCATCAAAAACCCGTGCCGAAATAGTCATATACCGACCCTCGGTTTTAAATTGTTTAAAAAAAACAAACAAAATATTTTGTTGTCTACAGGATTCGAACCAGGCCAGGCCGCAAGGCAGAGCAGCGCCGAAGCCAACAGGCTAGGCAAGCTCAGCGACTCTAATCTCTTTTTCTACTTTTTGTTCGAAATTTCTGTTAGTCTTTTGTTTTTCATAAACTTGATTCTCCACTTCTAATTAATCCTTTATTAGACTAAAATAATTCTTTATGAACTGAATTTATTCCTTTAACAGTAATTTACTGATTTTGAAACCAAAATTTAGATAATGACTCTAAACTTTTAATTCTTTTCTTTCTTTTAATAGACTCTGTATTGCATTTTTTTCAAATTTGCTTATATCTTTTCATAAAAAAAAAGAGTTTAGTAAGATTACCTATCTTAAAAAAGATTTGCTTACTTAATAAATTAGAAATTCTAATATCTTTCATATAATCTATTCTCTTTATTTATGCATAATCAAATTCTTCCTTCTCTTTCTCATTCACTAACTAGCAAGTTTGTAGCTTTAAAAAAAATTATGATTCATTACTATTATTACCACCTCTAATAACATAAATTGCTACATCAAAATTTCCAATAAAAAAAAATAAACATTTAACACACATAAGGTTTATAAATATTCTAACATGATCCTTAATATTTGACTATTAAACACAGTACTTCTATTATTTGTTTAATCACAACTATAGCAATCTAATTCTTGATGTGTTATACCTGCATGAAATTTATCTACATATTTTATATGATCATCAACTTATATTAGTCATTATAATTCTAACATGGAAGTTTCTACAATTATAAAGTAAAGGGATCACCCACCTTAGTTGGAGAATGAAGACTACAGGAAAGGGTTCCTTCTTGCTCCTAGCTCCACAGGCACTTCTAGCAAGGTCTCCTCTCCTAGTTATAGCTTCTCCTTCCTAGCAATGGCTCCAAGCACAAGAACACTTTTTTTCTTACTCTCTTTCTTTTATCTCTCTTTTTTCTTTCTTTCTTACTTTTCTTTTCTTTTTGATAATATTTTGGTGCAATCAGAAAGAGATAATAGGGTTCTATTTATAGGGTTTTGGGAGGGTTTATTTTGCAAATTTACACCCCTAATAACTCTCCTAATTAACTCATGCAACCCTACACTTTCCTAACTCCTAAAACCTACAACCCTTCATCTCCCCATTCTTCATGCACTAAAACTCCACCTCTCTCTCTCCCTTTTGAAAACCGGCCTCCCCCCCTAGTACAAGAATCCGGCTAGGTACATTTGTGCACTTGTGCACACATGCACAATACAACTAGGTTCAAATTGTTATGACTCTAAATGTGTGCTAATAGTAGTAACTTGTCATGTGTTAGTGCATGATCAACTAAAAATGTGATTTTATTAGTGGGCTAGCTTAATGGGCTTAACAATTAATTAATTAGTTTAATTACCTAGTGGGCTCTTCTCTTAATGGGCTAGATTCTAATCTTTTGGTCCATGGATTAATTAAAAAGGCTAAATAAGTTATGCATGCTAAAAATAGATAATGAGAGTAATGAAATGAGAAGAAAAATTTTGCACGTGCATCATACGTGCAAAAATAATTTAAAAAATGCATTTTTAATAAAAATAAAAAGTGGGGTGTTACACGAGAAGGCGTCGAGTTGGAGCTTCGGCGCTGCGGGCAAGGAGGCCAGCGGTTGGCGACGGTCAGTGAGGAGCAGCGGCGGGGTGGGACGGCAGCAATGGTGGGACGGCAAGGGATAGGAGGCGTCGGTGGTGCTTCGGTTGTTGGGTTTCGGAACCAGAAGAAGAAGAAGATGAGAAGAAGAAGTGGGGAGTTGTGGCCATAAGGATTAAGAAGAAGAAGAGGATGAAGTGGGGCCGAGTAGTTAGGGTAATTTATAGGAGATTAAGGGGATAATGGGGTTTAGATAGCATGCAGTTTAGGGGGTTTAGTTAGGGATTGATAATGGGGTGATTAGGAAATGATTAGGGGATTAGTTATGATGTGAGTTGAGAGATTATAGGAGAATTAGCAGGGGATCGATTTAACAGTAATATGGGTATGGTTTAGGAATTAACGGGTTGGCTTGGACTTCGGGTTTGGGTTGGATTAGCGGGATGGGCTTAACACAAACAACTAAAATAATATATATATAGTTGTTTAGAACAAGGGTCTTTCATTTGGGCTTCTTCACAAATTTAATAAATAATCAAGAAGAAAAGAAATAGGATTATAAAATGGAATTTGATTGTGTCAAAATATAAAATCAAGAGGGAAAAGAATAATATTGTAGAATGAAATAGAATTTTAGGAAACATAAATAATTTATGATTAATCGAATGAAAATACACAAGAAGTTGTACGAATCGAAAAATGGGAGTCGCAATCAAATTATAGAATGGATTAGGAGTTGAGCTTCACAATTAAATAAAGTAATAAAATAATAATAATATGATAGTATGGATTAGGATTCTGCGTTCTAACAAAATAATCGAATATACAAACGAATGCAAATGGGTTCAAGAGAATAAGAGAATTTATATACGGACTTGGGTTCAATCAAATAGAAGATGTACAAGAAAATGAATTCAAATGAAAGAAAAGAATTTACAAGGAAATTGAAATACAAGAATACGAAGAAAAGAAAAATGAAAACCCATATAATTAGAATCGGGAGTTAAAAACTTGCAAACATGTGAGTTTGAAGTTTGAAGCAACCATTCGAACCACTCCTCAAACTTGTCGATTTGTCAACAAGAAAGCCTGGAAACCAGCCCTTCCCTAAGGCTATTCCTACGACTTGCTCCGACCAATGATGCCCAACACGGAGGAACATATACAAAGTTCAGCGTTCAACACAAAAGAACAAGTATAAAATGTCTCACATCCGACACATAAAGATTTCCAAATTTTTATACTCGTTCACTAAAATGTGAAAATACATAAGAGGTGGCCAGTCCGCTTTTAGGCTACTACAAAATGAGCTAAAGCAAAAGCAAAGGAAAGATACTAAGCAATAGAATCAAGGTTCCACATCGTCGGACGAAACCAAAGGAGTGGGGACCTTAGTTACTCTATCCATTTCCTCTTTGCCCGGTAAGTCATCCCAAACCTCATCCTCGTCCATCGCCCCTTCTCATTGGCTCCATCCTGGGAAGGAGCTCCGGATAATACCCTTTCCAATCAAAGTTGGGAATATGCTCCATCACATCCGAAATGTACTTGGCATAAGACTGAAACATCACATCGTTAAGGTGAACAAGTGCCTTTGCCTCAGCCTCGACCACCACAGCCACCAGCTCCTTCATAACCTTTTCCTTCCACCTCCTTCTCTCTGCCTTGAAGCTGGCTAGGAGAACGATCTCCTTGCTCTTCATCGCCTCCAGCTCCTAAACGGTCTTCTTCTTATTCCATTTAGCCCTAGCGACCTGATCCCTCCAAGCGGTACGAATGAGCTTGATCAAATTCCTGGTCCGAAAAGCAATCTACAAAGAGACGTAAAAAGGCTTAGAAAACTTGAAGTTCAAAGGAGGAATTTAAAAACTGCGAGAAAAGTTACTAACCAAAACACAAGCTCGGGAAAGCTCCATAATGCAACCATCAACCGTCTCCCTCTCTAGAGTCCTCTGGTCACGAGGAGTGGGTAGGTTCTGCACCACATCAAGGCACTTCACTGAGTTTCCCAAGATGGCGTCACATGGCTTCACTAGAGATGGTATCAGGTCATATCTGGTTAGGTCCTTCACTACCCGGAGTCAGACTCGATACCTCACGGGTCTAAGAAATGGACCCGGATCCGGACTTGTGAGAATCAGGTCTGGGTCCTAGTTAAAATACCTACTTATCAGGTCCAGTAGCGGAGAATAAATATTTGCACTTAAGTATTTTTTAATCCGATACCATACGGTTCCAATAATTTTTGCACTTAAGTACATGAATAAATATTATATTTACACATATATCTTTAACAAATACTATTTACATGTATATCCCTATAATCCTATTATTCAAATTTCAAAATTTTTTGGGGCTATTTTTTAACGAGTCCTGGTCCGGGTCGAGTCTAATTTGAGCGGACCCGTACCCGGACTTGGACCCAAAAGTGGATCGGGTCATATTTTAGGCCCCGTACCCAGACTTGTACCCATATATATCGGGACGGTTTCAATCCAATGCCGGGTCCAGGTATCTGGTTTTTTACCAGCCCTAAGCTTCACGTCCCAGTCTAGACTGTATACCTTCTCCTTGTCAGTGAAGATTTTGTCGGTCATAACAGTTAGGGGGTTTGCTGGAGGGCCAAGATAGCATCCAAACATGAGCTCCCCTCAGCAGGGCTTATGACGCCCCCGCTGATAGAGGCTTCGTCCCCATTGGAGTGGAAGCGGAGGAACCCCTTGCATTCTTTGGGATTTCAAGATGGCTCAATGTCCCCTTCCTCTTCTTGTCCTCTGGGCCCTTGTAGTAGAGAGAGCCCCGAGTAGCAACGAGAGCATGAAAGTCCGTACCTATTGCCCCTGTAAGGAAGAAAGCAGGAAGAAGTATTAGAACAAGACAACAACAACAACAACAACAACAACAACAACAACAACAACAACAACAACAAAGCCTTTTTCCCAACTAGTTGGGGTCGGCTACATGAATCCTGATTTTTCATTCTACTTGGTTTCACGCAATATCTTCTATAAGGTCACAAGCTATCAAGAAGTATTAGAACAAGATATATCAAAAAACAAGAAGCTAAAGGTGATAGAATTAAGATACAAAATCTAAAAGCAAGAATTAAATCCATACTAGGGTCCATCGGGCTCAACCATCCTGAATGAAGAACCTCCTCCATCACGTCCTTCCACTTCCATCACGTCCTTCCACTTCATCTCGCCACCTATGAGAAGAGCATCACTAATTTTTTCCTCCTTTATCATCTTCGGTTCCTTTGTCACTTTCTTCGATATGCTCTCCCCCATCTCGTGGAAAATTCCCATGGCACGGAACTCCAGATAATAAAATACTTGCACTTCCAGTGTATAATGGAGTCAAGTGTAGTAATCAACCATTTTTGGGACAAGGAGTGACATAGTACCAATTGCCACACGTCAATTGCTTATGGAGTTTGAAATGCCTCATCCATAGCCTCAGACTCAGTTTGGTGCCTACTTCCCGGCAACACAAAATGAAGCCCGTAATATTCCTCCAAAAGTTGGGCATGACCTGGATCAAACTAAGCCCATATCAATTGAGGACCGCTACAATGAAGGGATGCATAGGCAGGCACAACCCCGCATAGAATGCATCGAAAGAAAACGTACAATACTCTTCTGACATCGTATAGAATACCCAAACTCCGGGACCGGGAAAGAACAACTCATACTCAAAAGGGATCCCAAAACTAACCCTAATCATCATGATATCCTCTTTTTTTGGGATGGTTTTGACGTGGTCATCTTCAAAAATTAGGTAGTTATCGGGCTCATCATATGTGGCCCAGTACTGCACCAATTCTGCCACATCTTCTGAATAGTGGCGGACTAGGAGTGGGACAAACAGAGGGTGAAATATGGCGAGCGAACACCCCCTACCCTCTCTCATTTGATCGATCTCCTCTTCATTACGGGGAGACCGACCGTTTCCTTCCCCTTGGGAGAGTGCGAATCCGACAATACTTCTCCCTACCACTACTAGAAGAAGAAGAGGAGGTACATGATTCTATCCTATGCTTTACCTCTCGAAAAGAAAATATGACTTAGATAATACACGATCGTTGAAAACCGACGAAGAACGCCGCTTGAGCCAAAGTTTGGAGGAGAGGAAGCAACTTAACGGTGAAAGATGAATAATGAAGTGTGAAAAATGAGCCAAAAAAGAGGTAAATTTAAAGGGAGAGAGAACTGCCCAAAACCGCGTGCAAACATGTAAAAATATGCTGATACACGTGAAAAAATGATACTGCATAAAAATACACTGGCACAAGCGTAGCGTGCGAAAAATCATGCGCTACCACACAGCGAGGGCAGAACGCTGACAGGGTGCCCCCCACCTGCTGCCACACAGCGAGGGAAAATCATGCCTCACGGCCTCACAGCCGTTCGATCTCCTCGAATTGTGCGCCACACAAGATGGACATATTAGATAGCATAAAAATTGCGCTCCCGATCAAGCACGTGCAAAGCAAGTGAAAAATAAATGAGAAAGGAAAGAGCTGACTTGGCATGTGGGCCCCACCGCCCCCATTGTTTTACTGATAGGTAGGGCCCACATGGGACCTAGCCCTCCTCGGTTCGGTTTTGGCATCTGAGGAGGGGGTTTACTTGGCCCCCCCCACGACCGTCTGATCTCCTCAAATGTTGCGACGCGTCAGATTGACGGTCCAGATCTCTCCAAATATCTTATCGGTTTGAGTTTTAATTAAAACTTTATTTATTAATTATTAAATTCAGAAAATTAATTTAAAGAATCCAAAAATAGTTAAAGATTCTGGCAAGTTATTTTAAAATTTCTAAAATATAATTATAAATTCAAAAATTATTTAAAATTTTCGAAAAATAATTATAATTTTAACAAAATTAATTTAAAATTCTAGAAACTAATTAAAAGTTTGGATTAATTAATTAAAATTCTGAAAAATGATTAAAATTTGGGAATAGTCCAGACAATTCCAAAATAATCCAAGAAAATCACAAAAATCCAGAAATTTCTAAAAACCATTCTAGGAACTTAAAAAAGTCAAGCTCCGTTAAACACCGAGTGAGGTTCCTACGTACTTGAAAGCTCCAATAGGTTCTGTAAACCATTCTGAACAGACAAACTACTCATTGGAGAGTGTGAAATTATGTCTTTAGGAGTGGGAGGCTTGTGATACGGGTAAAAATAGAACTAGATCGGGATTGTTTAAATCGGGAACGAATCATAAAGCTCTTAGTAGTAAAATAGTAAATTTTAGTAGATACATGCTTGTTAGAAGGAGTTGGGCCACTTTTAGGCTCATTGACCCGATCCGGTATACAGTAAGGGGCTGCCAAGTAGTTCTAACACAAAGGAGTCAATGTTCATCCGAATAAACTAGATTACACTCCCTATCTCTAAGAGTAACTACTTCTATATCTTCATGCATAAGAGAGGGTTTGAAAACTCCATCTCTTTATCAAGAGAAGAGTCCTAACTTGGTCTCTTTACATGGGAGAGGATAACCAACCTTATCAAAACACCGAGAAGTAGAAATAAATATAATACCTTGAAACTGCACCCCCTCCCCCAAATGACTATATGCTCTGACCTCTTCAGGAACCAGGTAATCGCAAATTTTGCTCAGAAAACTCTTCATATCTTCTAAGTTTTCTGACATGGCGTCTGAGGGTCTGTCGGCGAGGCCAACCCTGGTGTTTCAAGCTGTTTTACAAGTCAATCGGAACGGTCACATCTGTCCCCGATGGTCAAATTTCAGGGTCAAGATCAGTTTACAGCGGTCATCATCGCCGAAAAGTAAATGTCAGATCGTTATTATTTTCATTAAAAAAAATTCACAATATCTATTTGCTCCCTCACAGAAAGTAGCAGCAACATTGCCTTTATACAATTAGATACAAAATTATCAAACTTTGAAACTGGGATTAAAGTGGTGGATCTTTTAGCTCATTATAGCCAGTGGAAAAGAAAAGGAGTGGAAGGACGACAATTTCGTACACTGAATGCATGATGAGGATGAATGATTTGGTATGGAGCCTTATTGCTATGTGGTGGTGAGGGTGGTTATAGTTAGAAATACATGAGAAGGGGATTTTTTCCATTCATTGCTTGAGGTGTGGCGAAAAGAAAGAGGAACTATGTTCTGAAGAAGATATGCTTTACTTATTTCCATCATGGTCTTTAGCGGTAGGGCTGGCAACGGACTGGGTTTGGGCCGGACCCATATAGGCCTGGGCTCGAGCCCAAAGTTTAAATCATAGGCCCGAACCCGATCCGATTTTTATTCGGGCTTAAAAAATTAGGTCCGAGGCTGGGCTTGAATTAGGCCCGAAAATTGGATCGGGCCTAGACCCGAACTACTTAAGCATGTTCTAATATATAAAATTTCTATAAAATAAAACTATATAAAAAATAATATACGATAAAAAAAAATAATAGGAATACTACAAACTTTTGAGTAATTCAAATTAATTTGTCTATTTTCATTTAATTTTATATACAAGGCATAATTTCTTTATCTATAAACTTTAACACTCATATCAACTTACATGAGTATTCTCTTTAAAAAAAAAAACTTATACATAAATATATATGATGTATACATAAACATACATATGCATATTGTTGCCACTGAATCTGGTGTGGGGTTAATAGATGAGATTTGTAGGTTCATAGGAACTCGAACGGGCAGAATCTTACTTCTTTCTTGTTGACAGATTGACTCCTTGATGCTCCCTTGAACCTGCACAAACGTTCGAAACACCGGGATGGATCCCGGCGACGAACCCTCCGACGCTCTTGTCAATACACAAAAAAAGGTAAAGGAAAAGAGCTTAAGTGCACAAAGAATGATCCCCTATGACAGTAGGAGGCAGGGGGTATTTATAGCCGCCATGGGATCTGTTTCGGGATAGGAATGAATCCCTACTTCCCGGAGTGACTGGATTGAAGTGGTTGTAACCACCTCCAGTTGGATAAGGACAAATTAGGATCTCCTCCTATCCTGTTTGAATTGGTCCTTAGTGGGTTTGGACCCGTTCTCAGTTGAACTGATCTGCTCAAGGGCTGGCAGGTCCGAGAGGAGAGACTCGATTCCCAATTTGGACCCGTCTGTAGGCAAAATTAGCATCTTGCCCCTGCGACTTCAAGATTCGTGTCCGCTTTGAATGGCTCCGATTTAACCCCATTTTTTTCCATATCACGAGCCCCCCACTCCCAAAGACTGTGCTTTATAGCCTTGTGGGAGTAGTTTTGTTGTTCTAATGGCGCATAGGGTTTTATCGGAGTTCTCAAAGGGTGGTCGAATCTCGCTTGGGGGGGGGGGGGCGATGCTTTCCTGAGCTGGTAGCATGCTCAAAGTTGCTTCTTGGTTGCTTTGGACTTTTGGTGATTTTTCTTGATTTGTTAATTATTTTTTCGGACCAATCATCCAATTTTGCGAAGCAACAATTTGTCTTCAAGGAATATCAATTAATTATTCTAATAAACAATTATCTTTTCAGGAGCTCTAGAATATTTTTCCTGAATTTATAATTATTTTTTGAATTTTTAATTAATTTTCCTGAATTTTTAATTATTTTTTTGCAATTTTTGGAATAATTAATTCGAATTATAAATAAAATAAAAGGATTAATCAAATCCAATATCGATGTGGCACGATCTGAGCTGCTTATCAGACCTGAGTGCAACTTTTGAAGTAATCGGAGGGATGATCCGGAGTGTGGGCATTTTCTCCTCGTGTTGGGGTCGGTGTCGTGTTCGTTCGGTGCATGATCACCGAGGGACGTGGCTTCATCTGGAGCATCTATCAGCGTCGGCCCAACTTTGGGTGGATCAGACGATCGGTCAGGTGCGTGGAGGTTTTTCTCCATGTAATGCGCTCGGTGCCACGTTCGTTTGGTGCATGATCACCGAGGGACGTGGCTTCATCTGGAGCATCCATCAGCTTCGGTGCGAACTTCGGGTGGATCAGACGGTCGGTTAGGTGTGTGGAGGTTTTTCTCCACATAACGCGCTCGGTGCCACGTTTGATCGGTGTATGGTCATCGAGGGACGTGGCTTCATCTGGAGCGTCCATCAGCTTCGGCGTGAACTTCGGATGGATCGGACGGTCGACTAGATGCGGGGAGGTTTTTTCTCCACATGACGCGCTCGGTGTCGCGTTTGATCGGTGTATGGTCACCGAGGGACGTGGCTTCATCTGGAGTGTCCATCAGCTTCTGCGCGAACTTCGGATGGATCGGACGGTCGGCCAAATGCGAGGATGTTTTTTCTCCACATGATGCGCTCGGTGCCGCATTTGATCGGTGTATGGTCACCAAGGGATGTGGCTTCATTTGGAGCATCTGATGAGGATCAAGCGTGAATCACAAGGAGAAACTGGTTTTTCTCCAATGCGCTGCTCGGTGCCACGTTTGGTCGGTGTCAAGTCACCAGGGGACGTGGCATCATCTGGGTCGTCTGATGAGGATTAGGCGCAAATCACGATGAAAATGGCGTGGGACACGAGAAGAAAATGATTTCTGTCGATGCGGCCATATCTGAACCGTCTAATTGAGGATCAGGCATGAATCACGAGAACAAAGTGGTTTTTCTCCAATGCACCGCTCGGTGCCGCGTTCGGTTGGTGCCAAGCCACCGGGGGACGTGGCTTCATCTGGGCCACTTGATTTTGGTTGGGCACGAAAGTTGAAGCGACTGATCAGTTCGCAGTTTCTAGGGCGTCGCATGAGATTCCATCCTTTGGCCTTCTGTCGTTACGTCTTCTTGGGCCTTTGACGTTTGCTCGGCCTAATTGTTTCAGAAGCCCAATCGGCCTCGCTTTCAGCATTATAAGTCTGCCTTGCCTCACTCATTTTTTTCACTTCTTCACTTTTTACTCTTTGGAAGTTTTTACTCTCGAGCAGCGCTACTAACGGGGATCTTTGCTCTCGAGTAGTGCTGCTAGCGGTCGCGGCCAGGCGTCTTGGTTTTTCGGTGAGATATTCCGATCGTAGTTGTCACGAAAATTTTCCTTGAATTTATAATTATTTTTTAGATTTTTTAATTAATTTTTCTGAATTTTTAATCATTTTTTCGTAATTTTTGAATAATTAATTCGAATTATAAATAAAATAAAAGGATTAATCAAATCCAATATCGATGTGGCACGATCTGAACTGCTTATCAGACCAGAGCACGACTTTTGAAGTAATCGGTGGGATGATCCGGAGTGTGGGCATTTTCTCCTCGTGTTGGGGTCGGTGTCACGTTCGTTCGGTGCATGATCACCGAGGGACGTGGCTTCATCTGGAGCATCCATCAGCGTCGGTGTGAACTTCGGGTGGATCAGATGGTCGGTCAGGTGCGTGGAGGTTTTTCTCCACATCGCGCTCGGTGCCATGTTCGTTCGGTGCATGATCACCGAGGGACGTGGCTTCATCTGGAGCATCCATCAGCTTCGGTGCGAACTTCAGGTGGATCAGACGGTCGGTCAGGTGCATGGAGGTTTTTCTCCACATAACATGCTAGGTGCCACGTTTGATCGGTGTATAGGTCACCGAGGGACGTGGCTTCATCTGGAGCGTCCATCAGCTTCGGCGCGAACTTCGGATGGATCAGACGGTCGGCTAGAGGCGGGGAGGTTTCCTCTCCACATGACGCGCTCGGTGCCGCGTTTGATCGGTGTATGGTCACCGAGGGACGTGACTTCATCTGGAGCATATGATGAGGAACAAGCACGAATCACGAGGAGAAACTGGTTTTTCTCCAATATGCAACTCGGTGCCACGTCTGGTTGGTGTCAAGTCACCGGGGGACGTGGCATCATCTGGGTCGTCTGATGAGGATCAGGTGCGAATCACGACGAAAATGGCGTGGATCACGAGAAGAAAACGATTTCTGTCGACGCGGCCATATCTGAGCGTCTGATTGAGGATCAGGCACGAAGTCACGAGGAGAAAATGTTTTTTTCCCCAATGCGCCGCTCGGTGCCACGTTCGGTCGGTGTCAAGCCACCAGGGGACGTGGCTTCATCTGGGCCGCTTGATCTTGGTTGGGCACGAAAGTTGAAGCGACCGACCAGTTCGCAGTTTCTTGGGCGCCACATGAGATTCCATCCTTTGGCCTTCCGTCGTTATGTCTTCGTGGGCCTTTGATGTTTTCTCGGCCCAATTGTTTCAGAAGCCCAAGCGGCCTCGCTCTCAGCACTATAAGTCTGCCTTGCCTCACTCATTTTTTTAACTTCTTCACTTTTTTCTCTTTGGAAGTTTTTCTCTCGAGCGGCGCTACTAGCGGGGATCTTTGCTCTCGAGCGGTGCTGCTAGCGGTCGCAGCCAGGTGTCTTTGTTTTCCGGCAAGATATTTCGACCGTAGTTGTCAAATCATGGTAAGTTATCCTCTCTTTTGTATTCTTAGCGAAATGTCTAGAGTATCTTTGGGGAGTGAGACCTCTACCTCGGAGCACGAAGAGGGGTAGTCCCTGGCCCCGGTTCAGAGCGCGGACAAGGGGAAGGCGGTGGTTAAACCGGAGATGCCAGTGACCATAGTAGAACCGGAGCGTAGGGTCGGGGCATTAGGTCGGCTCCCAGGCCCCTTGTCGAACCTCAGGGGAGTGAGGCAGTACTCTCCTGAGTTTCTGCCAAAGGTGGTACACGGGAGGTCCGCATCATACGAAGAGGGTAGGGCGAGGGAGGTCACCGAGGTCGATGACGTCCCCTCGATGTTGACGGAGAAGGACCTGGTCCGGATCCGAAGGAGCTTTCACATCCCGAAGGAATTCGTGCTTCTTCTTCTGGGCCCACGTATCTGAGCTTGCACACCACTGTCTCCTGACACATGCATGTTTCCCTTCGATGCCTTCTTCGCCGGGTTGCGCCTGCCCATGCACCCGTTCATCGCGGAGGTTCTACAGTTCTATGGTCTGAGTCCGGTACAATATATGCCGAATATGTGGCGACTTGTCACCGGCTTCATCCTCTAGTGTCAGGCAATAGGAATTGCGCCCCAACTCATCATCCTTCGGGGTATGTACCGTATTCATCGAAAAAGTAGAAATGAGTATCGTTACTATTTGTCGCCGAAGCGGGGGGTGAAATTGATCGAGAATCCGGAGTCTATCAAATTTTGGAAGGAGAAGTACTTCCTAGTTCGAGGCAAAACTCCATGGACTATCCCGACCATGTGGAGAGAGGAGGTATCGAAGTGGGCGAAGACCGACCCGGACTTGACTCCGAAGGAAGAAGACACTGTGGCCAAGCTTATGGCTCGAGATCCATTTGGGTTGAAGGAGGTAACCGAGGAAGTCCTCTATGGTGGGGGTATCACTCCAATCGACCCTAGTATGCTTCGCCTTTAGATTTTTGTCCTTTCTTTCCTGTTTAAGTCTTAACTTCTTCGTAAGCTAATACTTGTCTTTCTTCTTTTACAGAGACTCCAGGCCTGGACTTCAAGGCGATGCTCTCGGACCGAACCGGGGTGGCATACAAGGCCCCCGATGGCAAGAAGCGGAAGAGAACTTCCTCGGGCCCTTCTTCTGTGAAAGTGCCCAAGGCCTCAGTGGTAGCGGCACCGAGTGTCGATGCAACCCCGATCATTACTCTGGAACTAGAGTCACAGACCCCTGTCATTTCCTCCGCTGTGACTACCGAAGGGACTTCCCTCGAGCAGGTCTTGGCGCTTGAAGCTCCCCGTCTGACTGCGACAACGGAGAGCATACTGACCGAGGAGCACAAGAGGCTGTTCATTCCTGACTGGCGAGTTATGAGGCACGATGGTTTCCTCAAGGACGCCATCCGCTATATACAGGCGATTTGGCATTTGTCGACCCCTAAATACCGGGCTGCACTGAAGGCGGGGACGGTTGGTGACGACGCCCTCGAAATTGCCAAGGCCTGTATGACGATAAGTTGACTCCGACCCATCTCTCTTTGACTCTGCACCTTTTGTTTCTCTGTATGTTTAGTGCTTGCATGGTTCTTCACTTCGCACAGATGACTTGCCATTTCAGCCATATGCTGGAGCAAATCACCGAACAGGAGAAAGAGTTGAAGATGGCGAGCGACAGGGTCCGAACCGAGCGAGCCAAGGCCATAAAGATGTTCGAGGTGGAGAGGAGTTTGGCCGAGTCGCAAGCGGCAGATATTCAAGCTCTCGAGGCCGCCCTTGTCGTCGTGAAGGATCAATTTGCCTCGGAGAAGGAGAGGGCGGACAGAGAAGCCGAGCTGGTTGCCAAAAAGAAGGAGGCCGCAGCAAAGGCCATCGAGGATGCGGTTCGGGAGAGGGAGGCAGTGGTGCTGGCAGCTTCGGAGGCCTTCACAGAGGAGGCGAAGGCTTACACGTGAACCAACATGGAGCAGTCCTACGTGCGAGCTCTGAAGCACGTGGCTGTTCGTGTCCCTGGATTCGATGGTGCGGGGTACAACCTCTACGACCCCCTTGAAGACGACGTTGCTCCTACTACTGAGGGGTTGGTGGAGGTCGAAGAAGAAGAAGAATAAGAAGAAGAAGAAGAAGAAGGCGGGGTAACGCTGCTGCTAAGGTGCCTCCCACCGAGGTGTCCCCCTGATCCCCCTTGTACTTCCCTTGTTCTTGTTCCCTTTTTGTTTTTATTTTTGCAAGTAGGCCTTGTAGAGGACTGGCCACCGCCTGATGTATTAGTGAACATCTATGAATGAAAAGAAGACTCTTTTTTGGCTAAGTGTTGGAGTGCTTTGTCTTTGAGTTGCCTTGTAGCTTGAATGTATTCTCTTGTGGACTTGCTTCTTGATCTTAAGAGATTTTACTTCTTTCGTTCTCCTCAGGATCGCATCATGGCTCGTCTTTGCATTGAACTCGGGGTTGCCAAGCTAGGGCTTTCGCAAAGTCAGGAGCTACTTCGTAAAGCAGAGTTTGAGCTTAGTCATCTGAGGTCGATCCTTGCTCATCGCAACATAGAGGTGAGGCAGTTGGAAGAGAGGCATCATGAGGCAGAGCCTGAAGGCGAGGAGCCCCGAACCGACATACGATGTTCTTCCAAAAGAACTTCTGGACCTTATGCTCGGTGATTGTTGAGAGAGGTTCAGCCTCGATCCATTTTGAGAAGTAGTCTATAGCTACTATCAAGAACTTCAGCTGGCTCGGTGCTGGGGGAAAAGGTTCGAGCAAATCCATCTCCCACATTGCAAAGGGGATTGGACTTGCCAAGGAGGTGAGCTGTGCTTGGGGAAGGCGACGGATCGGGGAAAATTTCTGGCAGGCATCGCACTAGTGAACGTATTTCTCGGAATCACTCAATAGTGTGGGCCAGAAGTAGCTGTAGTTCAGGAGTTTATGGGCGAGGGATCTCGCTCCCAAGTGCACGCCGTACATACCGTCATGGGTTTCTCTTAGGGCATAGAGCGCTTCCTCCGGGGAGAGGCACCTAAGATAGGGTCGCCCGTCAATCTGAGTGTAAGAGCGTTTGTACATGACTCCGTCGAGGAGTGTGTACTGCTCGACTCTTGTCCTGATCCTCCAAGCTTCTTTCGGGTCTTCGGGAAGGACTCCGTCCCGGAGGTACTCGAGGAGGGGCTTCATCAAGTTTTCCCCAAGTGTTAAGGGGTAGGCTTCTATTGGCTCCAGACCGTCTTCATCAATACTTGGTCTGAGAAGGACCTCTATCAAGATGGTCCACTCTAGACCTTGGAGGGAGGAGGAGGCAAGCTTAGAGAGAGCATCCGCCTGTGCGTTTTCCTCTCGAGGGACGCGCTAGAGTTGAACATCTTTGAATAAGGCTAGAAGCTCCCTAACCTTTGCCAAGTACTTGGCCATACGCTCGTCTCTGGCCTCGTATTCCCCGGACACCTGAATGACGCTAACTGGGAGTCGCTGAAGACTCTTACGCACTCGGCGCCTGCCTTGTGAGCCATGTAGAGCCCTGCTATGAGGGCCTCATACTCTGCCTCGTTGTTTGATGCTGGGAAGTTCAGACGGAGGGAGTATTGGAGGACAAAAGCATCGGGGCCGGTTAAGATAACTCCCGCCCTGCTCCCGTCAGCACAAGAGGACCCATCTACGTAAACGGTCCAGACCAAGGGGTCAGCGGACGACTCGCACGGGTCGGGGATAGTGTTCTCCACGATGAATTCGGCCAGAGCTTGGGCCTTTATTGCCGTTCTGGGCTGGTAGCTGATGTCGTGCTGACTCAACTCGATGGACCACTTCATGAGCCGCCCGGAGGTCTCGGGCCTGTGGAGAACTTATTTCAGCGGCTAGTCGATAAGGACGACCACCGAATGGGATTAGAAGTAGGGGCGAAGCTTTCGGGCCGCCATGACTAGAGCGAGAGCCATCTTCTCCAGCTTCGGGTAACGGAGTTCGGCATCGCGGAGCACCTTACTCACGTAATAGATGGGCTTCTGCATCTTATCCTCTTTCCTTACAAGGACCATGCTAAGCGTCTGCTCCGAAGCTGCGAAATAGAGGTAGAGGACCTCCCCAGGTGCTAGCTTGCTCAGGAGCGGGGGGTTAGCTAAATATTCCTTGATCTTGTCGAAAGATTCATGTTGCTGCTGTCCCCATTCGAAGCCTTTAGCCCCCTGAGGGCCTTGAAGAAGGGGAGGCACTTCTCCCCGGACTTGGAGAGGAATCACCCAATCGCGGCGAGGCGCCCCGTGAGCCTCTGTACTTCTTTGACATTGGAGGGGGGAGCCATTTTGAGAATGGCTTGGATCTTTTCGAGATTGGCCTCTATGTCCCTCTGGCTGACCATAAACCCCAGGAATTTTCCCAATGAGATACCGAACGCACACTTGTTCGGGTTTAGTCTCATATCATGCCTCCTGAGCACCTAGAAGGCTTCTTGAAGGTCGAGAGTATGCTCCTGCCCTCGGGTGCTCTTGACCAACATGTCGTCGACGTAGACCTCCATGTTTCGGTCAATCTGGTCTCGAAAGACCCTATTCACAAGGCACTGATATGTAGCTCCTGTGTTTTTTAAGCCGAATGGCATAACAGGTAGAAATAGAGGCATTGGTCCGTCACGAACGAGGTCTTCGGGATGTCGGGAGGGAACATTCAGATTTGGTTGTACCCTGAGAAGGCGTCCATAAAACTGAGGAGCTTGTGCCCTGAGGTCATATCGATCAGGGCATCAATGCTGGGAAGGGAAAAAGGATCCTTCGGGCATGCCTTATTGAGGTCAGTGAAGTCAATGCATATCCCATTAGCCTTCTTGACCATCACCACATTGGAGAGCCATTCAGGGTAGTTTACCTCCTGGATAAATCGGGCATTGAGGAGCTTCTCGACCTCCTCTTTGATCACCTGTTGTCGCTTGGGAGTGAACTTCCGCCTCTTCTGTTGGACAGGCTTGGCCCCAAGGATGACGCTCAGACGGTGCATCAAAAGCTCCTCCGAGATCCTGGGCATGTCGGCCGCAGTCCAAGCGAAGAGGTTGCGGTTCTCCCGTATACATCGGGAGATGTCTTGCTTAATAGAGGGGGAGAGAGCCTTACCGACACGGAACGTTCTAGTGGTGTCTTCTTCGGAGAAGGCCACTTCCTCCAATTCATCTACGAGCTCGGAGAAAAAACTTCATCTTCATGTGGTAGGCTGAAGGGATGGCATGAAGCACGACCAAACCTGGTCTACCCAGGATAACATTATAGGCGGTCTTGACATCTACCACCATAAAGTCCATCGGCTCTGTACGGGTCGTCGGGGCCTTTCCAGCAGTTATGTCGAGGGTTATAACTCCCTCCACCGTGACCGGAACCCCAGTAAACCCGTGAAGAGTGTAGCCCACGGGCTTGAGCCGGTCCTTCGACAGCTGGAGGCTCTTAAAAGCCTCCAAGAAAAAGATGTTGACAGAGCTCCCGTTGTCCACCAAAATTTGACGAACGTCAAAGTTCGCCATTCGGAGGTTGATGATGAGGGCATCGCAGTGGGGTGTGCGGACGCCCTCCAAGTCCCGATTGGAGAAGGTCACAGGGACTCCTAGGTCGCTGGGGGGGAGGATGGCTCTGTACGAAATTGACTTCCCTAACAAAGGATTTTCGGGAGGAGTTAGAATCTCCCCCCATTGGGCCTCCATGTATCAAGTGCAGGATGGCTTCTGTTTCAACCTCCAGAGCCTCCGCATGTTGTTCTACTCGCCTATTAGCCCCCCTGGGCGGTGGGGGTGGATCGGCCCTGTCTTTCCTGAAGAAGCGAGTGAGCTGCCCTCTCTGGATGAGGGCTTCAATCTCGTCTTTGAGGGGCCGACATTCATCTATGTCGTGCCCGTGGTCCCGATGGAAACGACACCACTTATTCCGATCTCTCCTCTTTCTCGGAGTATTCATCTTTAGAGGAGGTGGTAAGAGGCCTTCGTTCCCGATCTCCATCAGGATGGTAGATACACTCGCGTTAAGCAGAGTGAATTTCTCGAACCGAGGAGGATGCCGCTGAACCCCATTGTCCTTTTGAAGCTTCTTAGCTCCTTCTGCACCCTCTCGCTTGTTCGCGGAAGATGACGCCTCAAAGGTGGGGCGATGGAGAGCTTCTTCCGCTCGGATGTACTTCTTGCTCCGAAGTAGGAGCTCTGAGAAGTCCCGAGGGGGCTTCTTGATGAGGGACGCCCTGAGGTCAGCAATGAGGACGTTGGACTGGAAAGCGACAGTGGCCGCCGAGGGTTCTAAGGAAGCGATGGACTGGGTTCAGCAGTGAAACGCTTGACATAGTCCCTCAGTCATTCGCCATTCTTTTGACTGAGGAACAGTAGGGAGGTGCTCGTCTTCTCGGTGCAGCGACTGCTCACGAAATGCGTGAGGAAAAGACCCTCGAACTGGTCGAAGGAGAACATAGATGCCGGTGCAAGTCGGGAGTACCACTCACGGGCCGGTCCCTTAAGTATGGTCGGGAAGGTCTTATAGAGGAGGGCATCGGATGCATGGTGGATCATCATGAGAGTTTTGAAACTCTCAATGTGATCAGCGGGGTCCGATTCCCCGGTGTAGGTCTCGAAGTGTGGAGGCTTGAAGTTGTTTGGGACTGGAGCCTCCATGATGGTGCGAGAGAACGGGGGCCTACTTGGGAGGTCCCTGGCTCGTCGTTCTTCATCTCGGTCGAGCTGGCCGAGGCGCCTCTCCATCTCGTGGAGAAGGCGGTAGATCGAGTCCTCCCTTTGGTCGTATCTTGCTGATCCCCGAGACTCATCCTCACGCCGAGGAGGGCTGGGGCTGTGATGGCAATGGCTCTGAGTAGAAAGTGGACTGATAGAACGACGGGGGTGATTCGAAGTAGGCCGCAGACTCTGGGAGCGGTGGTGGTGTTCGGGAGAAGGGCAGCAATGGCTCGCAGCCGACCTAGGACTTCAGGAGTGGCGAGGATGGCTCAGAGCCGATCGAGGACTGCGGGAGCGGTGAGGATGGCGAGGAGCTGGGAGCCCGACGGACATTGTTGGGGGCAACATTCAGCGCTCGGAGGACTGCCTCCTGGAATTGCTGAAATTTTGCCTTCGTAACGGGGGCCTCCTGCTCCTGCTGGGCTCGAGGTGCAGGACGGCCTGCCGGGGAGCGGCTCCGTCTTGGGCAATGCTGGGCGACTCCCTCTGCCTCGGGGGAAAGTTGGACCTCCCTCGGTTGGATCGGCATGAAGACCGGCGAGGATTCGCATCGTGGGTCCGCCTCTCATCCAGATGGGTATGAAGATCGGGTCCGTGCTCGGTATGCCGATTGTTAAGCACATCCCGTAGATCCTTTGGAGTGGGAGGAGTATGGGAAGCCATAGAGTCTGTGTCGGCATTGTGGATGGAAAACCGAACCTAATGCACAGGTTGCTTGCGACAACTTCGTTAAGAGGGTTCCCCCACAGCGACCTAGGGTCCCAGAGGTTGCTGAATGGACTGCAAAGCCTGGGGATCGAGCTGCAAGGTCGGTTGGTTGGGTGGAGGGAGATCCCCCTGTGGAGGAGGAGGAGGTGGATGAGAAGAGGTTGTTCTTGGGTTAGAGTTTGCGAGCTTCCTCTTGGGAGGCATTGCTAGGAGCGGCTTTGGTCGAAGGAGGAAGGCTGTATTGCTTGTCGAGAAGGTTTCCCACAGACGGCGCCAATCTGTTGTCGTTGAATCTGGTGTAGGGGCAATAAATGAGATTTGTAGGTTCGTAGGAACTCTAATGGGCAGAATCCTACTTCTTCCTTGTTGACAGATTGACTCCTTGATGCTCCCTTGAACCTACACAAACATTCGAAACACTGAGATGGATTCCAGCGACGAACCCTCCGACGCTTTTGTCAATACACAGAAAATGGTAAAGGAAAAGAGCTTAAGTGCACAAAGAATGATCCCCTTTGACAGTACGAGGTAGGGGGGTATTTATAGCTGCCATGAGATCTGTTTCGGGATAGAAATGAATCCCTACTTCCCGGAGTGATTGGATTGAAGTGGTTGTAACCTCCTCCAGTTGGATAAGGACGAATTAGGATCTCCTCCTATCCTGTTTGAATTGGTCCTTAGCGGGTTTGGACCCGTTCTCAGCTGAACTGATCCGCTCAACGGCTGGCGGGTTCGAGAGGAGAGATCTGGTTCCCAATTTGGACCCTTCCGTAGGCGAAATTACCATCTTGCCCCTGCGACTTCAAGATTCGTGTCCGCTTTGAACGGCTCCGATTTAATCCCATTTTTTGCCATATCACATATATAAAAATTTGATTCGGTCCCATTGGGCCTAAGCACTTGGGCCACAGCCCGGTCCGAATTTTTCTCGGGCCTAAAAAAATAAGTCCGAGTTCGGCCCGAAATGAGAATTATTAGCCCAAACTCACTAATTATCGGATCAGACCTAGGCCGGCTCGGGTCGAGTTCAGGCCAATTGCCACCCTTAGCGGATTTCTATTTTGGTTGATTGGCGGCATCAATTCAGCACTTCAAGAAATATTTTACTCATTTCCGTTAAGGTCCTTATGGATTTGAATTTAGACGGTTTTGGTTGGATTTGGTTTGAGGGCTTGAAGAAAAAGAAAAAGTGGGGGAGAGGCAATGATTCAAGGATTGGTTTCGGGATTGGGTAAGATTAGTTTGGGTTTGGTTAGAGAGAGAATGAGAGCAAGGAGATAAAATACGAACTGGTAAGGGGTTCCGTTGTAATTGGATAATAAGCAATATTGATAACTGTTTGTATATATTTCGATGCTCCGCAAATAAGTAGTTGGGTCGGGTAGCCGTGGGAATGGGTCAAAAAGTAATTGCAAATTAGATTGCGAAATATTTTGATGATCCGCAAATATTCTGACGTTTTTTTTTCAAAATAGGCCATTTTTTCAAACTAATTTTCACAATAGACCACTTTCGAAACTAATTCTCAAAATAGACCATTGCAGTTCCCAACTGCGTCCTATTCTTTTTTGTTGATGCAGTTGGCAACTGCGGTCTAAGTATATGCCACAATAATTCAACTCCAATACTTGTGTCAAAATAGTGTCAAGGAGAAAACTATGTTCACCTTAGATCGCAGTTGCCAACTGCGTTCTTGATTGCACTAATCTTGCAATTCCCAACTGATTCCTAATTGGTCTCTATGAAAGATTGAATTAGGAATGCAGTTGGGAACTGCGAGCTTAGTGCAATCAAGAACGCAGTTGGCAACTGTGTTCTTCACTGCACTAAGCTCGCAGTTCCTAACTGCATTCCTAATTGGACCATATGAAAGATTGAATTAGGAATGCAGTTGGGAACTGCGAGCTCAAGAATGCAGTTGCCAACTGTGTTCTTGAGCTCGCAGTTCCCAACTGCATTCCTAATTGGACCATACGAAAGATTGAATTAGGAATGCAGTTGGGAACTGCGAGCTTAGTGCAATCAAAAACGCAGTTGCCAACTGCGGTCTAAGGTGAACATAGTTTTCTGTTTAACACTATTTTGACAAAAGTGTTGGAGTTGGATTAATGTGGCATATATTTAGACCGCAGTTGCCAACTGCGTCAATAAAGAAGAATAAGACGCAGTTGAGAACTGCGAGTAGTTTGTTTTGAAAATTAGTTTCGAAAGAGGTCTATTCTGAGAATTAGTTTGAAAAAGTGGCCTATTTAGGAGAAAAATTAAATATTCTGGTATCCAGATTCAACCAATCCAAACTTCCGGGTTTTTTTTTTTTTTTTTTTTTTTTTTCTGTTCTTCTAATTATAAATTAAAACTCCATCAAACAACAACTATATCTAAGTGATCTAAACCAACAAAATTGGGCATTCAGCATTCTTGAGAAAAAGAATAAATGAAATCAATCTATTTTTGTTGAAAATTTCATCCACCCAAGGAAGACACCCTTTCAGATTTGAAACAGTTCGAACATGGGAAAAAAAAAAAAAGAATATCAAACTAAAACAAAACTCAAATTCGAAAATAAATGAAGAGCTGCTTCTCGCCCGTAGGTGGAGCACACTTGGAGGAGCAAAGGGGAAACCCTAAATGAGAGTGGAGAAGAGAATGCACAATCAGTTTTAGTCTTTTAGATAAGGTTGCTAGTTGTGAATTATAGGGTTGAGAACTTGATGGGTGGTGTAGAGATGTACAGAGTGAATTTTTTCCCAAAACGACCTATTTTTGTAAAGTTTTTTCCAAACCGCCCTATTTTTTTTTTTTATTTCCCAAAGCGCTCCACTCGGTCTCTCAAAGACCGAATCTAGTGCAAATAGACTCGGTCTTTGAAAGACCGAGTCTTGCGCTTTGAAAAATCAAAGAGTTAAGACTCGGTCTTTCAAAGACCAAGTCTATTTGCACTAGACTCGGTCTTTGAGAGACCGAGTCTTGACTCTGCGTTTTTAATACCGCAGATCCCCTTTCTTCTTCTTCTTCTCGACTTTTGATTGTTTTTTTCTTTTCGCTCTTTCCCTCAACGAATCCGTCGCACTCGCTACTTTTCCGTTCGATTACTCCCTTAATCGAATGTTGAACTTCCCAAAACCAATTACTCTCTAATCCAATTTCGATTTTACCAAATCCTATTCCCCAAAATCGATTCTTTCTTTAAACCCTAAACCCCGAATAGCCAAAATTGGAAGATTTCGGTTGTAGGATCTTGCTCTTCTCGCCAATTTCGTCTTCGTCTTTGGATTCTCCTACTTGTTAGGTATATTTCTTAAGCTTTTCCTAAGCAAAATTTGTGTTAGTGTTGATGCTATTGTGAAGTTCATTAGTTGAATTTGACTTATTGTTGACAATGTAGAGTAGTTTATTGATGTTATTTTTAGTGTTAATTTTGCTTAGCATTGATGTTCAAAAAGAAAGAGTTGAGTTACTTTTAGTATTAATAACTCAAATTTTGTGGAGTTATTGATGTTGAAAAAGAAAGAGTTGAAAGAGATGAAGTTGGAATGAATAGAATTTTGTTGAAAGAGTTGAAAGAAATATTGTTGAAAGAGTTCAATTTTGTATAGAATTTTGTTGAAAGAGTTCTGTAAAACCTTGTTGAATAGAATTCTGTTGTTGAGTTATTGATGTTCAAAAAGAAAGAGTTGAGTTAATTTTAGTATTAATACCCAAATTTTGTTGAGTTATTGATGTTCAAAAAGAAAGAGTTGAAAGAGTTGAATTTGGAATGAATAGAATTTTGTTGAAAGAGTTGAAAGAAATATTGAGTTGAAAGAGTTCAATTTTGTATAGAATTTTGTTGAAAGAGTTGGAAGAGTTCTGTAAAACCTTGTTGAATAGAATTTTGTTGTTGAATCAATTTTGTATAGAATTCCATATAGTATGTGTTGAATCTAGTTTTTTAGAATTTTATAGAATCTAGGTTATGTATAGAATTTGTTGAATTTGTTATACTCTAGTTTTTTGCTAAAATTAGAGAATCAACGGCATTGTTATATAGAATTTGTTTTTATATCTAGGTTTTGTATAGTTAATAACATTTTTGTTGAACTTGTAGGATTTGTAGTCTATTGTAAATGGCACGCACAAGGGGTAACATGGAGGTAGGAGAAAGTAGTAGACCTCCACGTGGCGATAGATCACGTACTCGCGGTGGACGTGATCGTGGTCGTGGTCGTGGTCGTGCTTCTACCGATACTACTAATGTAAGTAATTAAATGTTGATTCTAATAGAATTGTATTATATTTCGGTCTATTGATGTAAATGTTATTGTTATGTAGGTTGAATTCAATCCAAATGAGGCGGGCACTTCCTCTTCAGTCCCTTCGTCGTCATACATCCCTCCTGGAGGCCCCAGACCACTCGACCCTTCTCTTCTCACTCTCCAGCCGATGCATCGATCGCAGTATATTTGGAACGGCGAGGCTACGGAGTGCCGTTTTAGGACTGGTCATCCGCTACCTGTGCACCCACGCATACACGAGATACTTAGGGATTGTGGGTTCTACGGTATTGCCATGATGACATCCATCAAGTGCGATTGTCCACTTCTGGAAGCACTGCTTGAAAGATGGAGGCCCGAGACACACTCATTTCACCTGCCAGTCGGGGAGATGACGGTGACTTTACAAGACGTTGCTATACTAACCGGGCTTCCAATCGATGGAGAGGCAGTGACAGGATCGATGGACTTCGATCCCGTGTATATAGTGGAGGAGTACTTAGGGGTTGAAGTGGAAGCTGGTGCAATAAATGGGAAATTTATCCGCCTAAAGTGGTTGAAGGACACGTTTAAAGATAGATTGAATGACAGTTCAACTGCAGCGGAGGTGGAGTGCTACTGTAGGGCGTATATTCTAACGCTATTCGGCACGGTCTTGTTTCCAAACTCGACCGGGAATACCGTAGCACTGATGTTCTTACCCTTAATCGCCGATATAGGTAGGATCAGCCGTTACAGTTGGGGCAGTGCAATACTATCGTCACTGTATCGGAGTCTGTGTCTGTGCAGTATAGGTTCGAACCAGATGAATGGACCTCTAATTTTACTGCAGATATGGAGTTGGGAACGGATTCACGTAGGTCAGCCCGTAGTACGGATCCAATCCTAACACTGGAGAATTCTTCCTGAAGATATTGACATGCTACCTCCGATCGGTGTGTACTGGACAGGAAAACTGACATGGACAACCAACCCCAATAGGTGCTTGACATACTACCGCGATGAGCTCGATAGGTTGGCCGCTGACTGTGTGGTGTGGACCCCTTACACAGAGGAGCGACTGATTCGACTGCCACCTATCTGTACGTTCAGGCGTAATTTGTGGCTCACGAAAGCACCTCTAATCAACTTTGGGGTTGTTGAGTTTTATTACCCCGATAGGGTCTTACGGCAGTTTGGTCTGCACCAGGGGATTCCAGTTACCGTGCCATTCAATGCCGAGATGCATAACATTACTGGAATGGGCCGTACACCCGGACACAACTGGGCCACTTGCTTCTTCGATTACGTTCAGAGATGGAATATTCACCGTTTCGAAGAAATCATCGTTGACACTCCACCTTTTGACCTCTCGTTGCATGGTGTGTATATGTCTTGGTACGAGAGAGTCACTAAATGATTTATTTCCCCACCGTTGCAGGCTCCTGCTGGAGTCGTTGTACCGATACGTCGACCAGGGACCGAACCAGTAGATGAGCATTCCGTGAGGTTGCCGATGTACCAACCAAAGGGATCCACTATTCGTGGCTTTGTAAGTTTTAATGTTTCGTTTTAAAGTTTCAACATTTATATTTCAATATGTTTTTATATATTTATGTGCATCTAATTTAACTTTTCATGTTTCTCAGTTGACCCAGACTTGGTCCCTTGCCAAGAAATGTGCTTCTATGCTAAATAGCAACATCGCCGATCAGACGAAGGGTACTGTACGGGAGATGTTATCGTGTTGCCGTGCACAAGCTAATCTTGTGGGGGAGGGCGCAACATTAGATGCAATACTTAGGACCCCCACACATCGAACCAGCGGCCGTACTGATCAACGACGAAAGAGAGTTGTTCATAGGCCGCCACCTCAATCTCGAAGTGATTCGGAACACGAAGAAGAAGCAGAGCCTGATATTGAAAGGGATGATGAAGAACAACTCGTTGGGGATGAGATTGAAGGAGAGCAGGAGATCCCGTTGTCTGCACTCACACAGGCAACTCCACAACGTCGTAGACGACAACGAAAACCCCCAAACTACTTCACACCGGACCCTTGACTTGTGATGTTATTAATATCGTTAGTTTGTTGTAATATTTTTTTTAATTTGGTAGTTGTTGTAATATTTTACATTATATTGATTTTGTAGTATTTTTTAAAATGTTCTTCTGTTTTTGATGAAGTTATTAATATTGTTGATGTGTTCGTGAAGATGATGTTAACAATATTGTTGAGATGTGGTTGTGATGTAGATGTGGTAGAGAGTTGTGGTTTGTTGTGGTGGTCTTACCAATGTGGTGAAGTGGTTGTTGAGTTGTGGTGAAGTGAGTCTTGTTGCTGAGGTGTGGTGAGTCTTGTTGCTGAGCTGTGGTGAATTTTGGTACTAAGTTGGTTTGTTGTTTTGTTTTTTGAAGTGGTTTATCAGTTGTTTTGTATTTTGGTACTAAGGTTGAATTTTGGTGCTAAGTTGGTGAAGTGGTTTATAACTTGATCAGTTTTATAATCTGTTGTTGTGGTTTGTTGTGATTTTGTAGTTTTTGGTAAGAGATTGAATTTTGAGTTGTTTGATGGGAATTTTGAGTTGTTTGTTCAGGCATTTGAAGAAGAGGTTGTTGGATGGGAATTTTGAGTTGTTTGTTCAGGTATTTGAAGAAGAGGTGGTTGTTTTGCAAAGATTGGAGAAGGTATTCAGCATTTGGCTGTAGCAAAAAAAAAGACACAGCAACAAGACTCGGTCTTTCAAAGACCGAGTTTAGTACAACTAGACTCGGTCTTTGAAAGACCGAGTCTTGTTGCTGTGTCTTTTTTTTGCTATCAGACTCAAGACTCGGTCTTCCAAAGACCGAGTCTAGTTGTACTAAGCTCGGTCTTTGGAAGACCGAGTCTTGATTTTGATAAACTCCAGAGCCCAACAAGCTCTCTGGAAGATTGAAAACAACACAGTCGGTCATTCAAAGACCGCTCTAAAAACACCTAGACTCGGTCTTTCAATCTGTGAAAGACCGAGTCTTCAATCTGTGAAATTTTGATTGAAGACTCGGTCTTTCAAAGACCGAGTCTAGGTGTTTTTAGAGCGGTGTTTGAAAGACCGACTGTGTTGTTTTCAATCTTCCAGAGAGCTTGTTGGGCTCTGGAGTTTATCAGAATCAAGACTCGGTCTTCCAAAGACCGAGCTTAGTACAACTAGACTCGGTCTTTGGAAGACCGAGTCTTGAGTCTGATAGCAAAAAAAAGACACAGCAACAAGACTCGGTCTTTCAAAGACCGAGTCTAGTTGTACTAAACTCGGTCTTTGAAAGACCGAGTCTTGTTGCTGTGTTTTTTTTTTTTGCTACAGCCAAATGCTGAGTGTTCTAAAATCTTTGCAAAATAACAACCTCTTCTTCAAATACCTGAACAAACAACTCAAAATTCCAATCCAACAACTCAATTACTCATCAAACAACTGATCATACTGCAAATACCCATCAAACAACTGATCATACTGCAAATACCCATCAAACAACTCAAAATTCAAGCTCTTACCCCCAAACTACAAAATCAAAACAAACCACAACAACAAAATATAAAACTGATCAAGTGATAAACCACTTCACCAACTTAGTACCAAAATACAAAACAACTGATAAACCACTTCAAAATACAAAACAACAAACCACAAAATTAGTACCAAAATTCACCACAACTCAGCAACAAGACTCACCACACCTCAGCAACAAGACTCACTTCACCACAACTCAACAACCACTTCACCACAACTATCTTCACATCAACAAACCACAACTATCCAAACTAAGTGTTCATTTCGAAATAAATATTACAAACACAGTATGAAACACAAAATGAAATTTTAATTGTTTTGAGATGCTCTGTTAGTACAACGACGCTTGTTGTGTCCTTCCAACCCGCACCTTGAACATTTCATTCTTGTACCCCTGCTAGAACTATCTCTCACATCCATATCGTTGCGTATTCTCGTGGATTTAGGCCGGCCTTTCCGTGAAAGTCGCAAACTAGAATCTGGTACAAGTCGTGGACCGTCGATAGTAGGCCAATATGCTTCATCTAGAATAGGACTGAACACAGGAGCCCAAGTTTGTGCTAATGACGTGATAAAGTAAAATTTATCAACATAAGGCTTGTGATCGATTGCACGATATGCACAGGCTGCTAATACATGAGAACAGGGAATATGATATAGATGAAACTTCATACATGTGCATGTTTTCTCACCCAAATCCACGGTGTGCAAGTTCCCACCCTTCCGTTCTCCATTTACCATGCATATACCCGTTTTGACAGAAAAAACTCCAGGCTGATGATGAAACATTGTAACCACATGTTAATTTGCTCTTTCACGGCGACGATCAATCAAATCATGTACACTTTTAGCAAAAATCTTCCCTTCACATAAAAGCTGAGTAGCTTCCTGTCGACGAGTAGTAAAGTAAGAGTTGAGACGTAAAAAAATCGTCTCAACAATCGCAGTAACTGGTAAACTACGGACTCCTTTCAGTACTGAATTGAGGCACTCTGACAGGTTCGTAGTCATCATTCCATATCGTTGACCCCCATCTGCATAAAGTGCCCATTTCTCAACTGGCTTCTCTTTCAACCAGTTAGCCGCCTCGACATTGACGGTTTCAATTTCGGCGAGTTTGGCTATGAACTTTTTGGGTTGGTGTTGACAAGCTATTATTTTGGCCTTCTTGCGCAATGCCTTGCTACCAAATTTACTAAAAAAATTTGTGGCAAAATGACGCATGCAATATCGATGAAATCCATTCGGTTCGTTCCAAGTTCCGTTTTGCAAATCCATAGCAGACAATATACCAGCATGACGATCCGAAATAACACACAACTCAGTGCGATCGGTGACATAATACCGGATACAAGTCATAAACCATGTCCACGTATTTATACTCTCTCCATCAACCAATGCAAATGCAAAAGGAAATAAGCAACCATTCGCATTCGGGGAAACAGCAATTAGCAAACAACCCTTGTACTTACCGTACAAGTGAGTTCCATCTACACTAATAACTGGTCTGCAAGACTTGAAACCTTCAATCGAAGGACCAAATGCCCAAAATACTCCCTTGAATGTTTTCTCGCTGGGGCTAGACTCATATTTATCCCAGTGCACAACGGTCCCTGGATTTGCTGCTTGAATTGCTGTTAGTAGAAAAGGCAACTTCGTGTATGCTTCTTCAAATGTACCGTAGAACCTCTCAATTGCCTTTTGTTTTGCTTTCCAAGCTTTCTTATATGAAATCTGATAATTATATTCTATTTTCACAATCTCAATAATTGCCCCCGGTGATAGAGCAATATCCTTCTTCACCACACCCACAATCAAATTACTAACAAGGTTAGCATCAATTTTACAATGGTCTTGATTCAACGTGGGATTCGTACAAGTATGAGGGCCAACTATCTTCTTCACCACAAAATTTCTCCCCCCTTTTGGAACAATAGCTCGTAATCTCCAAGGGCATCCACCATCACTTACTCCTGGGGGACCTTGTACGATCTCCTCTATTGTACGTTTTCTATGTGCCATTTTACATTTAACAGTGTATAGTGACGGTGTTGTTTTCAATGTGACAAATTCACGATGTTTCTTGATGGAATACACCTTCACAGCATGCTGAATGGACTCTTTACTTACAAACTCCTGCCCAACGTAAAATTCGTCTACATTGGATGAACCAGAAGACTCTTGTGGAAATGGGGGTACTCTAGCAGCTTGAGCCATCTCCTCCGTAACATGAGCGTTAACATTAGCATACCTATCAGTAGCTCTCACTTCATTAGAACTATTGTTCGAAGGATTTACATTTGCTACATGATCATCTTCTTCTCCATCATCACTTTCTAGACTATCATCATCGTCTGTTTCTTCCTCTTCTTCATCATCATCTAATAAGCTGTTGTTAACCACTGCATTTTGAAAGAGTTCAAATACACTGTCATTTGGAACATAGACAGGAACCGGTGTAGTTTGGGGGGGAACTCAACATCTGTAGAATCAACATTTCTTGTATTTGTGAAGGTGTTTTCTTGTGAGGACAGTGGATTTGGTTGTGAAGATTGAGTGGGGTTAGACCTCGTCTGCTGTGTAGGTACTACCCTTATGAAGCTTGCACTGGGGATATCATGTGGCTGAGCATTCACTACTCGAATTTGTTGAATATATAACTCTAATATAGCCCAAGCACAATTAGGATCAAATGTCCTAGCAATCAATGACTTCAGCGAATTATCAGTAGGTACGGGTACTGTCATAAAATACTGAAGATCTCCTCTTCCTGCTGCATATCGAGCTAAAATTTTCACATTTCATTCATTCCTATCCCAATTAGTAACTTCATAGATTTTCTCAACTAGTTCTTCAAATGTAATGGTACGGGGTACCCAAACTATTTCCAGTTCCAAATGACTATAACAACAACCAATCTTTGGATCACGAATAATTTCACCACCAAAGTATAACCAAATAGGAATCTCAAGATCCATACCTACGTATATTTATTAAAATATGCAAGTTATTATCTAACCACAAACAAAATCTATACCAAAATTCAGAAAATTAAAGGCCAATATTCATCATACCTTCACAAGCGTCAAGGATAGAGCCGTAGATATTTCGGTAAAAGAGTTAAAGTTGCTATCCGCTTCCAATTTAGCAAAAAAACAAAAAAAAATGGATCTTTCAAAATAAGGGTTTTGGGTTATTATAGTGGAGATGGTTAGAGGCTTAGGAAGATATTGGTAAATATATTTAGATTAAGATTAGATTTTGTGGGTAGGAGCCTAGATTTAGGAAGATGGGTTAGAGAAATAGAATAGGTTAAAGTCGAGAAGAAGAAGAAGAAGAAAGGGGATCTGCGGTATTAAAAACGCAGAGTCAACACTCGGTCTCTCAAAGACCGAGTCTAGTGCAAATAGACTCGGTCTTTGAAAGACCGAGTCTTAACTCTTTGATTTTTCAAAGCGCAAGACTCGGTCTTTCAAAGACCGAGTCTATTTGCACTAGACTCGGTCTTTGAGAGACCGAGTGGGGTGCTTTGGGAAATAAAAAAAAAGTAGGGCGGTTTGGGAAAAACTTTGCAAAAATGGGTCGTTTTGGGAAAAAATTTTGTACAGAGTTTGGGTTGAGAACTTGTAATTTATAGTATAAGAGCATCCATAATGGTGTTTCTCTTTTTTTACAAAATGACAGCTACAGTAATAGAAAATAGGTTATTTGTCTGCAATGATTGTTTGCTAAAATTTTGCTAAAATTTGATAAAGACGAGACATGTTTCATCCGTTTTTTTTAAGGTTAATTAATTAGTGAATAGATATTAATATAGGTTAATTAAATAAATTAAATAATAAAATATACCTAAAACCTACTTTAACTATACACTTATACACTAAACCTACCACTAATTAAGCCCTTTTGCTGGGACGGGACATGTTGTCCCGTCCAAGCAAAATATGCTTGAGACGGGACAACATGTCTCGTTTCAGTAATTTTATTTTATTTTATTTTATTTTATTTTTCCAGACGGTACATGTTGTACCGTCCGATCAATTAAAAAAAAAATTGTCAGACGAAACATGTTGTCTCGTCTGATCCCGTTAAAAAATTGAAAAAAATTGGAACGAAACATGTTGTCTCGTCTCTTATAATTTGAGAATCGCAAATTGGTTTCTCAGAAATGAGACGACTGTAGCTACTTTACCATAAAATGGCAAAATAGCAAACGACTGCAGCACCTCATTTCGCAAAAAATGAGAAATTGGCAAATATAGCAAACGATTGTGGATGCTCTAATCAGTGGCAGAGATAAATTATTTCTTTTAATGAAGAAAAATATGGTTACCCATGGTCATAAAACGACTGGACCCGCAATTATATGAGCCGCATTATCTGAAAATTGGAGAGCGTGGCGACCTTTATCTGACCCTCTCGTTTGCAACTTGCGGGTACTAGTTGATACGAGTTCTCTTTTGCCCGATTTAATTATATTATAAGGGTGTGTTAGTGAAAATGGAATTAAAAAACACACTTAAAATCACGCGTTTCCAAAGTTAGAGAAATTAGTGGGAGATGATTTGCAAGTGTAATTTGAAAGATGCTGTTAGTCAATTGTGATTCTAAAATCATGGTGACTTTGATGAAATTATACTTTTTGTGTTTTCAAAATCACAATATATAATAAATGGGGCGCAAATACTTACTCCAAAAACACATATCTTACTCTGTGATTCTCAAATCCTATGAAACCTATCATATCTTTCATTGTCTCTCTTTTGATCATCTTTCACTTCTTCTTCCTCATATTTTTAGAACCCAAACAATGTAAACAAATAAATAGATAAATAAAAAAATTTCAAGAAACTTATAAATTTTGATGATGAGGGTCAATTTTTTCCCCTTCTTTATAGAGTTAGGGTTAGAAAAAGATCTCAACTTTCTTCTTCCTCTTCCTCCATGAAAAAATAATAATATAATCTTTCTCATGCTTATGCAACAAGCATCAAATAATTTTTTAAAAAAACAATCATTAAAGAAGACGAATTGATGTAAATCATACAGTAATGATATCCAAAAAATGACCCAATTGATTTATCATTTGTTTGAGAGCAAGCTAGTAAATTAAGCAAGAAATAAATAAAGCAATACATCAAAGCAAGTAAATAGTTAAGGAGACGAGATTTTAAAGATGGTTCAGCCAACACCCGCCTACTTCCACCCCCAAGACCTTCCTCCTTGGGGGCTTTCTATAAACTCAAAAGTTTGGCTACAACCCCTAGCCACCAATGTAATACCCCGTAATTTGTGAATAGTATAATAAAATAATATATATATATATATATATATATATATATATATATATATATGACTTGGCTGTATATGATATTGGTTTGTGAAAATATGTGTTGGTTTGAAAGGATTCATTAGAATCCGGTTTGATTGAAAGAATGGCCCATGGGTTGGTTGTATGCTGTTGTTGTTGAGATTTGTTGGTATTGAGATGGTGATGTCATCACCTGTGTGGGCCCGGTTTGAATTGAAAGTGTATTAATGGTTTGGATTTGATTTCGAATTGAATGGAATTGGTAATGTGGGTAACGTGTACGTGAGGTACACGGGATTTTGATGGGATATTAAGTAATATAGTCCCATATTGGATGTGTACAAAAATAATTTGAGTATAAATATAATTGCCTATGATCAAGAGTCACCTAATTGGTTAACCACCTTTTGAGAGGCAGCCTGTGGTGGGCAGTTGTACTACATAGTATCTAATTTGTATTCTAAAAATATTAAAATTGTCTGAGTATTGGGACAGGGTGTTACAAATGGTATCAGAGCCGACTTTCGACACCGGATGTAGAAGAGGGCCTCAGTATGATCTACGGTGTGAGATAGTCCTCAGAATTATCGAGGTGTGAGTGAAATAGTCTCCGGAATTACCCGCGGTATGGAACTAGTCTCCGAAATTATCGGGATCGAGGATGACGCTACATCGGCTAGAAAGGCGGATCCTACACTAGATGTGTATCCCGTACTCAGCGAGGACGCTGATTTCTAAGGTGAGGTGTATGTAATACCCCCGTAATTTGTGAATAGTATAATAAAATAAAATAAATATATATATGTGACTTGGCTGTATATGATATTGGTTTGTGAAAATATGTGTTGGTTGGAAAGGATTCATTAGAATCCGGTTTGATTGAAAGAATGGCCCACGAGTTGGTTGTATGCTGTTGTTGTTCAGATTTGTTGGTATTGAGATGGTGATGTCATCACCTGTGTGGGCCCGGTTTGAATTGAAAGTGTATTAATGGTTTGGATTTGATTTCGAATTGAATGGAATTGGTAATGTAGGTAACGTGTACGTGAGGTACACTGGATTGTGAAGGGATATTAAGAATATAGTCCCATATTGGATGTGTACAAAAATAATTTGAGTATAAATATAATTGCTTATGATCAAGAGTCACATAATTGGTTAACCACCTTTTGAGAGAGCTTGTGGTGGGCAGTTGTACTACATAGTATCTAATTTGTATTCTAAAAATATTAAAATTGTCTGAGTATTGGGGCGGGGCGTTACAACCAACACGAGAAATTTGTAGTACAAGTTGTGAAGATCTCTGTCAACATAGGGATCTAGGCTTCTTAACAAGCCAGAAGCCACTACCCCTCAAGAGAAAACCCCTCTTCGCTCCTAACTCACTACAATACTACTAATCGTAATGGATATAATGGCATATCTATCCCGGCGTGTACACCCAAACGCCGGGATAGATTGTTGTTGTAATTTTTTTAATATCGAATGTTTATGACGACGTTTATATATAACGCCATTATATATATGATATACAACGGCGTTTACGAATGTAAAACGCCGTGATAGACTGCCGTACTAGTTAATGGAGATGTATGTCACGGCGTTTTTGATTGAAAACGCCGTGATAGGGTAGCGTATTTTATTTCATCCTGCCCTAACTATTCATTCCCCCCCCCCAAAACTTTTCTAACCCTAAATCCTCCGTCTCCTATCTCTCTCGCGAACTCTCTCTCTCTCTCTCTCTCTTTCTGACCACTCGCCCCCTCTCCTCCTCAATCTCGCCGCTCGCCACTCGCCGCTGCCCTTCCCTTGCTACCGCCACTTCGTCCTTTGCCACCGAGCTTACCTTGCCACCTCTTATTCCTTTGCCGCCGTCCCTCCCTCCGTTGCCGTGCCTCCCTTGTCGTCGCTTCGTATTCCTTTGATGCCACCCCTCCGTCCATGCCCCTCTTTCGTCACCGCCCCTCTGTCCCCCTTGCTGCTTTTATTGAGGTAATTTTCAGCGATGTTGATGATGAATTTAGCAAGTCACTGAAGTTTGATTGAATTTTCAGCGATGTTGATGTTCGTGTGTTAGGGCTTCTTCGTCTATTAAGAGGACGAGTGGCGAGTGGCGAGTGGTAACTTCCTCTATTAGTAGTACTGTTACCACTCATCCCCCTCTCCCCCTAAATCTTCTAGTCATCTAGTAGTAATCAAGAAGAGAAAGGTTAATTAGGGGGAAACTATGGAAATTTTAAAAAATATCTATTGCATAAATTCAGTGTCTTTTCTATGTTTCTTGCCTTAATTGTCCATTTGATACTTGTGAATTTCTCTGATTGAAGTTGTCGAAACTCCAGTTGTCCTCCATAGTTAACTATCATGCTAGCTAACTTCTATTCTTCATTCATCTTATTTTGTGCTCTTTCAAGTTATAATTCCTCACATGATGACTTCTTCAACTTGTAAATCACTTTATAATGATGTTCTGGCTTAGTGTTGCATCAATGATTTAAACGTAGGAAATCAATCACTAGAATTTTAACATTTGCTTACAATAGTTTCTCTCGTTTTTCAATAAGAGAGACAACAACACAAACATTAGTCATGAACCATTTGTGTTCCCATCTCAAGTACAACAAGTTTTCTATATTCAGGACCCAGTAGTGGAAAAAATTTACGTGGCGCTACCTATGCAACCAAGAGATGTATTTCAACTGGGCGATGATTCAGATGATGAAGATGATGATATTGAGAACAATTTCACTGCTTCTGAATTTCCTACATTTGATGTAAACGTTTTTTATGTCAATAGTTGCCCTACCTGGCTCCGTACAGATGGAGATGAGGGAGATCTATTTGATAATGTTGTAATATAGTATCTTATACACATTTTTGTTTTTGTGTCATTTCAGTTGTGTGTCAATTGTTTTCATATATTTCACTGCAGTTAATTCGTGGAACTTATTGTTTGTATGATTATAATTAATGTTATTTGATGTAAAATCTTAAAATTGTTGGCATACTGTGATGATTTGTAGTTGTTTTAAGTACTTTTTGTTTTAATGTCATTATTTGTTCATATGTTCGATTTGTTGATTAAATTATAATTAATTTGAATTTTCTTTAAACAGGTGATATATGGCTAGAACGAAGAGAAAGTTGGCAACAATTGTGCACGACCAAGACGAGGCCGTAGAGCAGCCTAGTAGGGGACTTACTACTCAGCTCCCGACGGAAGATCTTGGAGGGGTGGCAGATGAATGTGCCACTACAGTCGAGGGGGCTGAAGGTAGCACTCCCACCACTTTGAGGAGGTAGAGGGGGGCAACGAAGATGAAGGAAATATGGAAGCTCCCAAACAATAAAAAAATAGTGGTGAATAGCAATAATGTCAATCAACCAATTAGAGAGGCCGAGAGTAAGCTCGGAAAGTTTTGCGGTGTCATAGCAAGAAATCCACGTATCCTTCCCTAAAGCTACGAGAGTTGGTCGAAAGTACCAACGACGACCAAGGTGACGGCCATCAATGCGATTAAGGTATATTTTTTAATTATTAATTTGTGTGTGTGAAGCAATTGATTTCTCCATTTAAAAGTAGAAGGAAGCCCTCAAAGAAAGCTGTTGTTCTAACTGCTATTGAGTAATGAGTAGGTCAACTTGATTACTTTAGAAGCAAAACTATTAGGTGGTGGATAATGTACATGCATGATTACATGGTATCTGTTCCTAGTAACCACACTGTTGGATATGATATGCGATGCTTATTATATAATAAGACAATTATAAGCTCTTTTCGAAAGCTAGCAAAAAGCTTGTATAATATGAAAATTACATTATGTTATACACAATGAGCAATTACATTTACATAAATAATTTGCTATTTATCTAGTATGTATAGCAAATATACGTTCTTAGTTTGTTTATAAGAGATCCGCTGAGACAACTCAGACCTAAAGATTGTGAGTGCATTGACAACATATATTTGGAGTGTTAACATAATATTTGATTGAAATTATGATCCTAAGCCTTAACAACCTTAAACACTATGTAGTCTTTGTCTTCCAACCAATGCCAATGTTGACTAAGCCATAGCTACAGACGGTGTCAACGACACAATAAAAACTATCCACAAACATAAAGTACACAACTAAGCAAGCAATTAAACACTACACAATTGTTTCAGTTTTCAAACCTAATCAGTTAAAAAAATGAAAGGTGACCAACAATGAGCTCTCTTCTACCAACCTTTTGTCCCATATCCCACCCTTGAAACAAATTATGACCTATTAATTTTAATTTTTTCGAATTTATTCCAATGTTCTTAATATATATTGATTAGCAATGTGATGATTGACAGTTAAGTAAAACTGTATGAATTTAGAAAATAGGGTAGTGCAGTAGCCATATATTGAGTATATTGATTAGCAATGTTTATATTTTTACATCCTTCGGTTCTAATTTGTTCCATCACAGTATATTGAGTATTTGATTATATTATTTCATGTGCAGGTTCTCAATTCATTAACTAGAATCCTCTTGAATAATTCATTTTTTCCATTTTTTCCATAACAAATCCATGAACCTAATCGTTTTGCAGCAAAAGTTTGCAATCCCTTACGCTCTTGAAGGATGGGTTGATAAATCGATTTCGAAAAAATGGAGGGATCACAAGAGCTTCTTGAGAGAGAAGTACTTTGACGGGGAGAAGACTGACCGAAAATTCAAGGTCGGTCCCCGAATGCGTGACGACACAAGATTGACAATTTCTTGTCAAATATTGGAAATCAGATGCTGGAAAGGTAATCATATTTCATTGTTTATATATTCCATTGATGATATAAATTATTGATTTTGGTAAACATAAGCATACATTCCAATTATTAAAATTATATAGAGGAAAGCTGAGATTGGTTAAGCAGCCGTAGGCAGATGAAGGTCAAGCACACTACGGGGAGCTGCAGCTTTGCTGTTGTGCGAGATGAGCTGGTAGTGGAAATTTTATTTTATAGCAAGTCATTTTTAAAATGGCTTGAAGCTTTTTTTTTGCCAATTTCTGCCTTGGTATGATTTAACTGTTACATCTGACTTATATATAGGATACGTCAGTCGAGGGAGAGAGCGACCCGGTCGTGTGCGGGGAATGGGATTGGGCCCAACACCCTCACAGGTACATTAGCATTGACATTGAAAAAAAACTCTTAATAAAATTCATTTTGAATTCCAAGCTTGAATATGAAGAGGGAATCAGTTCTTTCTTACACTACCGTTCAACTCTTAACTTAGGGTTCTTTGGTTCCTTCAGAAGATTTGTTCTCAGTTATGATAAACCTACACGGAAGAAACGTTTCTCACTTTTGGTGGTGGATTTGTGAATACTACATTAGGATTAGGGACTTGTCTTCTGATTCTTAACCATCTTGACTTCATTTTCTTTAGGTTTCTTTAATGTTAGAAATCCGTTGTATTTCAATATATGTTGCTAATTGGGTGAATTATCTGGGATGATTACCTGATTTCGTCGATTAACATTATCAAGTGAAAGTTTGATTTCTTTTTGAGCATGTTAGTAAGGATGAGAAATCCAACCCAAGAGAGTTTGGTTGGGTGGATAAGAGGAACTGAGGGACATAAATGTGACAAGAGGTTCATATTAAAGGTTTGAAAGATAAGGTATTTCCTCGAGGGTGGAATTTCCACCTTTATTCAAGAAAAACAAAAGGACGGTAATTCTAACTCCTAAGTAACCATAAGATAAAGCCTTCTCGTGATGTATTTGTTTGACTATTGGGTGAACTTTCCCTTGGAGTTAAATGTCGTTCCTTGTAGGAAAGCTAACAATAGCATCATCCCTTTTTCTTTAGACATATTACTGTGGTTCATGAGAATGTGGTGCATTTGCACATCTGTTTATGATTTTGACAACTATTCCTTGACTAGGGCTTTAAGACTAGATAAGGGAGGGTTGATGTCTACTTGACATTCAACCAGAGAATTTTTGTCTAATTCTTCATAAAATCTAGTGTTCCATAGTTGAGCTAATGGAAAAAAAACTTGACGATGATCTATAGAGTCATGGACTATGTTCTTCTAGGAAATGCTGTATTTTAGATGAATATAATTTGAGACATTTCGTTCTCACACAGACATACCCTGATTTATCCCTTTACTTTTCCTGTGTTGGCAGACCCAGTTGTTCAAGAAAATCTTTTTTCCCTCAAATTTCAACTTCAAAACTGAGAAATTAAAACGTAAACTTTTAGGCCCCTAAGTCTAAGCATGATGTGGGATTCGTTTCACAAGCAGGGCTAGCCTACTAGTTTTGCGTAGTAATACATTTCTTTAGAAATAACCTACTACATTGGTACTAACCTAATATTGGGGTCAGTTCACAAGCAGGGCTATCTAATACTTTTGTTTAGTAATACACTTCTTTAGGAATAAGCTACTACTTTCGTACTAACCTGATACTTTTCTTTTTCAACAACTTAAATGTTCATCTGTTATTTTCTGCTAGTAGATAGTTGAGCATAATTTATGTTTATAAGTTGCTACTTCAAAGCCTAATGTACTTCTTTTAGAGTGAACATTATATATTTAGGACTAGCAGATTACTCATCGTGCTACCTTGATTCTTCTTAGTTCTTATTTATGTTTCTTTGACCAGTTTTGGCTGATTTATATAATTAAAGCTGCTTTATTGATTAGCAACAAGTATTTCACTGCTCTACTCCTGTTTCCATATCATTTTGTATCATTCTATTTTGGTCATTAATTACTGACAAGCAGCTTATTATACAATTCTACTTTCACAGTTTCGACAGTCCCATATAACTATCGGAAACCTGATACATTTTCCTTAATCAACCATACCAATTTTTTTTTTTCGGTTGCAAAATTTGACATACTGATTTGGTTGCATAGAAAGTGTAATTTCTTTGAAATATTTTAATATAAGACTTATTGGCTGCCAATATTTTAATGTATACTATCATAGCAGCCAATAAGTGTAATTTCTTTGCATAGTAGTGGAAAATACTCATTAGAACCCGTATTTGTTTTTTATTCTGTTAGAGTATAGTTTAGAGTTGGTTAGAATACTCATAAAGTGGGCTCCTATGATTTATGACTTATTGGCTGCATGTAAAAGCTAAACTAACAAGTATTTATGACCTCTTATTCAGTGGGGGTTTGTTAGTTTTGTGAAATGTTCAAAGAAGATCCCCACTGCTAACAACGACATTTATAATTTTTCTTGCATCAGTGGAAACAATACATATGTCTATGCATCATATGCATATGCATATTCAGTAGGTTTCCTTCTTCCTTCTTGCGGCTTCCTATCTATGGTCCCTATTGATTATGGTTGTTTTAGTAACATTAATATTCCGCTATGCCTACAGAGAGGGTTCGTTATGATTATGGTTGTTTTAGTAACATTAACATTAATATTCCTCTTCGGATGATTTCGAATAATTTAGTTGCAAGCATTTTGGTCCTCGTGCATCTAATTGTTTCAAATATGTGTTGGATCACAGGTATTTGGTCCTTGTGCATCTACCTCCAGTCGTACATCCTATCCGGACGTGTTCAAGATGAAGGCAGAGATTGAAGGCTTGAAAGATATGACTGCTTCTTTAATCTTCCAACAAAACCTCAATTCTGAGAATCCAATACATGAAACAGTAAGTAATCAGCAAAATTTTATAGTGATTTAATTTCTTTATTTTAGATGGTACGAATAAACCTAATATGAGTTTTAAATTAAATCTCCTTCAAAACTATAATGAGAATTGAGAATCCTCTGGTGAATAAACTAATAAATGACACTATTGTGAATTATATAGAGCTAGCGAATTCCATCGAGTTCGAGTAACGCACGTACAACTGGGCGAAATATCGATGGGAATGAAAGCAATGCCGAGCCACACTAGGAGACTCCGCCATAGCTTTGTTGTATTTGGACTTTAGTTTTTTAATGTTTTGTCGAAACTTTATTTATGTTTTGTTGTAAGAAACTGTTGTGTAACTTATATATTTCTAACTCTTCGTATAATAGTTTTTAGACAAGCACATTATTGTTTATTGTGGTCTGTGATTTTATGGTTGTTTATTAAGTTGCTATTATTGATTTTAAGATTTGAACATTCAAATTTGATGTGACTACAGATATTTTTAATTTATGATTAATTATCTGTGACCTATATTTAAAATAATTGGAAAAAACCCAAAACCCCCTATCCCGGCTTTTTTGAGAAAACATGCCGGGATAGATATCGGTCCACCAAATGCGGTTATTAATTTAAAAATATTTAATTTAACCTATCCCGGTGTTTTACAAACGCCGGTATAGGAGATTAAAACATTTTTAAAAAATCTATAGCAGCATTGAGAAACACCGGCACATGTCATTATTTTATTAAAAATTGGAAATGAAAAAAGGTCTATCACGGCGTTCAAAACACGTCGTTATAGCTCTACGACTTATAACGGCGGTCGATAGAAACGCCATTATATGCCTTTGGTTTGTCCCGACGCTCGATACAACTGCATTACGCACGACGTTGTTAGAATTGCTGCTATAATCTATAGCGGCATTTATAAACGCCGTTGTAGGTTAAAAAAACTACCGGTAAAGACTTAGTCGTTTGTAGTGCAAACACTCTCTTAAAAAAAAGTAAATATGAAATGAGTTTCTCTGAAAAACAACTTTGAAGGTTTTGAGTCCAAAGTATGGGAGAGAGATTTGCAAGTTTAGAGCATGAATAATTTGTTGGTTTTGAAGGTTGAAAATGAGAGCTTTTCGGAAATGGAAGAGATGGTCAAAAGGTATCTCAATAATGGGTATAAATAGGAGAGATACATATGTGGCCGTTGTAAGAAAAGAACCAGTCAAAACAGGTCAAAGAAGTCAAAAGAATCAAGTAGCCAATGGGAAAAATTCGAAGAGATGCAACTATGTGGTTGGTCGCGATTTTCATGTGTACTGAAAACTATTTGCAGTCGACCACATGGCCAGACCGCACCTCCATGGTACTTTTCAATTTTAGCACTTTTTAGGTTGTGAAAGATATTTTATTTGTATGGCTATGAAGTTTTATTTGGAATGCCTATAAAGTTTGTCTTGTAGTGGTGTATGTGATTGAAAATATTAGGCATAACTTTCTACAAAATATCATATAGATTTATAAGGGGCTTAAGCTAATATAACTTGTAAGTATTCAACCTTTACTTTGAATTTAACAAATTTATGTAGGTTAGGAAAATTACACAAATGACTCATTTTTCAAGCTTTAGTCGTCAACCCTTTGTGCTCAAACACTTTAATCAACATGACCTCAAATCTTGATCCATGCACCAAGCTTATGCTGCTTTGAAAATCGTGCACGCCTCCTATAAGCTCAGTATGCACTCAAATATAATTGAAACATTAGTATTATATGAAGCTTGACTTAATATCAGTTTTATCATATCAAAACTAGAATATTGAAACTCTAGGGCCAACAATCTCACCTTTTCTGAGCATGATAAAACCGACATTGAATTCAAGTTTAAAATGAAATATATCAATAGATGTTCACAGTGCATATATGAGCCAAGATTATAAACTCCCCCTATCATAGATAATATAGGCATGGATAAGCAAGATAGACAAAATAATGAGCTCCCCCTCAACTCAAGCATGGTATAAAATAATAGACATGCATGAACAATACATATATCATTACCAATAACATTACTAATAAAAATCACATACTAGTTGAGGTGCAAATTGAAATCTATAAAGTGTTAATTTGACATAGGCACCAACATAAACTAGTTAACCCTAATTTCACTAAACAAACAAGTGGATTAAAAGATCAACAAGACATAAGGATAGCACGATAAGAGAATACAACGAAACCATGCGACATAATGAAAAGAAGAAGGCAAAGAGACATGAAGCAAAAGTCATCACTATCACTACCACTTCAATCAACTCCAAAGTAACTATCCACCAAAATAGTTATCACCACCTACTGATATCCATTCACCATTACTAGTCAACAAAAGAAGAATTCCATTCCAATAGAAGAGTTCCAACATGCTACTTTGGTGGATCATGCTACTTCTCCCCCTTTTGGCATGATCAATTAGGGAAGGACTTGGAAAGAACTTCCCGCATTTGCAAAAGAAGTATGAATATCACCTTGCCCACTATTCCTGTCATCAACATTATTATCCATAGAACAATTGGTCTCCATTTGCTCGCGCCATTTGTCAAGGGTTTGTTGTTAAGTCAAGTAATGACCTCGAGTTTCCTCGTCGTAGGCTCGAAGTCGGGCATCTTGGCCACCGATCAAGAGACAAAGGACATCCATTTCATCTTCTAACTTGGTAATTTTCGAGTTAAGTTTCTTGATATGAGTCTGAATGAGATCTTGAATTTGAAGAATCAAGTCTTTCTTTTTTACTCATACTTGCCAAAGCTTCCATAACAGCATGACTCATCCCTGCATTTGGATTTGGATCACCATCATAACACCTTGGTTTCTTATTGGCACAAAGTCGACAACCGAAGGAAGGTGAATTGCTTTAATGATTTCTTTTGTTAGTCGATTGGGAGGATTAATCATTTGAAGTTCATCCATCACTAAATTCCATTTTATAGCCAACAATGTAAGGAGCATATAATATCGAAGACTCTTACCGGATGGGCTAGTATGAAGATCAAGCACATTCTTGACGATGGTCTCAGGAAGATCGATACATGTGCCCTTTATCAATCTAAAGATGATGTAGAACCATGGCAAGCAAAATTTATCGAGTTTGCCTTTCTTTTGAAGAATGGAGTGTTTAATGATATGACTAAGGATTCAAGCTTGTGGGGTGAAGCTGAACACATATGGACAATCAATCAAATGAGGACGGTGTGTAACACCTTAGAAACATATTCGGGAGTCTCCCCCTCCCTGCTGTAGAATCTACCACATCTTGTAGTGCTAATAGCGAAACACACACACACAACACAAGCAATAAAAACTTTCCAAGAACTAGATGAACCCAGAACAAGATACCACAATAATCGCAAGATCTCACAAGAACACAATAATATGCAGAGATAACCAATACTTCTGATTCATCAAGAAATACAAAGATTACGAAGAGATTACAACTCTCAATCTCTCTCTCTCACCTTTGAAATACTCGACACATACCCCTCCTGAAGTTGAACAATGATAACGGCTCACCTTGATCAACACTTGATAACCCTAGAGTTCACATCTATTGCTATATATATAGTCCTCAAGCAAATCCTAAAAGATAAACACAAATACAACTTATTGGGCTTTAAACTCGTCAGCTCAAATAACACACAACGTCTAAGTCGGTCGACCGCAACGTGTCAAGCCCACACCTGAAGCGTGACAGGCCAACCGCATGGTCGACTATCCCGCTCTCTGTTGAACCCTGTACTCTCGAAGAATGCCATCTGCCGTGCGGTCGGGTGGTCGGTCGACCGCACCCCAGGATAGTCGACCGCAACTCCTCCAGCTGCCTTTCTTCTAGCTGTTGTTGTCTTCTCTAGCTGTCTACATCTTCTCATTTTCTTCTCCAACTTCTAGAACTCCCATGCCTACGTATATTTTAGGCCATAATCCTAACAATCTCCCACTTAGACCAAATACACAACGCTTCAAAGTTACTGTAATCTTACCTCGTATTATCTCTGACAGTCTCCCACTCTCTTGAAAGACCCAAGTACGCCCCACTCTCATAAAGAGCACCTCCACCACTCGACCACGTGGAGTGCACCCACCACCATTTATAAATTCATGAAGGATGTGCTCCACCAATTGCATAGAGCACGAATAACGAAGAAACAACCACCCTGTCAGATTCCGTGTCACAAGACTTCCCAACTCACAGAATCTCCATTAACATCAGACATGGTTCAAAGCCTCTCAATGCACCATATGCACTAGAAGTCTCCATGGACGACACCTCACAAAATCTGCAGACATCTCAACCCCCACAGCCTTATTTCGATTACCCTCATCGACATCACTCCGCATATCAATACTAGTGCTCTCTATCTCACAAGAGCGACTTGAAGCTTCCACTACTATATCCTCACCACAGCAATGTCTTATCTCTAGGATCACTCTTATGGCAAGCAACTCCCACTAAATTAGTAACCTCCCATCCACAACTGAAAGAACTCGGTTGCACCTCACACAACCTACTATTCGGTTCCAACTGAGAGTCAACTACAGGAGAAATGTCCCTTACGTCTCCAAGAAAATACAACGTTCACTCATGCTTCCCTCTTGCTATCACCTGAACATACAGCTATACACCACTCCCAACTACCAACTGTAGTATACGTACCTTCTTTGTCTAGCCTTCCTACCGAGATAAGATATTTTTTCAAGTCTGGAACATGCCTTATCTCGTGCAAGACAATACTATGACCATCATTGACTTTCACGCGAACAGTACCAACCTCTTGTACATGACACCTCTGACCGTTCTCCACAATCACATCTCCAAAAGAACCACCCTTGTAGTCATCAAACACCTCTCCTCGGAGTGCAATGAAAAGAAGTTCCCAAATCAATACACCAATCTCGCGTACCCAACTCTTCAACAGACACCACATTGGCTTCCTACCCCCGACTCTCTCTCCCTTTCCCTGTTTTCGCCACCGAACCCACAACCCAACCCATCGCCCATGTCCTCGTTGCTCTCTCGTCCTCCCTCCGACCACCTTCGACCCATTCCCTCGTCAACCCTGTCTCCATCTTCCCCGCCTCATCACCTTCTCCTCGTCGTCATCCCATCCTGCTCAAACCCAACTCCCCCATTGCCGAAACCAATTAACCCACTTCGCCTGCACCTCTCCGTCATCACCGTAATCCCTCTCCATGCACCCCTTCAACCACTGCATATCCCTTTGCCCTTGTCGTCATCGTCATCGAGCGCCCGAAGCCCTACCTTCTCTGCTCCTCTGTTTTCAGCGCGAAACAGAGCCGTCACTTCGCCGTTGCCCTCGCGCTACCATCGCTTCCGGACCGCAGTGCTGTCGTCATTGTCAGTCATCGCCGCCTCTTTGTGGGTGTCGCAGTCGCACCATGATCACCGTCAACTCTTTCGTTCTCTCTCTCTCTCTGCCGAGGTTGAAGACGGGAGCCGATTGGCCGATTTCGCTGTTCAGCGTTCGGCACACAGCAGATCCAACCGTTGTTCACTATTTTGGGTCGATCCGGTATGGAGTGGTAGCCGATTGGTCGAGATCGTTGTTCCGTGTTTTGGCACAGCAGATCTGAGAATGTTGTTCTGTGTTCGGGCCGATCCGGTGTGGGGATTTCACTGAGTTGCTGTTGCTTTGTTTGCTTGGGTTTCTTCGCACGTATTTCACACGTGTCTTTGGGATTTTCATCCGGGATTCTGATTCCATTATTCTTATTATTTGAATCTGCAAAATAACAGTCAAGTCTCTTCTTGAACTAGCATTTTATTCTGTTCAAGTTTATTTGATCTCTGCAAGTAAATCCAGTCCTATTTGTTATCATACTACTTTTGACAATTCCATTAAGTTTATCGAGGGTTTACACGAGCTAACCCGATGTATTCTTAACATCGTGCCCTCTCTTTAATCTAAAACCTAGTCTCTATTGTTTCATGCATATGCACATTTAAATAACTAGATTCATGCATAGGACTACTTCATAATTGGACATGTTAACTTGTATGTGCTATATTGAAGTTGATTGATGAATTGATATCATGCCTGAGATAATTATATCTTAACTTTAGAAATTTGCATGTTAACACGTAGGATCACTTTGATTGCCAATTTGCATGCTATATATGATGCATGATTTAATTATTGCCTATTCATGCTAAGACAATTTTCGGAATTATTAGTTGTTTACTTTGAATCAAGTTTTCATCCATGATAATGTCATAATTTGAACTTCCTTTACAAACATGAATTTTTAGCCTCTGATGTCTTTTTTAACATCCTTTTGACGGATCTAAGTTCCGATGTGTCATTTGCTAGATATCAACATTTTATTACAGCCATGTTAGTAATTCCAGATTCACAATTGCATGCGTACCCTTCTAAACTATATTTTATTTGACCCTGTTAATAATAAGATAAAAATCTGAAATAAATTAGACTCGACCTAGACATGTATAGGTACTTCCCAGAATTTTTATAGATTTTATTAATGAGTTCTCTGACCTGAAATAATTAGTTGAACACAACTTACTGCATACTGCCTGAACATAAAACCTGAATAGAATAGAGTTTTCACCCCAATTCCTGTGCCTTTTATATGCCTTAATTATATTCGTTGGAACCGTATGGAAGTCTACTTTCTAGAACTTCTGATGGATTTAGATTTACTATTTTTTAGTGGCTACAATCATTATTTTAGTACAGCAAGGTCATGCTTTCCTGGTTATGTGAATTGTGTTTATTTGATGTGTTTGCCTCATGTCTTGTCTGTAGCGCATAGAATTAGTCACACTTAGTATTATACAACATTGACACCCTCTTGCATGCTCACATAGGATGAAAATAAACTAATAAAAAGCTGGGGTATCATGAGATTGACTTGGTAGTGAACAATCGGAGACTATACTCGATAGGGGTCCCTTGCCAGCTAAATCCCAAAAATCCCGAAAATCCCGAACATCCTGTAAATTCCCGACTACTGGGCCGAATACACGATCCGTGAATTCGCCATCAGTCTAAAACGTTCACTGTGTGTTTGCACCGAACCTGTGGAATGGGACGCAGTAGTACGTGTACTAGATAGGCTAATAAAATACTTAATAACCTGCATTTCCTGCTTGATCCTGACATCACTCATTACATGTGTGATTTAATTGTAGACCTTTGATATTATTGTCTGTCTTTGCTTTGTTCTTTGTCTTTGACCATGTCCTTTTTCTTTAACATACATTATTTCCTTTATCCTCTGTTTTTCTCTACTTGCTGCCCACGACTTGCTCTAAGGGCACTCTTTTCTTTCTTTTTAGATCAAGTATTAACAGGTACCGAAGGAGCAATACCAGAAGAACATGGTGAGCAAACTCTTGGAAGATTGGAGTTGGACTGTTAGACTACTTAGCTATCTTTTGTTATTTGCTTATTGTATTTCTTTTTATCATACTTTGTATTTTTGGGCTTTTTTGACCCGAAGTTTGTTTTTATCCCAGATGTTGAATTATTATTGGTGAATTTATTTCATGATTATCTTTGAGTTTATTCATTGTTTATGTGATTATATTCTTGCCTGCGTGGTTGTTTCTCTTATATATTGTTGAGTTAGACTGGTACAGCTTATGGATGATGTATAATCATTCGCTGGGCCTACGTTATGTGCTCGTATTCCTGTATTTTGAAAAGTGGGGCGTGACAGGTTTTCAGTGGTATCAGAGTCCAGGTTTGAGTAATATGTCAATCAAATATGACTATCTTTACAGATGTTTGGCCTTGATTGATATATTAGTCAAGTTTGGCTTTAGCCAGGTTAACTCAATAATGTGCACGCCATGTTGATCACATGAACATGTAATAACTTTAATATAATCTGGATATTAATCCTATTCGATCCACATCTGACTCCTTTGCATTCAATCCTTTGATTCCATGTATCCTTCCATTCCTTGCATTCATTATCATTTGTCAATCTACCAACATATGTCTGGGTACTCACCAAATGGATGGTTTTGCAGACTATGGCTCGTGAAGATTCTTCGATTCCCCCACCCAGGGCTAAAACATCAGAGAATTCCACCCTTCTCTAGGCAATGCGACGAATGATGGAGCTACAGAGATAGCATAATGAGCTGATGAGAGCTAGTTTAGAAAGAGCCTAGGAGAACTCACAGCTCACCCGACTGTGTGTATTGGCACCCCAACATCATGCCTTCGTTATCATGAGGCAGACCCATAAGGGCACGACATGCAACTTTTGTTGCAAGATTGGTCACTTACACAAGGATTGCCTGAAAGCCAACGGTCGATGTCTTGTATGCGGAGCGAGTGATCACAAGATTTGGGACTGCCCAAGAAGCAGGAGGAATGCACCAACTGGCAGATTAGCTCCCAGTGGAGGACAGGCTGCAGAATGTGGTCAGGCCCACAACCAGATTGCAGAGGAAGCAGAGACTGCCGAAGGTGCGATTGCATGTATTTTTGCTATTTTGTTGCATTTCAGTTCTTGCATCTTTTATTTCTTCTATTCTTGCATCCATCATATTTTGTCAATTCCATATTGAGTATCATGTTAGTTATTTCTTCCCTACCATATTCTCTTTGATTCCGATTTTGCCCCCTTGTTCCTCTTCATTCACATTCAATTCTTTAATTTCCTTTTGTCCTTTCTAGTTATCCTCTTCATTGAATCTTTATTGGGTATAAATTTATTCTTTTCCTACCTATATTCTCTTTATAATTTTTTCCGAATATTTTTTGTATTTCGATTATTAATTGTTATATTCATTTTGGATCTTCTATTAAAATGTTATCTAAACAAAGATTATGTTATTTCGAATAACGGTGTATTTTAACTTCACTTTTCATTTTTGATCGACTATATCTTTCTATTGGATTATTTTGATAAGACAAATCCTTATTTTGTTGTATAATGCTTTTATTACTACTATTACTATTGTTGTTGTTGTTTCCATTGTTATTACTGGTATTATTATTATTATTGTTATTACTATTGATATTCTTATTGTTATTTTTATTATTTTATTATTATTGTTAATATTGAATTACTTTCACAAAAATGTTGGACCCAAACTATATTTTGTCTTGCATTATTATTCTTACTAGTGTTGTTAATATTTTAATATTATTGTTATTATTATTATTATTATTGTTATCATTTTTGCGATTATTATTATTATTATTATTTTGCTATTAATATGTGTTGTTATTTGTATTAATATTATTGTTATTTTGATTAAAACCCCTGTTCACGTATATGTGTGTTCTTTCGAGTATTTTCTGTATTTAAAATTTTATAACTTTCTTTCGCTTTGAAATTCTTTGCAACAATTTACATTTTCTAGTTTCAAAAAAAAAAATTTATTTCACTTATTGTCCGAAGATTATATATATTTCGAATGACGATGCATTTTAATTTTATTGTACATTTCTAAGTGATCGAATATTTATATTACATATTACTACTGTTGAATTATTTTAATAATTTTGTTAAACTTGAATTTCCATTTTTGACATATATGTATATTATTATTATATCTATTTCTACTATTATTGTTATTGTCAGTATTATTATTGTTATCATTATTATTTTTATTGTTATCATTATTGTTACTATTGTTATTATTATTGTTATTATCATTATTAATCTTATTGTTATTAGTATTAATATTTTGTTATTATTATTGTTATTGGTATTATTATTTTTATCGTTAGTATTATTATTATTATTATTTTGTTTTGAGCCCGAACATGCTCAATTTTATATGCACTTCTCCATTTGATTAATTGTATATTTTAAAAACCCAATTTTATTTGTTAATTGCATTTGTAGTCATTTTAAAATGAATTCTATGTTATGATGCAAATTACGTTTCATTATAAATCACATTTTTATTGGTTATTTTACCTTCCTATTGATTTATAACCCAAATTCTCCTCCCTGCATTCTCTTTGATCCTGGTGTCTCATTCTTTTCTTCTTGCTCGGTTCGTCGATTGGTGTCATGTGATCTACAGCGACATGTATGTTGCTTGGGACATCACCATCGGAGTAGCGCAGCGGAAGCATGGTAGGGCCATAACCCGTAGGTCCCAGGATTCTCCTGTTGTTTCTCCTTCCCTGTATTGTTTTTTTTCCTCTATCCCTTACATTCATCCTCATCTGTTGACTCATTTGCTTGGTCTAACTCTTCCTTGTCCATCCTTCTTCGATTCCATCTCTGTCTATTTCTTCATATCTTTGCTTGCTATCGTGCAAGTCATGTGTTGTTTCTTCTTCACTTTTGATACCGGCTTCTTCCTTCTTGCATTCCATTTGACCACATTGTTATCCACTTCCTTCTTTTTCTGGTGTTGTCACTGTTTGTTTTTTCCCTTTAACGCTCTGTTTTGTTACCCCAGTTTGTTTTTTCTTGTCCTATGTACCGCCTAAGCAAATTTCGAGGACGAAATTTTGTTGTAAGGTGGGTAGGATTTGTAACCCCTATTTCTGAAAATACGTATTTTTATGAGTATTTTTTCTGTATTTTGAGATTTATAAATTTGTTATTGCTAGATTCGTTTTGAATTTCATGTTAAAGTATTTTTCTAAACAATAATTATAACTATTTCAAATAAACTTTGTTTAAGTTCCTACTTGATCAACTAGTTGCATTTTGACCCTCCAAGTTATTGTTGCTATTTTGATTGTTTCAACAAAATTCCTATTTTTTATATATTGGCAATATCCTGAGGATTGCTATTATTATTGTTAGTATTTTTATCGTCATTATTATTATTATTGATGTTATAATTAGTATTATTATTTTTATCGTCATTATTATTATTTCTATTCTTATTGTTACTATGATTACTTATTATTATTATTGATTATTAAAGCGAATCAATTCTTATTTGATAATTGTATTTTTAATTATTTCAAATAATTTATGTAATGCAAATTTTATCAAATATCTTATTCTTGGTGTTTGGATTTATATTGATCTATTGTATTATATACAATGTATTTTATTTTATTGGATTTATACCCAAATACCCAATATCCCAATATACTATTTTCCCCTATAAATACCCTAATACATTTTATTAACCCTAATCCTATTCTTAATCACCTAAACCTACAGCCGCCTACTGTTCATTCTCCCCCTACCCCCGACTCTCTCTCCCGCTCCCTGTTTCTGCCACCGAACCCACAACCCAACCCATCGCCCATCTCCTCGTCGCTCTCCCATCCTCCCTCCGACCACCTTCGACCCATCCCCTCGTCAACCCCATCTCCATCTTCCCCGCCTCATCACCTTCTCCCCGTTGTCATCCCATCCCGCTCAAACTCCCCCATTGCCGAAATGCATTAACCCACTTCGCCTGCACCTCTCCGTCATCACTGTGATCCCTCTCTGTGCACCCCTTCAACCACCGTAGACCCCTTCTCCCTCGTCATCTTCGTCGTCGTCGTCGAGCGCCCGAAGCCCCACCTTCTCCGCTCCTCTGTTTTCAGCGCAAAACAGAGCCGTCACTTCGCTGTCGCCCTCGCACTGCCCTCGCTTTCCGACCGCAATGTCGTCGTCATCGTTAGTCATCGCCGTCTCTCCGTGGGTGTCGCAGTTGCACCGTGATCGCCGTCAACTCTTTCGGTCTATCTCTCTGCCGAGGTTGAAGACGGGAGCCGATTGGCAAATTTCGCTGTTCGGTGTTCGGCACACAGCGGATCCGACCGCTATTCGCTGTTTTGGGCCGATCCGGTGTGGAGTGGTAGCCGAATGGTCAAGATCGTTGTTCCGTGTTTTGGCACAGCGGATTCGAGACCGCTGTTCTGTTTCGGGCCGATCCGGTGTGGGGATTTCACTGAGTTGATGTTGGTTTGTTTGCTTGGGTTTCTTCGCACGTATTTAACACGTGTCTTTGGGATTTTCGCCCGTGATTCTGATCCCGTTATTCTTATTATTTGAATTTGCAAAATAGCAGGCAAGTCTCTTCTTTAACTAGCATTTTATTCTGTTCAAGTTTATTTGATCTCTGCAAGAAGATCCAGTCCCATTTGTTATCATACTGCTTTTGATAATTCCGTTAAGTTTATCGGGGGTTTACACGAGCTAATCCGACGTATTTTTAACATCATTCCCTCTCTTTGATCTAAAATATAGTCCCTATTGTTTCATGCATATGCACATTTAAATAACTAGATTCATGCATAAGACTACTTGATAATTGGACATGTTAACTTGTATGTGCTAGATTGAAGTTAGTCGATGAATTGATACCATGCCTATGATAATTGTATCTTAACTTTAGAAATTTGCATGTTAACACCTAGGATCACTTTGATTGCCAATTTGCATGCTATATATGATGTATGATTTAATTATTGCCTATTTATGCTACGACAATTTTCTGAATTGTTAGTTGTTTACTTTGAATCAAGTTTTCGCCCATGATAATGTCATAATTTGAACTTCCTTTAAAAATATTAATTTTTAGCCTCTGATGTCTAGTTTAACAACCTTTTGATGGATCTAAGTTCCGATGTGTCATTTGCTAGATATCAACTTTTTAGTACGGCCATGTTAGTAATTCCAGATTCACAATTGCACGTGTACCCTTCTGTTCTATATTTTATTTGACCCTGTTAATAATAAAATAAAATTTTAAAATAAATTAGGCTGGACCTAGACATGTATAGGTACTTCTCAAAATTTTTTCAAGATTTTATTAATAAGTTCTCTGACCTGAAATAATTAGTTGAACACAACTTACTGCATGCTCGCTGAACATAAAACCTGAATAGAATAGAGTTTTCACCCTAATTCCTATGCCTTTTTTAAGCCTTAATTATATTCTCTAGAACCGTATGGAAGTCTACTTTCTAGACCTTCCGACGGATTCAGATTTACTATTTTGTAGTGGCTACAATCAGTATTTTAGTACTGTAAGGTCATGCTGTCCTGGTTATGTGAATTGTGCTTATTTGATGTGTTTGCCTCATGCCTTGTTTGTAGCGCATAGAATTAGTCACACTTAGTATTATATAACATTGACACCCTCTTGCATGTTCACGTAGAATGAAAATAAACTAATAAAAAGCTGGGGTATCATGGGTTTGACTTGGTAGTAAACAATCGGAGACTGTACTCGGTAGGAGTCCCTTGCCAACTAAATCCTGAACATCCCAAAAATCCCGAACATTTCGTAAATTCCCGACTAATGTACCGAGTACACGATCCGTGAATTCACGATCAGTCTAAAACGTTCACTGTGTGCCGAACCTGTGGAATGAGATGCAGTAGTACGTGCACTAGATAGGCTAATACAATACTTAATAACCTGCATTTCCTGTTTGATCCTAACATCACTCATTACATGTGTGATTTAATTGTAGACCTTTGATATTATTTCCTATCTTTGCTTTGTTGTTTGTCTTTAACCATGTCCTTTTTCTTTGACTCTTTGACATACATGATTTCCTTTATCCTCTGTTTTTCTCTACTTGCTGCCCACAACTAGCTGTAAGGGCACTCTTCTCTTTCTTTTTAGATCAAGTATTAATAGGTACCGAAGGAGCAATACCAGAAGAACTTGGTGAGCAAACTCTCGGAAGATTGGAGCTGGACTGTTAGACTACTTAGCTATCTTTTGTTATTTGCTTATTGTATTTCTTTTTATCATACTTTGTATTTTTGGGCTTTTTTGACCCGAAGTTTGTTTTTATCCCAGATGTTGAATTATTATTGGTGAATTTATTTCATGATTATCTTTGAGTTTATTCATTGTTTATGTGATTATATTCTTTCCTGCATGGTTGTTTCTCTTATATATTGTTGAGGTAGACTGGTACAGCTTATGGATGATGTATAATCATTCGCTGGGCCTACGTTACGTGCTCGTATTCCCGTATTTTGGAAAGTGGGGCATGACACTTCATATGTCCATTCTTTTATCATATGGTTGCTATATTCAAACAAATTATGTTTTAGATTTCATATGAGATCATATAGGGCCGTGTACTCAGGTATCAGTAATCAGACAGTAATCAGACAGTAAGAACCTACTGGTCCTCCTCCGAGTACACCTTCCTATAGGGAAGTGTGCAGTCATGTAATCAGTAACAGTAATCAGACAGTAAGAACCTACTGGTCCTCCTCCGATTATATCTTCCTATAGGGAAGCGTGCAGTCAGGTAATCAGTAACAGTAATCAGACAGTAAGAACCTACAGGTCCTCCTCCGAGTACACATTTCTATATTTTTCTCTGCTAGTTTTTCCCTTAAACCCCGACTTGGTCATTTATTATTATTATTAGATAGACATGTATGTGTATAAAATAGAGTAAGAATAGCATGGTATAAACAAATGACAGGTTCAGGGTGAAAGGCAGGCAAATACAGATGATTGACAACTCATAAAAGAACAGTGCAACGAAAATTCTAGTTCAGGACAGTAAGACAGTACTGTACTAAAACAGGGATTCCCGTTGCTACAAAAATGCAAATCTGGATCCGTCAAAGAATCTGCAAAATAGACTCCTAGAAGAATCCAGAAAATATATATAAGTCATATGGTATTTCACAACAACAGATCTCAAAACAGAATTGAATCCTGAAAACGTGTTCAGCCAGAAATCAGAAGATTGTATTCAAAGTCAGGAAAACAACGTGAAAACTGATTAATTAAATCCACAAAAAATCTGGGATATTCCCTAGTATGTTTAGTAACAGGTAATAAAGTTTCATAATTTTTCAATATAAACAGTTTAGTCAACGAAAATTAGAAAATATCAAGATGCAGTAGTTTTGTAAATCTGGAATTATAAACACTGCAGTACGAAGACCGCAATATCTCACAAACCATAAATCGAAATCCAAATCGGACAAAAGGGTGATAAAATAGACGCAGTAGGCTAACTTCCATATTCACAAATATTTTACAAATAGCAAGTAGAATTAGGTCGAAAATCAGGTTTTTTATTGAACAGTATGAAAATTCTGCATGTATAGTAATTGTTTGGAAACATAGAACGGTTTGTAAAACTCATCAAATAAATCCACAAAAATTTAGGATTAATCCCAATCAAGTCTAGTTGTATTGTGCAAAATATTGGATCAAAATAATACTTTTAACATTATGATAAAAATAGATTGCTCTTCAAAATTCATAGAAAACAAAATCTGGAATCTCTCTACACCTCTGTAGTAAAATAGATATAACTCACAACTCGTAAAACGAAACTGAGATCTTTCAGAAGGGTTTGAAAATAGACAAAATTCTCTACAGTTCATGTTCACAAATAATCTTAATATACTGACCTTAAAAGGGTCTAAAATACCGATCAAAAGCAAGGTAACAGAAAATACAGAATTATTCTTCGAGCATAAGATCATCTAGTTCATGTAAAACTCATCCAATTCAATCCAACCATGAAATATAGTTTACTAGATGTCCAACCAACATGATATAGGGTATTTTGCAAGTCCACGACAAGTTATAGCACGAATAACACATCAAGCACACGATATCACAAAATAGTATGCATATATACATCCAAAAAGTGGTCTTCTCTAGATTATTTCATGTCATGTATGTCGTGAGGCAACTATGGTCGATTCAACACAATAGAGAAAATATATAACAGAGGATTCACACACAAATTGTCTCTAAAACCCAACTACACTACAGGCGGTATTTAGTACTTGTATTACACAAAGAAAAGAATACAAGTTACTTGCCTTAACCGACAATGAAAATGACGATGAACAAGAATAACCGGAATGAATTCCCGGAACACGAACTGAAACGAACGAAATCCAAACACGACTCATGAACAGTGGTCAACGGCTACGAGCACACGATCACAACTCCAACAAAACCAACACTTGTACACAAGCGAGGGTAATGGAACTCCGGGGTGTGCACGAGAGAACAGCGACGGCAGCGATCGCTGTCGTTGCTCGTTGTTCTAACTGTGAAGGAGGTAGAGTAGCACACTGGGGCTGCCGCTGCCGACTTGCTGTGGTCGCGAAGGAGGAGCATAGGGAGAGCACATCGCAGTCTCTGGCTACCGCTACTACTGCCGAACGTGTCATGTAAACAGGAATCTTGTAACTTATAAACATGTAACATGTAACTTGTAAATAGGAATCATGTAAATTTGTAACAGGTAACAGGTAATTGGAATCACGAGTCATGCAAGTGTTCAGTGTTAATTTCAAGTTTGACAATCTTTTATAAATCCTAACTAACGCACGCAATCCTGCGTCCCATACCACAGGTTCGGGTGCATACAAACAAGTTAACGTTTAGACTCAAATGGTGAATTCTACAGGGTCATGTACTCGGGTTTTCCAGTGACACTGACAAGAATTGTTTCATATCATGTAATCATATCATGTCATGTCATATCATGTAACCAGGAATCATATAATATAATGTAACCATTTCATATCATATCATGTAAACATATACAGAGTCACTATTACGGGAAACACGGGCCCCCTTCCGAGTATACTTTCCTATATTGTCCACTACTAGATTCTTTTCCTTATTACCCCGACTAGTTATAACTTTTGCAATAATTATTCATGAACAATGCAACTAGTGAAACGGGTATCAGGAAAGGATCAAGAAGTATCAAGGCTATGCAATGCATGATATGCAAGTTCAATTAATTAAATGCAAGAAATAAATATATTTCCAACCAAGAATATGAAGCTATAATTCTGTACAGCTATACGTTGATTTACAAAAACTCACTTTTGCGTTGCTACAGGAAAGAGAATTAGGTACCGTCAGAGGTACCAGAAAATATACTTTATGCCAGTTCCAACGAATATTCACACGATATATTTTAAATAGAGTAGCTTGGTCAACCAGACAGTTCTTTACTGATATATTTTTCAGGCAGTAGACCAAGGTCAAATTCTTATATATATAAAGTGACTGTAATTTCATTAAAAAATCGTATAAAAATTATAAACGGACTTCTAATCAAGTCTAGTAGTATGCTGAAAAATATCAAGTCCTAATTCACCTATTAACAAGACTTTTTAATTTGTGAAATATATTGATGTGCTATAAGTAACAATTTGGAATATGTAGACCTAGCAGTATGAAAAACATGAATCTGTTGAATGTTCCAGAAACTAGATTCACGAGGCTACGACTCTCATGTACAAAGTTATAACTAATTTGAACATTAGTTGGGTCAAAATCTAGCTACAAGTTACAGCAACAGTAAGACAGCAACTTGCCAATTCAAATTATAACGGTTCTTACTTGCAACATATAGTTTCAAATACGTGTTTGTGCAATGAATGTGGGGACAATGGAAACTACGATCTTTTGATGGCATCGAATCATGGAGATAAAAGAATTGATTCGATTAAATATAACGACTAATCTATATATGGGAACTTCACGAAACATGAATACTACAAGAATAACATATTTCAAATGCGATGATCTAATTACTAATTGCGGGAGATCAAACAATATGATTGTACGGAACAATAAAATATAAAAGGTACTTGTCTTATGGATGACGACTTCGAATGTAAAAGAATAACGGGATGAGAGTCTCGATGGCAACACGTGCAAACTATGTACACAGCAGTCACGTGCAAAACATGGAAACGGCAACACATGCAAACTACGGGGGCAAGAGACGGCAGCGACCATTAGCGAGAATAGAAAAAGCAACAACAGTAAGCAATAAGGGTTGCGGCAATGGTGACGAGCGGCGGCGACCAACAGCAAGAGACGAAAATGGCAGCGACAACACACGGCAAGAGGCGGTAGCGAGGTTATGGGTTTCGAGGAATGGTGGTGATCGCGGCTGTTGTTGTTGTTGGTCTTGCGGGGTGGCAACGAGGAAGTCTTCGGGTGATTTTGCACGACTGTTGAGGACGACAATGGTAGGACTGCAATGGAGGTGGTCGAGCAGCAACGGGGACTCAATTGCAGCGAGGTGCAGGTGTCGGCAAAGGTAGTGCTGCGACGGAGAAAAGGGGTTGTCGACGGTGGAGACTATGGCTGCGATGTTGATGGCGAGGAGGCAGCAGCAAGAGGCAAAAACAGTGAGCAAGGCAGTAACAATGGCAGCAAGTGACGATGTTGAGGGCTTGCTGTGGTGTGGAGATGATCGGAGGTGAAGAAGAAGCAATGGTAGCGGTGTCGGGTAGGAGACAGTGGGGTGGCTCGACGGCAATGGCATTATGGGGGCTTGGTTGAGGCAGGTGGTCGAGAGCAGCAAGAGAGGGGGCTTCAGGATGCAGGGGTTCAACGGGGGCTGGGGCGTCAGGAGTTGGCAAGGGGATGAGGGTGCAGCGGTGGGTGGCTGCTGTGAGTCAAGGCATGGCGGTGATTGAAGGTGTTGACGGGGTGCAGGCGGTGAGATGGAGAGCGACGAGCATAGGGGGACGTCGATGGTGGCTGCGGTGGTGCTCCAGTGTTGGCTCGAGCGGCAGATACGGTTTTAAAGTGGCGGTCGACGATGACGATATGGAGTGGGTTGCGGGATGAAGTGGTGGTGGTTGCAGGATGCATTCGAGGTGATGGGTTATGAGGAGGGGAGCAGCGGAGGTGGATGCGGGGCTGTTGACGCTCCGGTTGGGCTTGAGTGGTGGTGGGGTAGTCTATGGCAGCCGCGGTGGTGGTCATGGTGGTCGGGTTATTGGGTTGGCGAGGGCAGCGGTGGTCGCAGTCGAGCAGTGGAGTTGGCAATAGGAGGCGCTCGAGGTCGGAGGAAGAGGAGAGGCGACGCGGGGCTCGGCAATGGTGGAGGAAGACGATGGCGAGGAGGAGCGGCGGGTTGGGTTCTGTTGGTTCGGAAGCAAGAAGAAGAAGGAGAAGAAAGGGGAGGGGGTTTAGGCTGATGAGAAGGGTATTAGAGAGTTAGTTAGGATGAGATTAATTAGGAGATAATGAGGGTAATTAGTGGGGTTTTAGTTAGAAATATTAGGAGTTGGGGATTTTAGCTGTTAGTGGGAATTAGGAAATGTGGGTTAGCGGGTTGGGGTTAGCAATCAATAAGAGATGGGTTTAGGTTTGGATCCAACAAGGAATGAGCTTGGGTATTCAAATGAATAATTAAATAAGAATGGGCCATTGGGTTTTGGGTTGGCTAAGAAATGAATTATGAGCTTCAATAAAATTGATAAATATGAATTAGAAAATAAGAATCGGCTAAGTTCGTTTGGATTAATAAATCAAAATAGAAAGAATATATTTGGTTTGGAATTGACAAACGAAGAATCAAATAATCAAATCATAAGATAGCTAGGATTGGGTTGTTTACAAACAAAACAAATAATCAATCAAATAATTTTATCGAATGAATTAGGATTTGGATTCAAACAAAATAAACGAATATCGAGAGAATGCAATTGGGTTCAAGAGAACAGAAGAATTTATATACGGTTTGAGTTCATTCAAATAGGAGATGTACAAGAAAATGAATTCAATGAAATAAAGAATTTACAAGAAATTGAAATATAGGAATACAGAGCAAGAAGGAATAAAATATGTACAATCGGGAACAAAATAATTTATAGACAACAAAATACAAGAATACAAAAGATTTTCGTATAAACGAAAACGGGGGTTACAATCCTACCCGCCTTTAACAAAATTTTTGTCCTCGAAATTTGCTTAGGCGGTACATAGAATATAACCAAAGCAGGGCTTAAAAGATAAAGAAGCAGGGAATTAGAGGGAGGGAAACTAAGTGGTTGTAACACCAGAATAAGAAAGAACATGGATAAAAATGATGTCGAATAATGAATCGAAGAATGATGGCGAATTGAATGTACGAAAAAGAAGTAAAACGATGCAAGGAATTAGAGATTCGATGAATGATGACAAATGCAAATGTAGAGAAGATAAACGATATCAGAAGGGAAAAAAAGAAACAACACAAGACTTGTGAGATAACGAAGCAAGAAGATGAAGGAGTGGCTAGAATTGGAATCGAAGAGAGAATGGATAGGGAAGAATTGAACCAAACAATGAGTCGATGGATGAGGATGAATGCAAGGGATGGAGGGAAGCAAACAATGCAAAGAAGAAGCAACATGATAATCATGGGACCTGTGGGTTATGGGCCCACCACAGTTCCGCTACGCTACTCTGACCGGGTGAACCTACCATCAGCAAGTATTGCCGATCGATGAAATGAGCGGAAATAAAAGAATATGCAGCACGAAAATAAAATATGATATTGGTAGGGAAAAGAATGCTTGTATATCCAGTAAGGAATCGAAGAAAGAAGATGAATGGAAGAGATGGACGAAAATAAGAAATAAGAGAACTGGATGTGGATGGCGAGAAATGAAAATGATGGCATTACCGAAATTTGAAGAGAATATGGTAGGGAAGAAATAACTAGTAGGATACTCATTATTGAATCAATAACTGGAGATGAATGCAAGCAATGACAAATAATAGATGACGTAAGAATTGAAATATGACAAAACGGTAAAATACCTGCAATTGTGCCTTTGGTGGTATTTGCCTCCTCAGGTAACCAGGTTATGAGCCTGACTACACTCTCCAGCCTATCCTCCACTGGAAGTTGATCCTCCAGTTGGTGTGGCACTCTGACCGAGAAGACTCTATCATCAGTATCCATTAACTCTAGCAATCTGCCTCGTGACTTACCATATCCTTGGCACGTCCAAATGACATCATTCTCGCATGATATTTGAACTCCTTACGACTTGGGATTTTGAACACTTCTTGTGATCTTGGGGCTCTGCATGGACACCTTAGAGCAATGACAATGCCTCTTGTTGTAGTGATGTTCCAAGCCGCGAACATGCCGTAGAAGATCAGGCGACGCCAATCGACGAAACAAGCAGAAGTTAAAAAGAATGGATAATACCAAAATCAAAAGAACATGGGTACAAAAAAATAAAATTATACCCAATATGGAATAAAAAATGAGGACGACTGCAAGGGATGGAAGAAACCAAGGAATGAAAGAATTGAATATGAAGGGATCAAAAGTTAAGCGAATAAGATAAGTATCCAGATTGTAGCATGGTTATTACATATTCATGTGATCATAGCCTGGCTAAACTCCAACATGTTTAGAGTCTAACCTGGCTCTGATACCACTAAAAACCCTGTCACGCCCCACTTCCCATTATACAGAAACATGGGTACGCAACTGAGGCCCCACGAATGATACAAGTTTTTAAACTCATATCATCCATAAGCTGTACAAATATAATATCAATAATATAAAATATAACCACAACCGTGCATAAAAGAATAACCACATAAACAAGAATAATCCATGAAATGTCTCACAAACTAACCAACATCTGGAAAGACATAAACTTCACGTCAAAATGCTCGGAATACAATGTATATGAAATAGCAACACAATAGTAACTAGGAGAAGCATGAAATAAGATTATTAATGCATGCAAAGATTTGAATTCATTCTCCACGAGTGTTATTCACCAATTCCTTCGGTCATTCTCTCTTCAGTACCTGCAATCTCCACATCTAGTATTGGGGGAGAAAGAAATGGTTCATTAGAGCAAGCCATGGACTGCAAGTAGTAACAAGAAAAATAAGAACAAGAAGCAGGCATAACAAGAGAGGTAATAAGAACTGGTAATGTAATTGTAATACATCATGATCAAGTGTAATGCAAGTGAAATATGGAACAAGTCTCAAAATATAACTAATCGGGAACAAGGAATCAAGTAACAGGAAATGTGTCATGTAAATAGGAATTTTGTTACTTATAAACATGTAACATATAACTTGTAAATAGGAATCATGTAAACTTGTAACAGGTAACAGGTAACAGGTAACAGGTAACTAGAATCATGAGTCATGCATGTGTTCAGTATTAAACTCAAGTCTGGCAATCTTTTATAACCTAACTAATGCACGCAATCCTGTGTCCCATACCACTTTGGGTGCATACAAACAAGTTAATGTTTAGAATCTAATGGTGAATTCTATAGGGTCGTGTACTCGGGATTTCTAGTGACACTGACAAGAATCGTATCATATCATGTCATGTCGTATCATGTAACCAGGAATCATATCATATCACATAACCATTTCATATCATGTCATGTAAACATATACATAGTCACTATTACTGGAAACACTGGCCCCCTTCCGAGTATACTTTCCTATATTGTCCACTACTAGATTCTTTTCCTTATTATCCCGGCTTGTTATACCTTTTGCAATAATTATCCATGAACAATGCAACTAGTGAAATGAGTATCAGGACAGGATCAAGAAGTAACAAGGTTATGCAATTCATGATACGCAAGTTCAATTAATTAAATGTAAAAAATAAATATATTTACAATCAAGAAAATGAAGTTATAATTCTGGACAGAAGTACGTTGTTGTACAAAAACTCACTTTTCCGTTTTACAGGAAAGAGAATCAGGTACCGTCTGAGGTTCTAGAAAATAGACTCATGTCGTTTCCAACGAATATTCACATGATATATTTTAAATAGAATAGCTAGGTTAACCAGAAAGTTCTTTACTATCTATTGTTCAGGCAGTAGACCAAGGTCAAATTCTTATATATTTAAAGTGACTGTAATTTCATTTAAAAATCTTATAAAAATTATAAAGGGACTTCTAATCAAGTCTAGTAGTATGCTGAAAAATATCAAGTCCTAATTCACCTATTAACATGAATTTTTAATTTGTAAAATATGTCGATGTGCTATAAGTAACAGTCTGGAATGTGTAGACCTAGCAGTACGAAAAATATGATAACTCATGATCTACAACTTGAAATTTGAATCCGTCGAATATTTCAGAAACTAGATTCACGGGGATACAAATCTCGTGTACAAAGTTCTAACTAATTTGAACATTAGCTAGGTCAAAATCTAGCTACAAGTTACAACAACAGTAAGACAGCAACTTGCCAATTCAAATTGTAATGGTTCTTACTTGCAATATATAGTTTCAAATACGTGTTTGTGCAATGAATGTTGGGACAATGGAAACTATGATCTTTTGATGACATCGAATCATGGAGACAAAATAATTAATTTTGTAGTACCCCGTATTTTTAAATATTATTTTTAAGATTTATAAACGAATTAAAATGATTTTTTGGTGATTTAATAAATATTTTTCTGAAGATTTATCTTTTTACACGTGCAAAATACGTGCAAATATTTTCTTGGGAAGTTCAAAATCAAAAGTTATTTTTTGAAAAATCATTATTTATTATTATATATTATTTGTAAATTTTATGGATTTTTCTGATACTTATTGAATTATTTGCAAATATTACAAAAAGAATGACTTTTGCGCAAAATTACCAATTAGAGTGAAAACTCCAGATTTTTGAATTTTTGGGATGGGTATAATGCCTAGTCAACTCAGGGTTAAAAAGTTTACTTTTTTTGTTTTGATGAATTTGATTTATTATACAAGTTTTGATAAAAGAGGATCTTTTTGCAAAATTGCTATTATAGGGATGAAAGTGCAAAATCATTTTCTGGGTTTTTCAAACAGTGCCAGCTGACATTATGAAGGTTGTTTTGATTTTAAATCTCAAATAAATTGGTTTTATCAAGTTTTCAAGTGTAAGGATCTATTTATGTAAAGTTATATTTAAAAGGAGTATTTTTGCAAATATGTTCAAAACCCTAATTCTCTTGATTTTCAGCCTATTTAAAAGGTGGAGTGCAGCCATTTTTCTGCTGCACAACACAAAGGTTTTATTATTATTATTTTCTTGAAGATTTAAAGAGGAGATCTTGGATTTCTTGCGAAGAAGAGGTTTTTCTCATTTTCTAATTTGTCTTCGTTTGATCTCTTCAACAAGGTGAGTGATATAATTTGTTTTGTTTGATTCTTTGAATGTTGTATGTGGTGTTTCATCTGTTGAAAAGCATGCTAGGGTTTTGTTATGAATACATATGGTGGATTGGATGAATTGATAAGTTAAAAATTGGATCTTTTGTGAAACCCTAGTTATTTTGTGAGTAGAATTGCATGTGGATGATTTTAGATTGTAGGAGAACCCAATCTAAATTGTGAGTAGGCTATTTCTGTTGGATTATTTCTGATTTGATTGAGCATGGTGAACGTTATGCATACATTGATTAAAGATGAGATTTTTGACTATTGGTGAGTTGGATGAATGCAATTTGGCCATGTTAATCATAAATTTGTTTTTGTTCATGAATTAACTATTGAGAATAGTTGAGATTGCGTTTGAGGAATATTGAGAAGGAGTAATGGATTAAAAGACCATATCTTGAGGATTTGAGTTGTGATGACTAGATTTGGGTTTGATACATTTTGACTAAATTGGGAGATTTTGTGATTCGTGAGAGGTTTTACTTGAATTTGGATTTCTCAAATACTAAGATTAAATCTGAATATGTTGTTGTTTCTAATCGATGAATTTGTGAAGTTTTTTTGATGCACGAACATGCACAAATAATTTTACATAAATATCGTATTTCATTGTTTTTGAAGAAATTGAGTCTTTATGTATTTTCGAAGGATTTGACTATATCTCAACTTATTTTGGTATTGATAAAGTTTGGAATATAAAACGAAGTTATTTTGATGTATGATTGATTCTTAAAAACTCTACTTTTGATGTTTGCACAAATTCACTTTCTTTTTTAAGAGAATCAACAAATTTGCAATTTTGATTAATCTAGGTGGTTTTGATTGGTTTTTATGGATCTTTGTATATCCTATAAGTTGTATTTGATCATATCAGAAATATACTTTTTACAGAATTCATTTTCATAAATTAAAACTTCGTATCGGTTGAAATGTGCACAACTAAAACTGCAGTCTAGAGGACTGACAGTCGACCGACCAATGTCGACAGTCGACTGTCGGAGTCTTAGCTGAAGTATTTTCTTGAAGTCTCAAAATTTTCTGCAGGACAGTCGACTGTCCAGGTTATACAGTCGACTGTCACTGCTCAGATTTGTGTTTTCTTGATGTATTGGATTTTCATGTGGGGCAGTCGACTGACCACTTTACACATTCGACTGGTCTGCTTTGATTTATGTTTTCTTAAAGTTTTGGATTTCATGCGGAACAGTCGACTGACCCATTTTTACAGTCAACTGTCTCTGCTCTGTTTTGATGTTTTCGCAAAGTTTTGGATTTTTACTCTGGACAGTCGACCGATGACTTTTTACAGTCGACTGCCATTACTTAGAATTATTTTCTTGATGTGTTGGGTTTTTGCTCTGGACAGTCGACCGACTCCGGTTTACAGTCGACTGTTACTGATGTTTTCTTAAGTTATTCTGATGTTCTTTAAACGATTGATTCTTTAAATGTTTTGGGATCTATAACTTACTATTCCAAATATTATCTTTCTACAGAGCATATGTTTTCAAGATGTTTTATTGTTGGGTTTGGATTTTGGAATTTTATAAAAGATTTGGGTTTTGTTGATTGGAGAAGTTTCTTCACATGATCATTTTGACGATGGATTTGTGAGTTTTGGTCTTGATGATATCTCTAGGAGTTGAGTGGGAGTCCTGTAAATTGGCAGTTGAGATTTGTTGATTTAGACCAGTTGGGTCTTGGGGTTGTTGTTGAGTATTTAAGTCGGCAAGATACACTAACTCTAGAAATGGGGTTTTTTTTTTATGTTTTAATAATAATCAACTTAAGGATAGGCACTAGTGAAGATGTGATGGAACTTGAGAAACGTAAGTATAGGCTCATGGTTTTTGTTAGTCCAATGGATGCGTTCCAGGACTGTTTGTTGTTCTGTCTCGATAGGACATTTGTATGTTCGCGTGTCGAGGGTCTGCAAGCCTATTCACGGAGCATGCAGGGTGCATTTACGTGTCGAGGGTCGACAGGCCTATTCACGGATGTACCTGGTATATCTGCACGCCGAGGGCCTTGCAAGCCTATTCGTGGGGTACACAGTTGGGAGGTGATTCTCCGGTTTTTGAGCTATCTTACATGATGCTTGCACATCGAGGGCTGTGGTGCATATTCGAGGAGTTTTCTGAATCTTGTTTCCCATCACTGTAGTAGGATTAGTTTCATAACGAGGGGTTTAACCCTATAAAGTGGAGATCGATAAGGGCTTGCACCTGACCTATGTACTATGAAATACATAGAATCCGACAAGTATGCATTAGAGAGTCAGCATATAGAGATTGTGTTTTCTTGACTTGGTCTTATGCTTGTGTTTTCCTGTTTTTCCTACACTTGACACTTAGTCAAGATTCACTTGCTGTTTTCATGTATTACTATTTACAATCTTATATTCCTTGATGTTTTCATGCTTTACTTATTGTTATTTCTCATTTCATTTATTCATGCTGTTAATACATCTTGTTGATGACTCTATGCTCTATGTTTTATTTATGTTGTTTTCTCTTATGTCACTCACACCGTTATGGCTAACCCCTGTAGTTTTGGGGGTTGGGGTTATCTCTAGTCTCATGTTTTACAGGAAGGTGCTTATAGCTTGGAATTTGGATGCTTGTGCTAGCAAGATAATAGAGCTTGTGTAAACTTGTAAAAAGAAAGTGTTGTAAAGAAAGAAAAGTTTTGTAATTCAAGGTGTTGTGTATTCCGCTGTGTTTTGTAAACAAGTGGTGTAATAAAAGTTTGAAATAAAAATTGTCTGTGTTTTTGACTAGGTTTACTATTGCAATTGAAGTTGATGCTGGAAATTGTGCTGCATATTTTTAAGATATCATATTGGAAATTCGGGGCGCTACAGATTCGATTTAATATAATGACTAATCGAGATATGGGAACATCATGAAACATGAATACTACAAGAATAACGTATTTCAAATGCGATGATCTAATTACTAATTGCGGGAGATCAAACAATATGCTTGTGCGAAACAATAAAATATAAAAGGTGCTTGACTTATGGATGACGACTTCGAATGTAAAAGAATAACGGGATGAGAGTCTTGACGGCAACATGTGCAAACTATGTACATAGCAGTCACGTGCAAAACACGGCAACGGCAGCACATGCAAACTACGGGGGCAAGAGACGGTAGAGACCAATAGCGAGAATAGAAAAAGCAACAATAGTAAGCAATAAGGGCCGCGGCAATGGCAACTAGTGGCGGTGACCAACAGCGAGAGACGACAATGGCAGCGACAACCCAACGGCAAGAGGCTGCAGCGAGGTTGTGGGTTTCGAGGAACGGTGGTGATCACGACTGCTGTTGTTGTTGGTCATGCAGGGTGGCGGCGAGGGATTCTTTGGGTGGTGGTGCACGACTGTCGAGGACGGCAATGGCAGTACTGCAACGGAGGTGGTTGAGCAGCAACGGGGACTCAGTTGCGGCAAGGTGCAGGCATTGACAAAGGCAATGTTGTGACGGAGAAAAGGGGTTGTCGACGGTGGAGACTACGGCTACGGTGTTGACGGCGAGGAGGCAGCAGCAAGAGGCGAAAACAGTGAGCAAGGCAGTAACAATGGCGGCAAGTGACGACGTCGAGGGCTTGCTGTGGTGTGGAGATGATCGGAGGTGAAGAAGAAGCAGGGCAGCGGTGTCAGATAAGAGACAGTGGGTGGCTCGACGGCAATGGCGGTGCGGGGGCATGGTCGAGGTAGGTGGTCGAGCGTAGCAAGAGAGGGGGCACCAGGATGCAGGGGTTCGACGATGGCTGGGGCTTCAGGAGTTGGCGAGGGGATGATGGTGCAGCGGTGGGTGGGTGCTGTGCGTCAAGGCAGTGCAATGATCGAGGGTGTTGACGGGGTGCAGGGGGTGAGATGGTGCAGCGATGGCAAGCGACGAGCACAGGGGGACGTCGATGGTGGCTGCAGTGGTGCTCCGGTGTTGGCTCGAGCAGCGGAGACGGTTGTAATGTGGCGGTCGACGATGACGATGTGCAGTGGGTTACGGGATGAAGTGGTGGTGTTGCGGGATGCATTTGAGGTGATGGGTTTAGAGGCAGGAGAGCAGTGGAGGTGGAGGCAAGGCTGTCAACACTGCGGTTGGGCTCGAGTGGTGATGCAGTAGTCGTTGTCAGCAGGGGTGGTGGTTATGGTGGTCGGGTTGTTCGGTCGATGAGGGCAGCGGTGGTCGCAGTCGAGCAGTGGAGTTGGCAGTCGGAGGCACTCGAGGGCGAAGGAAGAGGAGAGGCGACACGGGGCTCGACAATGGTGGAGGAAGACGATGGTGAGAATGAGCTGCAGGTTGGGTTCTGTTGGTTCGGAAGCAAGAAGAAGAAGGAGAAGGAAGGAGAGGGGGTTTAAGCTGAGGAGAAGGGTATTAGAGGGTCAGTTAGGATGCGATTAATTAGGAGATAATGAGGGTAATTAGTGGGGTTTCAGTTAGAAATATTATGAGGTAGGGATTTTGGCTATTAGTGGAAATTAGGAAAGTGGGTTAGCGGGTTTAGATTAGGATCCAATAAGAGATGAGTTTGGGTTTGGATCCAACAAGGAATGAGCTTGGATATTCAAATGAATAATTAAATAAGAATGGGCCACTGGGTTTTGGGTTGGCTAAGAAATGAATTATGGACTTCAATAACATTGATAAAAATGAATTAGAAAATAAGAATGGGCTAAGTTAGATTGGGTTAATAAATCAAAAATAGTAAGGATATATTTGGTTTGGGCTTGACAAATGAAGAATCATATAATCAAATCATAGGATGGCTAGGATTGGGTTGTTTACAAACAAAACAAATAATCAATCAAATAAATTTATCGAATGAATTAGGATTTGGATTCAAACAAAATAATCGAATATCAAGAGAATGCAATTGGGTTCAAGAGAACAGGAGAATTTATATATGGGTTTAGAGTTCAATCAAATAGGAGATGTACAAGAAAATGAATTCAAATGAAAGAAAGAATTTACAAAGAAATTGAAATACAAGAATACGGAGCAAGAAGAAATAAAATCTGTACAATCGGGAACAAAATAAATTATAGACAACAAAATACAAGAATACAGAAGATTTTCGTATAAACGAAAATGGAGATTACAATTGGTCTTTACAATCTAGTGAACTTCCATCCATCAAATCTACCGCTTGTTAAATAATGTGGTTCTGAAAAGATATGTTCACCATCCCAAATACGATTTTTTTCAAAATGACCTACTTTTTAAAAGTATTTACCAAACTGACCCACTTTCGAAAGTATTTATCAAAATGATCGAGTTTGGTGAAACACCCTCACCGTTAGGTGTTCTTCCCTAACTTAGAAATATTGTGAGTGAAAAGATCACAAACTACACTTGCTATCTCCAACAGCGAGCGTGGTTGTACTAAACTTGCCATTGGAGACAGCGAGTGTCATTTGTGTGTTTTTTTTAAATCGTACTCTCAACTCTCACTTCCTTTTTCTCATTCTTTTCTCCACTCCTAACTCCAAAACACAAAACCCCAGCCTTCCAAATTCGATCTCTCCCCCACAAAATCTCTTCTAAATTTTAAACTCTTCACTTCATCCTTCCAAACACTTCTCTCCTCCCACTCTCAAAACTCTAAACGCATCTTTCAAAAGACTCTTATATGGTTCATTTCCCCCATTGATTATACTACACTCGCTATCTCTAATAGCGACTGTGTGTGTAGAATTTTTTACAGAAACTTTGAAGTCTCTATAAAAATTAAAAATATACACTCGCTATCATAAATAGTGAGCGTCATTATACTACACTAGCTATCTCAGATAATGACTGTGTATGTAAAGATTTTTACGGAGACTTTGAATTCTCTAGAAAAATCAAAAACATACACTCGCTATCTCAGATAGCGAGCGTCATTATACCACACTCGCTATCTGAGATAGCGACTGTGTGTGTAGATATTTCTGCAGAAACTTTGAAGTCTCTGAAACTTTTATCAATACTATACCCGCTGTCTGAGATAGCGGACCTCTTTTAACTAAACTCACTATCTCAGATAGCGAGCGTCATTATACCACACTCGCTATCTGAGATAGCAACTGTGTGTGTAGATATTTCTGCAGAGACTTTGAAGTCTCTGAAACTTTTATCAATACTATACCTGCTGTCTGAGATAGCGAACCTCTTTCAACTAAACTCACTATCTCAGATTGCGAGTGTAGTTATGACATTTTCAAGTGTAACTTGTAACAACAAATTTTCTTGTATACATCATATATGGTTCATTTCCAGATTTTCACCACAATTCAGTATGAACAATTCAACATTTGAATGCACATATATCCAACAATGTAGATTCTACAATCAAAAAAAGTGCATTCAACATTAAAAAAAAAAACAAAATCAGACTTGTTATCTCAAACAGCGAGTGTAGTACAAAAAACGAGTCTTACTTTGATATTTTTTCTTTAAGTTTTTTCTCCAAGTGGTGGAGAAACACCTAAGCCTACACTCTGTATCTTAAACAGCGAGGATATTGGGTTACTTTCGAAAATGGGCCAGTTTGGTAATTACTTTCAAAAAGTGGGTCATTTTGGAAAAAGTTCCCCAAATACCAATATCACTATTTCAGAAAACCACCCATAGTTTTGGATCAAAATTAATAAACCTATCTATATTTTAATATGCATTAATAATGCTCCCTTCATCCATAAACGTTAGTCAGTTGATTCATAAGTTCACCGAAGGTGGTGATGTGGCTCTGAAAAGTTGTCAATATGGGGGATTGCTACAATATTTGAACTTGGTCGTCGTGGATTGGATTAGCCACTATTGTGTCCTTTTTGTGATATTGATGATGAGACCATCGACCATCTTCTGTTTAATTGTGTCTTAGCACATGTTGGCTACGTTGTCTACACATACTAGCATCATCTTTGATGTGTCAGTCTTGGCTGACCTGTGGTCTTTGTTGGCTGACGTGTATTGGATATGTTATCTGAGTGCAAACGACATGTATTTTAGTGCCTTTTTGTCAACTATTTGTGGCTTATATGGAAGGATCGGTGTAAAGCCTGTTTTGAGGAAGTATGCTCTCTCGCAAACAATTGTTGCAGCTGCTGTCACTAAGGTTGTCGAAAGATGGAATTTTCTTAGTGGTTTTTCTGATGTATTTGGTTCTTATAAAGAGAATCAATGGTTGGGTCTCAAATCGATTGTCGCTTCTCGCCGTGTGCAGAAATTCTTGATCAGCTGGGATGCAATGCCAAATGGATCAATCAAACTGAATTTTGATGGTTCCTTAGAAGGTGACTCAGTAGGCTGTGTTTTGTGTTTCATGACTGGAGGGACAAGCTGTTACTGGTTGGTGGAGGACATGTAGTCTCAAAGTTGATTAATGTCATTGAAAGGAGAGGTTTGTGACTGACTTTTGGGCTATAACATGTTTTCTCGTGAGAGTCTGATCTTGATTGAAGGAGACTCCAAGGTCATCATTGATGAGGTTACTAAATGCACAGCAAATGATCATATTTCACATGATATCATGCGGTTGTTACATGGTATTACAATAGGCGGGGTAAATAACATCTATAGAGAAGGTAATGTCTGTGCTGATTATGCGACGAAGAAAGATCAGAGGAGTGTTCGGAACTTTATGTGGACTGCAGTTACCAAAATTGAGCTTATAGCTCTTGCTACGGAAGAAACTAGAGGGTTCAACAACCTTGATTTATTAGTACTTTATAATTAGTTAGTTTTATTTTATGGCTTACCATCCCCCCCCCCCCCCCCAACATATATATATATATATATATATAGGGAGAGAGAGAGAGAGAGAGTCCCCTTCTGTTGTGGACTCGGCTTTCCCAATATAGGGAGAGAGAGAGAGAGAGAGAGAAAGAGTCCCCTTCTGTTGTGGACTCGGCTTTCCCACATTCGTATTGATGATCCAAACCGTTCAAATTGAACTATACATCTAAATTAGTTTAAAAATGTAAAATCAAATCATTTGAAATTCATTTGTCCATCCATTGAAGTGTTACAAAATTGTATGGCTGAAAATTGTTGTTTTTTATAGTCACATGATGGATGGACAAATGAATTTCAAATGACTTGATTTTACATATTTAGACTAATTTATATGTATAGATCAATTTGAACGGTTCAGATCGTCAATACGAATGCGGGAAGGCCGAGTGCACACTAGTGCACACAGTGGCCTAATGTACAACGGAAGGGAAATATATATATATATATATATATATATATATATATATATATATATATATAGACAAATCTTCGGTTGCACACTACTTTGGTGAGCACTCCGTGAGCACTCACAAACTAGACACCCTATGAAAAATCCGAACCGCTCATATTGTTCTATATGCCTTCGATAGCCTAACAATAAAAAATCAAGTAATTTGAAGTTCATTTACCCATGATTTACATCATCACAAAATTGTATGGCTGAAAATTCTAACAGCATGATGGATGGGCAAATGAACTTCAAATTACTTGATTTTTTATTGTTAGGCTATCTAAGGCATATAGAACAATATGAGCGGTTTGGATTTTTCATAGGGTCTCTAGTTCGGGAGTGCTCACGGAGTGCTCACCAAAAGTAGTGTGCAACCGAAGGGGACTCTATATATATATATATATATATATATAGGGAAAGCTTCGGTTGTGCACTCTTCTAGTGCACACGGCGTGTGCACTAGGCCTTCGGACATTCATATCGACGATCCGAACCGTTCACATTGATCTACACATCTAAATTAGTCTAAATATGTAAAATCAAATCATTTAAAATTCATTTGCCCATCCATCATGTGACTATAAAAAACAATGATTTTCAGCCATACAATTTTGTAACACTTCAATGGATGGGTAAATGAATTTCAAATGATTTGATTTTACATATTTAGACTAATTTAGATGTGTAGATTAATGTGAACGGTTCGGATCGTCGATACGAACGTCCGAAAGCCTAGTGCACACGCCGTGTGCACTAGAGGAGTGCACAACCGAAGCTTTTCCTATATATATATATATAAATATATATATATATATATAGGAGTGATCCAATGAGAAACATTTCAAAATGAGAAAATGAGAAACATTAATTCTAACCATTGGATTAGAGAGGATTGAGATGAATGGCTCTAATTCATTTGGGCTAGTAATTAAAAAAATCGGTTTATTTTAACTAATCTATCAAAAAAAAAAACCACAAAAAAAAAACCTAACATCACCGAAGAGGACTGGAATTTCTCCAACTCCGTAGAAAGGTGCATGCATTCTGCACCTAAAACTCAATATTTTCCGGACCATAATTTATATCAGATTTTGTCATCATTTCTATATTGTTAAAACAAATGAAATTATATTTATAATTAAGACTAATTTAACACAACTGGTAATAGAATAAAACATGCTCCCTATTTAAGGCCTATCTTCAGCAATATGCACCACCACCACCACCACCACCACCACCCTACAGTCTAATCATTCACCATATAACACAATTATCAAACGGCGCTCCAATCATTTTCTCCTGAGTCCATCTTAAGCATCTTTATGGTTGACAAAGATGCTAAAATCTTAACCTAAACCATAAAATATATGATTTTGTGAGACTCACCGTTTCCTTCGGTTTTCAAGTTATAAAAATAGTAACCGCCGTACTTACCGATGACATTACCGATGACATCAGTAGTCAATTATTTGATGGCCCATCATCAAAGATTTTTTATTTTTATTTCATTTTTCATAAGATGGGGAAGTAATGTTAGGTTTTTTTTTGTGGTTTTTTTTTTTTTTTGATAGATTAGTTAAAATAAACCGGGTTTTTTTAATTACTAGTCCAAATGAATTAGAGCCATTCATCTCATTCCTCTCTAATCCAATGGTTAGAATTAATGTTTCTCATTTTCTTATTTTAAGATGTTTCTCATCGGATCACTCCTCATATATACATAAATATATATTTATGTATATATGAGGAGTGATCCGATGAGAAACATCTTAAAACAAGAAAATGAGAAACATTAATTAACCATTGGATAGGAGGGGATTAAGATGAATGGTTCTCTAATTCATTTCGATTAGTAATAAAAAAAAAACAGTTTATTTTAAAGGGCTTATATATGTAGATACTTGAGTCAATCACACGCATACACACACTGTATTAGGCTAATTTTATGACAAAAATCCCCTTTATCAGCTATAATATATAATTATATTATAGAATAAGGATAAGTAATTCCTCTTAAATATTTTTTTTCTTTTTATATTTTAATTTTGTTGTGGGTCTCACAACGAATAAAACATTTAGTGGTAATTCGATAAATTAGAGAGGGTGTCATACGGACATTTTACCCTAAAACTAACGAAATTTTAACAGAGCTAGATGGGTTTTTTATTATTCTAAAAACTAGAAAATAGGGTTTCACCGATACATCAAAATATAAGTGAGTTTATTGATTTTTGGCCGGAATTGAGGTAGTCTTCTAAAAGTTAGTCATACATAAATAAATAAAATGCATGGGAGTGTCTATGGGCAATTTAGTGTGTACGTGTATTGCATTACTAATAACCTTAAAAAAAGCCAGACAACCATTAGCCAACCACAATTCAAGCACGTGCCCGCTAAGGTAGGGATGGCAACCGGACCGGAGTGATCCGCGACCCACCCGCTACCCGTCCACTCGAACCCGGCCCGCAAATAGACGGTTCGCGTTCGGGTCAAATCCGCGGGTCGATCCGAGTCGGCCCGGGTCGAAAAATTAGGAAATCTAACCCGTTCGACTCGACCCACGAACCCGTTGACTAAGTCAAATCCGTCCACAACCCGCAACTCGACCCACGGGTTTGAACCCGTTTGACCCACGCGAGTCAAACGTTCGACCTGCAGGTCGAACGGGTCAAAACCGAAAAACAGAGCCAACAGCTCTGTTTTCGACCGTTGGCTTTTTTTTATTTTTTTTAAAAAATTTTTTCCTATAAATACCCCCTTAATTCAATCTAAAAATTTCCACACCTTACTCATTTACTCTCTCTACTACTAATACTACTCAATTTAATCTCAATTTAATTAAATTTTTTTAACAAAGAAGCAAGCAACAAAGAAGTGAAAATTTTTGATCGTATGAAATTTGTTGATTCAACTCTCAATAACGTCTACTTCAACTACGCCAACAAAGAAGCGCTCTCTCTCTCTCTCTCTCAACGATTACCGGACTATGTGACGTCGTGACTAGGGCTGCAATCGAGCCGAGCCGAGCCGAATACCTTCAGGCTCGAGCTCGGCTCATTTACGAAATGAGCTCAGTTTTGAGCTCGAGCTCGGTTCAAGCCGAGCTTTGACCGTATTCGAGCCGAATAGCTCGCGAGCTTAGCCTAAAAAACCAAGTTCGAGCTCGGCTCGAGCTCGATTCGAGCCGAGTTTTGACCGAGCTCGAGCCGAATAGCTCGCGAATAGCTCGATTCGTTTGCAGCCCTAGTCATGACTACGTCTACGACATTTCTCTTCTTTTATTCTCTCTTATTTTTATATTCGATTATCTGCGTAGTACGATATCAAAATTTCACAACCCTCCTATTGTCTTGATTTTTTTGTAGTTCTATTTTTTTGTATCATATTTGTTTATTGGTTTTTTTTTGCTTTTCTCTATCTCAACCATCCTATTGTTTTTTAGATTTTATTTTCTAACATATATCTCATATTTTTTTGTTTTGTATTATTGTACATACACCAGTTTAACACTAGAAATCATTTTTTTCACATACACTATTACCATGTCTAGAACACGATGTAGCGGCCGTAGCCAAAGTAAAAAAGATTCCACCGGTACTTCACGTCGGCCTCCAATAGTCTCACATGTAGAGTCCGAATTTATACCGAATCCTATAGTAGGATCTCATAATGTCCTTCCATACGACATAGAAGAACAAATGCATAATGTTGACACACAAACACAACAAACCGAATCCACTAGTAATAGAGAAATTAGGGGGGAAACAAGTGATTGAGACAGATTCTGACTATATTCTCGATGAGAATAATCCAGGTGTAGGACATAAGATTTGTAAATATTGTGACACGAGTTACAAATGGAAGAAGGGTGAGGGACAAGTACAATTAAATGACACATTTTAAATGTACACAAAGAATTAGTACAAGACCAACAAGGTCAACAAAAAATCTACCCTAGGACTGAACAAATAGATAACCAACCCTATGATCCCGAACTTGTTCGTCAAAAAATGGCCCAACTTGTTATTAAGGATGAGCTACATTTTTCCTATTCCGAGAGTAGGAATGTAGTCTTTCAACAAAAATGCACTAAATCCATATTTTAGAAAAATTCCTAGAAATACACTAAAGTCTGATTGTTTTAAACTTTAAAACGAAATGAAAGACGCATTAATTGCACTCTTGTATTCTTTAACTTGTAGAGTATCGTTAACTTCCGATTATTGGAAAGATTGTAACGATATTCTGATGATGGGCTTAACTTGTCATTGGATAGATAGTGATTGGATGATTCAAAAGAGAATCATCTCACTTGCGGCTTTGTTCTATCCTCATAGTGGACTAGTTATTACAACACGTATTTTACAATTTTGTGATTTACATCTAACAACAATGTTTCGATTAGTACATTAGAAACACAATTAGCTCTTCCATGTAATGAAATTTTTCATATTAGATGTACGTGTCATATTTTAAATTTATGTGTATACGATGCATTGAAAGTAACTGATTCATATATAATTGCAATTAGAAATTGTGTACATTTTATTACTTTGCGTGGTCCTAGTGGTGTAAAGATAGGGAAATACATTTTAGAAAATTTCCTTAAAATGTTAAACACTGATGGAACTTTAATTTCGATTTACTAAATGTTGTAACTCAATGCAAAAATATTATAAACGATTTTTATCTTGCAAAAAATATGGAAAACTTTCAAATGACTCCCCAATCATGGGTTTTTTGCCGATTTTTTATTACGATTTTTGTAACCTTTTAAACCGCAACTGTGAAATTTTCTACATCTTATGATTCTACTTCTAGTAGTATTTTTATTTCAATCATTACTGTGATGCAAACTTTTCAAGAAATGATTTTGGACGAATACATTAGCCATATTATTGTTCCCGCTTATACAAAATTTTTGAAGTACTTTAATCCTCATCCTATATTGTATTGTATTTCTACTGTTATGGATCATCGTATCAAATTAGCGGTAGGAGATGTTTGATTGAAATATTTTTTACTTACTTGGGGATGATATTGAATATGATTGTAATGAATTTTTAGCTAACTTTGAATCACATTGAATAACTTGTATGGTTATTATGATAGAACTTTTGTATCTAGTAATACAACTAGTATAATTACTTCTTCTTCTGCTTCTAGAGGTAATGATAAGAATACAGATGGCACTTTTAATTTACTTGCTCGTATTCAATCAAAAAAACAAAGGACTAATGCACCTAATGAATTAAATTGGTATAATCAACAAAATAGTGATAGATCAACTACTAAGATTAAAGTGTTACAATGGTGGAAAGAACATGAAAATATTTTTTCTATTATTTTACTTATGGCTAGAGATCTACAAACTTATCATGTCTCTACAGTTGCTTCAGAAAATATTTTTTCTACAAGTGACAAAGTTCTAACAGATTACAGGAATTGCTTGAAGCCGGATTCGTTGGAGATGCTCGTGTGCACTAAAGATTGCATGAAGGCTGAAGACATGACTCAAGAAAAATCGGTATCTACATCAACAAGTGGAAGTAACTCGCCTGAAGTCCAACAACAAGATTAGGGAATTTAGTGCGATGAGATCCTAGGTTTAGGTTAAGTAGAGGTGGACGATAGTAGTCCAATACCCTCTATTCAATCTAACTCTAGGCTATCTGAAACTCTAGTTTCTGATTATCTGCTCAAACATGTAAATGTAAAATTGTAAATCAAGAAATTTTGTATGTTCTTTATAAGTTTCTATTACTTGTATTTGTATGTAAAAAAAACTTATAAAAAATCATAGTATTTGAAATAAATAATATATGCATTTTTTCACTCTTGTATAGTTATTGTTGTTATAAACTAATTTATTTTATAAGTGAAGTTGTAAAAAAAAATTAAAAAAATTAACTGGGCCAACCCGTGACCCGGCCCGACACGAAACGTGTTCAACCCGAATGGTTCGCGGGTCGACCAGGTCGAAATTTTGGATTTCGAACCCGGCCAGGCCCGGTTAACCCCGCGACCCGACCCAAACCGTCCTAACTTGACTGCAACCCGCTAGGGTCCGACCCGGCCCGGCCCGGTGGACCCGAATGCCACCCGAGGTGATCTTCTTTCACAACTACCCCTTCAGCCTTCCCTTCACACCATAATCTTTATGTACAAACTACTCCGTAAACAGTCTGAGTTTGTAGAAAAAAATGATAAGATGAGTTCCGATGAAAGACTGACTAATCCATCTTAACTACGTATATGCTGTAAATCGAACTTATATGAGCTATTCTCTTAGAATCGACAAATAAAAGATTCAGTGGGCATCCAACTTAATCTTAAGTCCTAATGAATTAATGGCTTTTTTAAATAAATTAAAAATTATTTCAATTGACTCATTATTTTGAAGCAAGTTTGGTCGATTCCTTATGTTGGTTGGTAAGCAAAATGTAGTAAAATACTCCGTAGATAAGTTGATTAGCCTGAGATTTTATATTATGAGGTTTGGTAAGATTCGCATGAATAGATTTCCTCAATTTCAATAATAGTGTATCAGATGTCCCTCACAATTAGTGACAGCTAAAGAAAGAAAGAAAGAAAGAAAGAAAGAAAAGAGCGTGATTGGAGGGGGTGGCGGCCGGGTTCTCGCCACCCCCTCCCCGGTCGCCGATCAACGCCGAGATCCCCCTCGCCCTTCAACACCTAACCTACTCTCCCGCTCTCTCTCCTCTCCCGTTTCTCTCTCCCCGTCCGATTTCCCGACCAAACCTCCTCAAACCATCTCCAGTCGTCCTCTCCGGCGGGCATCCCCTTCAGTCGTCACCCCCTTCCGGCGCCCCTTGTCGTCGACAACCCCCAGCAAACCCCAGCACCCTTCCCCTCTTCATCAACTTCAGCTGCGACCGGAGCAGCCTACGACGCTCTGACCCACCGTCGTCTCCTGCAACGCTCTGACCCGCCGTCGACCGCTCCTGCGACGGTAGCGCCAGCGCCCCTTGGCCAGCATGCCGACGACCATGCGGCGGCGAGGACCTCCAGATCTCTGATGTATTTGGGGTAAGTTGGTTGGTTGGGGTTTGGGTTAGATTGGGGTTGGTTGGCTTTGCTAGTGATTTGCCCAGATGTTAGTATCGACGCCGGGGGTGGTGTCGACAGCAATTGATGTGTCGATGCCTTTATGTGGATAGTGTAGAGAGTATCGTATGTTGTTTTGCACGATTGTGGAGCTTGGCCCAGAAGATGGGGTCCCTCCATGATGTGCGCTCACTTGTCTCAAGGTGCTTAACTGGTGTTGGGTTTTATGTGTTTGAGTCAAATGGTGTGAAGAGAATGGAGTTGTTGGGGCTTTGGGGGTGAGTTGCTCGAGGTTGGGGTTTGGGTTAGGTTAGAGTTGGTCGGCTTTGCTAGATGTTTGCCCGGATGTTCTTCGCGCTTGCCACCATATCCACGCTCTCGGGGCCAATTACGGCGATCTGCGGCTATGATTTGGTTTTTGCGAGGGTTGGTAGTGCGTGTGAAGAAGCCGGGTATGCTTCTCCATCTGCAAGTCTCTATGATGAGCGAGTTATGTTTTGCACGATTGTGGAGCTTGGGCCCTGTTGCCGCTGAATCTGGTGTGGGGGCAAACAGATAGTATTTATGGATTCTTGGAAAACTTTGAATAGCAAACCTGTTACCTGTTCCACCGGAGTTTGACCGTTGACTCCCGCCGTTCACCTACAAAAAGTGCGAGACACCGGGGTTGATCCCGGCGACGCACCCTCTGACGCTCAAGTCAGTAACCAGAAGTGATTATGAAATAGCGTAAAACTGGCAAAAGATTGATTACCTCTTAATGGAGATGGATGGGGGGTATTTATAGGCGTCGTTGGGGGTCAGATTAGGAATGTAATCCCTGTGGTTAGATAAGGAATGTAATCCCTAATCCCCAGTGAGAGAATAGATATGAATCAAGGCCGTTGATTAGGATTAATCAGAAACCCTAATTCTACCCTGCTGGACTGGGTTTGTTGTGGGTTGAAACCCGCACCCAGTTGAGGTAGATCCGTTCGCGGGTTAGTGGGTTTTCGAGGAGGAGAACCAGTACCCGCTTCAGACCCATTGGTAGGTAAAATTACCATTTTACCCTTAAGCTTTAAGATTCGTTCCTGATTTGGACGGATCTGATTTAACCCCATTTTTAGCCATATCACAAGCCCCCCACTCCCGAAGACTGAGCTTGATCAGCCTTTGAGGAGTAGTTTTACTGTTTTAATGGCTGGCGGGGTTGTATTGGAGTCCAAATGGAAGGTTTCGAATCTTCGCAGGAGGCAGTATGGTGATTTTCAAAGTTAGTTGCGTGCTCTGAGTTGTTCTTGAGCTCTTCTGGTCATTCGGTGATTTTTATCTATTTTTTCGGAATATTTACTTAATTTTGCGAAGTGTCAATTCATCGTTCGAGGGTCTTAATAAATGGTCCTAGGCAATAATTACTTAGTCGGAGGTTCAAAAATATTTCCCCGACTTTATAATTATTTTTCAGGATTTTTAATTAATCTTCCCAAATTTTTACCCATTTTTTCGCAATTTTTAAATAAATAAAATGATTTTAATAAATAAAATACCGAATTATGGCGTGGCGCGATCTGGACCGTTGATCTCGAGCGAGCGCAAATTTCTGAAAGATCGGATGGACCGACTCGCTCGACAGTAATTTCCTCGCTTTTGTAGGTCAGATGGGCACTTGCTCGGAATCCGAGCGAAGTGGCTCGGTTTTTCCCTCGCGCAAGTGGCTCGGATCGCTAGTCGCTCGGCTTGGAATTCTGAGCGACGTGGAGCGATCTGAGCCGTTGGATCTTGGCGCGAATCTTGAGGCAGGCACGGTTCTCAAGAAAACACTATCTTGTCATTTAGTGGACGCGGTGCAATCTGGGCCGTCCATCATCTCCGGCGTGAATTTCGCAATGATCCAACGGTCGGAGATGCTCGGTAGCGTTTTTCTTCACTTTCGAGGGTCGGATTGGCACTTGCTCAGAATCCGAGCGAAATGACTCGGTTTTTTCCTTGCGCGAGTGGCTCGGATCGCTAGTCGCTCGATTCGGAATTCCGAGCGACGTGGAGCGATTTGGACCGTTGGATTGCGGCGCGAATCTCGATGCTGGCTCAGTTCCCAAGAAAACACTATCTTGTCGCGTAGTGGTGCTGGCATGATCTGGACCGTCTGATCGAGATCTTACGCGAATTTTGAGGGAAAAGTTGTTTTCTCCATTTCGTAGCTCGGATTGGCACTTGCTCGGAATCCAAGCGAAATGGCTTGAATCATCTGTCGCTCGGGTGTTGGATCCGAGGGACGTGGGGCGATCTTAGCCGTTGGATGATGGCACAGATCTCGATGCTGGCTCAGTCCCCAAGAAAATACTATCTTGTCGCGTAGTGGTGCTGGCATGATCTGGGCCGTCCGATCGAGATCTTACGCGAATTTTGAGGGGAAAGTTGTTTTTCTCCATTTCGTAGCTCGGATTAGCACTTGCTCAGAATCCGAGCGAAAATGGCTCGGATCGCCTGTCGCTCGGGTGTTGGATCCGAGGGACGTGGGGCGATCTTGGCCGTTGGATGATGGCACAGATCTCGATGCTGGCTCAGTCCCCAAGAAAACACTATCTTGCGCGTAGTGGCGCTGGCATGATCTGGGCCGTCCGATCGTGATATTACGCGAATTTTGAGGGGAAAGTTGTTTTTCTCCATTTCGTAGCTCGGATTGGCACTTGCTCGGAATCCGAGCGAAAATGGCTCAGATCGCCTGTCGCTCGGGTGTTGGATCCAAGGGACGTGGGGCGATCTTGGCCGTTGGATGATGGCACAGATCTTGATGCTGGCTCAGTCCCCAAGAAAACACTATCTTGTCGCGTAGTGGTGCTGGCATGATCTGGGCCGTCCGATCGAAATCATATGCGAATTTTGAGGGGGAAGTCGTTTTTCTCCAATTCGTGGCTCGGATTGGCACTTGCTCGGAATCCGAGCTATCCTCTTCGTTGTGGAGGTCGGAGCTCTTGTTGCTCGGGTTCTGAGCCCGAGGCGCCGAGCGATTTTACTTGGATCGAAACGTCGTTTCCTTTGCCAACAGTTGTGGCTCTTCGTTACTTAGCCGTTTGGGCTTTTGTAACGCTTCAATTTAGGCCCAAGAGTTGCGCCCTTACATTACAAAGCCCAAGAGGCATTATTTTTACTATAAGTTTTCACCCCATCAACACTTTACCTCATTTCTCACTTTCACTTTCTCACTCTTGGTTTTTACTCTTTAGCGAAGTTTTTAGCTCTTGAGCGGTGCTGCTAGCTGTCGCGGCGAGGCGTCTTAAACTTCGGCAAACTTTCTTCTGCCGTATTAGTCATTTCAAGGTCAGTCCTTCTCTCCATCTTTAAAATGGTTAAGTTTTCTTCCACGGATGAGACCCCCTCCTCGGACCTAGGCGTCAGCCGAGCGGTCAGGCCAAGCAAGGATAAAGGGAAGGAGGTCGTGGAGCCGACCGAAGAGACTATGGTCAGGCCGAGTACGGATGGGGAGGTTGCCGAACCTCTTCAGGAGGTAATGGTCTGAGCCAGCAAGGGGAAGGGGGTGGAAACGATCATTGAGCACCCGAAGACCGCAGGGGAGCTGGGTCGGCAGCCGAGCATTCTGTCGAGCGTTAGCGGTATGCAGAGCTACTCTGGAGAACTGTTGGAGAAGGTGATGCAGGGCACCGCCAAGTCGATCGAGGAGAACGAGCCGAGTGAAACTTCCGAGGTGGATCAGATCTCTTCGATCCTAACCGAGGCGGATTTACATCGTATCCGGAGTGGGTTCCGAATCCCCGCGGAGTACGGGCTCCTTCTCCCCGGCCCTGGCTTCCGAGCGTGCACGTCGTCCTCGGCCGACACGTGTGTTTTTCCCGCAGACTCCCTGAATGCCGAACTTCGGCTGCCGCTGCACCCTTTCGTGATCGAGGTGCTGCAGTGGTACGATTTGTGTCCGGCTCAGCTAATGCCGAACACCTGGCGGCACGTTATGGCGTTCGTTCTTCAATGTCAGGAGGTCGGCGCTCAGCTCAACATGTTCATCCTTCGGAGTCTATACTATCCTTGCCAACCGAACAAAAATGAGCAGAAGTACTACCTCTCACCGAGGAAGGGAGTGAAGCTGATCGAGAACCCGGACTCGATCAAGCATTGGAAGGAGAAGTACTTCCTTATCTGAGCTCCCGAGCCATGGGTGATCCCGACGGTGTGCTCGAGGGACGGTCTTCCGAAGCGGGCGAAGAAAGAGCCCGTGCTCAGCAATGAAAAGGCAGAAATCGCGGAGAAGCTGCTCGTGCTTCCGACCCTAAGTTGGAAAGACATCACCGAGGAGGCCTTATTCTGAGGGGGTCTCAGTCTGATCGACCCTAGTACGCTTCCCCAATTCTTGTTTTGTCTTTAAGGTTTCGAAAATTTTTCTAACTTTTTTCACTCGGTTTGTGCAGAATCTCCTAGCATGGATTACAAAGGTCTGATGGCGAAGGCCCGAGCGGCTAAGGAGCAGGAGGTGAGGAAGAGGAAGAGGACCGTGTCCGGACCTCAAGGCGGCCGAGCACCCAAGATCACCTCGGTCTCCCCGACCCACCAGCGACAGGTTGTCGAGGCTCCCTTGGTCGAGCCCAATCAAAGCCTTGTCGTGCCGACCGCCCCACCTGCCTCGGACGCGCCGACCCCAACGGCGCGAATAGATGCTCCAGGATCTTCCGGCAGAGCGTTCAATATTAGTGCGGCACTGGCTCTCGACGTCCCGCCCCTCACAGCCAAGGCGGAGAAGATTCTGACCGAGGAGCACAAACGCATCTTCGTCCCCGACTGGCGGGTGATGAAGGTCGACGGGTTCTTAGGGGACGGTAATATTTGCATGCAGGCGGTGAAGCACCTGCCGACCCCTAAAGACCGAGCGGCGCTTAAGGCAGGCGAAGTCAGTGATGCCGCGATGCAGATCGCTCGGAACACCATGTCGGTAAGTAGTAGAAGACTTTCTTCAAAATTTTTCTAAGTTTTTGCGCTTGTACTTGACTGTTTCTTGTATTGCTTGTAGACCCTCTGCCACTTCAACTATCTGCTCGAGGAGTTCGCGAGCAAGGAAAAAGAGATGACCGTTCTGAACGACCGGAAAAGGTCGGAGCGGTCCAAGGCGGTGAAGCAGCTAGAGGCCGAACAGTTGCATTCTACTTCGCTCGAGGCCGAGGTCGCCGACTTAAAGGCTCAGCTCACCAAGGCGCTGAGGAGCTCTGCCGCCGAGGCTTCCAAGGCCGAGACCCCTGAAAAGGAGAGGGCTCAGCTCGAAGGAGAGCTGATTCAGGCTCAGAGGGCGACGAAGGAGGCCCTGACCGAGCAAGCGGCGAAGGTGGCGGCCGCAGAGAAGGCTGTTCGGGATGAGGCCGAGGCTCACATGTTGACTAACATGGAGGAAGCGTACGGCCGAGCGCTTAAGCACATCGTCGTGCGGAACCCCGGATTCGATGTCTCGTCCTACTACTTCTACGACCCCGTAGAGGGTGAGGAAGAGCTGCCCTTAGCCGAGTTCGCTCCGAGGCCGGAGGACGAAGACTTCGAAGGCGAGGGTGGTGCCAAGGGTGCGATCGTAGCTGTGCCGAGCGATGATGAGGTCGACCCTTGACTTTGTCGCCTCTTCTCATTCTCTTGTTCTCTTCTTTTTTTTCTTTTGTAATGCCTAACTGCGGACTGGCCACCGCTTTTTGTAGCTCTTGAACTTTTAATGAAATGATTTCTTTTTGGCTGAACATTACAAAATTTCGCAAAGTTATTCAACTCTTTTTGCTCGGATTGTGTCTTTGAGTATTGAGGACTTCTTTTGATATTCCTCAACTTTCCAGGCCGAGTTGGGCCTGATCACTGAGGTCTCCCATCTTCGTACTGAGCTGGAGAAAACGAAGGGGGCTCTTTCTCGCTGGCGTGATAAAGCGTTTTACGACTTCTTGGAATTGGAGGATATCAAAGCAACTGCGATAGGGTATTTTCGCGAGTTGAGGGAACTGCGGAAGCAACCTCAACAAACTCGTCTCGAATGCGAGATAGAGTTGCTCCATAAGGATCTATTTGATGTCGATCAAAAGAATAGTGAACTACTGGCGGAGGTTCGTCATCTAGAGGTAACGGTGAAAGAGCGTTCGGCGGAGGAAGAGGAGTTAGCTTCGAAGGTGGGGAAGTTGATGTCCGAGCGCGATGAGTTGTCGGCAAGAATTGACAAACTGAGGAGGATCACGATCGACAGAGGTATCGAAGTGACTCATCTCCGTCGTATTGTGGCCGATAGCACTAACGTCGCAGGCTCGTCCAAACCTCCCCATTTCAAAGCATCGGCGGAAGACGATATTCTGAGAGATAGGATCGTCGAACTAGAGGAGGAGATCGCAACGCTGAAACCTTAGCCCGTAAGGGCCAATGTTCGCAGTACGTCGTGTACTCGCGAAGAGAGCGAAAGAGGTATCTCGTTCTACGAACTTGCGACTCGTTCGCCTGCCGTTAGGCGGAGCCCTGCTGACGCTCAGAGTGGTGTAGCCGTTTCGTCTAGTGGCACCGCGGTTGGGGCCACAGCTAGAATTAGCGGCGAAGGGGGTTCGCGCTTCGCTGGTTTAGAGTCGAGCTCAGAGGTAAGGCGACGCCGCCCTCGTGTGTCTCTGAACCGAAGCGTTCCCCTACCAAAGAAGTGTTAAATAAGTTGTATTATGCTCTTCAAGTTATTGTAAAAATTAGTTGTAGTGTCAGCCTTGTCCGGGCTCTTAATAAAAAAGTTTGTTTTGCTTCTGTTGTTTGAATGTTGCGTTGGCTGGTATTAGTTTAAGTATAACTCTTCCAACTTTTGACAACTACTCAAAATCAGAAGCAAACCTCCTTTCTTATGGGCGACCCACTTCTGGCTTGCTTGATAGAGCTTGAGAAGTGGAGTCGAGCCAAGTGTTGGACTTTGAACTCGTCGCTAGAGTTTGTTCAACGGTTGTGGGAGCAATTCCGAATAGCAAACCACTCCTTGCTTGCTTAAGAGCAAGCTTGCGGAGTAGAATCGAACCAAGTGTTGGACTCCGAACACGTCGTTAGAGTTTATTCAACGGTTGTGGGAGCAATTCCGAATGGCGAACCACTCCTAGCTTGCTTAAGAGCGAGCTTGGGGAGCAGAATTGAGCCAAGTGTTGGACTCCAAACTCGTCGTTAGAGTTTGTTCAACGGTTGTGGGAGCGATTCCGAATGGCGAACCACTCGTAACTTGCTTAAGAGCGAGCTTGCGGAGCGAAATCGAACCAAGTATTGGACTCCGAACTTATCATTATAGTTTGTTCAATGATTGCGCGAGAAATTCCGAATGGCAAACCACTCCTTGCTTGCTTAAGAGCGAGCTTGCGGAGCAGAATCGAACCAAGTGTTGGACTCCGTTCTCATCGTTAGGGTGAAGAGTAAAAGCAGAGAGATACAAGCAACTTTACAAGTAAAATGTGAAAAAACTTTCTTTATTAATAAATAATAGTTGGCTGCTTCTAAAGTTGCGAGCCATTATTACAAGAGAGAAATAAAGGAAAAATCACAAGTAAAAGGAGTGGAACGGTTCGACATCCCTGAATACTTAGAGAGGCGTTAATGCTCTCTCCTGGTATTTCAAAAGATGGTCGGCATTCCAAGTCCTGGGAATCTCTCTGCCTTCAAGGTCTTCTAGTCTATATGTCCCGGGCCGAACTATTTTGGCGATCTTGTAGGGTCCCTCCCAATTTGGAGCTAGTTTACTCTTCTGACCAGGAAAAGAGATTGCTAACTTTCTAAGGACCAAGTCCCCTTCTTTAAGGTCAGTAGGACGGACTCTCTTATTGTAAGCCAACTCGATCCTTCTTCGGTAGCTTTGTTGACGAATAGCAGCTCCTTCACGGATCTCATCAATCAAGTCTAGATTTGCTCGGAGCTCTCTGGCATTTTTTCTTTTTCATAAGCCATTAGACGAGGAGAGGGTATACCAACTTCTAGGGGGATCATAGCTTCGGACCCATAGGTGAGATTGAATGGGGACTCTCCTGTGGGGGTCCATTTTGTGGTGTGGTAGTTCCACAACACGTTAGGGAGCTAATCGACCCATAAGCCTTTAGAGCATTTATCCAACCTCTTCTTAATACCGGAGAGGATCTGTCGGTTAGCATTCTCCACTTGGCCATTCGACTGTGGATGGGAGACAGAGGAGAAACGTTGTTGGATGGCGAGGTCTTCACATAGAGCTCGGAAGGCAGCCCCGGTAAACTGGGTTCCGTTGTCTGTTATGAGGACTCGAGGGACACCGAATCGGCAGATTACGTTCTTCCAGAAGAACTGAAGTACTTTGTTCTCGGTGATTGTGGCCAAAGGCTCGGCCTCTATCCACTTCGAGAAATAGTCGATTGCTACGACTAAGAATTTGAACTGGCCGGGAGCTGGTGGGAATGGCCCTAGTAAATCCATCCCCCACATTGCGAAAGGGATAGGACTTGATAGGGAAGTGAGTGGAGCTTGTGGGAGGCGACGGATGTTGGAGTACCTCTGACAAGAGCTGCATTGTCGAACGTGTCGTTCGGCGTCTTGTAGGAGAGTGGGCCAGAAATATCCGTAATTCAACACTTTGCGGGCTAGGGATCTGGACCCTGAATGTGCCCCGCCGATGCCTTAGTGAAGTTCTTGCAGGGCGTAGTCGGCTTGTTCCTGAGAGAGGCATCTCAAATAAGGCCTGCCGTCTACTTGTGTGAAGGAGCGCTTGTATAGGATGCCCTCGATAAGTGTGTATCGCTCTACTCGGGTTCTCACTCGGCGAGCTTCCTTAGGATCTTCGGGGAGGAGCCCATCCCTCAAGAACTCAACGAGGGGTTTCATCCAATTATCTTGAAGCAGGACAGGTAGACACTCTATAGAATCGAAAGTTTCGTCTTCTATACTTGGCTTCAGGAGTACCTCAATCAAGACGGTCTGCTCGAGACCTTGGAGGGAGGAGGAGGCTAGCTTGGAGAGGGCACCGGCCTGGGAATTCTCTTCTCAGGGGATTCGCTGGATGAGGGCTTCTTCAAATAGGGCCATGAGATTCCTGACCTTGGCTAGGTACTTAACCATTCGGTCATCTCGTGCCTCATACTCGCCCAGGACCTGATTTACGACTAGCTGAGAGTCGCTGAAGATCCGGAGGCGCTGCGCCCCTGCGTTGCGAGCCATTCTGAGGCCGGCTATGAGTGCCTCGTATTCTGGTTTATTGTTCGAGGCCTTGAAGTTGATGCGGAGGGAGTATTGGAGGATGAAATTATCTGGGCCGGCCAGAATGACCCCGGCTCCGCTTCCCTCGTTACAAGAGGACCCATCCACATAAACCGACCAGACAGGTGGTCCCTTCATCGCTTGGCTGAACTCGGGGATGGTACTTTCAACTATGAATTCTGCTAAGGCCTGAGCCTTGATCACGGTCCGAGGCTGATATGTTATATCATGCTGGCTCAGCTCGATAGACCACTTCATAAGGCGACCGGAGGTCTCTGGCTTGTGGAGAACTTGCTTCAGTGGTTGGTCGGTAAGAATGACCACTGAATGGGACTGAATATATGGGCGAAGCTTTCTTGCGGCCATGACTAAGGCGTATGCCATCTTCTCTATCTTTGGGTAGCGGAGCTCGGCATCCCGAAGTACCTTGCTCACATAATAGATGGGCTTTTGGGTCTTATCTTCTTTCCTCACGAGAACGGCGCCGAGGGTCTGCTCGGAGGCTGCTAGGTAGAGGTAGAGGGCTTCACCAGGGATTGGTTTGCTGAGGAGAGGAGGATTGACTAGGTAAGCCTTGAGCTGGTCGAATGAATCTTGTTGCTGCTGACCCCACTCGAAGCCTTTAGCCCCCCTGAGAGCCTTGAAGAAGGGGAGACACTTCTCCCCTAATTTGGAAAGGAAACGCCCTATGGCTGCCAGGCGACCCGTTAGCCTTTGAACCTCTTTGACATTCTTCGGGGGAGCCATGTCCAATATGGCCTTGATCTTCTCGGGGTTCGCTTCGATTCCTCTTTGGCTGACCATAAAGCCTAGAAATTTCCCCGACGAGACTCCGAACGCCCATTTGTTCGGATTGAGCCTCATATTGTGTTTCCTGAGTACGTCGAATGCCTCCTGCAGATCGACCACATGATCGGCCCCATGGATGCTCTTTACAAGCATATCGTCAACATATACCTCCATATTTCGGCCGATTTTTATGCTTGAAAAACCTTGTTGACGAGGCATTGATAGGTGGCACCTGCATTCTTCAAACCGAATGGCATTACCCTGTAGCAATAGAGGCCCTGATCGGTTATGAAGGAGGTCTTCGAGATATCCGGGGGAAACATTCGAATCTGATTGTAGCCTGAGAAGGCGTCGATGAAGCTGAGGAGTTCATGGCCCGAAGTGGCGTCAATTAAAGTATCGATGCTTGGAAGAGGGAAAGGGTCTTTGGGGCATGCCTTGTTGAGATCGGTAAAGTCGATACAAATCCTCCAGGTCCCATTGGACTTCTTCGCCATCATTACATTCGACAGCCATTCGGGATAGTTTACCTCTTGTATGAACCGGGCCTTCAAGAGCTTGTCCACCTCCTCTTTTATAGCTAGCTGGCACTCGGAGGCGAACTTGCGCCTCTTCTGTTGGACCGGTTTGGACCCCGGAGCAACGCTGAGGTGGTGGACCAAGAGCTCTTCGGAAATTCCGGGCATGTCTACAGCTGACCAAGCAAAGAGGTCTCGGTTCCTTCGGATGCACTGGACTATGTCGGAGCATAGGGCGGATGGGAGGGTCTTGCTAACAAAGAACTTTCGGCTTGGATCCTGCTCAGAGAAGAGCACTTCCTTCAGCTCATCCACCGGCTCGGACGTTGGTCGGGCAACATCTTGGGGGATTTCCAGAGTTTCGAGGGAGAGGACTGGACCGAGGGTAGAGGTCATGTAGCACTTGCGGGCTGTTTCCTGATTGCCTTTTACTTTCCCTACACCTGCCCGGGTGGGGAATTTCATCTTGAGGTGATAGGTGGAAGGGACGGCTTCAAGGACAGCTAGGCCGGGCCGACCCAAAATGACATTGTAAGCTGCAGGAACATCCACAGCCATAAAGTCCATCGACTCCGTTCGGGTAGTAGGAGTTTTGCCAGCGGTTACGTCGAGGGTGATCACCCCTTCAATAGTCACTGGCACTCTCGTGAACCCATGAAGAGTGTAGCCGGCGGGCTTAAGTCTGTCCCGGGATAGTTTGAGGCCTTTAAAAGCAGCGAGGAAGAGGATGTTAACGGAGCTTCCATTGTCCACCAGGATCCTCTCCACTTTAAAGTTCGCCATATGGTGATTGATGACGAGTGCGTCACAATGGGGAGTTCGGACAGCTTCAAGGTCTTCATCAGAGAATGTGACGGGCACTCCGATGCCTTTAGGAGGAGGTGTGGCGCGGACCAAATTAACTTCCCTAATAAACGTCTTTCGAGAGGAGTTGGAGGAGCCCCCCATTGGGCCTCCATGAATGAGGTGCAGGACACGCTCCTCTTCGAAGTCGGGCGTTTCATCGCGTTCAGGACGCTTGTTAGCCCCCCGAGGCGGGAGAGGAGGATCGGTTCGATCCTTTCTCACAAACCTGTTTAGCTGACCCCTCTGGATGAGGGCTTCTATCTCGTTCTTCAAGGCCCGACAATCATTGGTATCGTGGCCATGGTCCCGGTGATAGCGGCACCACTTCTTTTTATCCCTCTTCTTGCCAGGAATGTTCATTTTTGGTGCAGGAGGCAGCACCCCTTCCTTCTCCACTTCCATGAGAATTGTGGAGATGTTGGTGTTAAGGGGAGTAAACTTTTCAAATATGGGGGGAGGTCGGCGCTGCCCGCCATTATCCTTCTGGAGCTTTTTGGCCCCTTCCTCTTCTGTTCCCTTTCTCTTAGACCCGGAGGAAGACCCCTCCAAGTTGGGGTGGTGCTCAGCTTCTTCGGCCCAAATATACTTTTCGTTCCGGAGAATGAGGTCAGAGAAGTTCTTTGGGGGCTTCTTGGCAAGGGAGGAGCGGAGGCTGGAGTTGAGGACATTGGATTGAAATGCAGCTGCAGCGACCGACTGGTCGAGGGATGCTATGGACCTGGCTTCCGCTGTGAACCTTTTCACATAGTCTCTGAGCTTCTCACCCTTCTTCTGGTTAAGGTAGAGTAGCAAAATGCTGGTCTTCTCAGTTCGGCGGCTACTCACGAAGTGGGTGACGAAGAGGGTCTCAAATTGCTCAAAGGAGAATATTGAGGATGGGGCAAGGCGAGAGTACCATTCTCGAGCCGGACCCTTGAGGGTTGCGGGGAAGGTCTTGCATAGCAGAGCATCGGAAGCTTGATGGATGAGCATGAGGGTCTTGAAGCTTTCGATGTGATCGACGGGGTCAGTCTCCCCGGAATAAGTCTCGAATTGAGGAGGTTTAAAGCCAATTGGTACGGGCGCCTCCATTATGGTTCGGGAAAAAGGAGATCGACTAGGACGAAGGATCCTTCCTCTAAGCTCTTCTTCTCGGTCTAACTGACCCAAGCGCCTCTCCATTTCGTGGAGATGGCGGTAGACAGCGTCATCCCTTCGACGGTAATCAACCGAGTCTCTAGACTCGTATTTGTACGAGGGAGAGCGGGGGCTACGACGACAGTAGCTCCTGGAGCGGCGAGGACTAGGAATGTGCCGGGGGTTGCTAGGAGCTGGGGGAGGAGTTAGGGACCGTCGGCGAGGACTTCGGACCAAAGGAGAAGTGGGAATCCTTGGAGCATTGGTGTTGTTGGGACGGATATTGAGAGCTTGTAGGATGGTTGCTTGGAACTGCTGGAACTCGGCACGGGTGATGGGTGCCTCATCGTTCCTCGGATGGTGCCGACCAGCAGGGGAATGGGGTCTTCTCCTATAATGCTCGAGGGACTCTCTCCGACCCCTTCGGGTTGGGGACCTTCTGTAGTCTCGGCGGTGAGGAGATCGCTCATCCGGACGTTGTTGGCGGGAGGCTCCCTCTCGGGCCCGCTTTTCATCCAGACGGCGGCGAAGATCCTCATCCTTCTGCCGATTAAGGATGATGTTGCGAAGGTCGGAAGCATGGGGATTATGGGAGGCCATAGAATCTGAAGAGGCATTGTGGATTGACACGTGGTCCTAATGGAGAGGTTGTTTCTACGGGTTGGGACGCGAGACCCCTGCACCGGCATTTTGAGGACCGGGGGGACCTTTAGGAGGTTGTTGATTCTGAGGAGGAGACTGGTCCTGTTGAAGAGGGTCCTCTCCTTGAGGAGGAAGTTGCCCCTGCTGCTGAGCGGGTTGGATGGAGACTTCCTGTTGCTGATCGGGGTTAGGTTCACGGTTGGACCCTCTGGATCTTACTTTCCTAGGAGGCATGGCTGGAGAAGATCTGACAAACGGGAAGAGGGGAGGCTGCTATTCGTGGTTTCCCACAGACGGCGCCAATCTGTTGCCGCTGAATCTGGTGTGGGGGCAAACAGATAGTATTTTTGGATTCTTGGAAAACTTTGAACAGCAAGCCTGTTACCTGTTCCGCCGGAGTTTGACCGTTGACTCTCGCCGTTCACCTACAAAAAGTGCGAGACACCGGGATTGATCCCGGCGACGCACCCTCCGACGCTCAAGTCAGTAACCAGAAGTGATTATGAAAGAGCATAAAACTGGCAAAAGATTGATTACCTCTTAATGGAGATGGATGGAGGGTATTTATAGGTGTCGTTGGGAGTCAGATTAGAAATGTAATACCTGTGGTTAGATAAGGAATGTAATCCCTAATCCCCAGTGAGAGAATAGATATGAATCAAGGCCGTTGATTAGGATTAATTAGAAACCCTAATTCTACCCTGTTGGACTGGGTTTGCTGCGGGTTGAAACCTGCACCCAGTTGAGGTAGATCCGTTCGCGGGTTAGTGGGTTTTCGAGGAGGAGAACCAGTACCCGCTTCAGATCCATTGGTAGGTAAAACTACCATTTTACCCCTAAGCTTTAAGATTCGTTCCTGATTTGGACGGTTCTAATTTAACCCCATTTTTAGCCATATCAGGCCCGAAGATGGGGTCCCTCCGTGGTATGCTGTTGGCGAGTTGCGCCGATGGCCCAGATCTGAGCTCTACTGTGGGGGCCCAGATGTCGTCACCCCCCCCCCCCCACCGGCGGTTTTTGGCTTGGGTTGGGTTTGGTGGGCTTTGTTTGTTGTTGGTCCAGTTGTTCTTCGTACTTGCTACCATGTCCACATTCTTGGATCCATTCACGGCGATCTGCCACTGTGATTTGGTGTTTTCGTTGGTTGGTTGTAACGCCCCGAATCCCAAATACACTGAATTCGAGATGTTCTACAGGATCTTTTCACTTTCTTTAGTACAATTTTACAGGAAAATTAAAACTTTTCATCATACATCAGAGATTACATTAATATTACACTTTTCTTCTGCACAGCGGAAGTAAAAAATACAACAATTGAATAAAAGTACAACAGCATGGTATAATCTTTAAGCATTCATTCCTCATTAATCTTTAACAAGTCATTTACCTGCATATAAGACTGTGGGTACGTCAGTTTATTCAACCGACGAACATTATACACGGCCATCCTCTCTATGCCGGAAATAGTATAACTTAACTTTCCATATTTAACAAACACAAACTTGTCACAATTCAAACTAAGGGGACTACCCTATTGATGTCGTGTTGTGATTGTGCACTTAATCCTTAATGCATTTATTTATGTTACATGATACTAATGCGCACTTGTTCGGATTCTATGCATCCCATACTACATAGGTCCGAGGGCAAGCCCTTATTCGTTCTTCATCTTTGTAGGGTTCAATCCCCCTTTATGATTTAATCTACTACTGTAATTACGGTAAGTATCCTAGATGTTTTCTGACCTACGAACTCATGTCTAAGCACTCTGGAGGGAATCCCATCGCTGACATGACTCATCATGCAGACATCCTGTGGTAATTCAGCTCTCACCATAGACATGACACCACCCGTAGTCTTCAAAGATCCCACGAGTGTTGCCACCGGGACGGTACTCTGGAGCAGCATCCTTACCCAGACTCATCATGGGAATTCCTGGGATACGCTCTCGCCGCTACCCAGGGCCCTCATACTCAATGTTTTTCTCTTACTTTCATCACATCTTCACTATGCACTAGTCCTTAGTTTTATTAAAAATCATGAACAAAATTAATCTCTAGAGTTAGCCTCTCCATCAACCGGACTTATTCATTCATTTCATCATGACCAACCTTGATCTAATTTCATTTCAACTCATTTCTCAATGCCGGGGAGACTTAGCTACTCTATTTCAAATTTCATTTCACAATCTTCAACTCATAAAATTTTCCATGTTAAGTTCTCATACTCACATGTATATTCTCTTTTCAATTCATGATTTCTATTTTTGTTCACAAGTCCATCATTGCACATAAATTTGCATGCACTTAATTAAGTATCATATCACAATAATTCCACATTACTAAACAATATGCACACTTCATATATTGTTCCACAAGTGAGAAAATAATTGCATCATGTCACACAACCACATTTCTTTTTGCCAAATCAACTCTTAATGTTTCATTTCACTTATTCTTTCAAGTTATAAATTCATATCAATAATCTATATAGAACCATATGTCTATTTATGCATTTTAACTACAAACCATAGTTAAATTCATTCAAATAATCCCCAAACTATTTTTAGAAAGTCCCTTACGTTTTTAGGAGAATATACATATTTTTTTCATAATTTTTCGATACATAAAACTCCCAAAAAAATATTTTTTTCATCTTGCCGATAGCAAGATTCGAACCCAAGCACACCACCGACACAGCCCAGAGCACAGGCCACTAGGCCGGTTGCCGCCACAGTATAAAAGGCAACTGAGAGCTATAAATGCTCTCAGTCCGCTGATTAATTGTTTTGTTTGAAACTAAACAAAAATATTGTTGATCCTGGGATTCGAACCGGTCACGGCAGAGAACCCAACTTGACGCTGTGACCACTCGAGCTACATGCTCGGGTTGTTACAGTGTGCGTTAAATTCCTTTTAGACTAATTCCCACTGTTATAAAATTATTTCGATGTTCAACCAAACTTTGTTCCTTATTGTTTTTGTAAAAATTTTCTGAAAATCTCCAGATCAATCTTCATTCATATGAATTTCATACCAGTAAGATAAAAATAATTTTTGTACTAATAAATTATATTTTTCACACAAATCAATGAATCATTCATTAAAAACTAATATATTTTTCATTTTCGACATTGGTTAACACTTAGTCTTCAAATCTCTTCTATCCAAAATTTCTTATACAAATTTGCTGATATTAATCTTTCATCTAACACACAAATCTACTTCCTTTGAATTTGTCCAACCCCATAATAATTAAAGAGGTCTCTTCACAAATTAGCACTAACAAGGAATTAATTTTCTTTTTCATGCAAGTAGTGATAGCAAAAATGTGTTTCCTTTAAATCAACATATACTTCTAGTTCAATCATGTGCATCACAAAAATATATAGCCACTTATCAATTATCATGTTCACACATCAAACATTCAAGAAAGTTGTTCCTTCCAAAAAGCGTGCTCTTTCTTAATCAATTTGCATGCTTCAATTTTTCAATTTAAACTAACATCCTCATTAGTATTCTCAAGCATCAATACTAGCATCATTCATTTATTCTAATAAGCATGGAAAATTTTATCTACACTTAATTAACAATAATAATCACATGCAAATTGTTCATTAACATACTAATCAATTTGTAAACTAACTTTCCATTAAAATGTATTCTTACTAACATTTTCCATGAATCATTTCTAATTAGAACAAAGATAATCAACTCACTTTGTAGTCACATTCTTATGGCATACAATCACACATAATTCGCATATCAATAATTCAATCAACTAGAGATCATTTATTCAATTAAAGGCGCTTTCTTATTAATCATTTTTCATGCAATTTGTTAATGAGATCTAGCATAGTTCTCTATATTAGAAATATGAAATGTTTACCCACCTTGTATGGAGAGAAATAAACACACAAAGCAACCAAGTCCTTGCAACAAGATGCACCTCCTCCTAGCCGAAATGCGAGCACCTCCAAGCCACCAAGCAAACCGAAAGCTCCCTCTTGCAATAGCCGGCCACTCCTCCTTGGAACAAGCAAGCAATCCCACACAATCTCTCTATCTTTTATAACTCACACTATTACTAATTAAGACTATAATTTGGAAGTATGTAATTGCATATGAAAATAGCCATGAGAGGGGGGGGGGGGGTATTTATACTAGAAAACAAGTGAAATGGAGGGCCAAGATTGATTAGTTGGTTGAAAGATGGAGGACCAAGATTAGAGTAGGAGTTATAAAAACTACCCACAACCACAAAACCACCTCCATGATCACCATGACCAAAATCAAATCTCCCTCCAAAAAGATGCCAACCGGCCATGAAGGAAAGTGTGCATTGCACGTGTACGTGTAGTGCACGTGCATGCAACTAGGCCCAATTTGTACACTTTAATTTTGTATAAAAAATAAATTGGTTAAAAATAGTCTTCTACATGACAAGTTTAAATAAAAAGAGATTAATCCATGGGCTTTATTTTGGGCCAAAAGTATTATTAAAATAAATAAAATAAAAATACATTTTGGGCTTTAAGAAAAAGGCCTTTTCATTAAATTAAAATAAGGCTTTTTATTTATTTAAAGAAAAGCTTTTGTACAAAATAATTTGAGAAAATATATTTAAATATTTATACATATCATAATAAAATAATCCAAACAAAATATTGCACGTGCACACAAGGTGCAAAATAAATAATTTTTCATTAATTGAAAAATCAGGGTATTACATTGGTAGTGCGTGTGAAGAAGCCGGGTGTGCTTGGATGTGCCATAGTCCTCCAGGAAGGTTAGATTGTTTTGCACGATTGCGGAGCTTGGACCCAAAGATGGGGTCCTTCCGTGATGTGCGCTCACTTGTCTTAACTTCCGGGGTGCTTGTCTCAACTGGCGCGAAGCGACTATGTCGCGCCAGAGCATCCTCCCGCGCCGGTTGTCACAAAAATCTTAGATCTGGGGTTCAAGTATGTGAGGTCGATGGTTCGGTTTGGGGCCAGGTGATGGGGTGTGGGGTTTGAGTATGGTTGGTCTGGAGTGTCCTACGATGTCGCCGGTGAAGTCTTCACAGCGCCTACTATCAGCTATTGAGTGCCCTCCAGCTTAGGCCACTGACTCGTGACATCGTCTCTTCCCTCGAAGTGGGAGTATGAGTCGAGATAAGTCTATTTGGTGAGAAATCGCCGAAGAGAGCTTGAGCGTGAGAGAGGTAAAGGTATCCTCTACACGGCTCTCCTCTGGAGTGTGGTGGTTGGTGGGGTGAGCGAGATAGTTGTGTGGTGAGAAATCGCCTGAGAAAGCGCTATCGTGTGAGAGATTAAGGTATCCTCTTCATGGCTATCTCTTTGGTAGCGGCTGTAGGAGCTACTGGCACGTTTGTAGGAGGTGTGGTGGAGATGGTGGGAGGATGCGATAGCTGTGCGTGTGCCGTGGGGTCAGTTTTCGTTCTGCGGGGCTTTGGCCCAACGATGGGGTTCCCTCAGCTGAAGGCAGGGATTGACGGGTGATAAAATCCTACCACACTTGTCTCAGTGGGTGTGCATGTACCGTGGAGGGGATTTGTTATTTGTACGCGTCATGTTGCTTGCGTCATGTTGCTTCATATATGTTTTATTTGTTTTATTTTCTGTATAAAGTTTGTACTTGGACCCAGTACTTGGTTTTGTTTCGTTAAGCTCTTATTAATGAAACAGGATGGTCATATTCCACATTTTCTCTCAAAAAAAAATAATAGTGTATCAGCATAAATAATAATAATTTATAAAAAGGAAATATAAATCAATGCGAAAATATCAATCACAACTCACTCGCAAGTGAAGTAGCAAAAAGATTTATAGTATTCATCCAAGCATTTATTTATACATAATAATAAAATGCATCTAATCCAGTAATAACTATAAAAAAAATGAACAAACTAGAATAGAACCGTAAATTTTCATCAAGATCCAGATTCAATCTAATAATACAATCTCATAACTCAAAAAAAAAAGTTTATATTCTTTCTATATAAAGAAAGAATGTTGAGCGAGCGAGCCATTAATTAATATTCATGAATTATCAGTCTAAATCATCTCCATCATTCTGGCGTTGTAGCCGTACCTAGCACGCCTGATATTCTCCTGCCGCTTTCTGTAAACCAGCACCCCAACCCCAGCCACAACCACCGCCGCTACTACCCCAATCGCAATTCCCGTCTTCTTTCCTCCTCCACCAGATCCATGACCACCACCATCACTCTCTGCATCGCCGTCACGCACTACCTTGCTGTGGTCGTCGGCTCCGTCTCGTATCAGATCCGCTGCTGGGGCTGGGGACGGCGAGGTAGAGGTCTGGTCGGCGGCGGAGGGGGACGGCGATGGAGTAACAGATGGTGAAGAGGAGATGGAGGGGGAGTGGCGGTGGTCGTCGGCGGCGAGGGAGGGTGAAGGTGAGGGGGAGATGTAGAAAGATGAGGCGGAGGAGAGGAGAAGGAGGGATAAGAGGAGATGGAGGAAGAATGCAGTCGCCATTGATGAGATAAGGAGCAGTAGATCTGAGAATGAATGGGAAGAGGAAGGAGAAGAGAGAGAGAGGGAGAGAGGGAGGGGTATTTAAGGAATGACAGCAAAGGAGGATGGACGAATAAAGGGGGATATGGTCACCGCCTCAAATCGCGGTTGGTAGGACTGAATGGAAACTTGGGACGGTGATTAGTTTAGTTAATTAATTTGATTCAATCATCATATCATTAATCATTATTATATCGGAAATGGAGAATGTGGTGATACGAATCTAAATCGTTAGTTTGTTTTTTTTTTACTACTGTACCTTTTTCCTTAATTAATAACGCACGTGATATGGGTTTTCTCCTCAACCCTGCGGACACTCATAGTATCCGTGCCATTAGAAAATTGGAACGTCGTAGAGTCATGGAGCATAGTTAGCCCCATGATTAGCGTCTCCTGGAATATTTGTGGTTTGAATTGCCCGTCTAAACAACGGGCAATCTTTGATCTTATATCCTCTTTCCGTTGCGATTTAATCGCCATTCAAGAAACCAAATTGGATTCTCCGTCCACCCCTATCTATCGGAATCTTGACGGTTCCATTATTTCGAAGTGGATTTCGCTAGATGCCATTGGTTCGAGAGGAGGAATCCTCGTTGGTTTCAAAGAATCGACCTTTTCCCTTGTCGCTACTCATCGCCTTAACTTTTTTCTCATTGTTCAACTTCATTGGTCCCTTTTCAATTGCCCTCTCAATGTTATTTCGGTTTACGGCCCTTCGTCCGCGGAGAGACGGCCTTTATTCTGGAATGAATTTCTATCCTTACAACCCTTCTTATCTGATCTCTGTTTCTTATGCGGTGACTTTAATGTCACCCGCTTCGCTTTCGAAAGATCTAACCCGGGTTTCTCTTTTCACCAATCTTGCCTTTTCAATGACTGTATCCGCGCCTTACATTTAGCCGATCTTCCGATTTCTGGTAGATCTTTTAGTTGGTCCAACCAGCGTCAACCTCCCTCCCTAGCCAAACTTGATCGTTTTCTTGTATCCTTATCTTGGTTTAACCGCTTCCCCCAGACTTCAGCTCAGGCGCTCCCTAATCCTTCTTCTGACCATTGCCCGATTTCACTGTCGTCCCATTTCCCTTTCCAACACCAGCACAAATTTCGCTTCGAGAAATTTTGGTTGCAAGACCAGGTTTTTGTTAGTCTGGTGGGGGAATGTCTTGCATCTATCACGAGTTCCTCGGGTCTGGGTAACATTCTTCTTAAACTCCATGCTATCAAGCACGGATGCAAAATATGGCGTTCTGAGAGGCATCAAAATACTGTTTTCCTCAAAAATTTTCTTCTCCAATCTATTGATTCCATTGACAAGATGGAAGAATCTCATCCTTTATCGGAAGCCGCCCGTGCTGAGCGTCTTTCTTGCAAGCAGGACTATGCTAATATTCTCCAGCAAGATCACTCTAAATGGGCTCAAAGGGCTCGTATTAAATGGCTGAAAGAGGGTGACGCTAACACCGCTTTCTTCCATAACTTTGCTTCCCACAGGCAACGTAGTAATCTTATTTCTTCTCTCTCGGTTCAAGGGAGAGAGGTGTCTACCGATGGAGAAATCTATCGGGAATTTCTTAACTTCTATAAAAACCTCATTGGATCTAATAAACAACGATCTCTTGAGCTTGATTGGTTCCATCTTTACGGCAATCAAACTCACGATCTTTCATCCCTCGAAGCTCTTTTCTCTATAGAAGAGATTCATTCAACGGTTTTTGCCTTAAAAAGCGACTCCGCTCCAGGCCCTGATGGTTTCCCTGCCTTTTTCTTCCAGAAATTTTGGAATTGGCTCAAGGATGACCTTTTCAAATTATTCCAGGATCTCCATCAGGGTCACTTCTCTTTTGACCGCATTAATTACGCTCACATTGTTCTTATCCCTAAAATTGCGGGAGCTCATTTATTGACCAATTTTAGGCCGATCAGTCTGATCAACACTTCCTTTAAAATTATTATGAAAGTTCTTTCGACTAGGCTAAGTGCCATCATTTCTCCCCTCATTGACTCCGCTCAGTCGGGCTTCATCAAGGACCGTTTCATCCTTGATAGCGTGGCCTCAGCTCAGGAAATCATTTCCCATTGTCACAGATCCCGAGAGGAGGGCATCCTTCTGAAGCTAGATTTTCAAAAAGCTTATGACAATGTCAATTGGGATTTTCTTTTAGATATTCTTTCCTTTCGGGGTTTTGGCCCCAAATGGATAGCCTGGATTAAATCCAGCCTTTACTCTGGCACCTCTGCCATCTATATCAACGGCTCAGAGGGACATCAATTCAAAGTGAAATGCGGTCTCCGACAAGGAGATCCCCTCTCTTCCCTTCTTTTTTCTCTTGTTGCGGATGTCTTTAGCAGACTTCTCAGGAATGCTTGGAACATGCAAATGATTGAGGGCCTTGGTTCTTCTCCCCATTTTGAGGGTGTTCTAAACCTTCAATACGCTGATGACACTATTATTTTCTCCAAGCCTAACCTTCACTTTCTTCGTAACCTGAAATTGCTCCTTTATTGTTTTGAATTGGCATCAGGTTTATCTATCAATTTCCAAAAATCCTCGGTGCTTTGGCTGAGCGGTTCACCCAATCGTCAGACAGAAGTTTCCAATTTTTTTAATTGCCCCGTCGCCTATTTCCCAATCTCTTACCTGGGTATCCCTCTCAGATGGGGTAAGCTCCTCAGAGCTGACTGGATTCCACTGATCGACAAAGTCGAGTCTAGACTTTCTGTCTGGTCAGGAAAAGTCCTCTCTCGAGGTGGTAGATTAATCCTCATCAATTCTGTTCTTTCAGCGATGCCCCAATATATGATGTCTTTCTTTTTCCTCCCCTCCTGGGTGAGCAAGAGGATTGATCAGATCAGGAGTAACTTCCTCTGGTCGGGATCCTCTTCCTATAATCCCGGTTCGCATCTAGCCAATTGGAAACTCATCTGCTCTCCTAGAGAGGAGGGAGGGCTCGGAGTTCTGAACCATAGGGATCATAATATCGCCCTTCTCGGCAAGTGGCTATGGAGACTCCACAACCTTAATCACCTCCCTTGGATTTAATGTATCAAAAATTACCGATCCTCTTCCAATTGGTGGGATTTTCCTCCTTCGACCTCTCGTTACGCCTCTCCTTTTTGGAAAGGTGTTTGGAAAGCGTCTAATGCTTTCCAATGTAGCATATCCCGATCGTGCTCTGACGGGATCTCAGCGCGTCTATGGTCCGACTTGTGGATCGGTAACATTAAACTGTCTTCTGCATTCCCTTCTTTATTCCGTTTGGCGGCGATCCCGGCTGCCACTGTAGCAGAGTCCTTTATTCTTATTGATAATGTGAGACACTGGTCGATTCCCTTCATTTCTGATATCCCCATTCCTCTCATCGATCAATACAATAATCTCTTAAGTCTCCTCAATGGCTACTCTTGGTTCCCTCTCGGGGGCATCTCCTGGCGCTGGACTGCGTCGGGAGTCTTCACGGTACACTCTTTTTATCGCTTCCTCAATTCTAGAGGAACGCGTTCTTCTTTATCGCAGTTCATTTGGGAATCTAGTGTTCCTATTAAAGTCAAAATTAATACTTGGTTAGCCTTTAATAACAAACTTCTCACTGTCGAGATCCTCAACAAAAGAAATCTTGCCTGGGGGCAACTTTGCCCGCTATGCGACCAACTCCCAGAAGACATCAATCACCTTTTCACTCAGTGCTCTTTCATTCTCCCCCTTTGGAAGATTATCACTTTAGCTTGGAATTCGAGAGTGATTCCACACCTATTATCTTCTGTTTGGGCCCTCACGCCTTCGAACAGTATGTTTCGAAGTGCGTGGATTTTAGCTATTCACACCATCATTTGGATTACTTGGAAGGAAAGAAACAGTAGGCTTTACCGTCATCAACGCAAGTCGATAGCTGCTATTATCGACGAGTTCTTTTTTCTATTCAATCTCTGGGCTTCTAGCCCAACTTTCAAAGAGAACGCCTCATCGGCGTCTGATAAACTACTGCAATCTTTTAATTGTCTTAAAAATCTTCAAGCTTTATAGTTCTTCTTATAGCTTTCTTTCACTCATGGTTCCTTCTTTCTTACATTCTTCTTTTATGTTCTCATGTTATGCTTTGCAGGGTTGACTCCGTTCTGGTCCGTGGTGGCCCAAGCTGTTGTTTTGGCTGGCTGATTTCCAGCTTTTTCTTTTTGTTCCCCTACGGACTCTTGTCTTCCTGTTGGGATGGGGTTTGTTTTGGCTGGTCTCGGTGGTGGTGTCTGTTTATATTTCCTCTGCTCTTATGGTTCTGGATTGTATAGTCTAGTTGGGATTCTTATGCTACCTTCTGCTATCCCTACTTCTGCTTTACCTGGAGTTTATTAGTTTTCTTCTCTTCTATGTTATTTATCTATTTGCTGTGTATTGCGATTGGTCTGTTTGTTACTTTTTTCTGTCTGTTCATATGGTTTCTTTTGGATGATTTCCTTGCAGCATTGATTGTGTTTATTGGTGCGCATCATCTCTATGCACTTCTATTTGTTATGGAAATCTGGGTGTTTCCCTGGAGCTGTTGTGGTTTTTGGTGAGTGGTCTTGGAACCCATCTTGTTTCTGGGTTTTGTTTCGTTCACTGTGTGCCTATGCGATGCACCAGTGGGGGTGTTTACTGACCTCAACTGCGCTACATTTTCCCCTTTCTGGGTTCCAAGACAGTGTTTTCCCTCTCTGGGTTGGAGCGGCGAAGGGGAACGGGAGAATTGATACATTTTTTTGAGTTCCTCTTTCTGGGTTCTCAGCGTCGATTCTCTTTTCTTTTCCCTTCATCGCTCCTCTGTTAGCGATTGGGTTTAAAATTGCTCTTGCTTTAGCTTTTGTCCTTCTCTGGTCTGTGTTTTTGTTGGTCTGCTCTTTGGTCCGCAGTCGAAAGCGAGGCTTGCTGGATGCAGGCTATGTGGATCGATTGGTCTGTGTGCGGTTTCCTTCAGCCCGTGGCCTCAGGCTTGCTTTCCTCTCGCGCAGCTAGTGGGACGTGGTGCTCTTGCGATCACTTTCTTGCGGATCGCCCTCCTGATGTTTAGCTTACTTATTTGTATTCTCAGTTTTTTTCGAGTTGATACTGTTAGCTGTATATAGTCTTTCCTTTCTGATTATTTTGTTTTACTACTGGTAAAACCCTTCTTGTAAACTATTATTTATTTATTTGATCATATGGCTGGAGTCTCTAGACTCTATCCGTTTCATCAAAAAAAAAATAACTCTTATATTAGTACAAGTATATTACTGGAGTATTACTAATACTAGTATAGTGCACGTGCAATGCATGCCTATAAAAAATATAGTCATTAAACTGAATAAATTGTCCATAAAAATATTATAGTAAATTATTGAGAAATTTACTCTTCTATTCCAATTAAGACTGTTACAAACTTGTAAAAGAATATATATATATATATATATATATATATATATATATATATATATATATATAGTAAGTCTATTAAGAGCTGGGAGGCTGAGATTCTTAACGAGAGCTGAGATTCTCAGATATATATATATATATATATATATATATATATATATATATATATATATATATAGTAAGTCTATTAAGAGCTGGGAGGCTGAGATTCTTAACGAGAGCTGAGATTCTCAGCCGTTCGATTGCGATCCGATGGTCAAGATTTGATCCGCTATCAATTGATATGTTGAAGGGCAAAATAGTCATTTCTCAGCTCTCCTCTTTCTCATCTGAGCTACTCTCTCCTGTTCTCTCTCTTTCTCTCCTTTCGCGAATCCGAAGAAATCCCCCTTGGCTGCTATCGAAACCCACCCAATCGTGATCTCTCTCTCTTCGATGCATCGCTCATCTCTTCCGTTCTCTCTATCTCTTTCGAAGCTAGGGTTTTTGGTTTTTGATTGCTAGGGTTTCGAATGGGTGGGTTTCGATAGCAGCCAAACCCTTCAATGGACCAGAATCAAAAACCAAAAACCCTAGCTTCGAAAGAGATAGAGAGAATGGGAGAGATGAGCGATGCATCGAAGAGAGAGAGATCACGATCGGGTGGGTTTCGATAGCAGCCAGGGGGGATTTCTTCGGATTCATGAAAAGAGAGAGAGGAACGGAAGAGAGTAGCTCAGATGAGAAAGAGGAGAGCTGAGAAATGACTGTTTTGCCCTTCAACATATCAATTGATAGCGGATCAAATCTTGACCATCGGATCGCAATCGAACAGTTGAAAATCTTAGCTCTCGTTAAGAATCTCAACTTCCCAGCTCTTAATAGACTTACTATATATATATATACTAGGTTTGCCTGTTGACACGTGCCTACGGCACGTTTTCGGAATGGTACACCTTGTTTTATCATATAAAATAATTTTTGAGGTCCAGCAAATTAACACCAGCAAACATAAAGCAAAAAACATATTATTTTTGAATTATTTTTAAAATTTTAATTTTTAAGTTTTTTTTGTTTTTAATTTTTTTTATTTAAAATTTTTAAAAAATTTTATTTTCTTAATTTTTTGAATAGAAGAGGGAGGGAGAGAGAGAGAGAGAATTTTTATAAAAAAAATAAATATAGGAGTTGTTTTGGGTGGGAGATTTGAATTTGAGTTTTGGGGGGAAACTTTTGAGAGGGAAAATATGTTTTATGAAGTTAGATCTGGGCCTTTGATTTTTGGGAGATTGAAGGAGAGCCACTTGATAGCTTTCTTTGTGTTTTATTATATATATATATATATATATATATATATATATATATATATATATATATATATAATGGGAAAATGTCTTAGTGTCATTTGTCTACCAACCCATGTGATGTACGTACATAATTTTCACAATAACTAATGTGAAAGAGGTTTCAGATTCAAGTCCTCACTACGTTAGAGTTATTTTTTAAAAAATTATTGAGACGTGCATTATCCGTGCATAACTAATAGAAAAGAGATCTAAGGTTCGAGGTCAGACTACGTTTAAATTGTTACTTTAAAAAATATATTTTTTATTTAGACGTGCATCGCACGTGTAAATTACTAGTATATATATATGTATATATATATATATATATATATATATATATATATATATATATATATAGGGAAAAAGGGGTATGAGCAACTTGCTCATTTAGTAAATAAGCAATTGATGATATGGCGTACATGTGATTGGAAAATCCTTAAAAGGGTTAGTTGTCCAATGTATCACATGCATGCCACATAACCAATTGCTCATTTACTAAATGAGCAAGTTGCTCATATCCCTTTTACCCATATATATATAGAGAGAGAGAGAGTAAGTCTATTAAGAGATGGGAAGCTGGAATCCTTATCGGGAGCTGGAGATCTCAGCCATCCGATCGATCTTGATCGCGATCGGACGGCTGTTGATTAAGCTGGAATCCTTATCGGGAGCTGGAGATCTCAGCCATCCGATCGATCTTGATCGCGATCGGACGGCTGAGATCGACAGCCGCTTATCTTCAGATATAGTGAGGGGTAAAAGGGGTATAATCGAATTCCCCTTTTGTCTCTTATCTTCTCACGCTCTCCTCTCTCCCGCTCTCTATCTATCCAAACCCTAATCCCAGCTCTTATCTTCTCGCGCTCTCTCTCCCGCTCTCGAAGATCGTCCCGCTCTCTTCGAAACCCTAATCCCTATCTCTTCTCTTCTCACGCTCTCACTCCCGATCTCCATCTTCGAAACCCTAATCCACCTCTCTTCGAAACCCTAATCGAAGAGAGCGAAGTGGAGCTCTCTCTCCCGCTCTCTTTCTTCGTCACCTGTGTAAACCCAACTCCACGATCAAGTGAAATCTCCAGTCGCTTATCTTCATATCTGTCGAGGGGTAAAAGGGGTATAATCGATCAGCCCCTATCTCCCTTGTCGTTTCAGCACCAAAGAAGAGCTCTCACAAGTTCGTTCTCTCTCTCCGACGGAAAACCCAAACCGCGATAAGGGTTTCGATTTCTCGGCTCATTTTCAAATTTTATTTCCTTTACAAATGATTCTAGTTTGTTGTTATATTTTTAGCCCTTAAATTATGCTTTGATAATATTCGTACTAGTATTGGTACTAGTACATTTAGAATAACAAATAATATTCGTACTAGTATATGGAATTTTGAGATGTGGACATGACACATGCATATAAGCACACAAAATGCATGTAATATGCAGTCTAGTTTTTGTTTCTTTTGAGATTTGCTTCAATCACTGCTAATAGTTTTGTTAATGGGGGGTTTTTTTTATGCCTGTCGATTCCATAAAATCAAAATTGGGAAGTCAAATCCTTTGCGTGTTGTGTACGTGTACTAATACTTCAGAGGAAGAAGCTGAAGGTTGCTTGCCATTTAACTATTGATGTTTCTCCCAAAAAAGAAAAATATTTAACTGTCCAAAATCTGTACATACTTAAATTTTCAAACACTAAGTTTCATATCCCCTCAGTATGAAGACTTTATTACTTGTAGCTTCAGAATGTAGTCTGTTAGACTTTTTCCTTTGTGTTAATTTAAAGTTGTAGCTTTTTTTTAATGTTTGTTGTCTCATTCTCTTATGAAGGATGGAGGTTGAAAATGAAGAATTACTAAGCCAAGATGTTCAGTCCGGTTGGAGGGACGTTGATGATACTTCTAAACCATTTGTTGGTTTAGTATTTGCAACATTAGACGAATGATATGAATTTTATAAAAGATAAGCAAAATTAGTTGGTTTTTCAGTACGCAAGTTTGCAACAATGGTTGACACTACTACGAATGAGAGGTATTCACAACAATTTGTATGCTCAAAGTAAGGTAAGCCGGTAGATACAGCTGGTGTGAATGTTGCCAATATTGAAGAATCGTCTTCTTCAAATTTGAACAAGAGAAGGAGAAGGGCTGTGACGAAAGAAGGGTGTATGGCTCAAATACGAATGCAAAAGGACGATGACGGAAGATGGTCAATCCGAAGGTTTGTTGAAGAGCACACTCATATTTGTGTTACACCTAGAAAGCAACAATTTTTAAGATGTAATAGAACTGTTTCTGAAGCGCAAAAAAGTTTACTTAGTTTTTTCAAAGAGGCTAACATAAGAACTTCAGAGTTTATGTCCTTCATGGAAATAGAAAATAAAGTTTTCAGTAATATTAATTGTACTGAAAAAGACATTAGGAATTCGTTGCAAAGAGAGAAGGATGGGATGAGAGCTTATGATGTTGATATATTGCTGGAGCACTTGCAAGAGGAAAAAGAGATGAATCCTTCTTTCTGTTTTCATTACAAGGTTGATGAAGACAACAAATTAACTCATGTGTTTTGGGTTGATGCTATTGCTAGGAAGGCTTACAAGCATTTTGGTGAAGTGCTAATTTTTGATACCACATATGATACCAATGAATACAAGTTGGTTTTTGCTCCATTTACTGGAGTTAATCACCATGGTCAATCTGTCAATTTTGGTGCGACTTTCATAAATAAAGAGACCACCGACTCTTTTGTTTGGTTGTTTGAAAAATGGGGTGAAACAATGGGTGGGTCTTCACCAAAAGTTATCATTACAGATCAAGATCCTGCAATGGAGAATGCAATCCGCATGTGTTTTCCTGGTTCGAGCCACATGCTTTGCATGTGGCACATTCTCAAAAAGCTTCCCGATAAGCTTGGTGGTCCGGGCTGAATAGTGATTTTAGCATTCCATTCCATAGTTGCATCTGGGAATCAGAGACCCCGAAAGAGTTTGAGATGAGATGGAATGACGTAATGAACGCTAATGTGCAAATTGCAGGTATTACTTGTTTCAATAAATTATAGCTATGTTTGACCATTTTTTAGTAGTATTAGTACTTGATACATATTACAATAACAGGTAATCCTTGGCTTTCTGACATTTATGAGCTTCGTGAGAAGTGGATACCAGCTTATGTTAGGCATATTTTTACTGCTGGAATTCGCATAACTCAAAGATCAGAAAGTATGAATGCTTTTGTGGATAAGTATGTTAATAGCAAAAATTCTTTACATGAATTTATGACGATGTTTGAAAGGGCAATAAGGAAACAAAGACAAAATCAGTTAGCAACTGACTACACCACTCTTCATACAAAACCAAAGCTGCAAACAGATTTTGAAATTGAGACACAAATGTCTGAGCTGTACACTAGAGCGAAATTTCATGTATTTCAAGCTGAATTAGTTGAAAGCTTGAATTACATCTCTTTAATGAAAGTTGACGATGGTAGTGTGCGACACTATATTGTGAGGAGAATGGGAAAGTCAGTAAAACCTGATAAAACAAGAGATGTGTTGTATAAGGGAATGGACAATGTTGGGTCTTGCACTTGTAGTAAATTTGAAGTGGAGGGAATTCCTTGTAGACACATCCTTGTGGTATTGAGGAATGAGTTTGTTGATTTCTTGTCTCAATCTTATATTTTAAAAGGGTGGACCGCTTCGGTAACTACCGAGATTGTATATGATGATGCTGGTGAAGAAATCATTGGTAGCTACGATAGTCCACAAGATTTGGATATGGTGGAGTTGTCAAATGAAATTAACAAAGTGATGAGGATTGCTCGCTCATCAAAGGAGATGCGCCAGAAGGCTAAAACATTACTAGTTGGTGTTGTTGCAGAATTGCAACAAGATATGCCCCAAGAATTTGAACAAACAACAAGTACTTCACTACCTAAAACAGTCCATATTCATGTACCGGATATTGCAAAGACCAAAGGTAGTGGAAAGCGAATTAAAGGGGGTAAGGAGAAAGCATTGGAGAAGGCTGCAAAACCACTAAGAAAGTGTCGTTTGTGCAAGAAGCTTGTTAATCATGACAGTCGCACTCGTCCTTTAAAGGAAAGGTTAGTATTTAAATACAAACTTTATAGCTTATTTTTGTTATATGTAATATAATTTTATTTTCATTTTGTGAATATTAATCGTGTAGCTCTACTATAAATGAGTCACAAGTTTCTACTACTTTTTCAACAATGGAACCTATAACAGAGGAGGCTCCAAATATTGCATGAACTTTGTTGGTTTATTTCTGTGAATTTTGCAAGGTATGTGTCATACATGATTTAAAATAATTTCTGACCCATATCTGCCATTATTGTTCTTTAATACATTATAGCACATTTATTAAATTAACCCTTATGTCTTCTTTGTGTGCAGGTAAAATATTGATGGAAATAAATTGATGCTCGATAAGAAATTTATACCCGAAAAGTTGGTAAAAAAATTTGGTTTATAGTTTATAATTCCAAGTTAGTAGGCAATGCTGAAAAGTTTATGCAGCTTGAATTTTTTTTTGAACGCTAGTCGGTGTGGCTTAATAAAGCAGCCCTAGTGACAAATTCAAAATTTCACATTTGACTCACTTATACTTGATTTATTATGCGGCAGTGATGAAAAGTTTATGCATGATTTTGTTTATTCATGATTATTGGATGGTGTTCAACTTCGTGTTCAATTTGGGTTTGTTTTGAGCTGGGAAGCTGAAATTATTTGACACTTCACCCATTTTGTTCAATATAAGTTGTTCTGAGCTTACCCATTTTCAATTTCATTTTGAAATGCATTTGTACTGATTTTACAAATTTTGAGGTTCATGGTGGTGTTTTTCTGAGCCGACATGATTTTTTCATCTGAGTCTACAGTTTTATGTTTTTTGTTGCACTTGTTCTGAGCCTACAAGTTTTAACCATGTTCAACATACACTCTCCAGGAACATACCACATACGTACTTGCATTTTTTCTATTTGATGAATCATTTTGTGCAGGAATTCAAGAGGAAGAACAAGAAGGTCGTTAACGAAGAACCGGAGATACCTTCAGAACAGTCTCCGACAAATGGAATTCTTTATTGTGTAAAATTTGTATGGACTGTAATGAAAATAATTGAAACAGATTTTGATGTGTCATTCTCTGTCTCTGTTTGTATCATGTTTTTTCTGAGCTAACAAAATTGGATACTTCATGATGTGTTTCTGTTTGTTCTGAGATTACAAAATTTGATACTTCATGCTCTGTCTCTGATTGTTCTGAGCTTACAAAATTTGATACTTTTTGGTCTGTTTATGTTAGTTCCGAGCAAGGGCAAAATTTGATACTTCATGAACTGTTTGTGTTAGTTCTGAGCAAGGGCAAAATTTGATACTTCATGAACTGTTTGTGTTACTTCTGAGCTTATAAATTTTTCATACTTCATGCACTGTTTGTGTTGGTTCTGAGCTTACAAAATTTGTATACTTCATGATCTGTTTGTGTTAGTTCTCAGCTTACAAAATTTTGATACTTCATGCTCTTTTTGTGTTAGTTCTGAGAACTTTACAAAATTTGATACTTCATGATCTGTTTGTGTTAGTTCTGAGCTTACAAAATTTTGATACTTCTTGGTCTGTTTGTGTTAGTTCTGAGCTTACAAATTTTCATACTTCTTGGTCTGTTTGTGTTAGTTCTGAGCTTACAAAATTTAATACTTGTTGGTCTGTTTGTGTTAGTTCTGAGCTTACAAATTTTCATACTTCTTGGTCTGTTTGTGTTGGTTCTGAGCTTACAAAATTTGATACTTCTTGGTCTGTTTGTGTTAGTTCTGAGCTTACAAAATTTGATTCTTCTTTGTCTGTTTGTGATAGTTTTGAGCTTACAAAATTTGATACTTCATGCTCTGTTTGTGTTGGTTCTGAGCTTACAAAATTTTCATACTTCATTTTCTGTTTGCGTTGGTTCAGAGCTTACAAAATTTGTATACTTCATGCTCTGTTTGTGTTAGTTTTGAGCTTACAAAATTTGATACTTCATGATCTGTTTGTGTTAGTTCTGAGCTTACAAAATTTTCATACTTCATGCTCTGTTTGTGTTGGTTCTGAGCTTACAAAATTTTCATACTTCATGCTCTGTTTGTGTTAGTTCTGAGCTTACAAAATTTGTTACTTCATGCTCTGTTTGCGTTAGTTCAGAGCTTACAAAATTTTGATACTTCATGCTCTGTTTGTGTTAGTTCTGAGCTTACATAATTTGATACGTCATGCTGCGTAATACACCAAAACAATCACAAAATTTCGATCATGACACCAAAACAATAATGAACTGAATATGTGGAAAAAATTCGATCTTCACAGAATTGTAAGGTAATACTTTACAAAAACTTTACAACGTAACAAATGTTCTTGACATCTGACACTTTACAAAAAACTGAAACTTAACAAAAACTTTACAACGTAATACAATGTTCAATAACGCACAGGTACATGAAAAACTTTACAAATACTGAAAGTATACAACTTATTGTTGCTCCTAATACATACTTTGTTTTGTATAGTGTCAACAAAAACACAATTTCAGTTTGCTCCAAATATCAACTTTTCGCGTAGTCCAGTATTCAATAGCTCCAAGAAGCACTTCATGCTGAAATCAACCTGAAATCAAAATTAAACATAGCTCATTTAACCTGAAAAAGACAAAATAATTACAAAATATAGTCGGCTCAGAACACAAAAAATCATGTAGTAAATATAGTAGGCTCAGAAAAACAGAGGCTGAACATGAAGTTCAAAATTTGTTAGCTCAGCAAAAACAGAAACTGAGAAACAAGTAGCTTGGGAGCAAACAGAAACAGATAATGAAGTATCAAATGTTTGTAAGCTCATAACAAACAAAGACAGAGCATGAAGTGTCAAAGTTTGTAAGCTCTGAACTAACACAAACAGATCATGAAGTATCAAATTTTGTAAGCTCAGAACTAACACAAACAGATCATGAAGTATACAAATTTTGTAAGCTCAGAACCAACACAAACAGAGCATGAAGTATGAAAAATTTGTAAGCTCAGAACTAACACAAACAGTTCATGAAGTATCAAATTTTGCCCTTGCTCAGAACTAACACAAACAGAGCATGAAGTTTCAAATTTTGTAAGCTCAGAACTAACAGAAACAGACCATGAATTATCAAATTTTGTAAGCTCAGAACAATCAGAGACAGAGCATGAAGTTTCGAATTTCGTAAGCTCAGAACAACAGACACTGAACATGTGGTTTAAAAAAACCAGTAGGCTCAGAACACACTATTCATAACTAGGGCTGCATTGGGGTGCCGCGCCAACTAGGATATGATAGATATATAATCAAGAATAAATACAATAAGCTTGAAATAATTATTCAGATCATAAAGTGTTTTGCATCACGGCCTACACCAACAAACAGTTGGAGAGAATCAAACACCAAAAGGCTTAGATGAGTACCCAACACATACGCATCCAACATCAGTTAATATAAAATCTAGTTTTCTGTTGTTTGGAGCTTACAAAATTTGATACTTCATGCTCTGTTTCTGTTGTTTTGAGCTTATCATCAACTGTCTTATATAAATAGAGTAAGTCTATTAAGAGTTTGAGAGCTAAAATCCTTATCCTGAGCCGGGGTTTTTAACCATTCGTTCGCGACTGATTGCGATCGAACAACTCATCTTTGATCCCGCTTATCTTGAGAATGTTTCGGGGTAAAAGGGGTAAAATCAAAAACCCCTATCTCTCTTTCTTACCCACGATCAATCGACCTCCTTTCATAATAGACTTACTCATGAATATATATAGACAAAAAAAAAATCAGTAGGCTCAGAACACACTATTCATAACTATGGCTGCATTGGGGTGCCGTGCCAACTAGGATATGATAGATATATAATCAAGAATAAATACAACAAATTGAAATAATTATTCAGATCATAAAGTGTTTTGCATCACTGCCTAAACCAACACACCATCACTGCCTAATATATAGTTTTTTGTATAGTGTCATGATCTGTTTGTGTTTGTTCTGAGCTGACAAAATTTGATACTTCATGTTCTGTTTGTGTTGTTCGGAGCTTATCATCAACTGTCTTATATATATAGAGTAAGTCTATTAAGAGCTTGGGAGCTGAAATCCTTATCCAGAGCGGGGGTTTTTAGCCATTCGTTCGCGATTGATCGCGATGGAACGACTCATGTTCGATACCGCTTATCTTCAGAATGGTTGGGGGTAAAATGGGTAAAATCAAAAACCCCTATCTCTTATCTTCTCACACTCAATCGACCAAGCACACATAATAGACTTACTCATGAATATATATAGACTAAAAAAAACCAGTAAGCTCAGAACACACTATTCATAAGTAGGGTTGCATTGGAGTGCCGCGCTAACTAGGATATGATAGATATATAATCAAGAATACTTAAAACAGGATTGAAATAATTATTCAGATCATAAAGTGTTTTGCATCACTGCCTAAACCAACACACCGAAGGAGAGAATCAAACACCAAAAGGCTTAAATGAGTATCCAATACATACGTATCCAACGTCAGTTACAAAAATTATACTGATACTATCAATCATTGTGAGTAATTGGTGCCCAAAAATTTGATGAATTGAGCTAGTCTCAAATCACATAAATGTAAGGTAAGTATTGAGGGCATTGGACATTCAAACCCCTTTATTTCATTTCTTCACCATCTACTCTCCCGCTTATACCCCAGATGTGTATTCAACTTTGAATAATTATCATGGCACACAACCAAATACCCTTGAAAACAATAATTTCAATGCCCAAAAATTTTGTAACTAACTTATATCAAAATCAATCTCATCATTGCCTACACACAAAACCGAATGAAAATGCAAGAAATTAAATAGAAATCATAAAAGCATTTATGAGAGTCAAACACTTCCCTCCGGAATCTGAGAGAGGCAGAACCCAATGAGCCGAGAAATCGAAACCCTTATCGCCGATAGGGGCTGGTCGATTATACCCCTTTTACCCCTCGACAGATCTGAAGATAAGCGACTGGAGATTTCACTTGATCGTGGAGTTGGGTTTACACAGGTGACGTAGAAAGAGAGCGGGAGAGAGAGCTCCACTTCGCTCTCTTCGATTAGGATTTCGAAGAGGGTGGATTAGGGTTTCGAAGATGGAGATCGGGGGTGAGAGCGTGAGAAGAGAAGAGATAGGGATTAGGGTTTCGAAGAGAGCGGGACGATCTTCGAGAGCGGGAGAGAGAGCGCGAGAAGATAAGAGCTGGGATTAGGGTTTGGATAGATAGAGAGCGGGAGAGAGGAGAGCGTGAGAAGATAAGAGACAAAAGGGGAATTCGATTATACCCCTTTTACCCCTCACTATATCTGAAGATAAGCGGCTGTCGATCTCAGCCGTCCGATCGCGATCAAGATCGATCGGATGGCTGAGATCTCCAGCTCCCGATAAGGATTCCAGCTTTCCAGCTCTTAATAGACTTACTCTCTATATATGTATATATATATATATATAATGGTCATCATCCCTGAGTTCTGAGCAGAAGGTTGTTTATTTTGTTTCCAAAAGATAATAACATCAAATATTCTTACCAAACAAAATAGAGAAAGATCCTTATGAATCCCATTGTAATAGAAAAGACAATATTCTGTACAAAAATTATGCAAACCTTTGTATTGTTGTTTACACAGAAGAAGAAAACGACTTGTATATATTTGTCATCACCATGATGATAGATTCCAATGCTCACCGATGAATCCAAAGATTCCAAACATAAGCAGCTAAAGTATTGTTCATCTTGTGCTTCAGACTTGCACTACAAAGCAGTGTGTACAATTATCAGCCAATATTTAAAAGCATATAGTACGAATGATGGACGATTTAAATGTTTCCATGAGATAATTATCTATCAGGTTCAATCTGTTTTTACATCGTCTTCGTCTAAAGATAGTTTAGCAATAATGTTGAGGGTAGCCTTGTTATCACATTGTAATGCTTACTTGTCTGTGATTAAATAATTTCAGAGTTGGTGGGTACGTATGTCAAGTGAACAAAGTCCTACAACATGTTGTAGTTGTAGGCTGCTACTTTAGCCGAGAGACAAAAAAGAGTAATAGCACTGCTTGTTGCACTTGCCCAGACTAAGAAGTACATAATCAAGACATAGATCACATTTAGTTTGAGAAGTCTAATCTTTACAGAACAAACTACCTGGTGATAAGCACTTTTTGACATGTTCATACTTTAAACGATATACAATACGACAAACTCAGCACAGAGGCATGTGCACGAAGCCGTGAAACCACCGACGCATCAACCAAATCCCAAAAGTAAACATACCCATCCTCCGAACCACCAGTCACATGAGTGTCAGTGTTCGTCAAACAACAATCCATCTTAAAATACTGCAAAAGAATATAGTACGAATGATGGACGATTCTACCTGGTGATGTAGAAGAATTAAATCATGTTCACCATGAATTCCACAGCATATCCTACCTTTACTGTGAATATACCAAAAGATTTATTCTAGTTTTACTTCTTAACATCATACATATCTGCGCAAATTTTTATTCTTCCTCCCTTAGATCCAACTTTCTGAGTTTTGTTTCTGTTGCATTTCTATTCTGCAGAAAACATTAGTTTAAATAATTAGAAAGTAGGAATACTATAGGTAGGGATGACACAGGTTCTGTTAATTACTTACTACTGTCATTTTCTAACCAGATAACATACAATATATCTATGCCATAGTATCCATTTTAGGCTGTGGATTTATCTGTTCCGAACATATATACCAACTGTTAAAAGTTAATTTACCTTTCTTTCTTTAACTTGATATTATATGGTGTTGCTTGCACTCATGTTCATGCACTCTCTTGTTTGGTATCCAAATGCCTGATGCATATATAATCTAGATCTTCAAGCTTTTGATACAAACTGTAATTATCAGCTCTGTTGTTTTATAGAAATGGTGAAGAGTTGTCTGTTAAGTTTTTTTTTTCTAGAAACGAAAATTTTGCTGGAAGCCGAGAGACAAAAAAGAGTAATAGCACTATACTTGTTGCACTTCCCCAGACTAAGAGGTACATAATCAAGACATAGATCACATTTAGTTCGAGAAGTCTAATCTTTACACAACAAACTACCTAGTGATAAGCACCTTTTGACATGTGCATACTTTGAACGATATACAATACGACAAACTCACCACAGAGGCATGTGCACGAAACCGTGAAACCACCGACGCATCACCAAACATACCCATCCTCCGAACCACCAGTCGCATGAGCGTCAGTGTTCATCAAACAGCAATCCATCTTAAAAAACTGCAAAAGAATCAACCATTAACAAACTAAATAAACAACAAATCATACACAAACAAAAAACCAACATTCACCTATTCATACCCTCTGTGCTCTTGCAACAGTTCTCCACTCGACCTGTCTAAAAGCTGTAGCGTCGAATCTAAGCAATTCACCAACACACATTTCACATCATTCGACAACGAAATACAGTTCACCGGCTGCCCCAATTGATCAACAGTCTCCCAATTTTCAATCAAACAAAAATACAATTCTAGCGCCATTTTAATTTCAAACCAAAACAGAAACAAACTCTAATTTGTTTGTTTATACCTTCCCATCCGAATATCGAAAGTTTTGACAGTCCCATCCACACTCACCGCAATAATCTCCGTGAAGTAAACAGGGGTACATTTCTCTGAAGTATACTCTATACAGTTAGAATCTAATTCCATATTTGTTAACAAACAAAAAAACATTATCACATAACCATTAATTGAAGTAGTGTATAAATATAGTTTTTAAACTATGGAGTACTTTGATAGTATTAATCCGTTATTTTCATAGACTATTTAGTATTTCAATAGTCTTAGGAGAGCAGTGAGTAGCCATATTGTACCCTAGTTCAAATTAAGTTTAGTTTTAAGAATATACCTCACATATATGCACAAACAGTATGTATATATATTTTAAGGCGTAAAACTGAAAATATCATGTAAACATAAATACTAACTTACTATTTAATTTGAAGTCCCATGGTATTTCATCAATATATCCTTGTCGACAGCATTTTTTGTATAGATACCTTGCCGACTTGCTAAATGTCCATTCTTGATTAAAAGTTTCATAGTAGATATTGAAACTCCCTTAGAAAGAGCAACATATAATTGTCCATGACTGAATACATGATCCGGAAGATACACACCAACACATGGAATTGTTTGTCCTTGCGACTTGTTGATTGTCAAGGCGAAACTAAGTCGTACTGGGAATTGCTTCCTTATGAGTGCAAAGGGCATCCTTTCATTTTCCGAAGGCTTAAGAGGGATCCGTTGAATAAATACTCTTGTACCATAGCAATGACCAGTCACTACTTCTACATCGATTAAATTTGGAGTAAATTTTTTACAAATTAATCTCGTCCCATTGCAAAGACTAATTTTTGGATCAATATTTTTCAAAAGCATGATTGGAGCACTTACTTTAAGTGTCAACTTATGTGGTGGAAGTCCTCCAGATGCAATAGAATTTAGATATTATTGCTGATATAAATTATGTGTATCATTCTCAACTGTGTCAAACGAAAAATATGTTTGTTCATCACCAAGAAATAAACGTATTATACAATCATTAATTTGGTCAACAGAGATTTGTCAAAGTAAGCATAGCTCTATCAGTAATATACATCCTGTCATGTGCATTAGAGCTCAACGAAGGGAAAACTATGTCGATAAAATTGTTTAATAAGTTTTCACTTTCCCATGGAATAACCATATCTGTTGGCATTCTAATCATTTCACCCTCAACATATGGTTCATTTCTATCGCCAATGCGTAGGAGATAGTTAGAAAAATTAGAATCCTCCTTGGCTCACATATTTTCTGTCAACCGAACAACAATTACATCATTCCAAATTGCAGAATTAACTATACATGAGTCAATAGTTTGTGCTTTTGTACCATACTGCACAACTGGAAGAATTTGTCGAAAATCTCCACTAAAACCATAACTTTTTCTGCAAATGGCAATTCATTTCCCATTATATCTTTCATCGTCTTGTTTAAAGACTCAAAAGCATGATGATAGGTCATTATTGCTTCATCCCAAATGATAGCATTTGAGAGATGTAAAAGTTTGGTCTCGTCAGATCGGATAGAGATCATACATGATGAAGTGGAAAATAACTTTATAGGAATCTTGAATCTTGAGTGTGTTGTACAACCTCCAGGCATCGTTATAGAAGTTATTCCAGAGGATGCCGTTGCTAATACTATATGACTACTAGACGCAAAAAAGATAAAATACAGTGATAAAGAAATATCTTTTCAGTACCTCTAGGACCATCAACAAAAAAGACTTTACTCTCCCCATTAACAGCTGTTCTGTGATAAGATTGAATGCATACTTCTGTTTCACATTAAGTTTTTCTATTTCGAATAAATCTTCATCTGAAATAGGTATTGACTTCTCATCTTTTATCAATTGCGGGATATCGACCTCTTCATTAACATTGATTGTAGGTAAGTCATAATCATAAATACTTTTGCCATACTGGTTTAAGAAATCATTGAGCTCTTTCAGCAATCGTACTTCACATAATCCACTCAGGTTGCTTGCAAATGAATAATCCTCAAACACATGATTTGAATTGGTCTATAGTTGCCTTACTCCAACTGGCTCGTAATATATCAATAGTGTCGTAAAAAGTCTTCTTAGACCTGATGGCATATGAGTATTAGATGCTTCTAAAAGACAACTGTTGATGCTATTATCACTGTCCAACAAACCTAACACCTCAGCCGCTTGCTTAAATGTTGGATATCTAATCTCATTTATTGTAAGCAAGTGGTCAAATGATAATGGACCTCTAACATGATTTAGCAACATCCTTAAATAATATCGATCACCTTCTCGATGAGAAATGGCATATATCATGCCGATTTGACGAATACTATTTTGTCTCTTGCTCTATTTTGTTCTTTGTTCTTCCACCTAAATACGTAGATGTTATCAATAATTAAAAAGCAAAAAAATGTTATCATTTGTCTCTTTCATAACTAAAAGCATAAACGTTACCAGTAAAGATATATTCTAAGAAGATTAAGTGAATTACCCATAATGTTTTGATAATTCATGCCTATAATGCTCTGGAAACTCCCTATATAAATATTGTCTTGCTACAAGGTCTTCATTATTTTTTGTAAAGAACTCTGTCAACATCATTTTTTGCATTTATTCATCATCAAGTACATTCTCTATTGACTGATGAGCATAATATAAAACTTGTTGGCGATTCGGCAAGTGAATTTGCAATGGTAGAACTGATGGATACATTCGAGTCATAGGAAAATCAAATATTTTCCAGGCGGCTTCTTGCGGGCATACCCAACGGGCATCAACATTTTGTGATATTTCATCTGTAGTGTCACCTGGTCAGATCTGAAAAGACACACGATCGGGTCCTTTGTAAACACACTTATAGATATACTTAACAGAAATTATACTCGAATAAATTTCAACATTAATATGACAATTGTATTTTTTCAACATATTGTACGGAACCACCCATCTATTATCGATCAATTGATTAGAGTTCTCCCTCCGAGATATATATTGACCAGTATCTCGTCGGCGATATATGGGATATGAGTTCTCTCCTTGCAAAGTTGTCGGAGCAAACTACTTGGGATATTCTTTTTTTCATTTTCCATCTTTCATGCAAGTTGATTTAGGATTCAAATGACCGCAAGGTCCACGAATCACATGTCTCAACACAGTTTCGTATAGTTCAGGTTCCAGTTTCCGATCTGGAATTTCTACTCTTACTATTCCATCGTAATCATCTACATAAATGATTTTATCTCTATCATCAAGAATGATTAAAATGTGCGCATGAGGCAATCCGCGCTTCTAAAATTCAATGACATGTACATGTGCAATGACTCTCCCAAGTACGCCTTTGTCAAATATATCTTTCTTAAACTCTTCAAGTTTAGAATGAAAGATTCTTGTTGTTAAATCTGGTATGTCTTGTGGAAACTGCCCAGGTAGTAATTCATTGGAAATTTCAATCCATGTTGGATTGCAGGTCATAGTAATGAATAAATCAGGTTTGCCCTATTTTTGCACCAAAGCCATTGCATTTTGATATCTCTGGTACATATCTCGGGGACTTCCGACATAAGACACAGGTAGCACAGTTCTACGACCCATATTTCCTAGCAAATATAACAATAGTGGAAAATTTAGGAATTTGGTTTACGTAGAAAATATTTTTCATATTGTACGAATCATGTACAGGATATATAATTTACCTTCAATTGTTTCACCTACATCTTGTGCATTCTGTAAACCTTGATACATTTCAGCACGTATTTCATGTTGATGATCGGGAACCCAACGCAATCTTTGTGTGACAATTTTAACATAGTTGTCTACTAAAAACTGTTGTAGCAATCGACCACAAAGAAAAACAGATGTGTCATTTTCACAAATCTAACAACAAATATATTAGAGCATTATTAATAGGTTGATTAATGATTAGGAAGAAATATAAAATAAAATTGTCAACTATAGTCGAAATGCATAATATTCTCTACATGACACTTTTCGTCCGTTATTATGAATGTAGATATCCCAACCATGACTCCCATAAGGTAATAAAAAGAGATACTGAAGATGATCATAATACCCAGTAGTATCTGGAACATTGTGAAGTTGGTTGGAAAAAGTTTCGACAACAATTTCTCTTTCATTGCAATCATAAGGATTATCCCCGGGAACCCAAACTGCAGCAACTTGTGAAGAAGTAGGCAAATGATATTGTCCTACATGGTTTGGTATTTCATTAAGTATTAATATGCAATTTTCGAGATTAGAGCGTCGTGAAAGACACAGCAAATTCTGGATATATGGATTATGTGAATGAAGAATTTGTTGAAGCTTTTCCACAACTGGCCTACTCACCAAATCACTTTCCATTAATCTATTATCAAGTTCATGCTCGGTATCATATATGTACAATTGCATATATCTAGGCCTTGAATTACTATGTGGAATAAGACTACCAATCTTATAATATATGACACCCTGAGCACGAAAAGTGTAAACACCCATTCTATTATTCGAAAATCTGTCATCAATATTTACTCCAATGGAAGTAAATATGAAGATATGATTGTAAGTACGTATATGTTGTCTAAAAGTTCTTCCTTCTTTGGAATGATCAAGATAAATGCTCATCAATTCAGGAGGAACTGTTATTCTCGACAAATGCACTTTGCCTTTTTGACAACACAAATCAGCTGATTCATGGAAAAATAATTTTTCCGCACAGTGTGGCCACCTTCTTGTAGGTGGTAGATGAAATTGTTGACAGCAAAATGAGTCAGTATGGTTTCTTGTAGAATTACAGTGCCTCATAATAGTTCGAACTCTTCTTGGAACTTGATTATTTCCGGTTGTTCCTATGTTATTTGTTTAGAAATATGACATAGTTCAGAAGAAGGAAAAAACAACATTGGTAAAATAAAATGCGCAATTAATTCATACCTTCATTCACAACAGAAGTTTCTTCATTGTTGTTTGTATTAGCCACAAACACACCTAATTAAATAACAGTACTGATGCAATGATTTAAAGATCAGAAAATTCGTAGTAGTGGAAGAAATGTTGCATGTTTATTATTACGGCTAAGAAATCAAACGTTGGAGACATGAGGTGTACGATTAAAGTGCATAAAACTCGGTAGTCTTAAGTAAAATAAAGTGCAGTGTTAAATCATACCTTCATTCATAACAGAATTATTTTCATTGATGTCTATATTAGTAAATTGTAACGCAGCACTATCCAGATCATTATCATCAACCCTTCGTACTACTTCATAAGATAAAAATAGTTATAAGTGAAGACAGGATGAGAAGATTAAGTGAATTATGGAAAATATTTTAATAATTGATACCTTCGTTCAATGTAGAGTGTCCATTAGCTCTTCGATCCCTTCGATATTGGCTAAGTCTCTCCCTACGTTCAGCTATTTGCTGTTCGTTCATTATTGATAATGGACTCTGCATATTTTGTTGATTTCTCGATCTTTCATTAGCCAATTGTTGCGCATTCATATTGGAGTGCCAGTTTCTTTGATACTGTCTATGCCTCTCTCTTTGTTTAGTTAATTGATCTTCAGACATCGATAATCATTGATTTCTAGCATATTCTCATCATCTTCATCTAAACTCTTCCAATTGTATTGCAGTCCTGTTGGCTCTTGTAGGTGGTAGATGAAATTGTTGACAGCAAAATGAGTCAGTATGGTTTCTTGTAGAATTACAGTGCCTCATAATAGTTCGAACTCTTCTTGGAACTTGATTATTTCTGGTTGTTCCTGTGTTATTTGTTTAGAAATATGACACAGTTGAGAAGAAGGAAAAATAGTATTGGTAAAATAAAATGCAGAATTAATTCATACCTTCATTCACAACATAAGTTTCTTCACTGTTGTCTATATTAGCCACAAACACACCTAATTAAATAACAATATTGATACAATGATTTAATGATCAGAAAATTCATAGTAGTGGTAGAAATATTGCATGTTTATTATTATTATGACTAAGAAACCAAACGCTAGAGACATGAGGTGTATAGTTAAAGTGCATAAAACTCGGTAGTCTTAAGGAAAATAAAGTGCGGTGTTACATCATACCTTCATTCATAACAGAATTATTTTCATTGATGTTTGTATCAGTAAATTGTAACGTAGCACTATCCAGATCATTATCATCAACTCTTCGTACTACTTCATAAGATAAAAATAGTTATGAGTAAAGACATAGGATGAGAAGATTAAGTGAAATATGAAAAATGTTTTGATAATTGATACCTTCGCTTAATGAGTTTCCATTTGCTCTTCGATCGCTTCGATATTGGTGACGACTCTCTACGTTCAGCTATTTGTTGTTCGTTCATTATTGATATTCGACTCTGCATATTTTGTTGATTTCTCGATCTTTCATCAGCCAATTGTTGGGCGTTCATATTAGAGCGTCGGTTTTTTTGATACTGTCTATGCCTTTCTCTTTGTTCAGCTATTTGACCTTCAGACATTGATAATCGTCGATTTCTAGCATATTCTCGTTGTCTTCATCTTAACTCTTCCAATTTTATTACAGTCATGTTGGATCTTCTATTTATTTTACATTGTCTACGTCTCTCTCTGCGTTCATCAACTTGTTGAGTTTCTGATATTTGAGGTATTTCAGTTGATGGTTGAATTTCCCGATAATATTGCAAGTCTTCTTCGTTTACTATTTTTATGACAATTAATCTATCCATTTTTCTTGATAGAAACAATGTGAACTTAAAAGTTAGCCTTATTATAACGGAAAAAAATGTATGTTGGTATAAATAGAACTTATAGAATGTAAAAAATTACCATGGGCATAGCAAATGATCAGTAGCATTGAGAACGGGGGTAAAGAATGAACACATCTGTAATCTCTAATATCTATTATCTAATCTCTAATCTAATTTCTATTCTCTAATATAAAATTTCAACAATGAAGATCACCAAGGGCATAGCAACTAATCAGTATAATTGAGAAATGAAAAAATAGAAATGAACACCTGAATGAGGGTTATAAATAGAACTTATAGAATGCAAAAATTAATATCTTAATCCATAATATCTAATTTCAACAATGAAGATCACCATGGGCATAGCAACTAATCAGTATAATTGAGAAATGAAAAAATAGAAATGCACACCTGAATGAGGGTTATAAATAGAACTTATAGAATGCAAAAATTAATATCTTAATTCATTATATCTAATTTCAATAATGAAGATCACCATGGGCATAGCAACTGTTGGATGTATATGTATATTCTCAATATAATAGGATAATATTGTGTATATTATTCTATGGGGCAACACGGGTTTACACGTGTTATGTATTAATTATTGGAACGGGTTGAGTGGGCTAAAAGCCCAGTACCCTAAACCCAGTCTAATCTCTTTATAAGCTGGTCTAGAGATAGTGCTCTGTGATATTCCAATACTGATAAGCAGGGTATAATATCTTAAGCGGCTAGAGATTAACCCTAACCCTAATTTCCCCAAATCAGTATTAACAATCTTAAGATATTAGAAATTAAAAACACAGAGAGAGGGGGTTCGTTGAAATCACCGTTCGTCGGGATCTCATCGACGAAGACCATCGCAGCCAGGCCAGTCGTTGTCAGCATCGACGCAGGCCTCCACCATCGCTGTTGGCATCGACGAAGGCCGCCGCCGCCCAGGCAGTTGCTGTTGGCGTCCCGTCGCTGATGGCGTCGATGCACGCCGCTGCCGACCCAGGCCAGTCATACACTCAGACAAAGTTGCGCCGCCAGATCTAAGATCGGGTCGTCGTCGTAGATCTTGTTCGCCGTCGCCCATCGCCAGCAAAGCTCTTCCCCCTTTTGGCCGCGCCGTCGAAGGAGAGCGCGCTGTCGAAGTAGAGCGCTGTCTTGATCGGCCGCTGTTGTTGCTGTTTGGGGGTGTGATCGGATCAGATCGAGGTGGTAGAGGAGCAGCAGTCGCCGCCGCACCTGACGCCGGGGTCGCGTCTGCCGTTGCCAGAGGTCGCCGAACCCAGCCAACGATGCTGCCTCTTCTCCACTTTCTTCTCCATTGTTCTTCTTGTGAGATAGAAGGAGAAGAAGTAAAACTTAGATCCAATTTTTTGATTGGACATTTTTGGTGTTTGGTGTTTGGACTGTTGGAGCAGATCCATTTTCAGATCCAGTCAAAAGGAGATAGATCTAAATTAAAGATAAGTTCTTCACCAAATTTAAATTGTTATTTAATTATTTGTTCGTATTAAGCATTAGTTAATTAAATGCAAACTTGAACAATTGTTTTAGCTATGTGCTAAAAATCAAATATCCATTTTGATAAGTTAAATTATAGATGTTGACTATAAATTTGTATCTCCAATTAAATTGTTGTGAATTAGATAGTGCTAATAAGTCGTTTAATTGGCTAATCTTTAACAATTTGATGAATGTAGGAACTCCAAAGTTACTTACAAATTGTGTGTATTGGAGACGATGGATTTGCATCATGGCATGATAAGTCTGCACTACGCAGGCTTCTCCATCGAATTTGGAAAAACACTTCTAACTTGAAGTGTCGGTATGATCTACTTTAACCTCTTAGTATTTTTATGTGATGAATGTGTTAACGTTTTGTACGTTTGATCACATGATTGAGAGTTTTATATCATAGTTATTCTCGCTTTGAAAACTAGCATGTTTAGGGTTGTTAAGTATTTTATCATACTATGTGTATAGATATTTTGACAAATCCATTGTTTGCAGTTTGTGTGAGATTATATATTTGCTTCTCTAATAATTAAATTTTTTGTATATGATTTATAACAAATGTCCGTAACTTAGATAGGAGCATTCTGTAATGCAGAAAATGACTCCATTATTTACGTTTTGTTCTTTATCGTTCATTATACTGTGTGTGCAAAATTGAATTATAAAATATGGGTCATTATCTCGCTTAGTGTTTCGAAAATGATGAAGAACGAATAAAGAAAATTATAGCTCAATTTGTTTGAGCACGTGGACATTGTTAGAATCACTAGAGAAAGCAAACAACTTTGTAAAATGTGATAGAGTAATCTTGTATTAGCTCTTATAATGTGCTTACATTGTCAATCGCATGTATAAGTTGAGTTTAACAAATGAAACAATTAATAATAATAGTTCTAATTATGTTCTTGAACCTAGCATAATTGGCTAGGATTTGAGAAATATATATTCAATTGTCTGTGAGGAAATGTGATCTAATTATCAAAACTGTGGGGAAACGGAGTTAAAAGCTATTGAGTCAAAAGCTTTAACATCCAAGTTGTTTTGAAATTTAGAATCACTGCGAACTATATATTACTTTGTTTATTCTTGTTAAAACTCATAACTCTGCCAAATGACACTTCATTAAATATGACAAATATAAAAGTTGTGCTCAGATTATGATTACTAGAAAATCATTTAGTATGGTCTCTAGGAGCACACAACGTCTTGAGTCAATATATTCTGATATTTGTGATCTCAGTAGCTTTGTGACTATATGAGACGATTGTTGGTCAGAAGTATTTAATCACCTATGTAGATGATTATTGAATGTTTGTCATACATATATGGAGGCTGTATCACTCGTTATTGTGATAAATTAAAATCTAGTTAAATGCTAAAAATCAAGGGTTCAGTGTTGATGGAGGTGGTGAATATGTTTAACAACTTTAGAGAAGTTTGCATTGGGCATAATCTCCACTGCACTCTACTTACAACAATCAAACAGTATTGATAAAAGTTAGAATCAAACTCTTAGTGAAATGTTGAATTCTATATTATTGACTGTTGTTTGTCTTGTATAATAATGAGTGATGTTGTATTGTTAATCATATCTCTAATGTGTTACTATACCTTAAAGTGAATACACCTTGTAAATCATAGCATGAAAACACAAATAATTTTGTTAAAGTGGAAATTTGTGTTGTGATACATTTGTTAGAGTACATGACCCTAGAAGGCCTAAAGTAGGACCTACAACAAATATTTGTGTGTTTAGAAAGTGCAGAATGTAGCTCTGTGGACAGATGTTGGATCTATCTAATTTGTGTTAGAAGAATCTAGATTTGCAAAGTTCTTTGAGGATATGTTCATCAAAGATAAATATATGAAATAATCTAGTCCTACAAACACGTTCAATGATTCACAGTTGGAATCAAGAACCAGCCTTACTGACACTTGAAAACCTGAATGACAAATGAACTAAGAAGAGTCTTTAGTGGACAATGAGATGATTTTGTGTCATATAATAATACTTCAATTTAGTTGATCTGCCAAAAGAGGCTAAAACTATAGTAAGTGGGATTTTGTAGAAGAAACTTAATTTTGATTGTTCAGTAGCAATCTTAATGCTTTTTAGTAGCTAACAGATTGACTGAAAAAAAATGGGGTAGATTTATTTGATGTCTACTCACATGCTTGTCATATTGCTACAATAAGTATTCTTCTTACCCTTACATCTATTGAAAATTTTGTCATTCATAAAAGATATTTAAAAGTTTTGTACTTGATATTTTGTACTGAACAGTTTTGTACTGGAAAGTTTTGGACTAATATGTTTAGTGAACAAGATTTACAATTTAGTAAAATCATTGTATGCTTTGAAACATGTAATATAGCTATCGTATAAATAATTTGACAAATTTCTCAAAGAGCCTAGTATATGAATCAAGTAATTCAGATCAGTGCCTTTAACTTTGTGGTGTGTCAAATATAATGGCTATTATTTACTTGGTTTTATTGACATGATTGTTGATTGGAAGTGACATCTCTATTATAAATGGAGTTAAATTGTGCTATCCAAATAAATTTAGCTTGAAACACCTAAGTGTTGTGGTCACCATATTATGTATAAGGGTGAGTTTTGGTTGGCAAGGGATAACCCTTAGTCAAACTCGATAAATCAATAATGTGTTTCAAAAGTGGGGATATAGTGATTGAAAGTGTGTTTTGAAACACCTTATGATTATGATAAAAAGGTTGACGCTTAATGATGGTGCAACTATGAGACATGTTGAAAAGACATAGCCTTTGAGGTAGGTATGATCTGCAGACTCACTAATAATCCCATACACATTTGAATGCCCTTAACAGGCTAATGAGATACCTGAGTGGTACTCAAGAGTTTGCTTTGTACTACTCAAAGTTTAGTGAAAGTCGACAACTAGTGGATGTGTTTACACTAGGAGGAGCAGAAAATTATGGAGATTAATAGGCAAACAAGTGTTGTGTTCTCATCCAAGAAATCAGACCTCTATGTGTTATCCTCTGCAGGGGAAGAGGCTGAGTGGATTGAATAACTTATTGCTAATCATCCATTTGAGAAGTTTAATGTAAATTCTCAATTCTGTTATGCGACTATCAAGCTATAATGCACTGTAGCTCATAACTCACTCTATAATAGTAAGAGGAGTATATTAAGGCTGAAAGAAGCCTAGTTGAACTTTCTCATAGATAAAGTGCAATTGTGACAAGTATGGCCAATGCTCTTGCTAAGAGACTTGAAAGTGATCTAATTATCAAAACTGTGGGGGAAATGGAGTTAAAAGCTATTGAGTCAAAAGCTTTAGCATCCAAGTTGTTTTGAGATTTAGAATCCAATTGGAGCCATAGAGAAGTTCAAACTGAAGCATCAATTTTAGGCAGTTGACATGCTTTAGATAATTTGAAAAGTTCTATGTAAATTCTGTTAATATATAATTTCATTCCAATTTTGATGATGCTATATATTTTCATAATTTACTTAGAATCATCTCATTATTCCAAAAGAAAGCATGAAAACTTGTCGATGTGTTTCCGATGTTTAGAATGGTTGTTATATCATTCCAATTCTGATGATATAACTCTTTTATGGATTCATGTTTCATTCCAATTTTGATGATTCAGAATTAACCATAATTGATTTGACTATTCTATCATTCAGGGGCGTATCTGAGTTTCAGGGGGCCCTAAGCAAGTTCTAAAATGGGGCTTTTTGCAAGTTGGTAAAATAAAAATGACAATTATTCAAATGCAAACAAACTTAGGAGCCTTGAAAGACATACTATTTAAATGAAAATAAATTTATATATATGCTTCCAAAAAAAATTAATTGATAACGTACGTATTTTACATAAAATGCCTCGTGACAAAAAGAAACTCGGACAAACTGTAAAGAAGAAGCGGCAATGATTTTATTCTGAATTGCATATTGTCTAAGAGAATGGAAATGATGAATGATATAATTAAAGAAGAATATAACCCAAAAAAAAATGTTCAAAACATACAAGTAAACGCACGTTGAGTTTGTGTACATTAAGAAAAAATATTGAGCTGACATGATTGAAGTATATCTATAATGCTATTTTGAATGCTTTCATGATACAATTTAGTTTTATCAAATGCCTCTTCTATTTTTTCATTTTGAAGACCACCCTAGTATTTCTTTCATTAACAAATACAAAGTTTAGAAGAAGGGAAAAATAAGCAAACAAAGCAAACATGTATATGCACTTAAAGATTACATTATCGCAAAGAGGTAAGTATGATATATTAGATAATACGGTCAGAATAAAGTGATGATGGATATATGCATATGAGAATACTAGTTGGAAGCTTAAAATATAGAATAATCATATGCATTTGAAGATTTGGTTAGAAATTTATTATAAACATGTAAATATGATATATCATAGAACTGAAAAAATATCATAGAATAACATACATGGGCTAAGTGAAAAATAATATTAAATTTATAAAATGGTAAAATAACATGCATGACTATGTAAAAAATAATTTGTTTAAAAAATAAAAAAATAATTGAAAAAGTAATTAGCCGATGAGGTTTCGAACCTGCAACCTTCATGTTATTAACACAACAATCTAACCAGATGAGTTAATAGAGTTAATAGGCCAATTATTGTTTCAAATTTTAGATAATACGATATAATCTTATCTGAAAGCAATTATATATATTTTTTAAACATTGTAAACACTTAAAAAATATGGGGCCCTATAAAATTGGGGGCCCAAAGCAGTTGCATGTGCTGCTTGGGCCCAGATCCGCCCATGCTATCATTCCAATATGAAACATAGTATAGTTCTTGTGTAGAAACTATAATAGTTCTTGTTCTTTATTTCATTAAAGAAACTTGATTGTGATGCTTGCGTTACATTTTGCTAAGCTATCGTTGAATTGTACTAAGTTCTTTAGTAGAACCAGATACTTTATGAAATTTGCTAGAATTCTTAGAGATATGTCTCTTGATATTCTTATTTTCAATAAGCTAGCAAAGATGGAGGAGTTAAATCTGTCAACATAGATTTCAGAATAATGATTTGCTCAAAATGGAGGAGTAAACATAAAGCAGTTTGCAAGGATATAGTTTTGGTTTATTTATCGAAAGAATAAATTTGCCACTTGCTTGATAAAACTTCTGTTGAGTTTAAGACTCTTGTGTTCATGAGCTTAAAACTCATATTTTGTTCTTGAAGTTTATTTGCTTTGGTTGATTTTGAAACTATGACAGTCTCTCTAGTTGGTTTAGTCATTGTGAACTATTCTGTTTTGATATGGTTTTAGAACTATTGATTATTTTGGTTTAGTCATATTTGAACTATTCAAGTTATAATTGATTTAGTCTATTATCCATGTTCTTTATGATTCAATAATGTTTGAATCTTTGTGATCCAATATTATTACATTGCTTAGCCTAATATATTGAGAATATAGGAGGAGATTGTTGGATGTATATGTATATTCTCAATATAATAGGATAATATTGTGTATATTATTCTATGGGGCAACACGGGTTTACACGTGTTATGTATTAATTATTGGAACGGGTTGAGTGGGCTAAAAGCCCAGTACCCTAAACCCAGTCTAATCTCTTTATAAGCTGGTCTAGAGATAGTGCTCTGTGATATTCCAATACTGATAAGCAGGGTATAATATCTTAAGCGGCTAGAGATTAACCCTAACCCTAATTTCCCCAAATCAGTATTAACAGCAACTAATCAGTATAATTGAGAAATGAAAAAGTACAAATAAACACCTGAATGAGGGTTACAAATAGAACTTATAGAATGCAAAAATTATTATCTTCATCCATAATATCTAATTTCAACAATAAAAATCACAATAGGCATAGAAACTAAGCAGTATCATTGAGAAAGGAAAAATAATTATAAAAAAACAGTAGTTCTCTCTAATTGCTAATCTCTAATATGTAATCTCAACAATGAAATTCATCACGGACATTGCAACTGATCAGTAGTTCCGAGAAAGTGAGAACTATTAAGCCTTCTCACATTCATCGTCTGAAGAGGCAACTTTGGAGTTGCTTCCGCATCAAATAGTATCTCCATGTATCATCTAACCCTAAAATTGAAGCTTGCCTAAGCAAATAGTTAATTAATTATTCTATATATCTAAAGGAGCAATAAAAGAGTTTCTGCATCAAATAATATCTCTATATATCATCACTAATCAAGAACCAAGAATATTTAACATCAATTAACATCAATTAAATCACAAAAATTAATAATCCTAAAATTAAAGTTTGCCTAAGCAAATAGAAAATTAATTATTCCATATATCTAAAGGAGCAATAATAGAGTTTCTGCATCAAATAGTATATCCATATATCATCACTAATCAAGAACCAAGAATATTTAACATCAATTAAATCACAAAATTTAATAACCCTAAAATTAAAGCTTGCCTAAGCAAATAGATAATTAATTAATCTATATATCTAAAAGAGCAATAAAAGAGTTAATGGATCTGCAGTAGATATGCATACTTTCTTGGCCACTTACCCTAATACTGAAGAAGCGGCGGGTGGCGATGGGGCGATAATACCGAAGAAGCGGCAGGTGGCGATGGGGCGAAAGAGCGGCGACGGCGACTGGCGAAGCGACGACGTTATGGAGCGGTGCCGGGTGGCGGATCAACAACTGAACGAAGCGGGGTGGGCGGAGGTCCGACGGCGCAGTGTTGAGCGACGGCAGATGGCGGAGGTACGGCGCAACAACGGCGGATGGCGGAGGTGGGCAGCGGGGTTGATTTTGAGAGAGAGGGACAGGAATAGACGGCTGGGGGTTCAGGGTTTTTTGAATGCACGTGCGGTTTACGGATTCGATGAGTTTACATTGAGGGGTTTAATTGTATGTATTTTGTACGGGTCGGTAGAATTACAAAAAAATTACAAATGACACTAAGGCCTTCTCCCATTATAATATTACTAGTATCATACACGTGCACACGTGCACATGGAAAAAATTGAAGGATAATGAAAAGGGTAAAAAGAAAATAATTTCCAAACCGATCCACTTTTGAAAATATTTACAAAACAGGTCCACTTTCGAAAATATTTAACCAAGTTAGTCCATAAGTAAAAAAGAAAATAATTTTCAAACTGAACCACTTTCGAAAATATTTACCAAACAGGTTCACTTTCGAAAATATTTACCAAAGTAACCCAACCCGTGCGTTGCACGGGTTGGGTTACTGACTAAGGGGTTCTCCCATTATAGTATTACTAGTATTATACACGTGCGTTGCACGTGGGGAAAATGGGGAGGGGAATGAAAAGGACAAAAAAAAATATTATACACGTGTGTTGCACGTGGGGAAAAATGGGGAGGGGGAATGAAAAGGACCAAAAAAAAATAAAAAAATACCAACACGTGCACTGCACGTGTTGACAAAATGACACAATGACAAATGACACTAAGCCCTTCTTCCATTATAATATTAGAGATTATTATTATTAAGAGATAGAGATTAGAGATATTATTAGATATTAGATATTTGGGGTCGGGATTTGTCTGAATAGCTAGCTCTACTCCTGCTGTACGCTACCGAGCTTTTCCCACGGAATTATTTAGTATTAGTATATTTATTTCCCTTTTTGTATTATATAATTTAATTGTGAGAGTTTTAACTTAGGCTTAATTTTATTAAAAAATAAATAACATACTTTAACTATTGCTCATTCATTTTTTTATAAATCTCCTTCAACTATTTTTCTATTATTTATAAACAGTTAACTTACTTTCTCAAGTTACTCAACTTTATACTTTACCTTCTCAAGTTACTCAACTTTATTTGAACAGAAATGTCCCTTTTTTACAGGCTAGTTTCTTAATGGGTAATGCTACACCTACTACCAAATCTATTACATTTTTCTTTGCTACCTTAAGTGGCACACTATTAGTGGAGGTTAGTGTAGAGTAGGTGGTAGGAACATTCAATAGTAATGTGCCACCTAAGATAGTCAAGGAGAAGGTTGTAGATTTGGTAATAAGTGTAGCATTACCCTTTCGTAATTAAAAAAAATTTGCAATTTAGTCTCCAATATCATAGCATTTTCAATTTAGTCCCCAAATAATATGACTTAATTAGGTTTTTGCAATTTAGTCCATTAATTGATGAGTACTTGTAATTTAGTTCATCAAATCGTAACATTTGCAAATTAGTCCATCAATTATAATTATTATTTAATTAAGATCTTTTGCAGTTTAGTTCTTTATTCCTAAAAACTGAGAATACCATTATAACAGTTTGTGCATCGCCTAGGATATATGCTAGTCCTGAAAAACATTTGAGAAATGATATACAATTTTGAATGTGTAGGGAGAGAGTATCCTAATAATGTACGTTAAATTTGGGACTAAATTGATGAACTCGTTATAATTGAGTGACTAATTTACAAATACTATGATTTTATGGACTAAATTGTAAATACTCGTAAATTAATGGCCTAAATTGATTAAATCATAAATAATTGAGGGATTGATTAGCAAATGCTACGATTTGTAGGACTAAATTATAAATACCGATCAATTAATGGACTAAATCACAAGAAAACATAATTAAGTCATTCTAGTTGGAGAACTAAATAGCAAATACTATAATTTTGGAAACTAAATAGTAAATATCTGTTAATCAAGGGACTTTATGAAAAACACAATGTTAAAAAAAAAAAAGGCATTTTCGTCCAAAAAAAATGGAGTAACTTGAGAAACTCAATTGAGCGGGTTCATAAATTAAAAAATTAGTTAAAGGAGGCTTATAATGAATGAGAAATAGTTGAAAAAGTTTTTGAAAAAAATCAAGCCAGATATATTTAAGTAAGGAAAATTGGCAGTTTTTGCCGTCCATGGTCGCCTCGTCTAGTCCAGGATATTTTCTTGTCAATTAGAAGATAATATCATTACAGTATATCAGGGCCGAGTGCCAACTTTGTTTGTGGTTTCGTGCAACTCTGGCCCTTTTTTTTAAGGAGTTAGATGTAGGGCTATAAAATGAACAGGACGGTAGGTCGTTCATCCGAGTCCGGCTTGAAAAATGGCTCGACTGTGAACCGTCCGAACTGTTATATGAACCGAACTTGAACAAACTATTAGGTCTAATGGTCCGATGCAAGTCCGGTCCGTTCGAACAAATATAATTTTCTGCTTTTATAACGAGCTGAGTCCGGACTTTAAAAATTTTGTCCGACCTAGATCGAGCCAGACATAAGTCCGTCTGAGTAGAATTTCAGTTCGAGCTTGAATATATGGTTATCTAGTCCCGTCCGGTCCGATTTACAGGCCTAGTTAGATGATTAAACTATACGTGAGAGCCAACATGAACAAGCCCTTCTTAATTTTCCTACACAATTAATAAATTCACAGTAAGCCCAATATGCGTCGAGTTGAGAATTGTAATGTCAAAACGTCCTAGTGAGTGTATAAAAATTTGTACCGCATGATTTGCTTTCAACTCATGCCGATTAACCTAATGTTATGAACTTATGTAAGACAATGTGTTAGGGTCATTATACTCTACAAAAACTATCCAAAAAAAAAGTAAGTTGACCTTACATTTTGCCTGAGTGTAAATCACCCTAGGAGGTGAGTAGGGTGATTGTGCGGAAACTAAAAACTTAAATAAAGTGCATAAAGAAAGGAGATAGAGTTAAAGAAAGTAAACAGAACAAGCACGCATGACACAGCGATCTAACGTGGTTCGACCCCCAGGTTTACGTTCACAACACCTGCTTATAGTTATTTTCCACCACAAGCATTCCACTATACTTTAGACCCTTCTACAGTGATTCTCGGAATTCAGGCCGAGAGACCTATTATACCCGCAGGACTTCTATAAGCAAGTCATACAAAACTCACCAAACTGGAAGAAAAAAAAACTATCAATATCTATAACGATTTTGACTGAAGAAAACAATAAAATCTCTTACACTCGGATCGTTGATTGAATGATTAGTTCAGAAGAATTATAATTGCTAGGGATAAATAATACTCAGTGAATTTGCCTCTATTTATAGAGCGAGAAAATGTATCTTCCAAAAACGAAAATATATTTCCAAAAATAGTCAAAACTGTACGAGTGCGGTCGACCGCTTTATTAAGCAGTTGACTGTTCACTCTTCAACTAAAAGTCGAAGGGTGACTGGTCAACTCACTAACTTTTTGAGCTAGATGACAGTCGACTGTTGTCACGGTCGACCGACATATCATACGGTCGACTACTATCGTGTAGATTCAACTTTTATTTGGCGAATCCACTTTATATTCTTTCCAAACTAATTCTTCAATCAACAATACTTTACATATAGAAATAAATAAACTTTTTTTGCTGACTTTCTTGAAATTTGAGACACATGCTTCTTTTCTTTGATGATTGCAATATTAATTCTTATATACATGCCTCTTTTGCTTGATTGGAAATCATTGTTGGATCTTTATTTTGATTTTCTTTTGCCTTGTAAATCTTGTAAATTTCAACCGAAAAAATTAGTTGTAAATGATATATTTTGTGCACACCAAACTTAAGGTCAACATTGAGAACTTTCCTTATACATATTCCTTAAATTGTTAGCATTAAAAGAAGAAAAATTCCTTAAAGATATGGTTTTCATTTACTTTTTAAAAGATAATAAATCGTGCTAATCCATTATAATTTTGTAAACAAAATACAAAGCTTAGTTACAGGAGAAGACCTAAATTCAAGACACTTAGGAGTACAAAAAGATGTCATTAGAAATTTAGAACAGTTAAGCATCTATAAGTGGAAAAACATAAAAAAATTTCTTAATGATTATTATTATTATGTATGTATTTCAGGAAATACATTTAATCAAGAATTAGGAGATAAATTATTTAGAAAATTACCTGAGCTTTAGGAATAGAAATAGTAGAAAGGTGGAAGAACGAGCCAAGAGTAAAAGTACAACCTAATAAACCTTGGACAATAGGACATTGTATCCAACACATACTAAAAATCTTAAAAGAAAAATGTACTGAGATACAAATACAAAAACACTAAAACATTCAGACTATAGTTTCTGTAGAGAAATATACACAGCTCAGACATATGGAGTCAATGATAAGGAACCTACTAAATATAAAAGAACATATAATAAACACAAATGTAATAAGAAAAAAGTATTATTTAAGAAAATCCAATAGATTAAAGCCTCACTTAGATCCACAAAAACATGTGAGAAAGTTTAGACCAAATAGACTATATAAAAATAAACTAGAATGTTTTACATGTGGCAGTCTAGAACACATGAGTAGAACATGTCCTTAAAGAATAAATAAGCATGACAAAAAATAGTACTCTAATAAAATGTACTAATGAAGACCTCATTATTATTGACGAGATTGTCTCAAACACTAAATTCATCAATTCTATTGTTTCAATAGAAGACCGTAGTGAAGAACATATGATTCAAGATGAAGAAGAATCAAACGAGTTTATTGAAAGCATAGCATCACCCATATATATGCCTGAACTAGATTCTCAGATCTGGATATGATGAATGTAGAATCTACTAGCAATGAAGACCTTTGTAAACACGACTGGAAAATGATTATCGGAACAGACAGTATACCCTGTGCGTTTTGCCATTGGTACCCTAGTAGAGATAAAAGAACAAAATGTTTCAAATGTTACAAAGAATGATGTATGCAGTGTATCTTTAAGATCTATAACCAAGGTTTTAGTTCAGAAGTAGTCCGTCTATGATACATACCGATGAATTAAAAATACTAAGAAAAATAATAGAAATCGTTGAAGACACACATAAATTAATATATGAGAGAATAGAAGCAATATAAAGCCAAGACAATGGAAAAACAATAATAGAACACCCATTAGAATTACACCCAGAAAGAAATGAATTAGTTCAAATATGTAATAGTGAAAACTTGAGGTATTTAAAGGTCAAATGCATAGTAAGGATAAAAAATTATGAAATAAAGTGTTTAGCCTTAAGAGCATCTGTAGTCGTGGGCTAAATACCCAAATTTTGGAAAAATTTGGAAAAAAAGCGCTGCAGTCGTCGTCCAAATTTGCAAATTTTGGGTGTACGATGAATAGTGTCTTGCCAAATATAACAGACGATTTGGCCAAATGCAAAATATAGCTAACGACCTATAATATTTCGTCCGTCAGTAGAGACGAAAGATTAAATTTCGTCTCATAGGGTATACGTACAAAAAGTGAGTTGGGACGAAGGATTAAATCCCGTTTGAAAGATTAAAAAAAAAGAAGTCAGAGACGGTAGATTATGCACCGTCAATTCCCAAAGTTCCACTAGATGCCAAAATCACAATTGACGGGAAGTAATCTTCCGTCCCAGGCCAAAAATTGATTTTTTAAAATTTTTTTTTTTTGTCTTTTAGTGCTTTAAAAAAAATAAAAAATTTAAAAATTGGGACGAGAGATAATCGATCGTCCGGCCATATTTTAGCTTTCAACGACTGCAGCGACCAGCCATATTTTCTATTTCCAAATGCCAAATACCCAAAATTTAGCTTGGAACGACTACAGATGCTCTAATAGATACCAGATGTACTAATTGTATTATTAATAAAGACATAAATCCTCAAGAATCCACAACTCTATCCATCCACTTCCATCCTTCTAAATTCCCTCCACTCTCTTATGTACTTTCTTTTCCTTTTGTAAAAAAACCATTGTATGCTGAAGAAAGGAACAAGCACTTACTAAGCTTGAACTCCTCTACTGTAAGTTTTCTTTTCCTTTAGGGGATTCCCGAAAGAGAAAACCCTAAGCTATATATGTTATATGTTCCCCTTATGTATATTAAGTTTTATTAAGAATGTTTTCCTTCTGTCTTACTTATGTTTTTCATGTACAGAAACTGATCTAGTTCCTAAACTCTTTCATTTATGCATATCATAACAGCATAGATACGCCCTAGGATGATCCTAATATCCTCGAGTGACCTTATAGGTAAAGAAGGCCGAGAATATAAGAGAAAGGCCATTAGTGTGCCAGAAGGGAAAAGTTGTTAAGTTTGACTGAAGAGTCGAACATGACTTAGCTCACCTTGGTATGTCTTAAATGGGAGGTTAGTGTCACGCCCCACTTCCCAAAATACGAGAATACAAGCACGTAACGAAGCCTCAGCGAATGATGTAAACACCATCCATAAGATGTACTAGATAATATAATCACATAAATGAAGAAGAACTTCAATAATAAATGAAATACTTCAAAATACAATATCCAACATCTGGGATAAAACAAACTCCCGGTCATGAAAGCCCAAAACAAAGTACAATATCAATAACAATGTTCAAGGAAAAAGTAGCATAAAAGATAATTCTAGCAGTCTATTCTGTTGGATCCTGTAGGCGAAGCAACAAACACTAGAGGGGGGGGGGGGGGGGGGGGGTGAATAGTGTTAATTAAAAAACTGCGGAATAAATAAAATTTTCTTCGGTGCAGTCGACTTAGTTATGAACCAGTCGACTGATATGTTCAAATAAAAGAGAATATAACAACTCTGTGCAGTCGACTTAAAGATGATACAGGCGACTGAAGGCACAGTGAATTTACAACTTCTACAAGACTGACCAGTTGACTGATAGTGCAAGGAGTCGACTGTCCAGACAAGTTTTACAGAACTTAAGAAAACAAAAGTAAATGTAAGATCAAGACAACCAATCACAGAGTACACAAGATATATCCTGGTTCGGTCCTTCCGACCTACATCCAGTCCCCAAGCAACCCACTTGAGATTTCCACTATTCTTGAAAAACAAGTTTACAAGAATACCCTACGGCGTTAAGACAACAACCTTGTCTAACCCGTAGACCTTTCTCTCAACCAGAGAAAGCAGACCAACTCTACTACCGAGAGTGAACGACCGACTCTACACCCTAGAGTCTAAACCACTCTCCAACCGAGAGCAAAAAGAAACAAGAAAAACTTTACAGTCAACCTATAGCCTTGTTGGTGTATTGTGTTGTTGCACGTGGCTAAAACAAGGTCGACTTCTATACCCAGTCCAGAACGAAATCGTTGTTATACTGGACTGAGTGTAGAGAACCACAGATTTTGAACTTGAAAGCTTTTTCTCACTTTTCACTTAAAATTTCTCAAAGAATGCTCGGATCTTAGAAAAGTATGTTGTAAGATCTTTTCAGTGAGATCTGAACTCTATTTATAGAGTTAGATCTCCTGGACGTTGGGAGACAGTTATTCCAACTGTCAACCAACGGATCTTAAAGCTTTTGATTTTGAAAATTCGATTTTGAAAACAGAAAACGGTCAAAAGCACTCGAACAGTCGACTGGGTTGCCATATGAGTCGACTGGTCAGAGTTTGAATAAATTTAAACAGTTTTGTACTGTCAGTCGACTGCCAGAGGTATCAGTCGACTGGTACTCAACAGTTAAATTATATCAAACTGTTTTGACTCTTTTGTTGTTTTTGAAAAACACACATTTATGAAATAGTGAGTGTATGTGTGTGTGACAAGGCTTTACAATCATACTAAGACTCAACAAAAGTAAAAAATACAATGTTTATAAGACATAACAATTTGACACATTTGAGCTTGAGTCTTGAGTCTTGAGTCTTGAGTCTTGAGTCTATTTGACACATTTGAGCTTGAGTCTTGAGTCTTGAGTCTTGAGTCTTGAGTGAAGCTTTGGCCATTGTCTTTTATCTAGAGCTTTTATGCTTGATCATTTGTTCAGCTGTATAATAGTAGGTCCTTTGTGTATAACACCTGTAAATTTAGCATTGATACATGTGCAGTGTGTTGTGATCATCAAAATCAAGAATCAACATTCTCCCCCTTTTTGATGATGACAATACAATAGCTGATAATAACAGAAAATATACAAGCATAGTAATGATATGCTCCCCCTATTAAAAACACATCATGCATGCATAAAAATGTATCATAAAGTATGTATCAGTCGACTTAACAATAGACCAGGCGACTGATCAGACAAAAATAAACATACATAGTAGAATCACAGATGCAGTAATATCAGTCGACTGATATGCTTGTAGCCAGTCGACTGACCAGAGAAATACTGCAATACACAGAAATATACAGAAAACACATACATACACATAAGAGGATATCTCTCCCCCTTTGTCATCAACAAAAACACAGAATAAACAGTCTCTTGCATTAAAAACATAGAAATAAACTAAGAAATGTTCTCATACATAAATAAGTTCATTAAGACAAAATAAAATAGAAAAGTACATAATAGCGAAAAATAAAAGTCTTCAATTGTCCTCGTCTGAATCTTCATCAGCAGCATGAGAAGGAGGTGGAAATTGGGAAGTGAAAAGATCGGTGAGATGATCAATTTTGGAATCAAGGGTGTGAATCTGAGAATCAACAGTCTCTGAATGTTTCATAAGATAATTGACACATTCATAGAGAGTAGCTGGATCCTCATAGTTAGCACGAGGAAGAGATGAACTAGAAGAGGCAGAGGGTCTAGAAGGTCTAGAAGTAGAAGCAAAAGGAACTTGAGAGAGTGGAGGAGATCTAGGGGTTGTGCTAGGAGGAGGATCAAGAAGCTTCATACGTGCTAAACTAGCACGATCGAAGCAATCATATTGCTTAACGACATTGGTCTCGGAGTGGAGATCAATATCATAAGCTGTAAAAACCCTGGTTAGGAGACCTCCAAAGGGTAGGAAATGAGTATGATGCTGTTGAAGTTTAGAAAAGATGACACGACCCCAATTAATAGCTATTTTACCAAAAATAGCATAAACAGCTTGTTGCAATTCCATCGAATACTGATCATAACTTCCTCTTTTGGGAAGAATGTTATAAGCAAGTATTCTAGCAACTAGTTTTGCAACAGGAGTTATATTTTTGCTTGTCATTGGGGGTCCTTGATTTGGTAAAAATATTTTAGATAAAATAGAAAAGTCATCAAGGATTATGTCACCTAAGTCAAGTCCTTCGTTATCATTACCTATTACTTGATTGATTCTCTCGGGTGTGAGAGATATCTTGGTATTTTTAACGGAAGAACGAATCACAACGGGTCCATCTCTTAATTGGACAACTCTCATATTTGTATAAAAGAGATAAATTAGTTGTGGGTAATAATCGGGTTGATTAACAAGAGAAAGATATTCATAGAGGCTACAATTTTGGAATAGGGGTACAAGATTAAACCTATCCAAATCGTTAAAGTTAACAAAACGACCGGGGAAAATAATAATACTACACATCAATTGCCAACGTTCTAGAAGATCCGGACTCAACAAGTATTGTGAGTAATCTTGAGAGGAACTAGCCTCATGAGAACTCTTAGATCGTTTAGGAGCCATAACAAAAGGAATTAGAAAAGATTTTACCAAAGAAAGAGAGAAAGAGCAGCACTGATTTGAGCAACAGCAACCGGATAAGTCGACTACACCTTCTTCTTAGATTAGGGTTTTGAGATTTGGGGAAAAATTGAGATCGGTAAAAGTGAAGAAGGGGGCGGTGAAAAGGGGTTTTTAACCGAAGATGGAAGGCTGAGATTTGAGAGAATAGAGATCAACAGCTACAATAAGAGGTCACGGGTGAAAAAGAGATGAGATTTTATCTCAAAAGCTGCGATGAATCGTCGCTGAAGACATTTGAACTCGCGACACTCGACTGGTAGAGTATATCAGTCGACTTAGTCGAGACGAGACTAAAATTTTTATATCTTCTGATCAGTCGACTGGTTTAAAGATCAGGCGACTGGTCAGAGAACAAAATAGGTATATATGAAAATACAGTATAGTCGACTTATTGAAAACACAGTCGACTTAACAGAAACAATTTTCAACAAATATCAATAAAATCACATATTCCTAGTTCTCTTCTTAAGGCTCTGTTTGGTTCAAAGAAGGGGAGGGGAGGGGAGGGATTTTAATGGAAGGGAGGGGAGGGAAGGGATAGGAAGGGGAGGAATTTAATAAAGACTCTGTTTGGTTCAAAGGAGGGGAGGGGAGGGAAAATAATTATCTTCTCGTTTGGTTCACAAGGGGAGGAAATGAATTTTATAATAAAATTACTTTTATACCCTTCACATGGTGATCGATATGTCCAATCGAACTAATCTTTGGGACAAGTTACTGTGTTACAGCTGTACAAAAATAAAAACTAATTTTGTTAATGCTCAAAATAATTTCAAGAATAAAAGCCTCTATAAGGCTACCACTATGGAAACTGGTTTCAAATTCACTTACATCGGCATGAAATAATGTATATATCTAAGAAACCCTCGTTCTTTTTTATTTGTGCTTTCCAGAATAACAGTTCTTATCTTTATATATATGAACTACAATTAATCACATGATGTCCTATTTGAGGTAGGGAAAAGGATGGGAGAAAGGATTGTTTCCAACCGTCAAATGCTGAACATGGCATGGACAAGAGTTCATCATATAGCAGTAGAAGGTGTCCAATGCTGAATAGATACACTTTGTTGCCATTCATGTTATTTGCTACTTTAATATAATTGTGAATACGTGATATGATTTGCGTCCTGGTCTCCGGATGTTGACCTTAAATGAGATGAGCAAGCAAGAATCTAATTCTGTACATATGAGAGTAAAGTTAGTAGTTTAATGTAATCTGAATTAGAGTGATGCTGCTTGTTAGTAGCTTAATGTAATCTGGAAACAACGAAGATATCAACGAAGATGATGTGGAGATTGAAGAGGGAAAATATCAAAGAGAACTAATTAAAAGGAAAATTTAGTCCATTCACATTAAAATATTAGCCCTATTTTCTCTCCCCTCCAAATCCCCCTACTTTTGGAGGGGAGCCAAAATTGGCTCAGGAGGGGTGTTGCACCCCCCCATTTCCCTCCCCTCCCCTCCTAAAAATTGAACCAAACAAGAAAACTTTTTAAAAACCCCTTCCCTCCCCTCCCCTTCCCTCCATTCCCCTCCAACCAAACGGACCCTAAGTTAATGAAAGTATCTTCTTTAAGGGGTTTGGTAAATATGTCTGCTACTTGTTTATCAGTAGAGATAAAGTCTAAAGATATATCTTTTTTTAAAACATGATCACGTAGAAAATGATGTCGAATATCAATATGTTTCGTACGTGAATGTTGAATCGGATTTTTAGATAGATTAATTGCACTGGTATTATCACACATAACTGAAGGTTTTTCAAATGAAATACCATAATCTAATAAAGTTTGTTTCATCCACAAGATTTGTGCACATGCCAAACTTGCAGCGATATACTCAGCTTCTGTGGTTGATAGGGATACGGAATTTTGCTTTTTACTGCACCAAGAGACTAGGGAATGTCCCAAAAAGTGACATGTACCACTAGTGCTCTTGCGATCAGTTTTACTACCAGCAAAATCAGCATCGCTATATGACAAAAGTTGAAAATTATCGGTGCGTGGATAAAATAAACCATATTCAGACGTGCCTTTAATATATCTTAAAATTCGTTTCACTGCTTTTAAATGAGACTCTTTAGGACTAGATTGATATTTAGCACATAAACATACGCTGAACATAATATCTGGTCTACTTGCGGTAATATATAAGAGTGAACCAATCATACCTCGATAGAGTTTTTGATCAACACTCTTACCTAATATATCTTTGTCAATAGTAGTAGTAGTAGCCATAGGTGTGGATTTACTACTAGTACTATCCATATTAAAACGTTTGAGTAATTCCTTTGCATGTTTTCCTTGATTAATAAATATGCCATTTGAGGACTGCTTAATTTGAAGTCCAAGGAAATAATTGAGTTCACCCATGTGACTCATCTCAAATTCGTTTTTCATGGTATTAGCAAACTCTTGACATAGATTATTATTAGTAGAACCAAAAATTATATCATCAACATATATTTGTATAATTAAGATATCATTCTTAACTCTCTTAATAAACAATGTAGTGTCTACTTTACCTATTTCAAATCCTGTTTCTAAAAGAAAAGTTTTCAGACGATCATACCAAGCACGAGGTGCTTGTTTAAGACCGTATAAAGCCTTTTTCAATTTATAAACATGATCTGGAAATTATTCATGTTCAAAACCTGGTGGTTGTTTAACATAAACATTTTCTTTAATAAACCCATTAAGGAAAGCACTTTTAACATCCATTTGATAAAGTATAAAATTCATGAAACAAGCAAAAGATAATAAAATACGAATAGATTCTAGTCTTGCAACAGAAGCATATGTTTCATCAAAATCTTTACCTTCTTCTTGATTATATCCTTGAGCAACTAATCTAGCCTTGTTCCTTACAACTTGTCCTGATTCATCTAACTTATTTTTAAATACCCATTTGGTACCAATAATAGTCTGATCAGGAGGTCGTGGAACTAAATCCCATACATCATTCTTTATAAATTGGTTTAGTTCATCTTGCATGGCATTCATCCAATATTCATTCTCACAAGCTTCTTGTATATTTTTCGGTTCAAAATCCGACAAGAATGCTGTATGAGAAATCATATTAACATGTGAATGTGTCTGAATACCATGGGAGATGTCACCAATTATTAAGTCATGAGGATGATCTTTAACTTCAACAAATGATTTTGGTAAAGTTGAAGATATCACAATAGGATCAGTCGACTTGACAGGTTTTTCAGTCGACTGCTTCACTTCAGTCGACTGGAAGTCTTTATCAGTCGACTTATCAGTTAGATTAGTTTGTTCTAAAGATTTAATCACATTATCTAAAGGTGATGAATCAATTTCATCATCTTTATTTAAAGTTGATGAAGACAGAGATTCATCGAATGTAACATGCATTGATTCTTCAATAGTCATTGTAGACTTATTGAAAATACTATATGCTTTACTCCTATTTGAGTATCCTAAAAAGATACCCTCATTAGATCTAGGATCAAATTTGTCTAAATTATCTTTTGTGTTCAGAATAAAACACTTACAACCAAATATCTTAAAGTAAGAGATTTTAGGAATTTTGTTAAAAAACAACTCATAACAAGTCTTCTTTAGCTTAGGTCTTATAAGAATTCTATTTAAAATATAACAAGCTGTAGCAACAGCTTCAGCCCAAAAGTGCTTTGGTAAATTGCTTTCAACAAGCATGGTACGTGCGCATTCTTGCAAAGTCCTATTCTTCCTTTCAACCACTCCATTTTGTGGTGAAGCTCTAGGAAATGCAAATGAATGTGTTATACCATTCTTGTTGCAATATTCTGTAAATATTTCATTCTCAAATTCTCTACCATGATCACTTCTAATAGTGACTATGGTTAGAGATCTTTGATTTTGAATACGTTTACAAAAATATGCAAATTCATCAAAAGCATCATTTTTATGTTTTAAAAAGAATGTCCAAGTGAATCTTGAAAAATCATCTACTAAAACAAATACATATCTACTTTTATTTAAAGAAGCAACTCTAGCAGGGCCAAATAAATCCATATGGATTAATTCGAGCGGCCTACTAGTAGAAATTACTTCTTTTGTTTTAAAAGTGGATTTGATTTGTTTTCCTAGTTGACATGCATCACATAACTTATCCTTTTTAAATGATAGTTTTGGCAGTCCTTTAACTAGGTTATATTTAGATAATTTTGAGAGATTCTTCATGTTCACATGTCCAAATCTTCTATGCCATAGCCAAGATTCATTGTTAGAGGCTATTAAACAAAAATCATTTGAACATTCTATTGCATTCAAACACAATTCATAAATATTATTTTTACGAAAACCTTGAAAAATAACATTTTGCATAGGAGAGTCATAAATCAAATATGCATCTTTTTCAAATACTATTTTATACCCTTTATCACATAATTGACTAATACTTAATAGATTATGCTTTAAACCACTAATTAATAATACATTTTCTATGGTTGGGTTAGAAATTTTACCGACCATGCCGATACCTATGACTTTGCCTTTGTTGTTATCTCCAAAGGTGACAGTTCCTCCATCTATGCTTTGAATGGTGGATAGCAGGTTGGCATGTCCTGTCATATGTTTTGAACACCCGCTGTCTAGTATCCAGCGTTCTTTCTTGGGTACCTATAAAAAATTCAAGGTAAATATGGTACCCTTTTTATTGGGTCCAAAACATATTAGTTTGGGGGAAACCAAACCTATGAAGAGTTTGATCTTCCTCCATAAGCAGGAATATAATTAATAGAATTACACACATTTAATACATATGAAGTAATATACGCAATTCTATCATTCTGATTTAAGCTGACTGGAACCCATACAAACTTGTTCTGTCCAGTCGACTTGACAGTGTCCTTCAGTCGACTTATAGTGTGAGTCAGTCGACTGTATGATACACTAGGTCGACTTATATGAGGTTTTGATCTCGTTGAATAAGATTCAATTCCTCTGGACAGATGACTGGTAGAATGGTTCAGTCGACTTAACCGAACATTAGACTTGCTTTTATCACTAACATTTACAGCCTTAGGCTTTTCAAAAAATTCATACAACTTGTGTGTAACACTAGAAATAGATGCTGATTTATTTCTACTAGTGTTTTTAACAGGAGATTCTTTTATAGAAGAATTTTTAAAACCGAGACCATATTTTTGACTAGATTTTACTTGATGATGAAGGACATCATTTAAATTCTCTTTACCTTTGTTAAATTTAGATACGTTCTTTGATATCTCTTCATAATTTTTTTTGAGAGATTCAAGATCAGTATCTAAACTTGCAATGCGAGAATTTAAAGATTTCACTTCCTTATCAAGGTTAAGATTTTCTTGAGAAAGTGTTTGATTCACTTTCTCTAGATTCTTAACTCTAATCTTTTCTTTCTTTAACTCTTGAAATATTTCATTAAAGGCATCAAGTAAATCTTCTGAATCGGAGTTATTACTTACATGATCTTGTGAAGCCATGAAGCACATATTTGCCACTTCATTGTTTTCATCCGTTTCTTCTTCGGAAGAGGAATCACTATCATCCCATGTAGCTTGATAGGCCTTCTTGTTCTTGGCAAATTTATTCTTTAAGTATTTGTCCTTCTTGAAGTTGGATGTTTTTCCCTTGTTCTTTGCATTTTCTAGGGGATAATCCTTTTTCATGTGACCGGTTTTATTGCACCTGAAACATGTAGGAGGGTCATTAGAATCTCTATTTTTAGAATTAAACTTACCCTTCTTTAAGAATTTTTTGAATCTTCGAGTGAACATTGCTATCTCCTCTTCATCTTCTTCCTCATCTTCTGAGTCTGTCATGGCTTTAAAAGCCAATGATTTCTTCTTTGCTTGGTGTGATTCTGTATCCTTCTTTCGATCTTCAAGTTGGACCTCGTATGCCATGAGATTGCCCACAAGATTCTCAAGAGAAAGTTGTGACAAATCATTTGCTTCTTCTATTACCGTGGTCTTCTTCTTCCATTCTGGAGTGAGTGCACGTAAGACTTTTCTAACCATCTCTGCTTGAGTGTAAGTCTTTCCAAGTGCCACAAGAGAGTTTGTGATATCAGTAAATCTGGTGATCATCTCGGATACGGTTTCATTGTCCTTCATTCTAAACATCTCAAACCTGTGAACAAGAACAGAAATTTTAGACTCCTTAACTTTATTTGTCCCTTCATGTGTTACCTCGAGTGTATGCCAGATTTGATGTGCGGTTGTAGCATTTGATACTCGGTTGAACTCTTCCTTTGTGAGTGCACAAAATAATGCATTCATTGCTTTGGCATTGTTCATAGTTTGGTTCTTTTGATCATCATTCCATTGTGCATATGGAATGGTAGGGGCAGTGAATTCCGTCTCCGTCATGTGCCATATTTCGTAGTTGATTGATTAGAGGTAGATTCTCATTCGGCACTTCCAATAATTGTAGTTCGTTCCATTGAATGGCGGTGGTCGTTGTGTAGATTGGCCTTCATTGTATTGATTAGTATTTGAAGTAGTTGCCATAGCCTGTAACCTTGCTCTGATACCAATTGTTGGATCCTGTAGGCGAAGCAACAAACACTAGAGGGGGGGGGGGGTGAATAGTGTTAATTAAAAAAACTGCGAAATAAATAAAATTTTCTTCGGTGCAGTCGACTTAGTTATGAACCAGTCGACTGATATGTTCAAATAAAAGAGAATATAACAACTCTGTGCAGTCGACTTAAAGATGATACAGGCGACTGAAGGCACAGTGAATTTACAACTTCTACAAGACTGACCAGTCGACTGATAGTGCAAGGAGCCGACTGTCTAGACAAGTTTTACAGAACTTAAGAAAACAAAAGTAAATGTAAGATCAAGACAACCAATCACAGAGTACACAAGATATATCCTGGTTCGGTCCTTCCGACCTACATCCAGTCCCCAAGCAACCCACTTGAGATTTCCACTATTCTTGAAAAACAAGTTTACAAGAATACCCTACGGCGTTAAGACAACAACCTTGTATAACCCGTAGACCTTTCTCTCAACTAGAGAAAGCAGACCCACTCTACTACCGAGAGTGAACGACCGACTCTACACCCTAGAGTCTAAACCACTCTCCAACCGAGAGCAAAAAGAAACAAGAAAAACTTTACAGTCAACCTATAGCCTTGTTGGTGTATTGTGTTGTTGCACGTGGCTAAAATAAGGTCGACTTCTATACCCAGTCCAGAACGAAATCGTTGTTATACTGGACTGAGTGTAGAGAACCACAGATTTTGAACTTGAAAGCTTTTTCTCACTTTTCACTTAAAATTTCTCAAAGAATGCTCGGATCTTAGAAAAGTATGTTGAGATCTTTTCAGTGAGATCTGAACTCTATTTATAGAGTTAGATCTCCTGGACGTTGGGAGACAGTTATTCCAACTTTCAACCAACGGATCTTAAAGCTTTTGATTTTGAAAATTCGATTTGAAAACAGAAAACGGTCAAAAGCACTCGAACAGTCGACTGGGTTGCCATATGAGTCGACTGGTCAGAGTTTGAATAAATTTAAACAGTTTTGTACTGTCAGTCGACTGCCAGAGGTATCAGTCGACTGGTACTCAACAGTTAAATTATATCAAACTATTTTGACTCTTTTGTTGTTTTTGAAAAACACACATTTATGAAATAGTGAGTGTATGTGTGTGTGACAAGGCTTTACAATCATACTAAGACTCAACAAAAGTAAAAAATACAATGTTTACAAGACATAACAATTTGACCTATTTGAGCTTGAGTCTTGAGTCTTGAGTCTTGAGTCTTGAGTGAAGCTTTGGCCATTGTCTTTTATCTGGGGCTTTTATGCTTGATCATTTGTTCAGCTGTATAATAGTAGGTCCTTTGTGTATAGCACCTGTAAATTTAGCATTGATACATGTGCAGTGTGTTGTGATCATCAAAATCAAGAATCAACATATTCTTGGGCTCCATTCTCTAAAATTGTTGCTCACCATGTCCTTCTGGTATCACTCCTTCGGTACCTGTAAACTCATGATCTAAAAATAGAGAAATAATGTCCGTTAGAGCAAGTCACAGACAGCAAGTAGCAGGAAAACAGAGAACAATAAAAAGCATAGTATATCAAGAATGAAGGACCGGATCAAAGTCAACAACAAAATCAAGGATTGGCAATAATGTCAAGGGTCTATATTCAATTATGCGATAATCAATAGTTACAATTCATGATCAATGAATGACAATAAACGGATCAAGCATGCAATATCGATTTAGCGTTGTTATTCATTTTATTAACCTATCTAATGCACGTAATACTGTGTCTCATACCACAGGTTCGATGCATGCAAACAAGTGAACGTTTTGGACTGTGATGATGAACTCAGCAGATCATGTACACGGTGTCGATAAAAAATAATTAACAATCGATACTCCACCTTCCAATCAATCAATGTAAACAATAAGGGCTTTACCGAGTACAGTCTCTGATTGTTCACTACCAAGTCAACCCATAATACCCCGGCTTGTTAATATTTTATTTCATCCTACGTGTGCATGCAAGAAGATGTCAAGGTTGTGTAATGCTAGGTGTGGCTAATTCTACTTATTACAGGCAAGGCAAGAAGCATTTATACTAAATCAATGCAAATCGTACAATCTGGACAGCAGGATGTTACTGTACAAAAACGGGTATTCCCGCTACTCGAGGAAGGAAAACCTGGATCTGTCAGAAGTTCTAGCAACTAGACTCTCTTCCGTTCCAGCGCATGTACACACGATATATAAAAATCACAAAAAGTGGGTTCAAATTCTCATTCATTACATATTTTACGTTCAGGTAACAGATGATGGATTATGTTTTCATATGTGTATCGGGTCTGAAACTTATCAATTAATTCCACAAAAATTCAGGGTGATTCCTATGCATGTCTAGTCTCAGCCAAATTAATTTTACATTTTAAGTTTACTACTAACATGTTCTTTTCATTAACAAATCAGGGTGATACACATATAATTGCGAATCTGAAATCCAGACCTAGCAGTACTAAAAATTAGATATATAGAAGATTATATATCGAAATTCAATTCGTCGAATGTTCTGGAAAGTAGACTCATGGAGCTACAATTCATGTTTACAAAGTTCCTTCAAATTACTACAGAAATAGGTTCGAAAGTTTGATGCAAGAAAAGGCAGACAGCATGCCACAAAATAATTTAACATAAATTGACAATAATTTCATCACACAAGCATGCAATATCATGGTAATTAATTAACACAAGTTCTATTTAGTTATTAGCATGAGGTTTCAACATTAACGACACTTTTACAATCATGGCAATTTATTCATGAAAATCATATTTAATTGAAAACATCCTAAACATCAATCAATTCTATAACATAGATCTAATTGTTTTCATGTCTTACGTGCATATGCAATGTGCAACAGGGACTAAGGTTTGAGTCAAAGATAATGACACGAAAAGAGATTTATCATTTGGTTTCGCCGAATCTGTGATAAACTCTTGAACAAAAACAAATACATATATGAATATGGAAATATGAGCTACTTGCGAGAAACAAAGAAAATTCTTGAACACAAACAATAACGGGGTTCAAGAAGACTTGCCTTTATATGATTAGTCTGAATATAATAGAATAACGGGATTAGGATCCCGACGGCGACACGTAAAACTCACGTACAACCAACACACGTGCAAACACGTGCAAAGCAACACCCAGCAAGAACCACAACAGCAACAACGGCTCAACAACGGCTCAACAATGGCAGCAACGGATCAAGCCGAACAGCAAATAACAAATCACCCCCACAACAGCAAACAACGGCTATGTGCGGCGCTCGACGGCTTTGGTTCGACTTCGACGACGGCGGCGGTGCAGCCAAGGGTGGCGATGGGTGCAGTCGGAGTGGGTTTCGGTGAGACGAAACAAAGGAGAAGGAGATGCGGGGTGGTCGCTGGTGTTGGGTTGTTGGGTGCAGGCGGCGAAGACGAGGAGAGGGGTGATCAGAGAGGATGACAGAGGGGGCTACGAGGTGGTGGTGGACTGCGGCGCTGGGGGCGCGAGGAGGAAGACAATGGGTTCGGGTTTAGGATTAGAGCGGGGAAGGAGAAGAGCTGCGGGATGATTAGAAGAGTGATTAAGGTTAAGATACTTAGGGTTAGGGCCTTAGGGGTAAACAGGGTTAGTATATATAGAGTATTATGATGGGTTATTGGGTAGCGGGTTAATGGGTTGAGATTAAGAAAGGGCTATAGGTTTGGGTTTTGGGTTTAAATCCAGTAGGAAAAAAGAATAAATAAATAATAAAAATAGGATTAATAAATAGACTAATTGGGGATATCAATACAAAAAATTTGAATATAATGAACAACAAAATCTTCAGCAGAAAAATTAAATAGATTGGGAGACAAAAATTGCGTCGAAAGCAAATAATAAATTCTATTATTAGATAATCAAATTACAGAGGTTCAGAAGAGACAATGAAAATACAATAAATAATAATACCATGAATAACTGAAAACAGGGGTTACAGTTAGAGATGATGAAAGAAAGAAAAAGTAATAAGGGACATAAAACATATATAAGCAAAGGGTAAGTACCAAGGAAGGGTTTAATACCAGAAAAATTCACGCCATCTATATCATAATTTTATTTGCAGCACTTAGCCTTCTGATTTGGTATGGTGACGTACTAGACTATATAGACTCCTGTCCAAGATCTAATAGAAATTCTAAGAACAAAAGAAATATATATAAAAATAGCATTAAAAGATTTAGAGTTAGACAGAATATTTTCTTAATATAAATATTAAGAAACTGATACTTCTTAAGAAAATTTAACGCTACCCCCTCCCTTTTTTGGATAACTTCTTAGGAAGAAAATTGGGTAACTTTTTAAAAGAAAGTCAATTAGAGATGATTGACAAGTAGCACACTGCAAGTTATAGGGAACTAAAAGTGCAACTGTTCCTTTTGTTTTTTTTTTTCTTTTCTTTTTTTTGAAAAAGAAAGAAAGAAAAAAAAGAGTTCAATTGTGCAATTAATTTTATGCAGATCGACATAACATTTTCTTCAGAAATCTATATATGCTAATAATTAAATAATCAACGGTGGACAAACGAAAGCTTGTTAATTGTACTTCGTGAACAAGTTATTTCCCTCAGTCTGAAGTCAGAAGGAGCGACTTCTCATAACCGGAATAAACCTTAATTTCCGGATTAAAGAAATTGGTCGCTTGCTTAAAATTTGGTGGTCTTCGCATTTCTTCTTTTGTATAATGAAGCAAAGTTAAGTGGTTATATTTTTTAACGGTTATTGTTATTAATATATTATACTAGCTCGCTTCTTCCAGATCTCAGGCACAAAATAGTATTTTCATCGTAAAGCAAATTATTGTCTGCACTGTCACTTATATTGGCCATGAAATAATTTAAGCTTGTTGGGCCTATTCTAATTAATATAGCAATAAGGTGTAAAGTGCAAACAAAAAATCAGTAGATGCATCTTGTAGACGATTCAGTGACCAAACTAGAAATTGTACTAGGGAAGTAATTCTTGTTAGGCAAATTGGGCAGAATTGAGGCTTCTATACAGGGCCGGCCCTAGGGATGGCGAACGGGTCGAACGGGCCGGGCCGGGCCTAACCCGTACAGGTTGGCACGTATATTGGGCGGGCTCGGACCGGTTTGGCCACTTATCCGGGCCGGGCCCAAATTTGATTTGGGTGGCCCCCCCAACCCGTGAACCCTTTAGGGTTCAATCCGGGTCGGGTCGGGTCGACCCGCGGGTTGGCCCGTTTATATAGGTAGATTTTTAATTTTTTTTTGCACCTTAAAATAATAATAATAATAATAATTCTAAGTAAGTAATAATACTAATAAACATTAAAAATCGTAATAATAATAATAAGATTGAAAGAGTGAAATTGGCAACAAATTTTGAAATATTATTCATATGAATTTAAGTTATACAATTTTCACAATTTCTAATGAAATGAAGAATTCAATTCACAAATAAGTTTTATACAATAACATATTTCTTATATACAATTTTAATTGACTACAATTTTTCTAATTTAACATAACAAGCAAAGCTATTGTTGTTGTTGTTGTTGTTGTTCTTCCGGCGAGTTGCTCCCACTTATGGACATTGATAGTGCTTTCCCTTGTATCCTATCTTCAGCCTTCAACCAGTCTTCTGTGCAAACGAGAATCTCTAATGTGTCGGGCTTCATGTGTTCCTGTAATCAGTTAGAACCCTGCCACTTGAAGAAAATGCACTCTCAGAAGCAACTGTAGAGACAGGAGGAGTTGGTAAATCTTCAGCCATAAATGACAAAATACTAAAAGTGTGTTCATGGTCTTTCCACCATTGTAAAATATCTAGTGGAGAAGTAGAAGGCTCAGAATCTTGTTGGTTATACCAATTTAATTCATTTGGTTGATTAGTCCTAGGTTTTTTTGATTGAATTTGTTCAAGTAAATTAAATGTTCTATCACCAAATCTACTTTTACCCTTACCTTTAGAAGTACCAGAAGAAAAACTAACTACAGAAGTTGAACTACTAGAAGCAAAACGTCTATCATAATAATCATACAAGTTATTTAACGTAGATTCAAACTGAACTAAAAAAGTAGCGCAATCTTCTACTAATTCTACATTTTTCCAAGTAATGCAAAAAACATTTCAATCAAACTCTTCGTACCTTCTAATTTGATACGAGGATCCATAACGGCAGCAACACAAATCAACATAGGAGGAGGAAAATAATACTTCAAAAAAATTTTGAATGCAGGTTTTACAATCTCACCAACAAAAGTATCATTTAACATTTTGTTAAATGTTTGCATCATGCTAACTAATTCAATAAAAATGCTACTAGAAGTAGATTCATATGTTTTTGAAAATTTTAAAGTTGTGGTTTTAAAAGGTTCTAAAAATTTCAACAAAGATTCGGCAAAAAACCAATCGGGGGGAGTCATTTCAAAATTGTGCATATTTTTTGCAATACAAAAATTATTTACAACTGCTTTATATTCAGTAACAACATTTAGTAAATCAAAAGTAGAATTCCATCGGTGTCTAACATCCTTTGGAAATCTTCTAAAAGGAACATTTCTAACCCTACACCAAGCTTTCCATTCTTGTAAAATACTTGGACTTAATGCAATGAAATGTACACAATTTCTAATTTTAACTATATATGAATCGGCTATTTTTAATGCATCTTGAACACATAATTTATAATATGACATGCACATCTAACATGAAAAATATTGTCAGATGGAGGATTTAATACGGATTTTAAAGTAGTAATTGCTACATTGTTGTTAAATGCATTATCAAAACTAATACACATAATTTTATCGCGAATATGGAAAACATCACAAATTTTTATAATACGATTTGTTATTTCAGCGCCACTATGGGGATATGGCAACGCCGCAAGTGATATGATTCTTTTTTGAAGAATCCAATCATTGTCGATCCAATGACAGGTTATTCCCATCATTGGAATATTGTTGATACCCGTCCAACAATCCGAAGTTAAACTAACCCTACAAGTTAAACTCCATAAAATTGCAATCAAAGCATCCTTCATTTCCATGTACACTTTAAAACAATCCGATTTGCAAGTATTTCTCAGAATTCTTTTAAAATGAGGGTTTAAGGCCGTTTGATTAAAATTTTCCAAGTTCCTACTCTCGGGATAGGAAAATGGCAACTCTTCCTTAATGACTAATCGGGCCATTTCCCGACGAACAAGATCGGGATCATAAGGGTGGCTATCAACTAGACCGGTCCTAGGGATGATTTTTTATTGGCCTTGTAGTTCAGCAAGAAGGTCTTTATGGTTATGTTGGATGTGCCTACTAATTGTACCGGTGCCGTCACCCCTCTTGAATTTGTATGTTTTACCACGTATTTTACAAACTTTCAAACCTATACCCGGAGTATGTTCATCAGGGATATAATCGTAAAACTTATGCCAATCACTAGTTTCTCCTCCACTTTTCCTACTACTACGGGGTTGTGTGGTTTCGGTTGGTTGTTGTTCTTCTTCTTCTTCTTCCAATTGTATGTCACCTACAACCTCGTCGTATGTACCCCATTGTTGGGTAGGAGGATCATGGTATTCTTGGGCGGGCTCACTAAATGGGACAATTGGTGGCCTACGGGAAGAGGAGGAGGAATCTTGTCCGCTACAACCGCTACCGCGTGATCTAGACATAATATAGTAATGTGCTATAGTATGTAAAAAAAAATATACAATGTAGGAACGGTGAATTATAAAAAAAAATCTAAAAAACAAGAGGGTTGAGATAGAGAAAATCAAAAATCCAACAATAATTTTAACTACAACGCAAAAAAAATATAACGAGAGAGGTATGAAATTTTGATACCGTTCACCGTGGAATACGTGTATGTAAAAAAAACCATGAAAATAAGAATAAAATAGAACTAGAATGAAGCGCTTTACCGATTCTGCAATTGAAGAGTTGAGGAGAGCTTGAAGGAGATTTGACAAGGGTTGAAGAGAGTTGAAGACGTTGAAGACGTTGAATTTTGATTTCGATACGATCGAAAATTGATCGTGTATATGCCTCGTTGTAGACTTGCTTGTTAAATACTACAATTGTTGAAAATTTCTTTAGAAATGATGTATAATAGTAGAAAGAGTAAGAGAGTAAGGTGTGATTTTTTAGGAGATTTTTGAAGGTATTTATAGGCTCAAAATGTGGAAAAAAAATCAAAGAAAAACAAAAAAAAGCCAAAAAAACGGCTAAAATAGCCGTTAACAACGGCTCTGATTCGCCAACGGACCGTTCCACCCGCGGGTCAACGGTCGACCCGTAACGGGTCGAACGTTCGACCCGTAACGGGTCGAACGTTCGACCCGTACGGGTCCAACGGGTCGTAACCCGCGGGTCGACCCGCGGGTTGGAGCGTTTTTAACGGGTTCGCAGGACGGGTTACACGGGTTGAATTCGCGTTTTCTTCGACCCAGGTCGACCCGTTACTGTACACGGGTTCGACCCGAACCCGCCAACTTCTTAACCGGGCCGGGTTCGTGGGCCGGGTCGCGGGTGGGTCGCCGGTTGACCCGGCCCAGTTGCCATCCCTAGCCGGCCCTGAGCTTACGGGGCACCCCAGACGAAACTTCCACAAAAATAAAATTTGGGATCTCTAAAAAAACATACAAATTGTAATTTTAACTTTACTAGTAGTTTAATAGTTTACACGTGCGATGCACGTCTTAATAAATATAGTTTTTTAAAAGTAAAAATTCATATGTAGTCTGAATTTGATGTAAAACCTCATTTATAATAGTTATGCACGGGTTGGTAGATGGACAAATTACACTAAGGCCTTCTCCCATTATAGTAGTAGAGATTTATAATGGTTATGCACGTGCGTTGCACGGGTTGGTAGATGGACAAATTACACTAAGGCCTTCTCCCATTATAGTAGTAGAGATGTACAAAATACGTATGTGTAAGTACAAGGGAAAATTTTTTGGAACCCCTAAAAAAATGCAAAAACCAGGGGCCCGAGGTAGCACATAATAATTGTGATAGGATGACATGTTACACACATCATTTGAACCCCGTTTACTCCTACCCACCCATCCGATGTCAATGAAACTCTAGTGTTTAGTGATCTTAGTGTTGCTATCAAAAAATCCTTACTCTCATTGTAAACTAACTTACAATCACTCTTAACAACATTCCTAGCAATTTTTTTAAAATGGGGGTTGAAGGTGTCTTGTACAAAATCCTCTACATATTTTTGTTCACCAAATGAATATGGCAATTCACCCCTAATAACTAATTTTGCGATTCCCTTACGAACGTGTTCGTGATCATATGTATGACTATCTACTTGACCGGTTTTAGGATGTATTTTTTGTTGTGTGAGGTTATCTTCCGAAAATTGTGGTTGACATTTATTTAAGTGACGTTGAAGTGTACCCGTACCCGATCCTACTTTAAACTTATATGGGGTTTGGCACTTCTTACATATTTTAAGTCCTACACTCTTATCATTTTGTGAAGGGACAAAATTGAAAAAATTGTGTACTTCCGAAGTAGTCCCTCTAGTTTTCTTTGAGTTAAGAGAAGGACCTTGTTCCGATGGTTGTGGTTCTACATGATCTTCTATTTCTATAGGATTTGAGCGTGTTTCATTCAAATCGGGAAAACTATCATAATTAATAAATGTGTCTTCACTATCTATATATTGGTTAGGAATGGAAGGAATGTGATGACTAGTAGATTCTTGACTACTATGCCTACCACCACCGCGTGATCGATTAGAGGCCATTTAACTATGAAAAAATAAAAATGAAGTAGTGAGTGAGTAGTGTATGTTTCTTCTACCACTTTACCTAAATTTAAAATAAAATCTAAAAAAAATGAGAGAAAGATAATCAAGAAAACACAAATTATATGACAATAAAGAAGTAGTATGCTATGTTAATTCTACAAATTAAAATTATACTAAAATGAGTAGTGTATGTTTCTTTTAACACTTTACCAAAATTAAAAATAAAATCTAAAAAAATGAGAGAAAGAAGATCAAGAAAACACAAATTATATGACAATAAAGAAGTTGTATGATATGTTAATTCTAAAAATTAAAATTATACTAAAATGAGTAGTGTATGTTTCTTTTACCACTTTACCAAAATTAAAAAGAAAATCTAAAAAAATGAGAGAAAGAAGATCAAGAAAACACAAATTATATGACAATAAAGAAGTAGTATGATATGTTAATTCTACAAATTAAAATTATACTAAAATACCGTAAGAAAGTTGAGACTTGAGTTGTTGTTGTAGAGAAAGATGAGACTTGAGTTGTTGTTGTTGAATGAGTTGATCACTTTGATTGTTGTTGATTGCCCTCCTTCAAATTTGAACTTGATCTCTTGAAAGATTGTTGAAAAAATAGTAGAGAGAAAGATAGTTGAGTGAATTGGTGAAGAGAAATGAAAGGAATGGTGTTTGTTGTATTTATAGAAAATGTAATTTTTTTGATTTCCTAAAGTACCCCCCAAAACTAGCCATTATAAATCCGTTGGGGGGTATTTTGGTAATTTAAATTTTTTTTTAAAAATTTTCTGAAAAAAAAAAACAGACCCAACGGTCGGCCCGGCCCGGCCCGAGCCCGCACGGGCCGGTTCAACCGGTCCCGGTCCACTAGCAGGCCGGACTAGACCGGGCTGCCTTGGGATTTTTGAGGACCGGACCTGAACCACTAATATGGGGACCGGTTCAAGGGCTAGACCGGGTTTAAGGGGGGCCCGGCTGGGCCAGTCCGGTCCCGGGCCAGCCCGCCCCCGATGCCATCCCTATGTTGGACATGTAATTCAATTAGCTCTTTCAAGCTTGTATGAAAATCTTGGACTTTATTTTTTTTTTTTTTTGGAAGGTAAATATAGAATATAACCACCCTGTTTAATTAATAAGAAGTTAACAAAACTAATCTTCAACTTTTGTTGCCATTAGTGTTCATCCGAAGAGCAAATATTTGAACCTATGTTTACAAACACAAGGTCATTGTCGTATAAAGAGTCCAATGCACACATAGTTTATTAACATTAATACGATTAGTAGAGAATAATATGTTATATTAAGCTCCATTCTCTCAAATGCTACTTGCAAGAAACTTCGTCTTCCGATCTTTGCTATTTTGAAATATCATGATCTTAAACAAATCTATAACTCCAATTTATTGAACTGGATCTAGATATCCGCATTCTATACATTTTCTGGGTGATCTGCCGCAAATCAACAAGTTTATATCAAACTTTACCAGGTACCAAATGCCTGCCAAAAATAGACGTCTGGCTCCACCAAGATTAGTTTTTGTTCACAAGAAAAGACAGTTACACATTATTTTTGCGTTGCAGTATATTCTTGGTGGAATTTTCCTTAAGAGTACATGTCTCAGTCAAAAATTCAGAACTAAAGGTAATTTTCCTAGATTACATCACTCAAGCTATAAATTAGGTGGTGAAGGAACTCCTATTTGCTACCTAAATGTGGGGCAGGAACATTTGCATAAACACTGCAACTCATCTTTCATGCTTTTGCTGTCGCTCTTGGATGACAGGTCGATGTTGTCAGTGTTCTCACTTCTTACTGCTGGTGTTGGTTTCGGAAGCTTAAAAGGGATTGCTGCGTTCTTCTTTAGGAACTTGTAGAATGCCACAACAGTACGATCTGTGTCAACCGTAATCTGAAAGAAAAGGTAAACATCGCAGGAGTCACACAATATGGCCTTTGAACAGTAATTCAGAGCCTGATCTACTAGCACAAACTGAGGAGAAGATAATGAATTAAACGAGGAAGTCATCAGAATGTGAAACCAACAAATGCACTACTTACAGGATCAAAGCTCTTGTTCCCTGCCGGAAAGAAGAGGATTGTCGGGAAGCCATCAGACTGGGGCATCGAAAGAAAATTTCAGTCTCAGAATCATATGAAATATAAGAAAATTACACATCAGATAATGAACGTGAAGGCTACTGTACATTTTTAAAAATGGTTCAGATATACGGCTCTAGATGTATGTTTTATAATGCCTGCTGACTCAAGGAATAGAATGCACTAGATCATCAACGAAATAACAGAAGTATTTATGAAATTGTAACATTATGATATAGCCAGTGTTCCCAACCATGTTTAAATTCCTACATTTCAATTAATTTAGTGCTTCATAGGATCCTCTTTCATGCCTTCCAACCTTTCAAGCATTTCTTTTCCTTGATCCACTGTCTTAATTGTCTTACATCTCTGATTAATAATTGTAAATTTGCATTACGAGACAATTAACAATATATTTCACTAATATCCTTAAAAAATAATGAATAGTGCATTTTAATTCTGAAACTTCACTAATATCCATTAAAAATAAATCAATATAGCCAAAACCTCAAATATCATTTCCTAATGAGTACTCACTTTCACATAGTTAGGATAAGAATGGATAAGCTTACACATGTATATCTCACCTTGCCATGGACTCTGATTAGGCTCCACAATAGCTAAAGCAATCTACAAAATTGCCAAGCCCAGCCTAGGTCTCAGCTTCTTGCACAAGACAGGGAATCTAAGACTGAACCCAACTCTTCCAATATGAACTCTTACTTTTTACGCAGGGTTGTGAATAAGTTAGTTTGTCTTAGACTTAATAGGCTCCGTATAGATTCTAGCAATCTACAAACCGCAAAGCCTTAAACTTAGAATGTAAGCTAGTGGAGCTACCTCGACCACCTTCAGATAGATAATGCTAAATTTTTCTTATGCTACTTGCTTCAAAAATACTAAAGCTAAACTAATACGAATTCTGTCGTCACAATAACTTCTTAGCTTAGTGGTCACTGCTACTTGAAAATTTAACAAATGATGCTACATGTAGCAAGACGCTACTTTTGAAGGAAATTTTACATACCAAGTGAAATTGATGAAAATGTAGCCAGCTTGATACCTATGGTCCAAACTACAACCAATCTAAGCACAAAATATGTGCATGAAATTCAAACCAGGCTTGACCAGGTTCGAGGACCATGATGTTCCGCTAAGTTAAAACCCTTACCTTGAGTAGTATAGGTTCTGAAAAGCTATAGAATACCTTGGCCCGAGGGTGCTCATTTGTGGTACCATCTATCTTTGCTATGACAAGGGACTCAACACCACGTAGATGCTTAGCAATAATGTTGTAAATTGGTTCCAGTGCTTGGCAGTGCTCACACCATGGTGCATAAATCTGGATGAGAACCTAGTATCAAATTATCTTGCATAAAGAAGAAACATAAACAAGAAGGCTGGCTTCATAACTGTAGAAGAATCTATTACCAAAAAAAACAAAAAAACAAAAAGCTGTAGAATAATCACTAGCCTCAAGAAGAACATCCTTGGATTCATCCAAGACAATCTCATCAAAGTTATTCCCGACAACAATTTTCACATCGCCATCGTTCTGTGCAAGTCATATCAAATAGTTGAGTGATTCAGAGAAATTAAGACAAAAGTAAAAGTAATAGTAGTAGGATTTACTAACTCACAGACACAGGTATTGGATCTGATTTGTAGAATGGTCTAAGCTTATCTTCTAAGAAGCCCTGTGCAAATGCCTGAAAGAAGAGTATAATATATAAATTGGAGAAGTTTCTCGGTCTTCAAACTGTAACGAGTACAAAGATCATTAGTGTGGTTTATATAATAATCAAATGTTGTAGGTTATTGTGTGAATTTTCTTCACTGTCAATCAAATATTTATAAGTTACCACACTTTGGTAATGTTAGTCGGATGGGCTCAATTGGGCCCATCCCTTCTCTTAGTGAGGCCGGCCAACCCCTAAGGTTCATGATGACATGAATCTCCAAAGATTCATGATGAGATGTTTTTCCTTGTGAAGAGATTATGCACCCTCTCTTATTGATGAAATTATTGGGAGGCATTGGATCTATTAGGAATAGATCCTACCGTTAGATTAGATCTCCCTTGCCTCCCTATACATAGATGGGTGGAGGCAAGGATTGAGGTACAAGCCATATGACTAATGACGCTATATGCAATATTCTATTGAAATAATTGAGAGATTGATCCCCATACAATCTCCTCCCAGTTTCTCTTGAAAGAGAAAGGAGTTCTCGTTCTAGCTCTCTACCATTCACCACTTGAAGTTCACAGGGGGGAGGGCTTGTATTTCGAAGGGGGGGCTACTAATCATTGACACATGAATAACAGGAGATATAGAGGGTTTAGCAAGTTACTAGCATGCTACACATTTTTTTACGAGGGATATGTTAAATGAAAGAGATTGTACTAGGTACATCTATTCTTACATGACACATTGTGTGGACCTAAAGATGCAGAACTCACATATAGTTCTAGATAATAAGGCTCCGTAAAATTATTTTTCTACTTTGATGAATTCAAAAAACTTATTTTGGCATTGGTCACCTTCTTCATTTCTTTGTTTCGATGTAGACAATTTCTTCCTTTTCCCTATGTTGCAAGTATGGTGCAAACCATGGGGTTTGGCACCCGAGAAATTGATTACGTTGGCGCAAGGGAGCGACTAGGCTAGTTGGAGCTAACCTGGAGGTCAACTAGGTAAAGTAGTCCATGCAGTATGTGAACTAGTCTAGCGGACAGAACATCTAGGAACCAACTTGAGAAGCGGTACATGCCTATTCCCGTATATTGAGTACACTTGAATATCTGTGGACCCACAAGCACTCAGTCACGTAAAATTTGTTGATGATTACACATTATACAGGTCAAGTCTATTTGATTGCTCACAAGTATGGTGTACTAGAATATTTTCATAGTTTCATTCTTGAAGTTGAGAATCAACTAGACCGGAAAGTGAAGGTTCTTAAAACTAAATGTGGACATTCATCTGGGCAGTTCAAGGAACTCTGTGTAGTAAAAGGCGATTTACACAATTGACGACACTCACACTCAGCAATAGGAATCGAATGTTGATAAAAATGGCTAGGCTGATGATGGTTTGTGCTAATTTGCCTCCTAACTTGGGCATATGCATTGTTAACCGCTACCTACATCCTTAATCACATGTCGAGTAAGTTAGTAGCCACAACTCCTTTATGAGTTACGCACTAGGGGGATTCCCATCTTAGTCACCTGCGCTCATGCGGAGCTGCACGGTTTGTGCGCATATTAGCTCCACAAGTGGGGAAGCTGAACCCAAGAAGCATGAAGGGTATCTTTATAAGGTATTATGAACACTCTAAAGGATCTGTGATGGAATGCAAACAACTGAATGACAAGCTGACATACATTGTGTCTCACAATGAAGCGTTCATCGAGGATGAATATCACGGCAGTGGAATGTAAGAAAACCAACTTTGGGAGATGGATCCAGAGGAGGAAAGTACGTAGGCTCTTGGCGAAGGGGGCATATAGGCCCAGCCGATAATCGCCGTGAACCATGCATTTTATCGCAATTAAAGAGATTCTCCATTTTGCATAATAGGGAAGTTGCTTCGAACAGTGGGAACACTCCTATAAAAAATAAGGATGAGTAAGCTATTCCAATTAAGTGGGAGCACCCCTGCAAATAACTTTATAGAAAATACTCTAATGGAGAGTGTCCCTACGGTTCTTGCTCCTAGTGGCAGCACAACCCTAATGGATGAAAATAGTCGGCAAAGGAAACACAAGTCTTCTAAGGTTGAAACCTAATCATTCCTTAATGAAAGTGAAGCCAACAAAGAGTAACACCTCGTAAGCAGCAGGTTAATGAGGAGGCTTTCGTGCGCTCCAGAAGAAGACAATGGGCTGAGAATATTGATTTCGGAATGCTCTTGTTTCTCCTGCTACAAACAAGTGGAAAAGTTAATATGAAGGAAGAGATAGATTTTATGGCAAAGAATCAAAATTGTGAGTGGATTGTTTTTCTCGTTATACACAAGGACTTCGGGAACAGGGTTCTCAAGATCATGCATAGAGCGGATGGCTCAATCGACAAGTATGCTTGACTCATGGCGAAAGAGTTCACCCTATAAGATGTTGCGAACCATGATGATATTCTCCCTAGTGGCGAGAATTTTACTCACTCTCCTTAACCCAGTTTTTGTTGCACGTCTCAATTTGGAACTCCAAGAGAAGCTCCCAATAGTGGTAGCACTCTTATAAAGGCTCAAGATGAGTAAGCTACTCATTTAGAAGAAGCATTCCTATAGTAACACATCAATATTAATGGTACATTTCTCGATAGAGACCTAGACAAATTGACCTATTGGGGTCACCCCGTAGTCTTTGAGGTAGACAAGCTTGAGCGCAAACTATGCTAGCTTAAGCAAAGAATCTATCACCTTAGACAACAGTCTAGACAATGGTAATCGTTTCCCACCAATGTGAAATTGGATTTGTGATTGTAAGACGTCATCTTGAAAATTGGCTTGTGTCCTTCGTCGCACCACAATTGGGTTGATTTTGCCATGACCAAAGAAAACCGCTACATGTACAGGAGAATGTCCAATCTTGAGTTTGTGTGATAAGGTGAACTAGGAATGAAAAAAGGGATTGTCACCACTACAATGTGGTAGTCTTTCATCTTTGAGATGGAGGAAAGTGACAACGCATGTCTCCATAGGGAGAAGGCAAGGACATTGGACACCCCTTCTAAGAAAAGTTGCCCTAAGATGTGGTGAGTGCCCGAGGAATAGAATGATCTAGTAAAGAGATAATTGAATTCCACGTGCAAAGAGAGCGATTGAAGAGTCTGGTGTTTGCATGGTTGCACACTTGGCTGGATCTGCTTGAAGTAGTGGGAGTTGTGGGTAGATATCAAAGGGCATAATTGTCGTGAGCACTAGAGCTGTGAAGCACAAGTTACTGTATTTGCGAGAAACTGCACACTACCACTTGTGCTCCCAAAGAGAGGAACTATACCTAGCAAGAATATAGAGATGATGACTAGACAGTAACTTGAATGAACACAAGTCCACTTTAGCGATATATGGTCACCCTTAATGAATGTGTCATTCTTGGTACAACAAGACAGTCCTAAGTCGCATGGTATTTCGCAAAGGCGAAATGCATAGATCATGCAACAACAACTAAAGAGGCCGTCTTATTGAGAGAATCTGTTGAGCACATAGTTAAGATCTAATGGGATGGATCCTGTCTTTGATACCCCAATTGGGAGGGTTTGACAGTATTGCAGCTTTAGAACCTCAAGTATCAACTCAAGCAGTGTTCTAAATGGCGTTCGCCTCGGACGCCTAGGCGGCGCCTAGGCGCTCAAATGGAGGGGAACGAACCGCCTTTGCATTAGGCGGTTAGAGGCGATTAAGCGTCCGTCTTGTTGAGTAGCGTTCGTCTTGTTGAGTAGGCGTCCGCCTATGTCCAATGCTCAGGCGTTTTTTATTTTTTAAAATTTTAAATACTATAAAATAACACAAAAAAAAGAGAACTATTATTAATCTATTAATTTGTTGTATAATATGTATGGATCTTTAATAGTAGTTGATTTTTTTAAAAACTTTTTTTTTGTATTATTGGTGATGGATTGCACATATTACACCTATTAAACATATTAAAATAGCACATGTTACACATATTACACATATTGGCATATTGCACATATTACAATTGAACAATTATTTTTTTAATTGCACGAGGAAGCTTTTTTTATGCATAAACACTTTTTAAGTACACATTACACAAGAATATGATGAATATTTGCAATTGGATTGCATGATTATACTTACGATTAAAGAATAGGGGCTGAAATTAACTAAATCGGCAAAATAAATTCAACCGCCTAGGCGCTGCCTAGGCACCGCCTAGGCACCCTAGGCGCTAGGCACCCCTTGACCGAACCGCCACCGCCTAACGCCGTTTACAACCTTGAACTCAAGTCAAAGCTAGTTGAGACATCACTGGTAGGACACTCCGTGAAAGTAAGATGGATCTACTTTACCTATTCACTAAGGTCGTGGTTACAAACCGTTAGATTAGGGTAAGTTTGAGGACCACTTGGAGCAATGAGGCTCCGTGGGTTGATACCAGACCTGAGTTTAACCGTGACTATTTGTTTTGTGCATGTTGGATACATTGATTTCTTTTATACACAGATTTGAGTATGGGATATATATTTAGTTTTGCATATATGATGCCGTTTTGATTTTTTGCTCTTTTCTGTGCATTGAAAATACGTGATATTTACGAACTAGTAAAATGTACACAAGAAGTCATGTCGCGAGGTATAGAGTATGACTTACTCTTGAGCATACCTCATTGGCGCTCTCAGTGGAGAGCGAGCAAGTTGAGATACAGTCTAACTCGGTGTAAATAAATCCACTTGGAGCACTAATGTAATCGAGGATTACTCGTAGGAACTAACGAATCAACTTGGACATGGTCTAGAAGAGGTCGCATTGTGCGATCGATGCATAAATTGACCCAACCTCATATTGATAACAGCCAGGCGTGAACTCCAAATCGGCTGTGCTGGGAACAACACGGTTGTGGATGTGCAGGACAGACCGCCAATGAGGGTGGACTGGTCTAAATTGTATGTAAATAGTTGAGCCGACATGCATTCACCACTTGGTGTGGATTTTGAATGCTCCTCCATAACACACTAGGATCAGACAAGCGTGTGTTAAGAATCAACCAATAGCGTATAGAGAGTCAACCTGCTTGAAAAGGATAAGTTTGGAAAAGATGAGCTCTACACGACCAGTTATTGCAACTGGACCTCTGTCTTAATCATTTCGTAGAAGTACATTGTGCCTTGACTCGTGTTCGCTACTTTGGTTGTTTCTACCAGAGGCTGGCTATGCAAGTGCATGCCCATGGTGCCAGTCAGGAAAGCGGTGAGATGGACATAATGGTGCTTGCTCGAGGATAAGTATCTCTGCAATAAATCCAAGGACTACGACGTATGAGGTCACGACCGAAATAATTTGGCGCAAACGACGTAGTAGGTTTCTGAGGCATCACTTGTGGGTCAGGGGCCCATATACGGGGTATAGGGTCGTATGTTCAGCCTGATGTGGCATGGAAGACTTCGAACAACGACAATGAAGTGACCACCTTTTGCCTACACTTGGTGGTGTGACACTCTCCTCGCCGGAACACGAAGTAGGAGGAGATATGCTCACCATTCAAGTCCATCTCTCGCATGGTCACACACCCTATAACTGGTACGAGCCGAATGAAATGAGATGTTTGGAAAGATCGAGCTAAACAATTGGAACATTCTGGCATAAGAGTGTGAGTGGAAGATGTTAGTCGGATGGGCCCATCGCTTAATAGCAATGAGATTCCCAAATATCATGCTAAGAACTAAGCAGTTAAAATCCAAATAATCGCCCGATTAATCTCCGATTCATCGCTAATCGGAGGCTAAACGATTATTTTTTTAGTGATTTTCAATATTTCAATAGTTAGCGATTTAATCGGGGTATAATCGGCCAATTAGTGATTTATCGGCCGATTAACCAATTAAATCCCATCATTTAATTTTCATGCTCGTTTGCATTATTTGGGCTCAATCCGGCCCAAACTCAAATCCAAACCCCTTCTGGTTCTCGGGCAAACCCAAATCCGATCCGCAGCCGCTCTCTCCTTCCTTGTGCAAACCCAAACCCAACCCGCCATTGCCTTCCCTACATCGTCACAAACTTGACCAGACCCACATCTTCTGCACCTTCTTCTCTTGCTGCTTATGCTGCTCCCCCCCAATTGTTTTTGTTTGCTGGAACCTACCAACAAACCGGATCCGACCCACATCCAGAATCCAAACTCAACTCAAACCAAGTATTCTCTTCTTGTTCTTTATAACTATATGATCCTATTTGATAATCTCATAATAGTTTCATGTTAGGGTTTAAGGTTGCTACATAAGGATAGATCATAATAATGATTTTTCCGATTTAATTCCCGATTATTTTTCGATTAACCAATTAATCACTAATCGCTTCTAGACCGTTTAGTTCCAAAAACTGATTTTTACTGCCAAGGCTAAGAATAGCTAGGCCAACCAACCCCTAAAGGAGTTGGCTTGGCCTCCAAAAGATGAATCTCCAAAGATTCATGGTGAGTGTTGCTGCTGATTTCGGGTGTGGGAGCAAACAGATGAATTTGTTGATTTTTTTAGAAGAATAATAAAGCGAACCTGTTGACCTTCACCTACGCGTTGACTTGTTTCTTGCCGCTGCCACGAACCTGCACAAAGTTCGATACACCGGGATGGATCCCGACGACGAACCCTCCGACGCTCTTGTCAGTAATCTCAAAGATTAAAAAAGAGCTTTAGGTAGGAAAAGATTCATTACCTTGTTACGGTGAGGGGAGGGATATTTATAGTCGCCTCAGGAACCAGTTTCGAGATAAGGATAAATCTTTACTTCCGGATGTTTACGGATAAGAGAGTTTGACCCGTTACGTGATAAGAGGGACGGTTGAAACTGCCTCTTGGGGATAACTACGAATTTGAATCACTCCTTATCCATTTGGGTTGGTTTATAGCGAGTTGCTACCCATACCCCGTAGGACAGATCCGTTATTGGGCTATTGGGCCCTGAAGAGAGACCCAGTTCCCGTTCGGACCCGTTTGTAGGTGAAATTACCGTTTTACCCCTGAAGGTCTTAAGATTCGTGCCCGATTTGAATGGTCCCAATTTAATCCTATTTTTTGCCATATCACGAGCCCCCCACTCCAGAAGACTGAGTTTAACAGCCTTTGAGAAGAGTTTTATTGTTCCAATGGCGTACGGGATTTTATCGGGGTCCCACAAGGGGTTTTGATCTTGCTCGAGGTGTATCAGTGCTAAATTGAGCTTGCCAAAGATGATTCTTGGAATTTTCTGGATTTTCTCTAATTCTCTAATTATTTCTCGAATTTTTTATTGAATTTTGCGAAGTAATGAGCTATCTTCAAAAAGTATTAATTAGTCGTTCCAATTAATAATTATTTATCCAGGAGCTCAAAAATATTTTCCTGAATCTATAATTATTTTTTAGAATTTTTAATTAATTTTCTTGAATTTTTAATCATTTTTCGCAATTTTTAAATAATTAATCCGAATTATAATTAAAATAAAAGAATTAATCACGCGAATATCGGCGTGGCGCGATCTGGGGCGTTGATCTCATCGTTGGCGTGAATTTCGGAGTGATATGATGGTGGATCTATCGCCAGGTGACGAGGCGCAATCTAGACGCTCCGATCGTGAGCGCGCATCGGGAGGGGGATGTTTTCCCCTCTCTCGCGTTCGGAGCCACGTTTGCTCAGGGTTTGGCTCCAAGGGACGTGGCTCCATCTGAGCCGTTGGATCTAGATCGAGCACGCCTTTTGAGGAGGTTTTTTTTCCCACTTTCATGCTCGGAGCCACGTTTGCTCGAATTTTGGCTCCGAGGGACGTGGCTCCATCTGAGCCGTTGGATCTTAGATCGAGCATGCCTTTTGAGGAGGTATTTTTTTCCCACTTTCATGCTCGGAGTCACGTTTGCTCGGAGGTTGGCTCCGAGGGTCGTGGCTCCATCTGAGCCGTTGGATCTAGATCGAGCACGCCTTTTGAGGAGGTACTTTTTTCCCACTTTCATGCTCGGAGCCACGTTTGCTCGGAGTATGGCTCTGAGGGACGTGGCTCAATCTGAGCCATTGGATTGGGAGCGTCTCTCGAGGAAGTGTTTTTCCCCACTTTCATGCTCGGAGCCACATTTGCTCGGAGTTTGGCTCTGAAGGACGTGGCTCAATCTGGGCCATTGGACGGAGCGCGTCTTTTGAGGAAGTATTTTTCCCCACTTTCACGCTCGGAACCACATTTGCTCGGAGTTTGGCTCCGAGGGACGTGGCTCAATCTGGGCCATTGGATTGAGCGAGTCTTTCGAGGAAGTGTTTTTCCCCACTTTCATGCTCGGAGCCATGTTTGCTCAGAGTTTGGCTCTGAGGGGCGTGGCTCAATCTGAGCCATTGGATTAGGAGCATCTTTTGAGGAAGTGTTTTTCCCCATTTTCACGCTCGGAGCCACGTTTGCTCGGAGTTTGGCTCCGAGGGACGTGGCTCAATCTGGGCCATTGGATTGGGCACGTCTTTCGAGGAAGTGTTTTTCCCCACTTTCACGCTCGGAGCCACGTTTGCTCGGAGTTTGGCTCCGAGGGACGTGGCAAGATCAGGGTCGTTGAATCTCGGTCAGGCGTGAATATTGAGACGAAGTTTTCCTTAATTTTACGTTCGGAGCCACGTTTGCTAGGAGTTTTGGCTCCGAGAGACGTGGCAAGATCAGGGCCGTTTGAATCTCGATCAGGCGTGAATATTGTGACGAAGTTTTCCCCAATTTCATGTTCGAAGCCATGTTTGCTCGGAATTTGGCTCCGAGACATGGCAGGATCAGGGCCGTTTGAATCTCGATCAGGCGTAAATATTGTGACGAAGTTTTCCCCAATTTCATGTTCGAAGCCACGTTTGCTCGGAATTTGGCTCCGAGACATGGCAAGATCAGGGCCGTTTGAATCTCGATCAGGCGTGAATATTGTGACGAAGTTTTCCCCAATTTCATGTTCGGAGCCACGTTTGCTCGAAATTTGGCTCCGAGGGACGTGGCAAGATCAGGGCTGTTGAATCTCAATCAAGCGTGAACAATGAGATGAAATTTTCCCAAATTTCACGTTCGGAGCCACGTTTGCTCGGAGTTTGGCTCTGAGGGACGTGCAAGATTAGGGCCGTTGAATCTCGATCAGGCATGAATATTGAGACGAAGTTTTCCCAAATTTCACGTTCGGAGCCACGTTTGCTCGGAGTTTGGCTCCGAGGGACGTGGCAAGATCAGGACCGTTGAATCTCAATCAGGCGTGATTATTGAGACAAAGTTTTGGTCAGCAAGTTTGTGGCGTCGTTTGATTTACGCCTTCTGTGTCTTTGTATTCAGGGCTTCTTGGGCTTTTCATCGTTCTTAGGGGCCCAAATGCCTCAGAAGCCCAGGCAGCGCCCCTCAATTACTATAAGTCTTCACCCCCTACCCCATTTTCTCATTCTTCACTTTCACTCTTTGAGAATTTGTTCACTCTTGGGTGGCTCAACTAGCGGTCGTGGCCAAGCGCTTGTTTTTCCGGCGTAGTATTCCGACCGTCGCTGTCACATCAAGGTAAATACATATTCTTTTTTATTTAATCCGCGAGATGTCTAGGGTTTCTTCAGGGAGTGAGGCCTCCACCTCGGATCACGAAGGTGATCAGCCTCTAGCAATACCCCTGAAGGTGGACAAGGGAAATGGGGTGGCAGTAACAGTTAGCTTCGTAACGATCGTGGAGAAGGAGAGACGAGCAGGGGCATTAGGTAGGCTCCCAAGCCCTTTATCAAATCTCGGCAAGCTTCGAGAGTATCCTGACGATCTCCTGGCCAAGGTAGTGTACGGGAGATCGGCCTCACACGACGAGAGCAGGCCGAAGGGAACACTCCGAAGTCGACGACATCCCCACCATGTTGACGGATAGGGACTTAGCGCGGATTCGAAGTAGCTTCTTAATACCGAAGGATTTCAGCCTTCTTCTCCCGGGTCCCGGTGTTCGAGCCTGCACGCCTAGCTCCCCTGACACGTGCACCTTTCCCTTCGATGCCTTCTATGCCGGCCTCCGTCTGCCTCTTCCCTCGTTCGTAGTGGAGGTGCTCAGTGGTACGGGCTGAGCCCCGTTCAATATATGCCGAACATGTGGAGGCATGTGAACGGCTTCGTGGTCCAGTGCCGAGCAATAGGAGTCGCGCCTCAGCTCAGCGTACTCCGAAGGCTCTACCGTATTCATCGGAAAAGCAAGGTTACTATTTGTCGCCGCGTCGCGGTGTGCAGCTGATAGACAACCCCGACTCCATCAAATTCTGGAAGGAGAAGTACTTTTTAATCTGAGGTGTCGAGCCGTGGAATATTCCCACAAGGTGGAGGGAGGAGGTGCCGAAGTGGGAGAAGGCCGAGCCGGCGTTGACACCGAAGAAAGATGAGGTTATGTCTAAACTCCTCGCTCGTGAGCCCCTGGGTTGGAAGGAGTTAACCGAAGAGGTCCTCTTCGGTGGGGGTCTCAGTCCGATCAACCCTAGTACGCCTTGCATTTTTTCTTTGTTTCTCCTTAGCTTTTGTCTAGTTTTCCCTTATGTCTATCTCCCCCTCCCCTTCTTTTCTTGCAAAGACTCCGTACATGGACTTCAAGGCGATGCTTTCAGGTCGGTCGGTGGTGGCCAACAAGGCCCCCGATGGGAAGAAGAGAAAGAGGACTCCCTCAGGGCCACCGTCTGCCAAAATCGTGAAGGCCCCGGTGTCGGTGACCCCTACCCCATCTACCTCGTCTGCCCGGGCTGCCGAGGGAACTTCTATCGAGCAAGTGTCGGCGCTCGAAGCTCCCCCTCTAACAGCGGCTGCGGAGGTGATTCTAACCGAAGAGCATAAGAGGCTCTTCGTCCCTGATTGGCGTGTGATGAGGTACGACGGTTTTCTTGGGGACACTGTAAGCTGCATGCAAGCGGTTCGGCATCTGCCGACACCGAAGGACTGCGCCGCACTGAAGGCAGGGACGGTCGGCGACGATGCCCTAGAGATCGCCAAGGCGACCATGATGGTGAGTTAAGTCTCCCTCTCCTTCTTTATAGGTTCTCACGTGTCTAAACGTGATTCTTTCTCCTGTTGACGCAGATCACTTGCCACTTCAGTCATATGATGGAGCAGTTCGCCGAGCAAGAAAAAGAGCTCAAGGCAGCGAGCGATAGAGATTGTACGGAGCGCACCAAAGCCGTAAAAATGTACGAGGCAGAGAAGAGGCTGGCTGAGTCTCAGAAGTCTCAGATCCAGCACCTCGAGGTCGCCTTGGCAGCGGCAAACGAGCAGACCTCTTTGGAGAAAGAGAGGGCAGACAGGGGGGGAAGAGAGCTGTCCAAGAGAGGGAAACGGCTGCGAAGGCCATCGAGGACGCGGCGAAGGAGAGGGAGGCCGTGGTTGAAGCAGCGGCAGAGGCGATTTGGGCCGAACGACGCTGCACATGCGCACGAACATGGAGCAATCCTATGCTCGGGCGCTGAAGCACGTGGAGTCGCGTGTCCCCAATTTCGACAGCTCGGGGTACTGCCTGTATGACCTCCTCGAAGGTGAGACTGCTCCAGCCACCAAGGAGGTCGTCGAAGTAGAGGAAGAAGAAGAGGACGAGGGGGAGGACGCCGCCGAGGTGTTGGGTTTATGTTTATCATACTATGTTGGATAAGAAGACGATGAGACGATGGAGGAATCGAGACGATCGGAGACGGAGTAGAAGCAAGGGACACGGTCAGCAGCAGCAGCAGGTGGAGTTGCGGTCAATCGTACATATGGTGCGGTCGACCGCCCAACTCTGCAGAAGTTTCCGAGAGGGGGACGGTCGACTGACCTTGTAGTGCGGTCGATCGCGCACGGCGCTAATGGATAATTTGGGTCGGATCTTGGTGATTCGTGAAAAGTCCAACTTGCTCTTCAAGTCAGATCCGACGGCTCTTATCGTAGGGTTATCTCTTCAGTTATATCCAAAGGCTATTGTATCAAGATATCAAACTAGGTTTTCTCTAGATCTCTATATATTGTTGTTATTAGCCTCCATTGAGAGCCAAGAGAAAGAGAGAGTACTTCATTGAAGGAGAGATTGAGTGATTCTTTAATTGTAAACAACTAGTACTTGCTGGTGAAGCTTGAGAGAGGGTCGTGGTGAGAATTGTAATATTCTTGTATCTTCTCTAGTTGAATAACATCTTGGGTTCCTTCTCCTTCGGATTAAGGCGAAAGCCCCAACCGGAACAAATTTGTGTGCTTTGGTGTGTTTGGTATGATCACATATGTGTTTGGTGGTTTGTGTTGATTGCATCGAATAACTCAACAAGATCCTAAGAGGGGTTTTCGGTTGAAATCCCTAACAGACCCATGTGCCACCGAGGAAGACGGGCATGGGATCACAGCGCCTGCGGAGGTGCCTGCGAAGGTGGTCCCCTGATCCCTTAATGTCTTGCGCCGATGTTTCTTTTTCTTTATTAGTTGCTCTTCGTTTTGGATGCCTAATAGCGGACTGGCCACCGCTTCTTGTATCCCTTCTCCTTGATTAAACTAAATGAAGGTTTTCTTTTAAACATCTGTTGTGAAGCCTTGAAATAATTGTGTTTGTTTGATTTCGGATCGCTTCGTGGTAGTTCCACTTAGTCATAGTACCATTATGTGGCCTCTCAATCTTAGTAATTTACGCATTTTCTTTTGGTCGACTTCTCAGGTCGGTGAGCCGCTACGTCTCCGTTCTGAGCTGGGCGTCGTCAAGTTGGGGCTAGCTCGGTCTCGAGAGTTACTCTATAGAGCAGAACGAGAGGTGGGTCATTTGAGAGCGGCCCTAGCTCGTCGAAACATTGGGCTGAGGCGTCTTGAGCAGAAAACTCGTGAAATGGCACCCGAAGGCGAGGAGTCCTGCCCCTCAATGGCTGTCAGCCAAGGCTTGAGACTCAAATTTTTCCGCCACTCCATGTTTGAGGTGAGATCCGAGAGAGAGGAATTGAAGAACGTGGTGCTCGAGGAGAGTCTGGAGGCGGCACACCTTCGGAGAACTATCTCCGAGGCTTCTCGTGGGGGCAGCTCGAGCCGAATGCCTCGCTTGAAGGTCAAAGTGACGGACAACTCGCTGAAGGAGCGAATCGTGGAGCTAGAGGCAGAGAACCTTCGTCTGCGACAACTTTCTGAGGGGAGTAACATCAGAAGCACTTCCTGCCCTTGGGGTGAGTATGCCCAAGGAAGGACGTTCTCCGAGTTAGCGCTTCGTTCGCCCCCCATCTTGAGACACCCTTGGGAAACGCAAAGCGGGGTGGCCGGCTCGTCGAGCGGAGCATCTGTCAGGGGCAACTGTTAGGCTCCTAGGTGCTGACGACACTACTCGGCTCGCCGGCTTGGAGACTTCTATGGAAATGAGGCGACAACAATACAACGCTCGCCGACCCCGAGTATTGCTTAATAGAAGCATCCGGTTCCCTAGGAGGGGCTAGGGCAAAATTTTGTAATCTTGTAGTCTTCGTTTCATATGAGTCTTGCATCTCAAATCTTGATGAAATAATGAGTTTTTGATCTAGAATTAGACTTGTACCTCAAATTTTGATGAAATAATATACCCATTTCTCGATCTTCTTGTGAGAATTTGTGTTTCGTTAAGTTCGCAAGAGTATCAACAGTTGTGAGAGCAATTCCGAATGGCGAGCTACTTTGTACTCGCTCGTTCGCAAGTAGCAAAAGTTGCATCGAACCAAGTGTTGGACTCTGAACTTATCGTTTAGAGAGTATCAACAGTTATAGGAGCAATTTCGAATGGCGAGCTACTTTGTACTCGCTCGTTCGCAAGTAGCAAAAGTTGCATCGAACCAAGTGTTAGACACCGAACTTGTCGTTTAGAGAGTATCAACAGTTGTAGAAGCAATTCCGAATTGTGAGCTACTTTGTACTCGCTTGTTCGCAAGTAGCAAAAGTTGCATCGAACCAAGTGTTGGACTCCGAACTTGTCGTTTAGAGAGTATCAACGGTTATAGGAGCAATTCCGAATAGTGAGCTACTTTGTACTCACTCGTTCGCAAGTAGTAAAAAGTTGCATCGAACCAAGTGTTAGACTCCGAACTTGTCGTTTAGAGAGTATGTGCTTGGTGAAAGAATATTAAGACAATAGTTTTTCAGAGAGAGAGAACCGGTCCTTATTAAAAACAACTACTAAGTGGTTGCTTCTAAGTTGCGAGCCATTATTACACTTAATAAAGAAAAGAAACAAGCTTCAAAATGTTTTAAGAAGAACGCTCTAGGAAAAGTTGCTTGGAGCGGTGTTCAAACACCCTCTTGGTACTTCAACAAGTGCTTTGCGTTCCATGTCCTCGGCACTCTCTTGTCCCCCGGGTCTTCAAGTTGATAAGCGCCTGGGCGGACAACTTTAGAGATCCTATATGGTCCTTCCCAATTGGGTGCCAACTTGCATTTCTTGCTGGGGAAAGAAATTAATAGCTTTCTGAGCACCAGATCTCCTTCTTTGAGATTAGTAGGGCGGACTCTCTTGTTGTAGGATTGCTCAATCCTATGCCGATAAATTTCTTACCGGATGGATGATCTCTCACGGATCTCATCGATGAGGTCCAAGTTACCGCAAAGCTCGTTCGCGTTTTGCTCTTTCTTGTAGGCTATTAAGCGGGGGAAAGGTAGACCCACCTCCAGAGGGATAACCGCTTTAGAGCCGTAAGTGAGGTTGAAGGGAGATTCTCCCGTGGGGGTCCTCTTCGTAGTGCGATAGCTCCAGAGCACATTTGGGAGCAGCTCTACCCATAACCACTTAGCTGACCTGCACAGTCTCTTTTTCAGGGCAGAGAGAATTTGCCGATTGGCGTTCTCTGCCTGACTGTTGCACTGGGGGTGGGAGACCGAGGAGAATCGTTGCTGAATGTCCAGATTTGCGCAAAAAGTGCGAAAGGCTGCCCCTGTAAACTGAGTTCCATTGTCCGTTATCATGATTCGGGGCACTCCGAATCTGCAGACAACGTTTTTTTCCAAAAGAAGCGCTGCACCCTATTCTCTGTGAACGTTGCTAGGGGCTCGACTTCGATTCACTTAGAAAAATAGTCGATTGCCACAACAAGGAACTTTAGCTGGCCCGGTGCTGGAGGAAAAGGCCCGAGCAGGTCCATTCCCCACATTGCGAAAGGGGTTGGACTGGATATAGAGGAGAGTTGGGCTTGCGGTAAGCGGCGGATTGTTGAAAATTTTTTACACGAGCCGCATTGGCGAACGTGTTGTTCGGCCTCGCGAAGGAGAGTGGGGCAAAAGTATCCATAATTCAAGATTTTGCAAGGCTAGGGACCTTGCTCCCAAGTGCGCGCCACACATTCCTTCTTGGACCTCCTTAAAGCATACTCGGCTTCCTCTGGGGAAAGACATCTCAAGTAGGGTCTGCTGTCTACTTGGGTGTAGGAGCGTTTGTACAAGACTCCCTCAATGAGCGCGTACCGCTCGGCTCTGGTTCGGATCATTCGAGCCTCTTTAGGGTCTAAGGAAAGGATCCCATCTCAGAGAAACTCGAGCATAGGGCTCATCCAATTCTCCCCGAGTTGTAAGGGCAGCGTCTCCATTGGCTCGGGACCTTCTTCCTCGATGTTGGGCCTCAGTAGAACTTCTATTAAGACAGTTTGTTCGAGCCCATGGAGGGAAGAGGAAGCTAATTTTGAAGAGGGCGTCTGCCTGTGCATTCTCTTCTCAAAAAATCCGCTGGAGCTGTGCGTACTCGAAAGAGACCATCAGTTCCTTGACTTTGGCCAAGTACTGGGTAATGCGACTGTCTCGCGCTTCGTATTCCCCTGATACCTGGTTCACCACCAGCTGCGAGTCGCTAAATATCTTGACATGTTTGGCCCCGGCCTTGCGAGCCATGCACAGGCCGGCCATCAGGCTTCATACTCAGCCTCGCTGTTGGACGCCCGAAAGTTGATACGAAGTGAGTATTCGAGGATGAAATCATCTGGACCAGCCAGTATGACTCCTGCTCCACTCCCATCGGCGCACGAGGAGCCATCAACATACATTGTCCAGAATGGGGGTTCCTCCATCGCTTTGCTGGCGTTGGGGATTGTGCTCTCTACTATGAACTCCGGTAAGGCTTGAGCTTTGATTGCGGTTAGAGGCTGGTAGCTGATATCATGCTGGCTCAGCTCGATGGACCACTTCATGAGGCGCCCCGAGGTCGCGGGCTTATGGAGGACTTGTTTGAGTGGCTGATCGGTAAGAACGACCACCGAGTGAGACTAGAAGTAGGGGCGAAGCTTTCGGACTGTCATGACTAAGGCATAGGCCATCTTCTCTAGCTTTGGATAACGGAGTTCAGCGTCCCTGAGGACTTTACCCACGTAGTAGATAGGCCTCTGCGTCTTGTTTTCTTCTCTTACTAAAACAGCGCTGAGGGTCTACTCCGAAGCGACGAGGTATAAGTAGAGGACTTCCCCGGGTTTTGGCTTGCTCAAGAGTGGGGGTTTGACTAAGTAGGCCTTGAGCTGGTCAAAGGACTCTTGTTGCTGTTGCCCCCACTCAAAGCCTTTAACCCCCTGAGGGCCTTGAAGAACGGGAGGCATTTTTCTCCGGATTTGGAGAGAAAATGCCAATCACCGCGAGGCGCCCGGTGAGCCTCTGCACATCTTTAACACTGGAGGGGGAGCCATGTTGAGTATGGCCTGAATCATCTCGGGGTTGGCCTCTATGCCCTTTTGGCTGACCATGAACCCCAAGAATTTGCCGGATGAGACGCCGAACGCACACTTGTTCAGGTTCAGTCTCATATTGTGTCTCAACACATTAAAAGCTTCTTGGAGATCAGAGACATGATCCGATCTGTTGACGCTCTTGACCAACATGTCGTCTACATAGACTTCCATCTTCCGCCCAATCTGTTCCTTGAAGACCTTGTTAACAAGGCATTGATTGGTGGCACCGACATTCTTAAGCTCGAAGGACATGACCCGGTAGCAATATAAGCCCTGGTCGGCGACGAAAAAAGGTGTTCGAAATGTAGGGAGGGAACATTTTATCTGATTGTACCCAGAGAACGCATCCATGAAGCTTAAGAGTTCGTGGCCCGAGGTTGCATCAATCAGAGCGTCAATGCTCGGGAGCGGGAATGGATCTTTGGGGCAGGCTTTGTTTAGATCCGTGAAGTCAATGCAGATCCTCCAGCACCCGTTGGCTTTCTTGACCATCACGACATTGGACAACCATTCCGGATAGTTGACCTCCTATATGAACCAAGCCCTGAGGAGTTTCTCAACCTCCTCCTTGATAGCCTGCTGGCGCTCGGGGGTGAATTTGTGTCGCTTTTACTGAACAGGTCTGGCCCCCGAAGCGACACCAAGGTGATGCATGAGGAGCTCCTCAGAGATTCCCGGCATGTCTGTCGCAGTCCAGGCGAAGAGATCTCGATTCCCCTTATACACTGGATAATGTCGGAGCAAACAGGAGGGGGAAGGACTTTGCTAATCTAGAATTTCCGGGTCGGATCTCCTTCTGAGAAGGCCACCTCTTCCAGCTCATCGACCAGCTCCGATATAGGTGGGCTACTCCCTTGGGGGAGTTCAAGAGCTTCAAGGGAGAGGACAGGTCCTCCCACCGAGGTCATGTAGCATTTTCGGGCCGCCTCCTGGCTCCCTCTGGCTTCCCCCACGCCCGGTGTGGTGGAGAATTTCATCTTCATGTGGTAGGCCGAGGGTATGGCCTAGAGAGCAGCTAGGCCTGGTGGGCCCAGGATGACGTTGTAGGCGGCTTTCACATCCACCACCATGAAGTCCATCGGCTCGGTTCGGATGGTAGGAGTTTTGCCAGCAGTTACGTCAAGAGTTAGGACACCCTCGATCGTCACTGGCACTCCGATGAACCCGTGGAGAGTATAGCCGACGGGCTTGAGTCGATCTCTGGATAGCTTGAGCCCTTGGAAGGCTTCTAGAAAGAGAATGTTGACCGAACTGCCATTGTCGACTAGGACCCGGCACACATCAAAATTGGCCATGTGGAGGTTTATTACCAACGCGTCACAATGGGACGTTCGGACGCCCTCCATATCTCTATCTGAAAAAGTGACAGGGACCCCAAGACCCTTGGGGGGAGGACAGTTCTGCACAGAATTCACTTCCCGGATGAAGGCTTTTTGGGAGGAGTTGGAATCTCCCGCCATTGGGCATCCATGGATGAGAAGCAAGACGGCCTCTGGTTCGGAGTCCGAGGTCTCCGCGTGCCGCTCGGGTTGCTTATGGCCCCCCCGGGGGGCAGAAGAGGATCCGCCCTGATCTTCCTCACGAACCTAGAGAGTTGCCCTCTCTGAATAAGGGCCTCGATCTCGTCTTTTAGGGCCCGACAGTCATCCGTGTCGTGGCCGTGGTCCCTGTGGAAGCGACACCACTTGTCCATGTTCCTCTTCTTACCCGGAGTGTTCATCTTCGAAGGTGGCGGGAGAAGACCCTCTTTTCCAACCTTCATCAGGATGGCTGAGACACTCGCGTTGAGCGGAGTGAACTTCTCGAAGTAGGGAGGAGGGCAACGCTGGCCCCCGTTGTCATTCTGGAGCTTCTTAGCTCCTTCAGCGCCTTTCCGTTTGTTCCCGGAGGACGATCCTTCAAGAGCAGGACGGGAGAGGGCTTCTTCCGCTCGGATGTATTTCTCACTCCTGAGCAGGAGTTCTGAGAAATCCTGAGGGAGCTTCTTGGTAAGGGATGCTCTGAGGCTATCGTTGGCAACATTGGATTGGAAGGCAGCAGAGGCCACGGACTGGTCCAAGGAGGCGATGGATCTGGCCTCCACGGTGAAACATTTGACATAGTCTCTTAACCGCTCGCCCTTCTTTTGATGAAGCAATAACAGAGAGGTGCTCGTTTTTTCAGCTCGGCGGCTACTCATGAAGTGAGTCAGGAAGAGGCCTTCGAGCTGATCGAAGGAGAAGATGGAAGCCGGGGCTAGACGTGAGTATCATTCCCTTGCAAGGCCCCTTCAGCGTGGCCGGAAAAGTTTTGTAGAGAAGCGCGTCCGACGCCTGGTGTATCATGAGAGTTTTAAAACTCTCGATGTGGTCAGCTAGGTCGGACTCCCCGTTGTAGGATTCAAAATGAGGAGGCTTGAAGTTATCCGGGACCGGTGCCTCCATTATAGTTCGGGAGAATGGAGGCCTGCTGGGGCGGAGATTCCTCGCCCGTTGCTCTTCCACTCTGTCCAGTCGGCCAAGGCGTCTCTCCATCTCGTGGAGACAGCGGTAGACCAAATCTTCCCTCCGGTCATACCTTGCTGAGGCCCAGGATTCGTCCTCCCGCGGAAGGAGACTGGGAGTGCGACGACGATAGCTCAGGGCAAGTTGAGGATTGGGTGCCTGCTGACCGTGGTCGGGAGCAACATTGAGGGCCCTCATGACGGCCTCTTGAAAATGCTAGAACTTTGCCCTCGTGACAGGTCCCTCCTGCTCTCGGTGGTCCCGAGGGACGGGTCGGCCGACTGGAGAGCGGCTTCTCCATTGACGACGCTGGGGCGACTCCCTTCGCCCCCTAGGAGAGTTGGACCTTATGCGATCTGGCCTGCGGGGGACCGGGCTCTAGGGGACCAGATCGTTGGGCCCCTTTGATGTTCTCGGCGGGGTATCCCGTCATGGGTCCGCCTCTCATCTAAGCGGGTCCGGAGATCCACCCCATACTGTCGGTTGACGATGATGTTCCGAAGATCCTTCGGCGTAGGGGGACTGTGCGAGGCCATGGAGTCGAACGAGGGGTTGTGTATCGACACATGGTCGCAATGAGGAGGTTGCCCTTGTCGACTTCGGCGGGAGGATCCCGCGGCAACCTCTTGTGGCCCTTGAGGAGCCTGCTGGGGCTGAGGTTGTTGAGGAAGGGGCCATCCAGGCTGCGGTTGCTGGACTGGTTGAGTGGGTTGAGAGGGAACCTCCTGGACTGGAGAAGGACGGGAGTGGCCATGCGGTTAAAAACCGTCGTCTTCCCCTTCTTGGGAGGCATGGCTTGAAACTAGTTTTGCTGATGAGATAGGACCAGATCGCTATTTCTGTTTCCTACAGACGGTACCAATTTGTTGCTGCTGATTTGGGTGTAGAAGCAAACAGATGAATTTGTGGATTTTTTAACGAAAACAATAAAGCGAACCTGTTGACCTTCACCTACGCGTTGACTTGTTTCTTGCCGCTGCCACGAACCTGCACAAAGTTCGATACACCGGGATGGATCCCGGCGATGAACTCTCCGATGCTCTTGTCAGTAATCTCAAAGATTAAGAAAGAGCTTTTAGGTAGGAAAAGATTCATTACCTTGTTACGGTGGGGAGAGAGGGGTATTTATAGTCGCCTCAGGAACCCGTTTCAAGATAAGGATAAATCTCTACTTCCGGATGTTTATGGATAAGAAGTGAGTTTGACCTGTTACGTGATAAGAGGGACAGTTGAAAATGCCTCTTGGGGATAACTACGAATTTGAATCACTCCTTATCCATCTGGGTTGGTTTATAGCAGGTTGCTACCCATACCCAGTAGGACAGATCCATTATTGGGCTATTGGGCCCTAAAGAGAGACCTAGTTCTCATTCGGACCCGTTTGTAGGTGAAATTACCGTTTTACCCCTGAAAGTTTTAAGATTCGTGCCCAATTTGAATGGTCCCGATTTAATCCTATTTTAAGCCATATCAGTGAGGTGTCTTTCCTTGTGAAGAAATATACACCCTCTTATTGATGGCATTATCGAGAGGCGTTGGATCTATTAGGAATAGATTCAGCTATTAGATTAGATCTCCCCTTGCCTCTCTATATATAGATGGGTGGGCTACGATTGAGGTATAAGCCATATGACTATGACAAACAAGCCATACGTAGTATGGCGCTATATGCAATATTCCATTGATATAATAGAGAGATTGATCCCCATACAATCTCCTACCAGTTTTCCTTGAAAAAGAACGAAGTTCTCTTTCTAGATCTCTACCATTCACTACTTGATGTTCAGATCCGAGGTCTTGAAGTTGTAAATAGTGTGTGGAGTTCCTCATCATGTAGGATCCACCACTGTACAAGAGGTTGATCGTGAGGAGTTCAACGGCTACAAAGGGCACAACTTCCGCAACCGTTTCGTTAAACCAATGTAAGATCACCCCGCTTGTAGTATCATGCTAGGGCTTATCTTTTGTGTCCTTATGCATGCCTGTGATGTTCGTGTAGTATCATGCTAGGGCATATCTTTTGTGTCCTTATGCATGCCTGTGATGTTCGTGTATGCATTGCATGACGAATCTGTGGTCAACAAGTGAAAAAGCATTTAAGAGAGAAATGGATTGTGAGAAAGGATGAATCTAGAGTTAAGATGCACTAAACATGGTAATTTGGAAAAACTATAGATGTGGGTCACACATTGAATTGAAGCATATGGTGACAAATTGAATATTATATAATGTAACCAGGTTGCTTTACTCTCTATAGCCTGCTTCTCTAAATGGTTGGTAATATATATATAAAAAACATGTTAGTTACGTTGGTCAGACAAGCACAACACCAATTTTGGTATGGTAATATTAGAGATGATGGAGCGACCATTGGTGCTAAATTGTCACAGATGATCAATCTGGCTAGTAACAGCTCAACTATGGGAGTAATCAATTGGTACAAACACACGACTAATAGAAGCAAGTGATATGCCTAGGTGGTACAGCATCAGCCATGGTCCACGCAAAAGTGCCACCTGTTCATGAAGGACCTAGAACACTCCGCTTGATTTTGCTTATTTACAAGAAATGCAAAGGAGATATATTGCATGCAAGCATGTATGAAGTATGAACATTATAGAGAGAGAGAGAGAGAGAGAGAGAGAGAGAAAGAGAGAGAGAGAGAGAGACTAGTCCTGTGACCCGACCTTAATGCTCTCCAATGTCACTTCACCATCGAGCATAAATTTCTTAGGATCATCAGTTCCTGAGTATGCCAAAACCTGCAGAGAACATATAATCAGTCAATAAATCAAAATTCACAAGTACAGATCTTCAAAGTAAAAACTTAGTTGAATCAATTTTCACGATACATTTGGACCATCTCCGGTAACTCCGAAGTAATCTGAGACTGGTTTACCAGTATCCTCATTGTCCATCTCCACATAGACAAAAATGAGCTGCAACAAATATCAAAAGACAATTGACTGAATTAACCAAAACAAGAGAAGCAATTAGAATTTTGATAGCGCAAATTGATGCAATAAAAATTTATTGGGGGAAAAAAAACCATGTTGCCAAAAAGGAAGCAAGCAGTATCTATTGTAGTTAATATCAATAAGAAAAACAACACTCAACAAATTTTCAATTGTAAAAGCAAATTACAGAACGTGTCAACAACAACTATAAGAACACCTTTATTCAAACCTTCAGGCAATTCATGTATCTCTGTTCAGATAATTATGGGCCATCATGTAGTATGTAGATGATATTTAAGTATTGGAACTACTAAACTCAATGGCCATACTCACCTAACAACCAAATACAAACGAACTAACATATAATACTAGAAGCATTACATACATAATCCAAATAAATATTCTTTTTACATACAGTGCACATTGGAATAGAATTATATCCAAAAGAGAAATAATATAGATCTCAGTCAATAAATGAGGCGGCATAAAATTAACATTATTCAACTACAGCCTCGCCATGAAACATTACAAAGCAAACTATCAATTCTGACAAACTAAAGATCAGGTTCTCTCTACAATGCAAAGATTTCTTTGTACAATGGAAAGTTTCTGAGAGAGATCTACATGCATGGCAGTAATGCTCCTTGTTCAGTAAAAAATAGGGTTTCATGTGGATTTACTTATAAATGCATATCCACGCACTTCTATCCATGAAGCCTTTAAAATAATAAATATGCATTAAGATTACTACAAATTGAAAAGCTGCATGTAAACTGCATCCAGTTGAGTGCACAAACATCTGGTTCATTTTTATTTAGGGTTTTTTCCCCAAGAAAGCCACCCATAAATATGCTAATTTCAAATAAGCTACCTACAAATCGCTATTTCCATATTCACCACCCACAATGTTTAGTTGCTCCAAAAAGGCCACTCGGGTTATCTAGCGCTAAAGAAGTTGAGAAAATTCCGTTAACTCTAATGGAATAGGGGTAAAATGACCAAATTACCCCTATCTTTTTAGACCTAACCCTACGATGGGACAAATCTTGAAGTAGCACGAATCTTGAAGTAAAGTTAATGGTGAAGACGGGTCAGGGGGCGGAAAGAGATGGATAAGGAAAGGATATAGGGTTTTGGGTTTAGTTAAGATTTTGGGTAGGGTTTCATTCGAAATTGAAGTCAAGTTTAGTTAGAAATCCGGGTTTACTTAAGGTTTAGGAGGGTTTATTTAGAATTTTGGGATAGGGTTTAGGAGAAGAAATTGAACGCCCCGAATTTCAAACACAGGTAATTTGTGGCAAATACAGGATCTTTCACTTCAAATTCATCAAAATTTACAAGAAATTTAAAACTTTTTATTTACAACATGTTCTTTACAACAGCACAGCGGAATTAATGAATACAACACAATCTACAATAATAAAAGTTCTTCAATCTTGTAACATCTCATCATAGTAACTTCAAGTCCATGCCAAGTCTAAATCCTGCAGCTAGGAAACTGTGGGCACGTCAGTTGCATACAACTGACGCAATACAACAATTCTTTAATTTAGCAAATACAAACTTGAATGCAAACAAGAAAAGTGACTATCCAAGTTGTGTTAGTGTATGATGTGACTTAATACCTAATGCAAACATTACACTACGATGACACTAATGCATACTTGTTCGGATTCTATGCATCCCATACAACATAGGTCTGAGGACAAACCCTCACGTACTCCAAATATAGGGTTAAATCCCTCGCCATGCAACCTACTACTATGACTACTACGAGATTTAGATACTTTGCAAGTATTGATTCTTGCTCCGGAATACTGGAGATCAATCCCACTCTGCGGATCATTATGTGGCCTATTTCATCCATCGTCCCGGAATACTGGGGATTGTCTCACTCCAGGAGTTATCCTGGAACCCTCATTGCAAAAATATCCCGTGAGCGTCGCTCTCGCCTCGAAATACTGGAGATCAATCCCACTCCGAGGATCATTCTGAGGTCTATTTCATTCCTCGTACCAGAATACTGGGGATAGTCTCACTCCGCGAGTCATCCTGGAGTCTATAACTCATATTTGCTCTTGTTTCATCATATCTCCAACTAGTGCATGTCCTTAAATTTAAATTGTACTAATTAAGACCTAGAGCTAACTTACCAATCGGGCTTAAACCAAACCACTGAGAATATTAGCCCACACTGGCTGCTTCTCAAGAGAAAGTCAACCCACACTGGTTACTTCTCAAATTCCATTTATCACAACTGCCGATATTCTGGGTCTCACTTAGCCTCTAGAATCTACACATTTCATATTCACAACAAGATGGGTTATCCATAACCTCTTTATTCACATTTTGAAATTTCATTTATTCACATATCCAATTATTCCATTGTTCACACAACTCAGTTATTTGTGTGACTAGTTTCATAATCTTATAGATAGTTTATTCACCCCATTCTAATAGGATTCTCAATGAAGTTGTAATTACATTCAATAGATTCTTTTTCCAAACAATATAATATTCAACTTCCAATTTATTTTTTAGCAAACACAATCTAGTTTAATCCAAATGATATCATTTTTAGAATACCTCTAGTCAAAATAATCAAAATTTCCTTCTTAATACAAATGTAACTTAGTACTCAATTTTTATATTCAACTAATCCCCAAATTTTCTCCTTTATTCACATTTTACACCTCATGATATAATTATAGTTTAAAATAAGATATCTCTCATTCAAATCAATTGCAATATATTTTTTTTCCCAAAATATCTCAACTTTATATTTAACTCATTTCTAATAATTTTCCAATAAACCCTACTTTAAATCTCTTAATAAAACCCATTTTATTAATAAAAAAGAAAGAAAAATACCAACAAAAAAAACAAGTTGCCTCCCCCCCGGCTCAAACCCGAGCACAACCCAACGGCGCCAAGTTCCACACGCGCCAACCAAGAAGTCCAACAATACTAACTGATCTAATCTCTAATAAGTTCTTTTTATACCAACTCTCTATTTCTCAATTGTTTTTAATCTAATCGTATAACTTTAAGTTTTCTTCTTCTTTAAATATTTTCATGATCATGGCTATACACAACACCTCTAAAATTTTCAGAACGAGAATTTCCTCTAATTTAATATATTTTAACTTGGAAATTATTCAAAACAATTTAGATAGTGTAATCTTTAACTTTTACATACTAATTCCTCATTGATCCAAACTAGACTACAATTTGTTTTAACTTCATATAATTGGCATGAATGCCCTACCAATTATTATAGGATTAGAAAAATACCCATACCCCCAATCTACATGCAATTCTAACATAAATTCCTCAATTTTGCAAATTGCTATGCATTCTCAATTTCACATATACAATTTAATCATGGTGTAGCAAAATCTAATATGAATCAACATTCTTGAATTAACATACACGAGCAAAGACACATGATATTAACACACAAGAATTCTTATGCACATTTATTTTAGAAGCATGACAAATCAATTTCTATGTTGTGTCTTCATCTATTCATCTCGTCTAGTATGCATTCATACTCAAATTAATTTACCAATCACATTCTAGACTACACAAGGCAATCATCTAACAATTTCATGTATCAAAATAACTAAATTAGAAATTAAAAAGACACCCACCTCCAAAGTAGAATTTCCTAGTGATAGAACTCCTTAAAAATGCTCCAAAGCCCCCCTAAAAGATCCGGCCTCCCTTCTTAGCACAACCCGCAAGCTCTAGCTCTCTCTCTCTCTCTCTCTCTCTCTTTTTTTTTTTTTTTTTTTGCATTTTTCTCATGGCAAGAGGTGCTCTATTTATAGGACAAATTAAGGAGTAATTTCAACAACTTCCCACTCCCTAAAAGAGCTCACCACTTCCCTACAACTCACCCACTCTCCCTCACTCTCATGTTTGGCCGGCCAACTTCTATGGGGTGCACAAAGCACGTGCACGTGTACTCAATGTGTATGCGCACTCTTTCATACAAATTTTATTATTAGTTTTTATTCAGTTAGATATGTGTGTTACACATGGCAAAGTATACCAATCTAACTAGATTTTAAATGTACTAATTAGGTACACACAAAAATAATCATGGGCTTTAAATTTGTAATTAGTTTTAGTGGGCTACAAAAATGGATTTAGACCTAGTAAATTTTAATTAAAACAAATCACAGAATTGTGACTAGAAAATGAAAGGAAAATTTTTCATGATTCAAGAAAAATCTTAGGAACCACCATTTGCACAAAATTTTACATGCAATGAACGTGCAAAAGAAAAATAATAAAAAGTAATTTTTCTCTGGGGATGTTACAGCACTCCCTCCTTAGAATAGTTCTTTCCTCAAAACTACACTTAAAGAGTGAGAAAATGCAAAAAAAAAAACAAAATTACAGGGTTTAGTCAAAAAGTTCGGGATGGTCCCTCATCATCCTCTCCTCTGATTCCCAGGTGCTTCCTCGACCAGCTTATTCCTCCACAATATCTTGACCATGGGTATAGTTTGGTTTCTCAAAACATTTTCCCGCCTATCCACAATCTCCACCGGACGCTCCTTGTAGCTCAGATTTATCTGTAGACCTTCGGCACTTCTGGTAAGTGATGACTCGGATCAGGAATGTAGCCTCGTAGCATGGACATGTGAAAGACATTGTGCACTTGGGCTACCTCTTCTGGTAATTCCAACCGATAAGTCGTCTTCCCAATCCTTTTCAATATCTTATATGGTCCTGTACCTTGGGGGTAACTTTCCTCCTTTCCCAAATCGGATCACACCCTTAGTTGGAGATAACTTCAAGAAAACATAGTCACCCTCTTCAAACTCCAAATCCCTTCTCCGATTGTCAACATAGCTCTTTTGTCTGCTTTGTGCATCGACCTGCCATTTTCGGATCAATTCTATTTTCTCCAATGTTTGTTGTACTATCTCCGACCCGTACATTTGCCTTTCTCCCACTTCATACCAACATACCGGCGTTCTACATTTCCTCCCATACAAAGCCTCATATGGTGCCAAACCGATAGCATTGGTATCGGGTCGGGTCGGGTCGGGTCGGGTGCTTCACTACCCGGACCCAGTCCTCTACGGGTCCAAAAATTGGACCCGGACTGGTGAGGACCGAGTCCGGTTCCGGTTCCGGGTCCTATTAAAATATTCCTACCCGTTCGGATAGGTGCGGGAGTGTGAGCGGCGAGTGGAGAATTTAGAATAAAGGAGAGAAGAAAAAAGCATTAGTTTTGAGTTTGATCGAGGAAGATTTAGAATTGAGGAAGGAGGGGAGGGATAAGGATAGAATATTTATTTTTATGTTGATTTTTTTGGTTTTTTTTAACGGGTCCGGGTCTGAGTCCAGGTCGGGTCTCTTTTAAGCGGACCCGGACCCGGATAGGCCGGGTCAGTTCCGGTCCAATGTCGGGTCCGGGTCCGGGTCCGGGTTCGGGTATTTATACCAATGCTACATACCGATCCTAGTCTAAAAACTATTATTGTAGGCAAACTCTACCAGAGCTAAGTGCCTCTCCCAGCTTTCGCCGAAATTCCTCACACAGCACCTCAACATGTCCTCCAACATACGATTAACCCTCTCAGTCTGCCCGGCAGTTTGAGGATGAAAGGCAGCACTGAAGTCAATCCTGGTTCCCAAAGCTACCTGAAGACTTCTCCAAAAGTGTGACGTGAACCGTGCATCTCGATCTGACACAATCGATACGGAAATTCTATGCAGTCTTACCATCTCTCCGATGTACAATTCCGCCAACTTTTCCATCGACCAGGTGATTTTTATCACCAAAAAGTGAGCAGATTTGGTTAATCGATCCACTATTACCTAAAAGGCATCATTCCCTTTGGGACTTCTAGGTAGCCCTGTGATGAAATCCATGCTGATGTTCTCCCATTTTCATTTCAGAATGGGTAATGGCTGCAACAATCCTTCAGGTTTTTGATACTCTGCCTTGATTTGTTGACAAGTTGCACACCTTGCAACAAACTCTGCTACATCCCTCTTCATTCCCGACCACCAGAAATGCTGCTTAATTTCCTTGTACATCTTGGTAGTCCCTGGATGCACCGATAATAGAGTAGTGTGTGCCTCCTGTAGGATGTTCTCCTTCAATTCTGCTTGTTCAGGTACACACAACCTTTCTCCAAACCACAGCACTTTGTCTTCACTTGAAATTCTGATAATTTGACTATGTCGACTTGCTCCTTCATCTTCTGAATTTCTGGATCAGACTTTTGACCGTCAACAATCTGATCTCTCAGCGTGGGCTGAAGCCTCAACTGCGCCAAAGATGCTCCCAGTCCTTGCAATACTACTTTGATTCCAGCTCGATTGAGCTCCTCTGCTAGTTTCTCCTGAGTTGTAATCAAACGGGATAAGCTGCTTTTCCGACTGAGCGCATCTGCCACCACATTTGCTTTTCCCGTGTGATACTTTATCTCTAGACGAATATCTTCTAGCACTTTCAACCACCTTCTCTGCCTCAAGTTCAGATCTCTTTGCTAATAGATGTATTTCAGGCTCTTGTGATCTGTGTACATGTTAACCTTCTTCCCATACACATAATGTCTCGACTGCTTCAAGGCGAATATAATTGTTGCCAACTCCAAATCATGGGTTGGGTAATTTTTCTGATGCGGTCTCAATTGCCTAGACCCATAAGCTATTACCTTTCTCTCCTGCATCGGTACACAACCCAGCCCTTGATGTGAAGCATCACTGTAGACATGATAATCAATTCCTGCTCGTGGCAAAGCCAGTATTGGAGCGGTAGTCAATCTCTCCTTCAACTCTTGAAAGCTCGTTTCGCATTGCTCCATCCACTTGAAACTTACATTCTTCCTCGTAAGTCCTGTGAGTGGCACGGTTATCTGAGCATAACCCTAAATAAACCGCCGATAATAACCGGTCAAGCCCAAGAAACTCCTGATCTCCTTCACTGATGTGGGTCTTGGCCAATCCTTCACTGCTTCTATCTTCTGCGGATCAGTGGTCACTCCCTCCTTAGAATGGATATGACCCAGGAACGCGACTTTGGACTTCCAGAAATCACACTTGGATAACTTGGCATATAGCTTCTGTTCCTGCAGCTTCTTCAATACCTATGCTAAGTGCCCAGCATACTCCTCTTCTGACTAGGAAAATACCAAAATATCGTCGATAAACACCACGACGAAAGATTCGATGAATGATCGCAGGACCCTGTTCATCATATCCATGAATATGGCTGGTGCATTCGTCACTCCAAATGGCATAACTAGGAATTTGTAATGCCCATGTCGAGTTCGGAACACAGTCTTATGCGCATCCTCTTCCTTAATACGAACTTGGTGATAACCCGACCGAAGGTCAATCTTGGAGAAAACTGCTGCTCCTTGAAGTGAGTCAAACAAATTATCGATTCACGGAATAGGATACTTATTCTGGATAGTCACCTTGTTCAGCTCCCTGTAATCGATGCACATCCTCATCGATCCTCCTTCACCAATAAAACTGGCGCTCCCTAAGGCGAGCACTTTGTCACGGACAGGTTCTAGAAGCATCCAGATTGTTCAAGAGGAGTCCGAAACACTACGGAATGCCCCGGAAGGATCAAGAACGTCCTAAAGTTCTCTAGGACAAGGTGGCACATTCTAGAGCGAGCTAGAACCTTTTGGAAGAATGTACATAGTTATAGAGTATTCTACAAAACTCTTGTACATAGTAGAACTCTTGTAGTCTAGAATCTTCCCTTGAGGAGGAGAAAGATCTTGCTAGCACTATAAATAGGGAGGAGCCTCATTTGCTCCAACCATCGAAGAAAAAGCAATTCAAGCAACTCTTGAAAAGTTCTCCTCGAAGAATAAAGTTCTTTTCCATCTTACTTTGCTCATTTCTCTTCAATCCTCTGCATTCTTAGCCCTCAGTTTGCCTGACTTAGCCCTCGATCTAAGGAGTAAGCTAGGTGGCACACAGCCTGACTTGAGGAAAAGAAGTCGTCCCGTGACACGTAGTAGCAGAGCCAAGGTTTCGTTTGGCAGAGATTATGGCTGGATGCGAGGGAAACGTGAGTGATGTCACCACCAACGTGGAGGTAATTGGTGATAGGGGAAGAGCGGAGATAAATACCAAGAAGAACAAGAACAAGAACAAGAACGCGAGAGAGCAGTCAATGGATGTTTTGGCCAGCTTCAAGTCGAGATTGGCTAAGGTGGAGATTTCCATGGGGGAGTCCATTGAAAGGATGGATACCATGGACGACACCATGGACGGTGTCAGAGAGGATGTTGGTGGCCTAAGGGAGGAGATCCTTGGTGTCCTCAACACCCTAAAGGTCGAGTTCAAGGCAGAGATAGCGCAGCTTCAAGAGGCGTTCAACACCCAAGGAGAGGAGGTGAAGTTGTGCAAGGCAGCAATAGCAGGTGGGGCTATTGCAAGGGAGATGCCATGCACTAAGGCGCCGAAACCCTTGAAGTATGGAGGTAAGCGTGATCCCAAAGAACTCGAAGAATTCTGTTGGTCCCTAGAATGCTACTTCAATGCTGTAGGAATTAAGGACGACCAACCCAAAGTGGATACAGCCGTCCTTTATTTGAAAGAAAATGCAGCATTATGGTGGAGAAGGAAGCATGGTGACATAGCCAAGGGGCTATCCACAGTGGATACTTGGGACGAGTTTAAACAACAACTCAAGAGGCAATTTTGTCCCCAAAATGCCAAAGATGCAGCTATGAAAAGGCTACGTGGGCTGAGGTATACCGGGAGTATCAAGGAGTATGTTGCCGAATTCACATCCTTGATGCTAGAGTTACCGGATCTGAATGAGGAAGACAAACTTTTCTACTTCTTGGACGGACTACAATCTTGGGCCAACTTAGAACTCAAGAGGAGGAACGTCTAAGATGTAGACGAAGCTATAGCCGTGGCGGAGGGCCTTGTGGAGTTCAAGAAAGACTTCGGCGGCAACAAGAAGAAGAGTGTGGGAGACAAGTCCCACAAGTTTGTGAAACAAGATAAGAAGTATGACAAGCCGTTCAAAAGGGACAAGCTCAATGAGGGAGGAAGCAAGAAGAATGAGCCGGAATGTTACTTGTGTAGCGGACCGCACTATATTCGAGACTGTCCGAAACGGAAGGCCCTTAATGCTATGGCTTGTCAAGCGGAAGAGGAAACGCACGTTAGTTCCATGCGTCTCCTTAACTCTCTTAAGGCCAAGGATGAGACGGTGAAGGTGTCCAAAAAAAATGAGACCAAGGTCAGTGGTCTCATGTTCGTGGAGGCCAAGGTGAATGGAGGATCCACCAAGGCATTAGTGGACACAGGTGCATCTCATAACTTCATTGCTGAAGAAGAGGCTGCTAAATTGGGAATCAAGTACGCCAAGGAGTTGGGTTGGGTGAAGGCTGTCAACTCATCATCTCAACCCATCCTTGGAGTAGCTCGTGGAGTACCTATCCAGCTTGGAGGATGGGAAGGCACTATTGACTTGACGGTTGTCCCTATGGATGACCACCGCATGGTTTTGGGCATGAAGTTTATGGACAAGGTACGTCCCTTATCATTTGAGAAAGACTCAACCATGCGTATTGCAAAGGGATCTAATATCTACATAGTACCTTTGGAAAGAGGGAAGATAGAGTCAAGAAGCTTATCTGCCATGCAACTCAAAAGAGGTCTCAAGAAGGGGGAGACCACTTATTTAGCTGTCTTGAAGGAGGCAGATGTTCCAACAGAGACGAGTGTGTCGACCGGAGTGAAGGAAGTGTTGGCAAAGTTCAAGGATGTGATGCCACCGGAGCTGCCGAAGAAGTTACCTCCAAGACGGGAAGTGGATCACGTGATAGAGCTTGAACCGGGTGCAAGACCCCCAGCCATGGGACCTTACCGGATGGCTCCGCCCGAGTTGGAAGAATTAAGGAAGCAGTTAAAGGAGTTGCTCGATGCGGGACTCATTAGGCCCTCCAAAGCTCCCTATGGTGCCCTGGTGTTGTTCCAAAAGAAGCATGATGGAAGTCTACGGAAGTGTATAGACTACCGGGAACTCAACAAAATCACGGTGAAGAACAAGTTTCCTATACCGTTGGTTGCCGATCTCTTCGATCGACTTGGTAAGGCGCGATGGTTTTCAAAGTTGGATTTGAGGTCGGGCTATTGGCAGGTACGCATAGCCGAAGGGGATGAAGCTAAGACGACTTGTGTGACAAGGTATAGGTCGTTTGAGTTCTTGGTGATGCCCTTTGGTCTAACCAATGCACCTGCGACATTCTGCACCCTCATGAACAATATCTTCCAACCGTTCTTGGACAAGTTCGTGGTAGTGTATCTGGATGACATCGTGGTATATTCGGACACGTTGGAGGAGCATGTTGAGCACCTACGACAAGTCTTCCAAGCACTAAGGGAGAACGAACTCTATGTCAAGCCAGAGAACTGCTCCTTTGCCTAGCAGGATGTGATGTTCTTAGGACACAAGGTAGCCGGTGGGAAGATTTATATGGATAAATCAAAGGTGCAGGCCATTTCGGAGTGGGAACCGCCCAAGAACGTGACTGAGCTACGGTCTTTCTTAGGCCTTGTGAATTATTACAGGCGGTTCATTCTTGGTTACTCGGCTAGAGCCACACCACTCACCAACCTACTCAAGAAGAAAGTTGTTTGGGAATGGACGGATGACTGCCGAACAGCATTTGAAGATTTAAGGAAAGCCATCACGGAGGAACCAGTTCTGAGGCTGCCAGATTACTCGAAACCGTTCGAGGTACACACTGATGCATCTGACTTTGCGATAGGAGGGGTACTCATGCAGGAAGATCACCCAGTGGCCTATGAGAGTCGGAAGTTAAATGAGACGGAACGGAGGTACCCGGTGCACGACAAGGAGATGACGGCTATCATCCATTGTCTTCGGGTATGGAGGCATTACTTGTTGGAGAGTCAGTTGATGATCAAAACTGACAATGTGGCTACGAGCTACTTCCAAAATCAGAAGAAGCTAAGCCCCAAACAAGCACGTTGGCAAGACTTCTTGGCCGAGTTTGACTATGTGATGGAGTATAAGCCGGGTAAGACCAACGTGGTAGCCGATGCATTAAGTCGCAAGGCGGAGCTCGCGACCATCTCCCAAGTCGAGTGTGACCTTGCCAAACGTATCAAGAAGGGATTAAGTCATGATCCCTTAGCCATTAATGTGGTGAATATGGCTAAGAAGGGCAAGACACGCAAGTTTTGGATGGAGTACGGACTTCTCCTCACAGTTGGTGATCGTCTCTATGTTCCCAAGTGGGACAACTTGAGAAGGGAAGTCTTGAAAGAATGCCATGATTCAAGGTGGGCTGGACATCCAGGCACGCATCGTACGCAGGCATTAGTGGAGCGGTCCTATTATTGGCCTAGCATGAGGGACGATGTGGAAGCTTATGTGAAGACTTGTCTTATATGCCAACAAGACAAGGTGGAACAAGATAAGCCAGCTGGGTTGTTGGAACCACTACCCGTACCAAAGCTTCCATGGGAAAGTATATCCATGGACTTCATCTCAGCGTTGCCTTTGTCGGAGGGATGCGGTTCTATAATGGTTGTAGTGGATCGATTCTCTAAGTATGGAACCTTTATCCCGGCCCCGAGAGATTGCACGGCCGAGGAAGCGGGAAAGTTATTCTTCAAACATGTGGCCAAGTATTGGGGAATTCCTCGGACCATCATAAGTGATCAAGATCCGCACTTCACGGGCAAGTTTTGGAGAGAACTATTCAAGTTGATGGGCTCGGATCTCCACTTCTCCACAAGTTTTCATCCTCAAACCGATGGCCAGACAGAACGGGTGAACCATCTGTTGGAGATATACCTTCGGCACTATGTGAGTGCCAACCAGCAGGATTGGACTAAGTTGCTCGACGTGGCCCAGTTTTCATATAACCTGTAGAAGAGCGAGACTACGGGAAGTCCCTTTGAACTAGTAACCGGACAGCAGCCGATGACACCTCAAGAACTAGCAAAGGGGTACACTGGTTCAAGCCCGCCAGCCTACAAGTTTGCCAAAGGGTGGAATAAAGAGATAGACATTGCCCGAAGCTACTTGACCAAGGCAGCCAAACGGATGAAGAAAAGGGCCGATGTGAAAAGACAGCCGAGGGAATTCCTTATAAGTGACGAGGTGATGGTGAAGTTACCCCAAAAGATGTTCAAGTCTACACGCCAGGTTCACAAAGGCTTGACACGAAGATATGAAGGACCGTACCAAGTAGTGGAGAAAATTGGCACGAGATCCTACAAGGTAGCTTTGCCGTCGCACCTGAAGATCCACCCAGTTTTCCATGTTAGCCTTCTCAAACCTTATAGTAGGGACGAGGAGGACCCAAGGAGGAATGAATCTCATCGAGCCCCACCAGCAAACGTGGTTTCATATGGTAAGGAAGTCGATGAGATCTTAGCCGACCGAGTTGTTCGCAAGAGGGGCACGCCTAACTGGACCGAGTACTGTGTGCTGGAAGGATCAACCCGAGAGCGAGTCTAGTTGGGAGAGAGAACAAGACCTATGGCAGTTCCGTGACAAGATTGAAGAATTCAAGTCTAAGGCTTGACGAGGACGTCAAGAGCTTAGGTGGGGGAGGGTGTCACGGACAGGTTCTAGAAGCATCCAGATTGTTCAAGAGGAGTCCGAAACACTACGGAATGCCCAGGAAGGATCAAGAACGTCCTAGAGTTCTCTAGGACAAGGTGGCACGTTCTAGAGCGAGCTAGAACCTTTTGGAAGAATGTACATAGTTATAGAGTATTCTAGAAAACTCTTGTACATAGTAGAACTCTTGTAGTCTAGAATTGAATCTTCCCTTGAGGAGGAGAAAGATCTTGCTAGCACTATAAATAGGGAGGAGCCTCATTTGCTCCAACCATCGAAGAAAAAGCAATCCAAGCAACTCTTGTAAAGTTCTCCTTGAAGAATAAAGTTCTCTTCCATCTTACTTTGCTCACTTCTCTTCAATCCTCTGCATTCTTAGCTCTCAGTTTGCCTGACTTAGCCCTCGATCTAAGGAGTAAGCTAGGTGGCACACGGCCTGACTTGAGGGAAAGAAGTCATCCCGTGACAACTTGGTCTGATGGAACCTTTGTGCAAAAGCTCTTCAATCTGCTTCTTCACCTCATCCTGTTCCACTGGTGTCATTCTGTAAGGTTCATTGGATATCGGTGCACTTCCTGGCTGAATGGAAATGCCGAATTCCACATCCCGGTGAGGTGGTAGTCCAGGTAGATCCTCCAAAAATACTATCGGGAAGTTCCGAACTACAGGAATCTTCTTGACTTCCTCAAGGATCTTCTTCTTGGTCGAATCTGCCACCAACTCCTTACACTCTCTTCCCCTGAAATGTTACTGCTGGCCCTCCTGGTGCCTTCACCATAACTTCCTTACTCTTGCATTTGATACTAGCACTGTAGATCGACATCTAGTCTATGCCAATGATTATATCGACTCCCAAGACTCCCAACTCTATGAGATCGATTCCAAAAACTCTTCCTCCAATCTCGAGATCACAACCAGCATAGTACCGATCAGTAGTCAATTTTCCCCTGAAGGAGTAGCTACTGCTAATACCCTGCCAGGAAAAATTTTCGGCTCAACCCCCCACTGTTTTGCAAATTTAGAAGACACGAAAGTCTAACGATCCAGTATCAAACAAAACAGTAGCTTTTATTCCATTTACTAGAAGTTTCCCTGTTACATAATGAATTATATCATTCAGTACATAACATTCTTCTAATACAAAACTTGAAATAACAGTATAAACTCTATTCAGATGCTCTCGTACCAGTGATGACATTGTCGACATCCTCAGCGTCCTCAGTCAGAGCGAATACTCGCCCCTGCCGACATGGTTTCTTCCCTGGATCCACCTGCTTCTGACTCTGCCCTCCCCGCTGGAGTTGTGGGCAATAAGGCTTAGCGTGGCCTTCTCTACCACAGTGGAAACAAGTCAATGGAATCCGCGACATGGTACATTCGGACTTGAAGTGACCCAATTCTCCACAATTGTAGCAAGTACTCCATGTTCCTCTGCTGCTTGGCTTCCCAGTCACCGCAATGGCATTTGCCCCAGTTGACTTGAACCTCTGCATTGGGGGCTGCCTCCTGAAATTGCTCGATGCCGTGAGCCTCTTACCGCTGCTCCAGTTATTCTTCTTGTTCTGCACTAACTGATATTGTTCCATGCCTGCTTCTGTAGCTGCAGCCCTCTGCACGAGCTTATCAAATTTCCTGATACTGAGGGGTATCATACGAGACCTCTGTAACCCCCATTCCCGACAATAAGTATTTTCTGTGCATTTTTCTACAATTTGATTTTTATAAATTATTTTCTGCTAAATTCGTTTCAGATTTGTATTAAAGTGTTTTCGAATAGAAATTTTATTTATTTTGAATAATGGTGTATTTTAATTTTACTTCCCATTTCTTATTGATCGACTATTTATATTTGAGCCTAAAATCTAATATATTATTATTATTGGATTATTTTAATAAAATTGTTAAACCTGGATACTATTTTGTTGTATGATTTTATTTTTGTTATGATTATAATTATTAATTGTTATTTCTTGATTATTTAATTAAAATTCATCCATCGAAAATTTTTATTATTGTACCAGATCTGAATTTCTTGGCAAATTCCAATTTATTTTCAAGCTCGATTGATATTATGTTCATTTGTATTATTTATTTATTTAACTAGATTTAAATTTTCATTCACGAACTACTCATTTTTCTTGTTGGGTTGTTTTCTTATTAATCCTATTTTATTTATTTATCATGAGTATTTTATTTGAACCCTATTGTCGTCAAACACATCTCTTATTGAACCATAAAACCAAATTGTAGTTTGTTCTCAACCCAAACCCACTATTATTGGATCCCAACCCAACAATTTACTTGTATTCTTTAAATACAAACCCTAAAAACCCAAAAATACAATTTGTAGCCGTCATCCTCTCTCCTCTTTCCTCTTTCTCTCTCCTCCTTGGTTTCTCTCTCCCCGATCAGAGCTTCCCTCTGTTTCCCGATCAAACCCCCCCCGACCATCCTCTCCGGCCATCTCCGACGAGCACCCCCCACAGGTCGTCGCCGTTCTCCCATCGACGCCCTCACCCTCAGCCCAACCGTGCTGCCTTCGTACCCCGTTTCGATCGATGAGCAGGCCCGCTTCTTCCCGTCGACGCCAGATCTGTCGATCCCCCGTCGCCCCCTGTCTCGCTCGCCGCCGTCGACGCCGCCCCCGCCGTCCGCCGCCAGCCAGACCCGCCAACCCCTTGTTGCCTTCTCTCCTTTGTTGTTGTTGTGGTTATTTCTCTCTATTGCTATTGGGTTCTTTTGTGCACGTAGTTTGCACATAGTTCGTGAGTTTGTGGGTTCGTTGCTCCGAGATTCTTATTCCGTTATTCTTGGTATTCAATTTCTTCATCTAACAGGCAAGTCACTTCCTCTTGAATTGATAATTATATCAAATTCAAGTTTTGTTGAAACTGTTGTAAGTAGATCCCTTCGTTCATCGTATTATACATTGTTCACCTCTTTCGTTGGGTATATTAAGGGTTTACACGAGCTAACCCCAATTTACTTGATATCGTGCCACTTTTGACTCCAAAATTGAATCTTTCATGCATTCATGTAGAATTGATAATAGGGTTACACATAATTACGGCACAATTAATCTATTGTAGAAACGATTGCTAGGTTGTATGTTTGATTGATTGTTTGTTGTTCGGTTGATGTCAAATTGCTATATATATGTGATTTTATTTTTATCTATCATGTTATTGCAACCATCATGCCGATTGAGGAATTTATCGACTAGTAGAATTGATACCCATCATGTTAATTTATTTGTTTCATGAAAAATACCTGAAACCATGTATGTTGCTTGCTGGCTGTATGTTGACTACTATTTTTGACCCAGTAACTAATCTTAAAATAAATTACTGTCTGAATAAGAATTGTAGCCTTATCTTTCTAATTTTCAAAACATCTTGAATTTTTGAATTCCGAGTTTTGTAGCAAAAGTTATGCCCGTTTTACTACAGCTGTGTTTTTATTTCCAAAATTATACTTTTCAGATTTTCTTGAATTAATTATTCCTATATCCTTGTATTGCATGAATCGAAGTATGTATGTTGCATTGCTTGATCCTAGTATCTTATTGTCATCATTCTAGTTGTCCTATTTCATGTTACCATCTTATTGTTCCTCTATTGTTACTATTGTTCACCCAATGTCTCAAATGGCATTTTGTATTGTAGCATTGATAAAATAATTAACAAGCCGGGGTTTAAGGGTTGACTTTAGTAGTGGACAATATAAGGACTATACTCAAAGGAGGGGCCCGTGTTTCCCTATTTATTGGTCTATTGGTTTATTGGTCATATTGGTCATATTGGTCATCGATTAATTGTAGGTTACTGACTACAGTATCTCGATTGATTCGGTCATTGGTCATTATTGTATATCGTTGCTGTGTACATGAACTATAAAATCTAACACTAAGTCTAAACGTAACTTGTTTGTATGTAGCAACCATGTGGTAAATAAATGGGACGCATGAAGTACTACATTAGTTAGGATTAAAATGATTAAGACTTAAGAATTGACACCACATCGACATTGCATATTCTTCATTATTGTTCCTATTGATATCGAATATTGGCTGAGTGTTACTGATATTGTTCATCGAATATTGTTATCGAATATTGAATCAATGTTTATGGCCATTGTATCGACTATCATGATATCAATTATTGCTATTGTCCCATGTTATTAATTCCTATTGATCCATTGAATTCATTGTTATACCGTTATTCCATTGTTCTTTGCTTTCTCTACTTGCTATCCACGACTTGCTCTTAGGACAATTTTTCTCCTCTTTTTAGATGAAGTGTTCACAGATAATGAAGAAGAATTGCCTGCTGGGATTGGAGAAAAAAGATTCTGGAGATTTTAATGCTTTTAATTACTCATTATTTTATTGAACTTAATGTATTGAGACTTATTAGCTATTTGTGATTGGATTATTATTGTATTGGGTTTATAACCCAGATTTTATTATTATTTCCAGACGTTGATTTATTATATTTGGATATCTCATATTGTTTATTCCAAGTATTATTGTTCATGAGATTATTATTATTGCCTGCGCAATTGTTCTGTATTGATTATATTGTTGAATTAATCAGATAAACAGCTTATGGGTGACGTTAGTCATTCGCTGGGCCAATGTCATGTACTCGTATTCCGTATTTTTTGGAAGCGGGGACAACCTCAGACTTGGCCTCAGCACCTGCTCGATCTTCCTCGCCTTCTTGGCCTCATCGGTCACCAACTCTGGCGCATACCTGGAGAGTTGAATAAACTTCGTCTCATACTCCCTGACATACAAGTTACCCTGTTGCAAGCTCAGAACTTCCAGTCTTTTTCTCCTGCACATCCATTGGAAAGTAATGGCTGCGGAACTCCTCCAAAAAGTCCTCCCAGGTAATAGGTTCATCTCTCAGGATCCGCTTCATGGACTTCCACCAAACTCTGGCGTCCTTCTCTAACTGGATAGTGGCTACCTTCACCTTACTAGCCTCGGGAGTCTCCAATACATCGAACACTGTTTCAATCTGCAGGATCCAATCATCAGCTGCATCAGGATCCACATTGCCTTCAAAGACATGGGCTTTCATCCTCTTGAAGGATTCCACCAATTTGATAGCCTCTGAGACTTGCACTGCCTACCCTGCCCTTGGGTTCCTATTCACACTTGCTGCTACAAATGTGTTGAGTGTCTGGTACATACGGGCCAGCTCTGTCTCCAGATCAAGTCGGTTGCCTTCACCGCTGGATCCTTCGCCATTTCTAGTCTTTCTTCCGACCATTTCTGGTTCATAAAACTTCATCAATCATCAAGAATATCATAGACCTTTCTTCCAACACAATTTATTCATTTCTAAAAATAAACTTTATACATTCAGAAATAAAATTGGTTCATACATCCATACATGAAACACCAAAAAACTCCAAATCTTCCTACAAACATAAAGCAGTCTAGATTCTGCAATTCCTCTTGGCTTCTCTGAGCTCTCCCCGTAGATCATCTATTTCCTTCAGCATCTTCTCGCATCTTTGACGGCATTTTTGCTATTCCCAACGAGTTTTGTTGTCTAGCTGGGTGAAATGCCGAGCATTCCTGTGTCGACACTTCTCCAGTTCCCATACTCGCTGACTCAGAGCTGCGATGTTCTGCTTATCCCCTGCATGGTGCGCCTCCATGTGGGTTACTCTCCACTGGTGGATAATCAGCTGCTTACGGAGGAAAGCGATGATATGGTCCTTTTTGTCTCGAACCGGCTCTTCGTCCAAGGATTCATCTTGGGAATCAGGTGGAGGTGGAGTGATTTTCCGAGATTCTGGCAATGCCTCCTCTTCTGCTTCTTCTGGGTCTTCTTCTTCTTCTGGTTTTTTGTTCTTCTTCGGGGTCTTCTTCTTCGGGGTCCTCAAAGAACAGTTCCGCTTCCACTTCATCGACCAGGTTTTGGTTATCAGCCATCTTATAGAGAAATGGTGGAGAAGATATCAGTGTATAGAGCAACGCAAATGTAAATCAACTCACATTTAAATCTCTATAAACTGAACTCTCACTTCTAATGTCCACCCTAATGTGTCATCCTTATAATTTTGTACTACTTATTGAAGTCGGCCCTGATACCACCACTCTGTAACGCCCCGAATTCCAAACACAGGTAATTCATAGCAAATACAGGATCTTTCACTTCAAATTCGTACAAATTTAAAAGAAATTTAAAACTTTTTATTTACAACATGTTCTTTACAACAGCACAACAAAATTAAATGAATACAACACAATCTACAATAATAAAAGTTCTTTAATCTTGTAACATCTCATCATAGTAATTTCAAGTCCATGCCAAGTCCAAATCTTGCATCAAGGAAACTGTGGGCACGTTAGTTGCATACAACTGACGCAATACAACAATTCTTTAATTTAGCAAACACAAACTTGAATGCAAACAAGAAAGTGACTATCCAAGTTGTGTCAATGTATGATATGACTTAATGCCTAATGCAGACATTACACTACGATGACACTAATGCATACTTGTTCGGATTCTATGCATCCCATACAACATAGGTCTGAGGACAAACCCTTACGTACTCCACATTATAGGGTTAAATCCCTCGCCATGCAACCTACTACTATGACTACTACGAGATTTAGATACTTTGCAAGTATTGATTCTCGCCCCAGAATACTGGAGATCAATCCCACTCCGCGGATCATTCTGTGGCCTATTTCATCCATCGTCCCGAAATACTGAGGATTATCTCACTCCACAAGTCATCCTGGAACCCTCATTGCATAAATATCCCGTGAGCATCGCTCTCACCTCGGAATACTGGAGATTAATCCCACTCCGAGGATCATCCTTGGGCCTATTTCATCCCTCGTCCCGGAATACTGGGGATAGTCTAACTCCGCAAGTCATCCTGGAGTCTATAACTCACGTTTGCTTTGTTTCATCATATCTCCAACTAGTGCATGTCCTTTAGGTTTAAATTGTACTAATTAAGACGTAGAGCAAACTTACCCACCGGGCTTAAACCAAACCACTGAGAATATTAGCCCACACTGGCTGCTTCTCAAGAGAAAGTCAACCCACACTAGTTACTTCTCAAATTTCATTTATCACAACTGCCGGTATTCTGGGTCTCACTTAGCCTCTAGAATCTACACATTTCATGTTCACAACATCATGGGTTATCCATACCCTCTTTATTCACATTTTAAAATTTCATTTATTCACATATCCAATTATTCTCTTCTTCACACAACTCAGTTATTTATATGACTAGTTTCATAGTCTTATCCAACATTTCAACATTCTCTGTGTAAAATAGATAGTTTATTCACCCCCTTCAAATAGGATTTTCAATGAAGTTGTAATTACATTCAATAGATTCTTTTTCCAAACAATATAATATTCAACTTCCAATTTATTCTTTAGCAAACTTAAATTAACTCTAAATCGAGTTTAATCCAAATGATATCATTTTTAGAATACCTCTAGTCAAAATAATCAAAATTTCCTCTTAATAAAAATGTAACTTAGTATTAATTTAGTCCCAAAACTCAATTTTTATATTCAACTCAATCCCCAAATTCTCTCCTTCATTCACATTTTACACCTCATGATATAATTCTAATTTAAAATAAGATATCTCTCATTCAAATCAATTTCTATTTATTTATTTTTTATCCCAAAACAACTCAACTTTATATTTAACTCATTTCTAATATTTTTCCAATAATCCCTACTTTAAATCTCTTCAGAAAACTCATTTTATTAATAAAAAGAAAGAAAAATACAAAAAAGAACAAGTTGCCTCCCCCTGGCTCGAACCCGAGCGCAACCCAGCGGTGCCAGGCCCCACACGCACCAACCAAGAAGTCCAACAACACTAACTGGTCTAATCTCTATTAAATTCTTTTTATACCAACTCTCTGTTTCTCAATTGTTTTTAATCTAATCGTATAACTTCAAGTTTACTTCTTCTTAAAATATTTTCATGATCATGGCTATACACAGTACCTCTAAAATTTCTAGAACGAGAATTTCCTCTAATTTAAAATATTTTAACTTGGAAATTATTCAAATCAATTTAGATAGTGTAATCTTTAACTTTTACATTCTAGTTCCTCATTGATCCAAACTAGACTACAATTTGTTTTAACTTCATATAATTGGCATGAATGCCCTACCAATTATTATAGGATTAGAAAAATACCCATACCCCCAATCTACATGCAATTCTAACATAAATTCCTCAATTTTGCAAATTGCTATGCATTCTCAATTTCACATACACAATTTAATCATGGTGTAGCAAAATCTAATATGAATCAACATTCTTGAATTAACATACACGAGCAAACACACATGATATTAACACACAAGAATTCTTATGCACATTTATTTTAGAAGCATGACAAATCAATTTCTATGTTGTGTCTTCATTTATTCATCTAGTCTAGCATGCATTCATACTCAAATTAATTTACCAATCACATTCTAGACTACACAAGGCAATCATCTAACAATTTCATGGATCAAAATAACTAAATTAGAAATTAAAGAGACACCCACCTCAAAAGTAGAATTTCCTAGTGGTAGAACCCCTTAAAAATGCTCCAAAGCCCCCCTAAAAGATCCGACCTCCCTTCTTAGCACAACCCGCAAGCTCTAGCTCTCTCTCTCTCTCTTTTTTTTTTTTGCATTTTTCTCATGGCAAGAGGTGCTCTATTTATAGGACAAATTAAGGAGTAGTTTCAACAACTTCCCACTCCCTAAAAGAGCTCACCACTTCCCCACAACTCACCCCACTCTCCCTCACTCTCATGTTTGTCCAGCCAACTTCTATGGGGTGCACAAAGCACGTGCACGTGTACACAATTTGTGTGGACACTCTTTCATACAAATTTTATTATTAATTTTTATTAAGTTAGATGTATTTGTTACACATGACAGTGTACCAATCTAACTAGATTTTAAATGTACATTTAAGTGCACACAAAAATAATCATGGGCTTTTAATTTGTAATTAGTTTTAGTGGGCTACAAAAGTGGATTTAGGCCTAGTGGATTTTAATTAAAACAAATCACACAATTGTGATTAGAAAATGAAAGGAAAAAATTCCATGATTCAAGAAAAATTTTAGAACCATTTGTACAAAATTTCACATGCAATGCACGTGCAAAAGAAAAATAATAAAAATTAAATTTTCACTGGAGATGTTACAAGAAAAGAGTAAAAGTGTAATTAGGCAACCGACATCCAGGGTTAGTTACGGTTAAACTAACAAAAACTGACATAGTGGCCTTTCCGAAGTACACACAACATTGTGAGTGATGTATCAGGAAAAAGTGATTTATGGGTGGCTTTTTTTGGAATTAGCATATTTGTGTGTAGCATTCCTGGAAAAAGCCTTCAATTCAAAAAGATACTCAATGTGCAGACCACATGAAATTCGATTCTAAGATCTTCGATCATGTCTAGCAAACACATTCAGCTCCATATTGTAATGAGCTTGGATATTAGAAAGGGCATGTTACAGTAGTAACCAACAAAAGAAAATTCACATCCCTAATTTAATACTCTTTACGTCCCACATTATTTGTCCACTTTGCTATTTTCACGCAAATTACGCAGTAGTACAAGTTTAAGTTTACTAATCTACCATAAGTGTGATTTGTCCATGTATAGTGTTATAAGTGTGTATAATTAAAAGTGCAAAACTTTTAAGAAGAGTATAATTGACATTACAGGGTAAAAGTTACTTCAAAATGAGAAACTGGATAAAGAATATGGGATATCTTAAAATGGAATAGGGACAAATACTATGAGTGGAAAGGGGGTAACTCATTCAATGTAATGAAATGTAGGATAAGTCAGAATATGCTAGATATTGGAATTAACAATTACCTTTCCCTTGAACAACTTTGCAGTCTCTTCAAAGGTGGGCAAGACTTTCTTAGATCCTTTTGATGTGGCAAAAAGTAAAATCTAGCAACAGAAAGAAGAAGAAGAAGAACAGAAGAAAAGTGTGAAAACTATGGTGCAAGAAAGACAACTTTAAAAAACAATGCAACGCTTGCATTAAACCAACATGATTTACCTGCTTTTTAATTGGATTTTCAAAAATGCTAGGCGCATTTTCCCTTGTAAAGATGTTCACTAAAGGAAGCTTGTTAGCAAAAATAAAATCAACTATAGCAGACTTAGTGAATTGACCATCTGCATAGATTAAGTCACCAGTATCAGCTTCGTATATTAAGCCAAAAAAATTGGTGCAACTTATAAACTAGCATACCGAAGTATGAGAACTTTTCAGCTTCCTTCCTCACCAACACTATAGAAGGACGCTTAGCTTTTGGATCAATGTTGAAAAGCTTCGCTACATCTGGGCTAGCTGTTTGATAAAAGTTCACTCCATCTTCAACTTTTGAAGCAGCAGCAAGCTCTCTACTGTCAACACCCTGCACTCATATAAATGAATCATGCCAACAATATTACTTCAAGGCTATAAGCAAACTTGGAATAATCAAAAATTGCTCATGTTCAACCACAGAGATTACACAAGATGTAATCCTGTAAGCTTATGAACAAAAGAAGCAGGATCATCATACTGTTTATCTAGCAAAGGTAGGTTTGATTTATGCCTTAGACTTGAACAAAATGTAAGCCCACTGTATTAGAAATTTTCTCAAAAAGTTTTACCAATTCTCATGACATTGTTAAACAGAATTTTTTTTAATGTTCCAATCAAATTTTCATTAACTGCAATCTATGTCACCAAACAATAAATTCAAATATCACTTGACAATGAGGATGCTGATCTTCCTGAGGCTACTAAAGCAAATATACTGAAACTAATACTTTCATTATACATTCCAGGATGGCATCAAGAGTTATACATCAGTAATCCTTCTGATCCAAGAACATATTTGCCATCATGAAATCTTTGAGTTCTTGTGTGCACACAACATATGCAGAACACATAGTTAAGAATTTGATCCTCCAATACGAACTCACCACTAAATGTTTTGACTACATCAAACTGCTTTTCAAGATAAAGAAAAAAATAGTTTCGATATTGACAAGTGAAAGTCAGTTTGACCAGATTCAGTGACACAATTGTCCTTAATATCTTGAAGTATTCAACAAAGGAACCTTCTGAAAACCGAAAAGAGGTGCACGCATATATATGTTTTAATTGTATGTATTGGGTAATTCACATAATCAAAAACAACAAGATAAATTTACCTTCCCGATTAGGCTCATGCTAAGCTTTGCATTAGAATGATGCAATCTTTATCTAAAAGTTTAAAGAGCCATGCAGTTGTCCAAGATGTAATATCCAACAGTCCAGTATGGAAAAGAAAATTCTAAAAATTAAAGTATAAATGCTGATCCTTGCATGATCTAATTGGCAAGATCCATTAAGACCACAAGCGAAACATGCACCCAAAGTACGACACTAACCTAGGTAACTAATTTTGAGTGCTACCTGGAAGAATAGGAAATATGATACCAAGTAAAACACTAACTACTCATGGATCGTAGGGTTTAAACTATACCCAATTCCAAACAATATCTTCAGCCAAACTAAACAGCAGCAAAAGAATGTACCACTAGTGAGTCGAGAAATCCTAAAACAAGTGTGCTTTGAGAAGTCAGTATCTTTTCTGCTTCCTCGGTTGTTGTTACATTCACAACTGCAGGTCCTATCCTCTTCTTGATCCAGGTCACAATAGCATCTCTGCATGCAGGAATATAGAGAATTAGTGAGACAAATATTAGTTGACATTTCAAGCTAATATCCAATTCAAGAACAAGCCAAAAGCACACCTTCAATATGAGGAAATCAGGGGAGCAATTAATTAATTAATTGAAAGAAATAAAGGTTAGGAATGAAATTTAAAACAAAAAACTCTCTTTTGGTGCTTCAATCCTTACTACAAAGTTTGGTTCAACTTCCATCCAGAAAATCAAGCATGTTTCCAACCTCCACCAAATATGACCCAACTTCACTTTTGGTGTACCTATTTTTCATCGTTCACTGGTCCTTTCTTATGAGAGATCCTACTGCAAGAAATAAAAGTAAAATCTTGACAACGCACCAACCATCACAGAACTTACTACCCTAGCACAATGTACTTGCAATAATACATCTACCAACATTAACCATTTCACAAACCTCCACAATCTGTAGAACACTCCAGTCACAACTTTAATTCTTGAAATGAAAAACCTAAAAATCAAAATAGAAAATCTACAAACAATCTTCTTATCTAGTAAACAACTCTCAAGTATTAATAGGATTCAATTGAGAAATTCTACCTTTATGTTTGGTTTGTTTCGATCAGTCTTTGTAAAGAAAGTTACACTTCTGACTGTATCCTACAGGTTTTAAATGTTGGATGTTTTGTATATATCGGATATCTAGTATATGTCGGGTTGTTATGTACGATTGAAAAATATATCCTGAATATGATCGACATAACATTTATATACATAACATTATCACATACATCATATAAATAACAGAAACAATATGAAAGTAAACGAAATAATGAATGCAATACATATTTGCACATTAATTATATACAATTAATCCATGATGCATAACAACATTTATATACATAACATTATCACATACATCATTTAAATAACAGAAACAATATGAAAGTAAACGAAATAATGAATGCAATACATATTTGCACATTAATTATATACAATTAATCCATGATGCATAACATAAATATATATGCATGAATTAAAATACAGCATATCCAATTGAGATGAATGAAACCAAATTGATTGTAGAAATAAAACTAATCACAAAGTCGCTAATTCTAATTCAAAACAAAAGGAAAGAACAATAAGCATCTAACCAAAGTAATAAAATTTTGAAGTTTCATAATCATTACAAATGTACCGTAATGTTTTTCATTTCTTTCTTCCCGATGTGTTTTTTCTTTTCCTTTTGTTTTGTTTAAGATGGGTATTGATTTGATTTTGAGATGAGTAAATGGGTTTCAAGTTTGATTTAATTGATTAATTCAAAGCCGAAAGTAAAACCCAATTAAAAAACCTACATGAGCTACGTATTTTAAGGATATATCGGCCGAAATTTCAACCTATACCCTATATTTCCCCGATGTAGGCCCAAAAACTTCAACAACTACACATTTGTGTGTATTATGCAGGTCATACAAAAAAAACCTACATTTCGGCCGATATTGTGAGCATATCAGCCTACATTTAAAACAATGCAGATGCCAGTTAATTACGGTGTATGTAGCTCATGTGCATAAAGTTGGTCAATAGGCATGAGTCACACTTTTCTACCAATTACAAAAATTTTGTTAATATTCTGGATAGAGGTGACAACAACTGACAGATTATGTGTATTCAACTCAGTGACTTGTCTAAAGGTAATGAAACAGTGTCTTAAGGTTGATACAGGAATCTGTGTGGTTATCACACATACTGCATTCAATCGCCACGATACTATGTCCAAGACCTGATCATCTAGTCACCATGTTACTATGTACAAATATATATTTGACTTGGAGATTCACTGCAGGTATTGTGCGATAATCTTCAACCGAAAATAAGATGTCAAACTGATGTGACTATGATCAGTCATCAGTTACTTTGACTCTTTGATCAATCGAGGGATGAGATAATCCCCATTCTTATTTTATTTTTTCTAGGAAGGGATTAATCTTCAAAATCAGTACCCATACGGGAATAGGACCGACTTCTGGTACAATCGTACCAGACTCTGACTTGATTTGATAACAGTGCTACTCAGTGCCACACTATTTAGACCTATATCCACATCTTTTCTTCTCTCTTGAAACTAGTGCAGGAATCATGCTTTTGTTGGAAGAGGTTGCTTAGGTTTAGGTTTGTTTTAGTTTCTTATTGGAATAAAGCCCTATTGTTCAGGGTTGTTGGCTTCTGTTTTGACTCTTTCCAGTTGTTGTTACCACTAAGCATACTACGTGCCTTTGTGCGCTGTTTTTTCTCATTCTAGTTAGGATTGCTGTATGACTTTATAAAGCTCGAGATGTTATCAATAATACAGGTTATTCAATCCATTTGTTGAGCTCTTGCAATTGCATTCGATTGTTGCATTCAATTGTTTCTAACAAGTGGTATCATTCGATTGTTGCATTCAATTGTTTCTAACAAGTGGTATCAGAGCCACACAAAGGGGTCTGATTATGAGAAGTTAGGAACCGCAGTATCCTAAGTATCCTAACAAGAGAGAATGGGTGAAATACTTGGTGAGATCGAGTGAAACACTGTGAGAGAAAGAGCATTTGAGAGATGTCAGCTGAAGGGAACAATTTGTTGAGCATTCCTAGGTTCGATGGAGACTACAATCACTAGAGTCAATTCATGGAGAACCTTCTAAGATTGAAGGAATACTGGAGCCTCATCGAAACTGGTTATTCTGAACCTGTTGCTGGAGAGACGGTGACTGCTGCACAAAGGACTCTGGAGGAATTGAAGCTGAAAGACCTAAAGGTTAAAAAAACTATCACTTTCAGTCAATGGACAAGTCAATCTTGAAGAAGACCATTCTTCAGAAGGACACTTCCAAGCAATGGGACTCGATGAGAACAAAATATCAAGGGAATGTGAGAGTTAAGCGTGCTCAACTTCAGGCACTGTACAGAGACTTTGAGCTATTAGAAATGAAGGTTGGTGAATCTGTCACAGACTATTTCTCCAAAGTCATGTTGGTGGCTAATGGCATGCAAAATTATGGAGAGGATATACAGGATGTAAAGATCGTAGAGAAGATTCTGCGCACTGTCGCAGAAAAATTCATTTACATTGTCTGTTCCATAGAAGAGTCAAAGGATACTGATCTCCTCTCTGTGAATGAGTTGCAAAGCTCTTTAATTGTGCATGAGCAAAAGTTTCGAAGGACTAGTGGTGGAAGAGACCGAGGAAGACAAAGCTTCAACAAAGCCACAATTGAATGCTTTAAGTGCCACAAGCTGGGCCATTACCAATATGAGTGTCCATCATGGGACAAGGAGGTAAACTTTGCTGAGTTTGATGAGGAAGAGGAACCACTGCTTATGTCTTATGTTGAAATGGCTAATGGAAATAGCGAAGAAGCTTGGTTCCTAGACTCCGGATGTTCAAATCATATGACCGGAGATAAGTCGGCGTTCAAAGACATGGATAGAGCTTTCAGGCAGATGGTGAAGCTCGGCAACAACATGAGAATGAATGTACTCAGAAAGGACAGTATAAAGCTGAATGTAAGTGGAGTAAATCTGTGATTCAAGATGTGTTTTATGTACCTGAACTCAAGAACAACCTCTTGAGTATAGGTCAACTACAAGAAAGAGGTTTGGCTATCCTGATTCAATCAGGAATGTATCGCATTTATCATCCACTCAGGGGTCTGATCATTCAAACGAATAAGACAACAAACAGGATGTTTGTATTGTTTGCCCGAGCTCAAGAGAAGAAGGAAGCATGTTTTCAAGCCGCTACACAGAACCTAGCACACCTATGGCATTGCAGATACACTCACCTCGGTCCCAAGGGTCTAAGGACACTTCAGCTCAAGAAAATGGTTCGAGGTCTACCTCAATTACCTACATCCACAGTTGTGTGTGCAAACTGAATGAAGGGCAAGCAGCATCGTGATCCAACTTCGAAGAAAAGTCAGTGGAGAGCTTCTCATAAACTGCAACCGGTCCATGCGGACATTTGCGGTCCTATTAATCCAGCTTCAAACAGTCAAAAGAGGTACATCTTATGCTTCATAGATGATTTTTCGAGAAAAGCATGGATATATTTCTTGTTAGAAAAGTCAGAAGCATTCTATCACTTTAAATGTTTCAAGATGCTTGTGGAAAAAGAGAGTTGTTTGCCTATTAAATGCTTACGAACAGATAGGGGAGGAGAGTTTAATTCCCTAGAGTTCAATGAGTTTCGTAAGCTGAATGGAATAAGGAGGCAGTTGACTACGGCTTACACTTCACAGCAGAATGGAGTAGCCGAACGCAAGAATAGAACTGTGATGAATCTTGTGAGATCGATGTTGTCAGAAAAGAAGATACCTAAAACCTTCTGGCCTGAGGCGGTGAGGTGGATGAGGTATGTTCTAAATCGGTCACCGACGGTAGCTGTGAAAGAGATGACCCCAGAGGAGGCCTAGAGTGGAGAAAAGACATTAGTGGAGTACTTCAGAGTGTTCGGATGTGTAGGGCATGACCCTATTCCAGATGCTAGGAGGACCAAGCTCGAGAGTAAGAGTGTGAGCTGTGTGCTTCTTGGTGTCAGCAATGAGTCCAAAGGCAAACAGATTGTATGATCCCATTGCCAAGAAAATCATTGTACGCCGAGATGTGATCTTCGAAGAAAGTCAGTGGAACTAGGATGCAAGCTATGAAAAGGAGTTGTTGGTGGACTTAGAATGGGGAGACAGTGAGAGCAGTGCTGATGGTAAGGAAGAAAATGAAGTGAACACGGAAGAGGAAGAAGCTGGAGTTGAAGAAGATGGAGCTGGAAATATCTCTTCAAGCACCATTGATGAAGAAGGCATGAATACTAGGGAGGGCAAAGATAGGCACCCTCCTTTATGGAGTAAAGATTGTTTCGGGTGAGGGTCTTTGAGAAGAAGAAGATGCTAATATGGTGCTTATGGTACCTTCAGACCCTGTGAGATTTGAGGAGGCAGTGGAAAGCTCGAAGTGGAGATTGGCCATGGATGAAGAAATGAAGTCCATTGAGAAAAACCAAACATGGACGTTAGTAGAATTACCTACTGGAGCAAAAGAGGATAGGAGTAAAATGGGTCTACAAGACTAAACTAAATGAGCTCGGAAAAGTCGACAAATACAAAGCAAGGTTGGTGATAAATGGTTATTCCCAGCAACATGGAGTGGACTATACAGAGGTGTATGCACCTGTGGCCAGAATGGATATAGTAAGGATGATCATAGCATTTGCTGCGCAAAGAGGCTGGAAGCTTTATCAACTAGATGTTAGGTCTGCGTTTTTACATTATGAGGTAAGTGAAGATGTCTATGTGGAGCAACTGAAGGGGTACGAGAAGAGAGGAAGTGATCAGAAGGTGTACATGCTACATAAGGCACTTTACGGACTAAAACAAGCCCCAAGAGCTTGGTTTAGCCGAATTGAGTCTTACTTCATTAAGGAGGGCTTCCAGAAAGGTCACAGTGAACATACCTTATTTATCAAATGGAGCAAGGTAAGATCATCATTGTGAGTATTTATGTTGATGAACTTTTGTTCACCGATGATGATGAAGATATGATGTGTGAGTTTAAATGTTCAATGAAAAAAGAGTTTGACATGACCGACTTAGGGAAGATAAGATTCTTCCTTGGGATAGAGGTTCTGCAAAGGTCAGATGGCATTTTTATATGCCAAAGGAAATATGCAGCTGAAGTGTTGAAATGGTTTGGCATGAAGGAGAGCAATTCAGTTTGCAATACTATAGCTCCGGGGTACGAGATATGCAGAGATAAGGGTGGAGTTAAAGTAGATGAGACCTGCTTCAAACAGATGGTGGGGAGTCTAATGTACCTCACAGCCACACGACCTGATCTCATGTTCATTGTAAGTCTTATTAGTCGTTTTATGGCTAGTCCAACTGAGTTGTACTTCCAAGCAGCAAAGAGAGTATTGAGGTATTTAAGAACTGTGAATTATGGTTTCCTATACAAGAAGGGAAGAGCTAGTGATTTGGTGGGGTCCACAGATAGTGACTATGCGGGTGATGTGGAAGATCGAAAAAGCACCTCAAGGCTATGTGTTCATGATGTGTGGAGGTGCAGTAGCTTGGTCGTCGAGAAAGCAGCCAATTGTCACTCTATCAACCACAGAGGCTGAGTTTGTGGCAGCTGCAACATGTGCATGCCAAGCTATTTGGATGAAGAGAGTGTTGAAGGAACTTGGTCATTTGCAAGAAGGAAACACAGTTGTGTTGTGTGATTACAGTTCTGCTATTAAACTGTCCAAGAACCCAGTTTTAACATGGTCGGTCCAAACACATAGATGTGAGATTTCATTTTCTCAGGGATCTTACTGAAGAGGGAGTTGTTGATCTGGTTTATTGTGGAACTCGAGATCAAATTGCATACCTGATGACAAAAGGCTTTGAAGTTGGAAGCCTTTCAGAAGCTTCGTGACAAGCTGAGAGTGTGTACTATTCCTGGGGTGAACTAATTGTTTGTCAAAAGCAATAAGATCAAGGGAGGGGTTGTTGGAAGAGGTTGCTTAAGTTTAGGTCTGTTTTAGTTTCTTGTTGGAATAAAGCCCTATTCTTCAGGGTTGTTGGCTTCTGTTTTGACTCTTTCCAGTTGTTGTTACCACTAAGCATACTATGTGCCTTTACAACAACAACAACAAAGCCTTTTTCCCAACTAGTTGGGGTCGGCTACATGAATCCTGGTTTTCCATTCTGCTTGGTTTAGCGCAATATCTTCTATAAGGTCACAAGCTATCATATCTTTTTTCACCGTTTCCACCCAAGTTAGTTTAAGTCTTCCTCTACCCCTAACTCTACCCTCAATACTTATCAAATCATTTTTTCAAACGGGGGCACTACTAAGTCTACGTGTAACATGTCCAAACCACCTGAGGCGATTCTCTCTTAACTTATCTTGGATTGGAGCTACCTTTAGCATGTCTCGTATGTACTCGTTTCTAATTCTATTCTTGTTTTACCACACATCCATCTTAGCATCCTCATCTCCGCTATACTCATTTTTTGGACATGTTGTTTCTTTGTTGCCCAACACTGGTTCATACATCATTGCTGGTCTAACAGCCGTCCTATAAAATTTTTCCTTTAACTTCAAAAATATACGTTTGTCACACAAAACACCAATCTTAGTAATTGGTAATTGTTCTTGAATCAAAGGGTTTATCTTTTTCCATTTGAATTGGAGTTGAATTCATAACTGTTTGAATTGTGTAATCTCCAATTACTGACACTGGTAACACACTTTTCTACTTAAGCCACCCTGCTTGAATCCTATATATAACATCTTCACAAATCTCATCATTTCTTAGTATAATCGAGCCTAAATATCGGAAACGGTCTCTCTTAGATATCTTTTGGCCATCAAGCTTCACTACTTTCTCAGTTGTGTTCCGAATATCACTAAAATTACACTCCATATACTCTGTTTTAGTTATACTTATCCGAAAGCCTCTAGCTTCCAAAGTTTCTCTCCATAATTCTAATTTAGCATTGACTCTTGCTCTAGTCTCGTCCACTAAGATGATGTCATCAATAAAAAGCATACACCAAGGCACCTCATCTTGTATTCCTCGCATCAATTCATCCATAACCAAAGTAATAAGGTAGGGGCTTAAAACTGAACCTTAGTGTAAACCTACTGTAATAGGAAAATCACTGGTCACTCCTGTAGTTGTTCTAATTGTGGTCGTTGCCCCTTCATACATATCCTTAATTACCTCAATATACCGAATAGTTGCTCTTTTATTATTTAACACTAATCATACTATGTCTCTAGAGACTTTATCATATGCATTTTCTAGATCTATAAAAACCATATGTAGATCTTTCTTATTCACCCTAAAATGTCTAAAATTGGGGTTAAATCGGAACCATTCAAATTGGGCACGAATCATAAAGTTCAAGGGGCAAAACGGTAATTTCACCTACAAACGGGTCCGAAATGGGAATTGGGTCTCTTCTCTTGAGCCCAATAACCCATGAACGGATCTGGTCAACGGAGAACGGGTCTCAATCCGTTGAGAGACAGTTCAGGAAGATATGGAGAAATCCTGATCCGTCCATATCCTTGGGAGGTGGTTCTAACCACCTCTATCCAGCCACACCGGGGAGTAGAGATTCGCTCTTATCTCGAAGCAGATCCCCACGGCGACTAAAAAACCTCCTACCTCCTACCGTTATAAGGTGATCACTCTTTGCCTACCTAAAGCTTTTTCATATTCTTTTCTGCGTATTGACAAGAGCGTCGGAGGGTGCGTCGCCGGGATCCATCCCGGTGTTTCGCACTTTGTGCAGGTCAGCGACAGCATCAAGGAGCCAGCCTATCAACAGTGAAAGTGGTTAGATTTGACCTCTTCGATTCCTCACGAACCCACAAATTCATCTAATTGCCCCCACACCGAAATCAGCGGAAACAGATTGACGCCGTCTGTGGGAATCTGAATAGCAATCTGACCTACCCCCATCAACAGAAGCCACTCCTAGCTATGCCACCGAAGAAAGGAAAGTCTGCGGCCTCCAACTGCAGAACAACCTCCATTCTCCCTCCGCCTCCGGAGGATCTCCCTCCGCCCGTCCAACCGGTCCAGCAGCTCGAACAACCAATTTCTCAATCCATTCAGCAGCCTCAAGGGCCTCAAGTGGCGGTTGGGGAACCTTCTCGACGAAGTCGCCAGAAGCAGCCTCTGCATCAAGTCCATATCTCCGTACACAACTCTTCCACCGACTCCATGGCCTCCCATTGCCCTCCAACGCCGAAAGATCTGCGAGATGTTCTTAACTACCGACAGAACGATACAGATCTCCAAATCCGCTTGGACGAGAGGCGAACTCGTGAAGGGAACCCTCGCCAGGAGCATCAGAGGGACCGGTCACCCCGCAGGACAGATCGCAGAGGGTCCAACTCTCCCAGGAGGCGGACAGAGTCGCCCCAGCATCGGTAGAGAAGAAGCCGCTCCCCAGCTGGCCGTCCTGCCCCTCGAGCTCATCGGGAGCAGGAGGCCCCCGTTACGAGGGCGGAGTTCCAACAGTTCCAGGAGGTGGTCCTACGGGCACTCAATGTCGCCCCCAACAACGACCAACGAGCTCCCAGTTCTCGGCCTGCTCCCAACCATTGCCACCGCTCTCCCAGTCCTCGGCCAGCTCCGAGCCATCACCGCCGCTCTCCCAGTCCTCGGCCGGCTCGGAGCCATCGTCGTCGCTCTCCTAGTCCTCGGCCAGCTCCGAGCCATCGCCGTCGCACCCCCAGTCCACGACCTACTCCAAGCTATCGCCGCCGCAGCCCCAGCCCTCTTCAACATGAAGACGAGTCTCGGGGCTCAGCGAGGCATGACCGAAGGGAGGACTCGGTCTACCGCTGTTTCCACGAGATGGAGAGGTGCCTTGGCCAGCTCGACAAAGATGAAGAACAATGGGAACCTCCACCCGAGCAGGCCCCCGTTCTCCCGCACTATCATGGAGGCCCCCGTCCCAGATAACTTCAAGCCTTAACACTTTGAGTTACACCGGGGAGTCGGATCCTGCTGATCACATTGAGAGTTTCAAAACTCTCATGATGATCCATCATGCCTCCGACGCCCTTCTCTGCAAGACCTTCCCGGCCACGCTCAAGGGGCCCGCTCGGGAGTGGTATTCCAGACTTGCTCTTCCTCAGCCAAAAGAAGGGCGAGCGGCTGAGGGATTACGTCAAGCGGTTCACCGTGGAGGCCAGGTCCATCGCCTCCCTGGATCAGTCAGTAGCTTCGTCTGTATTCCAATCCAATGTCATTAACCCTGATCTCAGGGTGTCCCTGGCCAAGAAGCCTCCTCGGGACTTCTCAGAGCTCCTTAGGAGTGAGAAATATATCCGGGCTGAAGAAGTTCTCAACCGCCCCACTCTTGAGGGGTCATCTTCCCGGAACAAACGGAAAACTACTGAAGGAGCTAAGAAGCTCCAAAAAGACAACGGTGGTCAACGTCGCCCTCTCCCCCGCTTCGAAAAGTTCACTCTGCTCAATGCGAGTGTCTCCGCCATCTTGATGGAAATTGGGAACGAGGGTATTCTACTGCCACCTCCGAAGATGAACACCCCCGGAAAGAAGAGAAACCGGGATAAGTGGTGCCACTTCCACAGGGACCACGAGCACAACACAGACGACTGTCGGGACCTGAAGGACGAAATCGAGGCCCTCATTCAGAGAGGGCAGCTCGCTAGGTTCGTAAGGAGGAACAGGGCCGATCCACCTCCACCCCCCAGGGGGGCTAACAGGGGAACCGAACAGCATGCGGAGACTCCGGATGTCGAAGCAGAGGCCATCCTACACCTTATACACGGAGGCCCAATGGGGGGAGATTCCAACTCCTCCCGAAAAGCCTTCGTTTGGGAAGTGAACGCCGTGCAGAGCCATCCCCCTCCGAAGGGTCTTGGGGTCCCTGTCACGTTCTCCGATAGAGACTTTGAGGGCGTCCGCACGCCCCATTGCGACGCTCTTGTTATTAACCTCCGAATGGCCAACTTCGACGTATGCCGGGTCTTGGTGGACAATGGCAGCTCGGTTAATATCCTTTTCTTGGAGGCATTCAAGGGCCTCCAACTGTCAAGAGATCAGCTCAAGCCCGCTGGCTACACTCTTCATGGATTCACCGGGGTGCCGGTGACGATCGAGGGAGTTATAACCCTCGACGTTACCGCTGGAAAACCCCGGTCGCCCGCACGGAGCCGATGGACTTGATGGTGGTAGATGTGAAAGTCGCTTATAATGTTATCCTGGGTCGACCAGGTCTGGCCGCACTCCAGGCCATCCCTTCGGCCTATCACATGAAGATGAAGTTCCCCACCCCCGCAGGAGTGGGGGAAGTGAGAGGGAGTCAGAAGGCGGCTCGCAAGTGTTACATGACCTCGATGGGAGGCCTGGTCCTTTCCCTGGAAGCCCTCGAACTCCCACGGAAAAGTAGCCAGACTATCTCCGAGCCGGTGGACGAGCTGGAGGAAGTAGCCTTCTCAGAAGAAGATGCCACCAAGACATTCCAGATCAGCAACGCTCTTTCCCCCTCCATCAAGAAAGACATCTCCCAATGCATAAGGGAGAACCGCGATCTCTTTGCCTAGACCGCGACGGATATGCCTGGGATCTCCAAGGAGCTCTTGATGCACCACCTCAGCGTTGCCCCGAGAGTCAAGCCCGTCCAGCAAAAGCGATGCAAGTTCGCTCCCGAGCGTCAACAAGCGATCAAAGAAGAGGTCGAGAAGCTCCTGAACGCCCGATTCATCCAGAAGGTGAACTACCCCGAATGGCTATCCAATGTGGTGATGGTTAAAAAAGCCAACGGAAGCTGGAGGATATGCGTCGATTTTACCAACCTCAACAAGGCGTGCCCGAAGGATCCATTTCCCCTTCCGAGCATCGATGCTTTGATCGATGCAACCTCCGGCCACGAGCTCCTCAGCTTCATAGATGCCTTCTCAGGGTACAACTATATCCGGATGTTTCCTCCCGACATCTCGAAGACCTCGTTCGTGACTGACCAAGGCTTGTACTGCTACCGGGTCATGCCGTTCAGTTTGTAGAACGCGGGAGCTACATACCAGCGCCTAGTCAACAGGGTCTTCCGAGACTAGATTGGCCGGAACATGGAAGTTTATGTGGACAACATGTTGGTCAAGAGCATTCGAGGGCAGGAGCATGTCCTTGAACTCCAGGAAGCCTTCGGGGTGTTGAGGAGGCACAACATGAGGCTGAATCCGAGCAAGTGTGCATTCGAAGTCTCATCCGGCAAGTTCCTAGGGTTCATGGTCTGCCAGAAGGACATAGAGGTCAACCCTGAGAAGATCCAGGTCATACATAAAATGCTCCCCCCTCCGGTGTTAAAGATGTATAGAGGTTCACCGGGCGCCTTGCAGCGATTGGGCATTTCCTCTCCAAATCCGGGGAGAAGTGCCTCCCGTTCTTCAAGGCCCTCAAGGAGGCTAAAGGCTTCGAATGGGGACAATAGCAACAAGAGTCCTTCGACCAGCTCAAGGCATACTTAGCCAATCCCCCACTCTTGAGCAAGCCAAGGCCTGGGGAGATCCTCTACCTGTACCTCGCCACTTCGGAGCAGACCCTCAGCGTTGTCTTGGTAAGAGAAGAAGACAGGACGCAGAGGCCCATCTACTATGTGAGTAAGGACCTCCGGGACGTTGAACTCCGTTACCCGAAGCTAGAGAAGATGGCCCTTGCCTTGGTCATGGCGGCCCGAAAGCTCCGCCCCTACTTGTAATCTCATTCAGTGGTCGTTCTCACCGACCAGCTGCTGAAGCAAGTTCTCCACAAGCCCGAGACATCGGGACGCTTAATGAAATGGTCCATAGAGCTGAGCCAGCATGACATCTGCTACCAACCCAGAACTGCTATCAAAGCACAAGCCCTAGCAGAATTCATTGTGGAGAGCACCATTCCCGACCCCTGCGAGTCGACTGCCGAACCCCTAGTCTGGATTGTTTATGTTGACGGATCCTCATGCACCAACGAAAGTGGGGCTAGCATCATCCTGACCAGCCCAGACGGTTCCGTTCTGCAGTCCTCCCTCCTCATAAACTTCGTGCTTCGAACAACGAAGCTGAGTACGAGGCCCTCATAGCAGGGGCCAAGCGTATCCAGGTCTTCAGTGATTCGCAACTGATCGTGAATCAGGTGTCTAGGGAGTACGAAGCAAGAGATGAGCACATGGCCAAGTACCTATCGAAGGTGAAGGGACTACTGGCTTTATTTGAAGATGCTCGACTCCAGCGGGTTCCCCGAGAGGAAAACGCACAGGCGGACGCCCTCTCAAGGCTCGCCTCTTCCCTCCAGGGTTTGGAGCGAACCGTACTGATAGAGGTCCTCCTGAGACCAAGCATTGAGGAAGACAGCTTAGAGTCGATGGAGACTATGCCCCTCACACTTGGAGAGAATTGGATGAAGCCCCTACTCGAGTACCTTAGGGACGGAGTTCTTCTAGTAGACCCAAAAGAAGCAAGAAGGGTCAGGACCAGAGCCGAGCGGTACACATTCCTAGATGGAGTCATGTACAAAATCCGTTGCCTACCACAAGCCCAGCTTTCCTCCTTGGCAAGTCCAATCCCTTTTGCAATGTGGGGGATGGACTTGCTCGGACCATTCCCTCTGGCACCAGGCCAGCTGAAGTTCCTGGTCGTAGCGATAGATTACTTCTCCAAGTGGATTGAGGCCGAACCCCTTACAACAATCACTGAGAACAAGGTTCAGAAGTTCTTTTGGAAGAACATCATCTTCCGGTTCGGTGTACTTCGTATCCTCGTAACCGACAACAGAACCCAGTTCGCAGGGACAATATTTCACAACTTCTGTGCCGACCTCGGCATCCAGCAGCGGTTCTCCTCAATCCAACGGCCACGCTGAGAACGCAAATCGACAGATACTCTCCGGCCTAAAGAAGAGGCTCGATAAATCCGCCAAGGGATTATAGGTCGAACAGTTGCCCAACGTGCCATGGAGCTACCGCACCACGAAGAGAACTCCGGCGGGAGAATCCCCCTTCAATCTTACTTATGGCTCCGAAGCCATTATCCCCCTCGAGGTCGGCCTACCTTTGCCGCGATTGGTCGCTTACAATGAAGAGCAGAACGCGAACCAGCTTCGCAACTGTCTGGACCTCATCGATGAGATTCGTAAGAGAGCTTCCATCAGACAGGAGACGTACCGACGTAAGATCACAGTCTTACAATAAGAAAGTCTGACCCGCAAATCTTAAAGAGGGGGACCTAGTACTCCGAAAGTTGTCCATCTCCATTCCGAGTAAAAAGAACAAGCTAGCACCCAACTGGGAAGGTCCATATAGGGTCTCTAGAATTATCCGCCCAGGCGCGTATCAACTCGAAGACCTGGAGGGCAGAAGAATACCGAGGACTTGGAATGCTGACAACTTGATGAAGTACAAAGAGGGTGCTTTAACACCGCTCCAAGCAACTTCAACCAACTCCTGAGCCGAACAGTTCCTAGTTGATGTCTTAGCTACCTGGTTATTTTTCCTTTTTAAAATGTAAGAGTGGCTTGCAACTCAGAAGCAGCCACTCAAGTAATCTTTAATAAAGATGAGTTGCTTCCAAGGAATCCTTTGTCTATAATAATCTAGTTGTTTTCTATGAGACGCACGAAACTCTCTAAAAACGACAAGCTTGGAGTCCAATATCATCATTCGAAATTGCTCCCACAACTGTTGACTCTACTCTATCAAAACAAGTGTTGCCCAAGCGCAAATACTCGAGAAATTCGCCAAAAAATTGCTTTACTTTATTTTCATTAAAGACAAAGATACAAGTCCAATTGAAGATACAAATCTTATTCGAGATACAAGACCAAAATTCACAGCAAAGAGATACTACGGGATTACAAAATTTTGCCCTAACCCCTCCTGGGGAGCGGGATGCTCCTGTTGAGCGACACAGGGGGCCGACGAGCACCATGCTGCTGGCGACCCTTCTCCGCAAACGTCCCCAGGCCAACGAGTCGAGTGGCATCATCGGCACCTACTCTAACGGTGGCTCCAACGAATGCTCCGCTCGACGAACCAGTCATGCCACTTTGGCATCTCCGGGATTTCGCAACACAGGGGGCGAGCGAAATGCTAACTCATGGAATGTCCTGCCCTGAGCATACTCACCCCGAGGACAGAACGTGCTCCTAACGTTGCTTCCTTTAGACAACCGCCGCAAGCGAGCATTCTCCGCCTCCAGCTCTACAACTCGCTCTTTGAGCGCATCGTCGTTGACTCTAATCTTCAACCGAGGCAGTCGAGCTAAACTAGCTCCGCACGAGACGTCAGATATTGTTCTCCGAAGATGAGCCGCCTCGAGGCTTTTTTCAAGAACCACATTCTTGAGTTCTTCCCGCGCATACCTCACTTCGAACAGGGAGTGACGAAGGAATTTAAACCTCAAACCTTAGCTAACAGCCATCGACGGGCACACCTCCTCGCCTTCCGGCACCGCTTCATCGATTCTTCTAACCGCTTCATTTCTTTATCACGGCAGGCTAAAATCAGCTTCAGATGGTTCAACTCCAATTCAGCTTTATAAAGTCTCCCGATTTCGAGCAAATCCCAACTTATAGACGCCTAGCTCAGAGCGGAGATGTGACACCTCGCTATCATGGAGAGAGGAACAAAAGAGATAAATCTCTTCGAACCAGACTACCTAAAGCTACAAGATAGTTTTAAGATAGTTTTACGCTAAGTAAAGGACACAAGTGTTGAAACATCAAAGCGACTTTCATTACTTAGTAGAGATACAAGAGCAGTGGCCAGTCCGCTATTAGGCATCACTACAATCAAACCTACAACTAGAAACAAAAAAAACAAAAGAAAAGCTACTAAGGAAATCAAGGATCCACCTCAAGGGGTGCAAGCTCGTGGCCACTCCCCTCAGCTTCCTCTGGCAAGCCCACTAAAGCCGTGGCGGGGTTTCCCACAACGAGTTCCTCTTCGTCGCCCCCCTCCTCATCGACATCTTCTCCTTCTGCGACCTCTACGTTTCTTCTCGCCTCGTAGGGAAACAAGTAGTAGCCCGTGCGATCGAACCCTGGAACTCGCTCGCCCACATCCTTCAAAGCCGTGTCATAGGCCCTCCGCATGTTGTTCTCCAAGAAGCCAATGGCCTTCTTTTCTGCGGCGGCCTCAGCCTCTCGGACAGCCTCACGCACAGCCGCGTCTCGCTCAAGAGCCGCCTTCTCCATCTTTGTTGCCCTCTCCCGAGCGGCCTCAGCCTTCTCCAAAGTAGCACTCTCCTTCGCCTTCGCCAACGCTGCCTCCAATAGGGTAATCTGGGTGGCTTGAGACTCGGCCAGCAAAGCAGCGGCTTCGGACTCTTTCTTCGACCGAGACCGCTCGACCTTCTCCCTGTCGAGGACTGCCTTCAATTCCTTCTCTTGCTCCGCCACTTGTGTCAGCAGGTGACTGAAGTGGCAGATTGCCTGCAAGAAAGAATTCAAGGTTGAGAACGGGAAAAGACAATCTCGCAAAAACAAAAGCAAAAATTCACTTACCGTCATCTGCGCCTTGGCGATCGCCAAAGCTGAGTCGCCCATAGTCCCGTGCTCCATGGCAGCCTTATCTTTGGGGGTGGCCAAATGACGAACAGCGTCCATACAGCTCATCGAATCCCCTAAGAAGCCGTCATGCCTCCGAATTTACCAATCGGGGATGAAAATTCTCTTCAGCTCATCGGTCAGAATCGACTCAGCCGCCGCTGTGAGAGGAGCCTCGAGTGCAAGCGTCGCAGAGAGGGGGAGACCACTAGCCGAAGGAGCCATAGGCACTGCAGGAGTGGACTCTAAGTCCACGGCGGGTGTGGCGAGACTCTCGCTCTTGGTAGCCGTAAACGGCAGCGGTCGAGCAACCATATGCTTCCTCTTTTTCTCATCGACCCGCCTGCCACTTAGTGACTCAGCGACGAACGCTTGCTCATAATGGCGTCAAAGTCCATGCTCGGATCTCCTGCAAAAAAAATGTTAAAAATCCTAACTCTTGCAGGCTAAGAGATAGAGATAAACACAAGGAAATGCGTACTAGGATTCATCAGGCTCAGACCCCCCCCAAAGAGACTCCTCTGAAATCTCTCTCCAATTCAGCATAGGCCGATCCAAGAGAATCCCACCATCCTATCTTCCTCCGGGCTAAGAGACGGTTCTGCCTTCGCCCTCCTCGGCACATCGTCCCTCCAAACGGTCGGGATATCCCACAACACTCTACTCCGAATCAAAAAGTACTTGTACCTTCAAGATTTCACAGAGTCGAGGTTGTCGACTAGAGCGACGCCCTTACGAGCGTTGAGGTAGAACCGGTACTCCGTCCTCATCTTCTGATGAATCTTGTACAACCTACGGAGCACGTTGAGGCGAGGCTCGATTCTAGCAGCCTGGCAGTGAAGTACGAACCCCGTTATGTGTCTCCACATATTTGGCATTAATTGGATCGGGCCCACGCCATATCACCGCAACACTTCCCTCACGAACGGGTGTAGGGAAAGTCGGAGACCCGCATTCAAAGCCTCGAAGGGAAACACGCATATATCAGGGGGGAAAGAAGAACAAGACCTCATACCTGGACCAGTAAGGAGCAGTTCGAACTCCTCAGGAATCATGAAACACCTCCTAATAGTATGAAGATCCTCATCAGTAAGCACGGAGACAATGTCGTTCGCCTCGGTGCGTTCTCGTGGTTCGTTCTCTTCATAGTGGCGTGCCATGCCATGCTCGACGGTGCCAACTCTTCGACGCTATACTGCCGAATCCCCCCCAAGCGAGATACAGCTATCGAGTGCTTCCCAAACTCGCCCATCCTTCTCTCTCCACAATCATCTCTACCATGGGGGATGGCTCGACCAGCAAACATTTCCCCTTGTCGACCTTAGGAGTCGCTGTCAGAGGGGTCACTTTGACATGATCTGAGAGAGAGGTCTCTTCGCCAGATAAAACCCTAGACATCTCTTTAAAACAAAAATAAATTACCTCTGATGCGATGTGCACGGTCGAAAAGATCGCCGGAGATCGGAAAAGCACGCCGGAGTCTTGCTCTAGAGGGGGAGTGAATTTTTTTCAGATGGTGAAAGTGAGAGTAGAGTGAAAATGATAGGGGGAGGATTTATAGCTGCGCTTAATGGGCTTGGGCCGGAAGCTTAACAGGCCTTTAAGAAGCCTAAAAGGCGAGAAGTCCAAACGGCTAGAAATCCAAAGCGGCGGTACTCAAATCGCCAAGAAGTCCAACCGCCCAGGAAGTCAAATGGTCGCAGGCCTATCAAACGCCTGCCGTTCAAACATTTTCGAGTCGTTCGCCACGTTCGACGACTCGTTCGACACGTCCGCCGTCGGTCGTCGAACAGACGTGATTCCGAACGAAAAAGGAACAACACGCATTGACCAGTCAACGCTGCCAGTGCCACGTGTCGTTCTCCAGTCGTTCGCCACGTTTGACGACTCGTTCGACACGTTCGCCGCTGGTCGTCGAACAGACAGATCCCGAACGAAAAAGAAGCAAAATGCGTTGACCAGTCAACGCTGCCAGTGTCGCGTGTCGTTTGCCACGTTTGACAACTCGTTCGACACGTTCGCCGCTGGTCGTCGAACAGACGTGATTCCGAACGAAAAAGGAGCAAAACGCGTTGACCAGTCAATGTTGCCAGTGCCACGTGTCGTTCCCCAGTCGATCGCCACATTCGACGACTCGTTCGACACATTCGACACGTTCGCCGCTGGTCGTCGAACAGACGCGATTTTGAACGCAAAAGGAGCAACTTGCGTTGACCAGTCAACGCAGCCAGTGCCACGTGTCGCTCTCCAGTCGTTCGCCACGTTCGGTGACTCGTTCGACACGTTCGCCGCTGGTTGTCGAACAGACGCATTCCCGAACGTATTGTGAGCAAAACACGTTGACCAGTCAACGGCCCCAGTGACATGTGTCACTCCCCTGTTGTTCGCCACGTTCGACGTCTCGTTCAACGCATTCGCCACGTTAGACGTCTCGATCGACGGTTTCGCCTCGTTCGACGTGTTTGCCATGCTCGACGTCTTGTTCGATGCGTTCGCCGCCGCTCGTCGAACAAACGTGGACCCGAACGAAAAGGGGGGGAACTGGAAGCCTTGCACGCCGTCAGATCACCTCAAAATTCGCATCACAGTTTGATTAAGGTCCCAGATCCAGACACGACAGCTGCGCACTGATCCGCCCTCTGATCATTCAAATAAACGCGCCAGCAAGTGATGGACGTCCCAGATTCGTCCACGTCATTAATACGGTGATTAATTCTATTTTTTATTTATTAATTTGAATTATATATTTAAAAATTGCAAAAAATGATTAAAATTCAAGAAAATTAATTAAAATTTCTAAAAAATAATTATAAATTCGAGAAAATATTTTTGAGCCCTTGGGTAAATAATTATTGGTTAGAACAATTAATTAGTGCTCTCGGAAGACAAATCATCACTTTGCAAAATTGAATAAATGATTCAAATATATATATATATATATATATATATATATATATATATATATATATATATATATAAATTGAGGAAAATCTCCAAAAACCAAGAAGGGCCTAAGAACAATCTTGGGCGTGTTACCAACTCAGAAAAATACCATTACCACTCGAACAAGATTCGAACCCCCTTTAAAAACACTGATAAAGTCCTATATGCCATTGAAACAGCAAAACTACTCCCCAAAGGCTGTAGCAAACAATCTTTAGGAGTGGGGGCTCGTGATATGGCTAAAAATGGGATTAGCTCGGAACCGTTCAAATGGGGCATGAATCTTAAAGTTCACAGGGGCGAAACGGTAATTTCACATACAGACGGGTCCGAAATGGGAATTGGGTCTCTTCTCTTAAGCCCAATAACCCATGAACGGATCTGGTCAATGGAGAACGGGTCTCAATCCATTGAGAGACAGTTTAGGAAGATATGGAGAAATCCTGATCCATCCATATCCTTGGGAGGTGGTTCTAACCACCTCTATCCAGCCATACCGGGGAGTAGAGATTCACTCTTATCTCGAAGCAGATCCCCACGGCGACTATAAAAATCCCCTACCTCCTACCGTTACAAGGTGATCACTCTTTGCCTACCTAAAGCTTTTTCATATTCTTTTCTGAGTATTGACAAGAGCGTCGGAGGGTGCGTCGCCGGGATCCATCCCGGTGTTTCACACTTTGTGCAGGTCAGCGACAGCACGAAGGAGCCAGCCTATCAACAGTGGAAGTGGTTGGTTTTTCCTCTTCGATTTCTCACGAACCCACAAATTCATCTGATTGCCGCCACACCAAAATCAGCAGCAACATCCCTATATTTTTTCATAAGTCTCCTCAGTACATAAATTGCTTCTATTGTTGATCTCCTAGGCATAAACCCAAACTGATTCTCAGACACTGTAGTTTCTAGTCTCAGTCTATGTTCGATCACTCTTCCAAATTTTCATCGTGTGGCTCATTAATTTAATCCTCGATAGTTTGAGAAACTTTGTATATCTCCTTTATTTTTATATATAGGTACTAAAATACTATTTCTCCATTCATCGGGTATCTTCTTAGTCCTCAAAATTTTATTAAATAATTTTGTTAGCTAATCCACTCCTACATCCCCAAGACACTTCCAAACTTTAATGGGTATATCATCCGGTCCCAAAGTTTTTCCTATTTTCATCCTTCCATGAGCATTTCGAACCCCCGAGGTCCAAATTCCACGGAAAAACATATGCTCTGGACTCTCCCTCGAGTTCTCTATATTTAAGTTGCCCAAAACATTTTTATTTAATAACTTCTCAAAGTAATTTCGCCATCTTTCCTTAATTTCCTCATCTTTTACTAAGACTCTTGAATTCTTGCTCTTAATACACCTAATTGTATCCAGATTTTTATTTTTCTATCACTTTGTTTAGCAAACTTATAAATGTTATTTTCTCCATCCTTTGGTTTCTAATTTTGTGTATAAATTACCATAAACTTTTTCTTTTACATCTCTTACCGCTTTCTTGACTTCTTTTCTAACGGTCTTATATCTTTCCAAATCCTTTGATTTCTATTTTTTTTCCATATTTTGAAGGTTGATCTTTTTTCTCTCACAATATTTTGAAGTTCTTCTTGCCACCACCATATTTCTTTATTTAGCACTCCTCTGCCTTTAGATTCTCCAAGTACCTCCTTTGAAATTTATCTTATGTACGTAGTCATTTTAGTTCACATCATATATGTCTTCCCATTCCAATTCCATGATGCTTCTTTAAGTACTTCATCTCTAAAAACTTCTAGTTTATCTCCCTTTAAGTTCCACCACTAATTCTTGGGTTCCTAGTCTCCTTTCCTGCACATATGTGTTTCCCAATCTTAATATCCAATACCATTAATCTATGTTGTGAGGTTAAACACTCTCCCATAATAACTTTACAATCTTTACATGTCAAGCGATCTACCTTTCTAGTGATGAAAAAATCAATCTGACTCCTATTTGCCCCACTTTTAAAGGTTATCAAATATTCCTCCCTCTTCCTAAAATAAGTATTTGCTAGTATAAGAACATACAAAGCTGCAAAATCTAATAGAGCCTCTCCACCATCGTTCTTATTTCCAAATCCATGTCCTCCATGCACCATCTCATATCCCATGTTATCTACTCCTACATGTCCATTAAAATCTCCTCCTATAAATAGTTTCTCACCTAAGAGTACTCCTTGAATTATCTTATCCATATCTTCCCAAAATTTATTTTTTGTTTGTGCATCTAATCTTACGTGGGGTGCATCTAATACTACGCGTCTTTGTGGGCTGTTTTTTCTCATTCTAGTTAGGATTGCTGTATGACTTTATAAAGCTCAAGAAGTTATCAATAATACAGGTTATTCAGTCTATTATAACATAATACAGGTTATTCAGTCTATTTGTTGAGCACTTGCAATTGCATTCGATTGTTGCATTCAATTGTTTCTAACAGCTTTTAACATGGATAGGTGATAATTTACTCCACCTCACTACTTAAGTACTTGGATTATACAAATTCAAGATCTACTACTGAATCAAGAAACGGAGAGAGAGATCCGAAACCCTTACTTGCTCCTCGCACCAGGGTAAGGCTTGTGGACCCCATCTACAATAAAAACCACAGTCGGAAACCCTTGCACCTCGTACTTCTGAGCCAAATCATCCTCCTCAGTCGCATCCACTTTCGCGAGCACCACCTCCTCCCCCTTCAGCTCCGTCGCCGCCGCCGCGTACTCCGGCACCAGAGCCTGGCAGTGGCCGCACCACGGCGCGTAGAACTCCACCATCACGTGCCGGTTCTCCTCGATGAAGTCGGTGAAGTTGGAATCCGTCAGAACCACCACGTCCTTTTCGTCGATCGCCGGCGTCAGGGGAGAGGAATCTTCTCCGTATGGTTCGGAGTCGAAGCCTTCGAATTCCTCGGGATCGATGTCTTCCAGGTCAGAGTCGTGGTCGGAGTGGTGGTGGGGGGAGGACGAGGAGTCGAGGGATTCGAGGAAGCGGAGGTCATCGTCGTCGTCATCGAGGAGGTCGAGGTTGTTGGCTTTTTCTTTGGTGGTGGAGGCGGTGGCGAAGGTGGAGAGGAGTGAGAGGGTGAAGAGTAAGGGGACGAGAGATCGAGTCGCCATCGCGTTTTCTGTCTTGGTCAGCTGAGTGATACTCGAGTGCGAATGTGTACTATTTTTCTCTCTATAGATCAAGGAGGGATTCATATCTAAGGGTGTGCAATTTTATCCCATAAGAGCATCCACAGTCGTTTGCTATATATCCCATATTCCCATTTTATTGCAAACGAATAGCAAAGTTGCGCTGCAGTCGTTTCTCATTTTTCCATTTTTTGGCAAAGCTCCTATTCTCATTTCTCAAATAGGAGAAACGAAATGAACTTTCTCAAAATATAAAGGACGGGGTATGATACCCGTCTCTTCGATTTAATTATTTTTTAATCGATTCAGACGGACGATCATATACCGTCTCTCCTATTTTCTTAAAAAAAAATTTTTTAAAAGGTCGGACGGGGATACATACCCCGGACGGGGTATGATACCCCGTCTCTCCAAATAAAAAATGATTTTTTTTAGTAATCCCTCATACGGGGAATGATACCCCGGACGGGGTATCAAACCCCGTCTCTCCCTTTTTTTTTATTTGTTTTCTTTTTTTTTTTTTAATAAAACTAATGGCCAGGATTGAGTGATAGAAAAAAAAAATGGTGGGACGGGGATACATACCCCGGACGGGATATGATACCCCGTCCATGAAAGGTGCTGCCATAATTAATGCTGATTGGGTGATTGGGGATAATTTAGGAGTAGTTATTAGTAGTTATTAGGTTTAGTTAGTATATTAATTAGGTTTAGTTATTTTTATATTATTTAATTTAGTTAATTAATATAGTTTAATAGTTAATAAGTAATTAACTTTTTTTAATTTATTTGAAACGATCGGACGGTATATCATATACCGTCTCTCTAAAAAATAGAAAAAATATAGCAAACGACGACTGCAGTGAACGATCGTATTTGCTATTACTGTAGCTGCCATATTATAGCAAATGAGAAAAACGACTGTGGATGCTCTAACCAAAATTTTAGGTTCAGGGTTCATTTGGTACATGAAAATTATCCAATTATCATCTCTACTATTTTAATGGGAGAGTTGGGGTTGTAAACAAACAAATCCTAATTTTGTAACTAATTAAACACGTGCAATATACGGCAAACTAAATCCACTAAACATATCCGTGTGATGCACGTGCAGCTCCTAAAAAGAAATATTTTAACAAATGCCCCCATTTAAAATGTGAAAATTAGCATATACCCCCACTATTTTAAGAAATACTCCTATTTCTAATATTATAATGGGAGAAGACCTTAGTGTCATTTGTAAATGTTTTGTCAATCTACCAACCCGTACAATACATGTGCATAACTATTATAAAGGAGGTTCTAAGTTCAAATCCAGATTATGTCAAAATTTTTATTTTAAAAAACTATATTTATTAAGACGTGCATCGCACGTGCAAATTACTAGTTTTTGGTCAACAGCAAGTATATTTTTAGAAAGAATGACTAAATTCTTATAAAAAAAATTTTAAAATTGTTAGAAATCATTTTCATTTCACACTTAAATTATGGAATTTGAGATTTTCCCTGGAATTTCCATTAAAAGAATAAAAATCCCCAAAAATTAGAATAAGTATCCTAGGCTTTTTATTTTTAATTTTTTTTTCCCAAGAAACAACTATTCTTTCAATTCCACTTTTACTCTTAATTAACTAACTGTGGTATTTTTCAAGCCAAAAACACTCATTTTCTCCAACTATCCATCCTCTTTCTCCCAAAAAAAAGCCGGCATCATTTTCTAACTGCCACCACTACAGTTGTTCACATATTCTTCCTCGAAGTTACCACCATGAACAACTATTTCTGCCTAGATCTTGTCGTCCTCATTCCAACTCCATCGTGGACACTCTGTCGTCGCTAGCGAAGCCTCCACCTCCAGCCAGGGCCGGCCCTGAGTTTACGAGCCTGAGGCGAATTTCTGAATTGGGCCTCCCATATAAAAAAAATAAAAATAAAAAAATTGTTAAAAAGTTGTTTTGGAAAAAAAATTATCCACAATTTTTAATATATATGAAAAAATATATGAAGATTTAGGGATTTGAGAAAAGTCTCCATACAAATTCAAGTCCAACTAAAATAAATCGGCCAAACTAATCATTTTAAAAAGAAAGGCAAAAAATTAAATTTGGGGACCACTAAAAAAATACTACGCACAAAATATGTATATATAAATATAAGAACAAAATTTGGAGGACCACTAAAATTGCAAAAAATTCGGGGGCATGAGGCGGCCACCTCATTCGGCCTCCGTTGGGGGGCCGACCCTGCCTCCAGCTCCACTTATTACTCCTTCCTCAACCATCACTGCACTTTTTCCATACAACTTGAAGTGTACACAAAAATTCGTGAGTCTCTATGAGCATATCATCATTGAAGAACTTCCAAGGCACCACTTTGGCACCGGTAGCCTTAAATCCATTGTTTATAGAATCAAAAGAAATTCAAATAATTATTTCTTTTGAGATCTTTCTTTCATCTCCGAGAATAACTAAGGGGGCTAAGGTGCCACCCTAGCTAACCTAGCTGGGGAGACATCTCATAATCTATATCTCGGTTTTCCAAATTGAAAATCCTCATAATTGGATGTGATCTACATATTAAAAAGCATGTGTGCACAAAATTTTTTTATAAAAAGAAATTGACGAGTTTTAACTGTTTATCATGCAACCGAAAAATCAATTTCTCTAATCCTATAATGTGAGAATTGGGGTTGTGTAATCTATATAATAAAACACAAAGAAAGCTATTAAGTAGCTCTCCTTCAATCTCCCAAAATCAAAGGCCCAGATCTAACCTCACAAAACACACTCCCCCCCCCCCAAAGTTTCCCCCAAAACTCAAATTCAAATCCCACCACCCAAAACAACTCCTTTATTTATTTAATTATCTCTCTCTCTCTCTCTCCCTCCCCCCCCCCTATTCAAAAAATTAAGAAAATAAAAATTTTAAAACTTTTTTTAAAAATAAAAAAAACTTAAAAACTAAAAAAAAATTTAAAAAAAATTAAAACTTTAAAAATAATTCAAAAAAATCAAAAACTTAAATTTTTTTAAAAATATTTAAAATATTTAAAAAATTTTAAAATTTTTAATAATTAAAAAATATTTAAAAATAATTTTTAAAAAAAAAATTTACGTTTTTTATAATTTTTTTTAAAAAATAAAATTTCAAAATTAAAAAACTAAAAAATTTTGAAAATCTCAAAGCAAATCCAAATCCAAATCAATGTCGAACCTCAATCAAGAGGTCGTCGCCAATATCTGATCCGCTGCTAATTCCATATCGGTGACTCCCCTCCACCAAATCGAGCGCGAATATCAAGTGACTCCGTATCGGCCACTCCCCTCCACCGAATCGAGAGCCTCTATATGCTATACGACGACTCTAATTTCATCTCATTAACCGAATTATCATTCTAATTTTTAATTTTGTGTGTGCAGGGAATTGCTCAGTTTTTTGCTGACTCGAATTTTGTGTGTGCATGAGATATAAGTTCAGAGAGGTATGATTGTTTTATTTTTGGATTTATAAAATTTTAATTTAGTGATTTATTTGATGAGTTTTTTATTGGTTTTGATTTAAGGTGTACGCAAGTGAGAGATGAATTATTTGGTGGCCTCAATTTGGGCTTCCAAACCATAGCAGGACAGGTAAGCTGACCAACAACCTAAAATAACTTGGTAAGTATGCAACATTAACTTCTTTACTATAAGAGAAAGTACTATCGTGAAGTGTTCCCTTCACTGGTTATTAGAAACCATGAATAATATAGCATATAAGAACTTTTAGTGTATGTTTGGATATATAGGATTAGGATGACTAGAGTTTACCAGTGAAGGGTGCAAACTCCTCACTCAGGAAAGACAGCTAAAGTAAATTTGTTATTTATCCATTTTGATTTTTTTTTTATAAAGGTGCAATGGTGAGACAAAGTGGAGATAAAAGAAATGATTAACTTGGATTAGAGTTTTGACAACTTCATGTATTTCATTTTGGTTGAAATAATAATAAGAGGTATTTTAATTGCAAACTGAGTCTTAGACAAACAAATATTTAGATTATTGGTATTGTAGATACCTTCACACCTACACTTGCGTTACCATTGCATTTAGACATGCTCATAGTGGTTATGGGATTAGAGTAAGCTCTATAAAATCTATATGATAATGTCCTTGCATAACGATTACAAGCATCTCAAAGTGATGCTGAAGTTAAAAAAAACTCTATGCAGTGTTTCTAACAAACTATATGCATTCCAGGTAAGTTCAAGCTAATGATCAAGAAGGCGATGGTTGAGCTTAAAGGTAGATATACTGTTTCATCATATAATATGTTTGCTACTTCAATTAATTTGCTCGACCTCGAAAACCTATTTTCTATAATCAAACTAGGTGCACCGTTCTGAAGACGTGTCGTAGGCACGTATCAACGGGCAAACCTAGTTTGTAAACAAATTGTAATTTGTAGACAATCAACTATTTAATCTCAATCATTCATTTTTACGTGTGAGTTATATTAATCATTCGTTTACTCAATTATTGTTAGTTACCATAATTTCCTCAAAATTTAAATTTATTTATGACATAATTATTTACAAAAGTGACACTCATATAAAATAAAAGTTGGTGCCACTAAGGATAATTTGTAAAGAGTATGTGATGAGTGAAAAGAGGTCTCAGGTTCAAAGCTAGATTACGTCTTAGTATTTACTTTAAAAATTATATTTATGAGGATGTGCAAAGCACATGCAGATTACTAGTTTTATTAAAGGTTAAGATGACTAGCTAAAATTTGTTGAATTTATTTAAACTTTTATAAGTGAATAGCATTTGTAATGTGGATCATATCAAACGAGTGAATTTTCAGTTGACCGATTTTGAGATGTCACTTTAGCTAAGTTAGCTAGGATGACACTCTAGCCCCCTTATTCTGTTATTTTATTTGAATGTCATTTTAAAAACTAGAAATTGATCTTCCATAATTATTTCTTGGGTTAATTGAGAGAAACCCACCTGTACTAGTCGGTCAAAACAGTTATTCCACCTGTTTTATCGGTCAAAGCATCAAATCACCTAAGGTGGATATGGCATTAGTGAGCCGTTGGTTTTAAAGTTATGCGATTTGCACGTTTTATAAATGACGAAAATACCCATATACTATTTAGTCATTATTTTTACATATAAGTCCTCCAGAAAGTTTTATTGCATATCCATCCCTAATAATTACAACTTTTTTGAAAATACAGCTCTAAAAATATTAAAATTGTGAGGGACTTATTTGCAAAAAGTCAATCATCTTCTTCCTCATGTATTCTGAATCAATTCACAATAGCTTACAAAACCTAACCCGAACCTGCACTAAATCCGAACTCAAACCCCATACCCTTCCTCTCTCATTTTTCTTCTCTTCATCTCTCTCACCCTCTCAAACCCAAATCCAAAAGACCCATCAAATTTGAACCCAACAAATCAATCAAATCTAAACCCAAACTAACAAACTCATCAAATCCAAACATAATCCAACAAAATCATCTCTTCCTTAGCACCCTCTTTATGTCATCTTTCTCACTTTCTCTTATTCTTTTTCTCATTCTCCTTACATTTTCAAAATAAATTTAAATATGAAATCCGAAATCCAAAATCTGAACTCAAAACTCAATCCAAAATTTAGAAATATGGTATTTTCATCATTGCAAAACACGAGCAAAAAACTGTAACTTTAAAAGTAACGGTCAACTAATACCGTACTCATCTTAGATGGTTTGCTTCATTGACTGAAAATAGATGTAAAATATTTGCTTCAACCTGATAGTATAACCTGATAGTATAGGTGGGTTTCTCGCAACTATGTCTGATATAGAAAGATAGATATAAAAAAAATCATTAAATTACCTATCTTAGATTTATATCCGAATAAGTGGACCAAAAAGTCTTTTACAATATTCTTTTTATTAGCTTTCTTGCATTTTATTCTCATTTTAAAAGCAAATTAAAATTTTTAAAAATCTGATGTGTCATATTACTTTCTTGTCAACTTTTCCATTCAGACAAAGACAAAAAAAAAATCTCTTCTAATGATAAAGAGGTTTCTACCAAATTTCTTTCACAAAAATTAAATAATAAAAAAACAAAAACAAAAAAAACCAAAAAAAAACAAAACCAACCCCTTTCTCAAAATTGCATAAAAAAGGAAATTAAGTAATTGAGTTTTCTTATTTATTTTTAAGTCAAACAAACTATAAAAGTTAAAACCTACACATAACGGAAATTTATTTTTTTTTCTATAATTTTATTTTTTCAGCCAAACATCACCTAAAGAAAAAGCTTATTTGGGCCCTTATTTGACTGTAACTTTGTATGCACTTTTACTAATTGCATATTAAACCTTTCATAATCCAAAATATTTAAAAACTTTTGTGTTTCGTGCTTTCTGTTTTGTGTGTTCTTTTTTTCCATTGTGTGTTTGTTTGTTGTGCAAGTGACAGTGTAATCCAATAGAAAGACTCTTCGCTAATGAGCAAGAAATCGGGAGTTCAAATTCTGCTTGCACCAAAAAATCACTATTTAATATATATTTGGGGGTAAAGTGGTGGTGTGTGTGGCTAGGCCTTATTCCAAAAATAATTTTTTTTTACATGACATAACTCTAAACTTTATTTGCAAAATAAATTCAACAAAAAATTGGTACCTCCCATAAAGTTAGAATACAGTACATATGCAAAAAATAAATTAAGGTGTTTTTCAGAAAGACCACCAATAAATATTCTAATTTTATATAAGCCACCGACAAACTTAGATTTCCAAAAAACACAACCTACTATGTGAGGTACATTCCTCCAAAAAAGATACCTGAGTTACCCTGGATAAACTTGATTGAGGATATTCCATATTTTTAACTGAATGAGAGTAAAATATCTTAATCACCAAAATCTTTTATCTCTTAATCCTAACCGTAATTGTAATTCCCAATTTCTGACTCTAAATTCTCCCATTATTCGAGGTAAAGAGGGGCTAGTGGGCCATAGGGTGGTGTTGGTGGTGTGTGAATTAGGGTTAGGAGAGAGATTGGGAGATTGAAGAAGGGTAGAATAGTCACTTGGCACTTATCGTTTGGATTTAACTAGAGTTATACTATCAAAATCTAACATAGTGGCCTTTTGAGGTGAGCCTCATATTGTGTGTGGTATATTTGAAAATATTAATTTGCAGGTGACTTATTTGGAATTAGAACATTTTTGCATAGCCTTCATGGAAAACACTAAAAAAACTACATTTCATGGAAAACTCAATACAATTTATGAAGAAATAGAATGTGCAATATTTTTTTCTAAAAAAAATTGAGAAGTTTCATTTTATTAGTGATGTAGGGTCAAAATCAAAAGTATTGACAACCATCAGATTCAAATACAGATCGCAAAGCACCCTATTCCGGTTAAGATAGGATCAAGTCGTGACAAAGCAAGTGAGCCGCATCTAGGCCCACCACCTCAATCCAGCTCATCAAAGATGGATTAACTGATAGCCTAATAAGGGGAGACTAGCTGTCGGTCACTGCAATCAATCCACTCCCCAAAAAATGGGATCTCACCAGCTAATTGGGGGACCACTAATTAAGTGGGTCCCACAAAACTAGCTAAAAGATATGGTCAACCCCGTGACAAGCTTATAAATAGCACCCCACCTCCACTAGTAGAAGGTAATCAACAGTTTTTTTCTTTCTCTAAACTCAGTTTTCACTTCTGGTTACTTACTAGATCATCGGGATCAATCCCGGTGTTTAAAGCTATCTATGCAGGTTTTCAGCGACCACCAATCAGCGTAACCACCACAACATCCAAAAATCTCCTCAAACACTAGCCTCACATCAAGATCTTATCGACGATCAGGATCTAAGCTTCCCTCATCTCAAAGAACTCATTATCTGGTTATGTAAATCACCATCAGGGGGGGGGAGGGGGGGAGGGGGGAGGGGGGTTGGATAGAATGATTGTGCAAAAATTTAAAGCTTAAAATAAATGCATAAAGTAAGGAGATAGAGTTAGAGAAAGCGAATAGAGTAAATGCGCAGAACACAACAATATAACGTTGTTTGACCCCCAGGTCTACGTCCACACCTTCTACTTGTAGCAATTCTCTGCTACAGGTGTTCCGCTATACTTAAAATCTCGTACAATGAGTTCTCGATATTCAGGCCAAGAGACCTATTACACCTACAAGACTTCTGTATATAAGCCTCATAAAATCGACTCTTATCGAATCAAAAGAAAAAGCAAAATAGCAAGATCGACGTATTGGCTAAAAAAACAATAAAAGTGCACACTCTTTTAATCGTTGAGAAAGTACTGAGTTTAGAAGAATTAGAGTTGAAAGATATGAAGAATTCTCACTGAAATCACCTCTATTTATAGGATGATAAATAATTTCATTCCAAAACAAAGAAAAAGAAGTACCAAGACATTTTTGTGCAAGTTGCGGTCGACCGTCAATCTCTCTACTCGAAGTTAGAGAAGTTGCCAGTCGACTACATCAAGCAACACATAAACATGAGGTCGACTGTTAGGGACAGTCGACTGTCAGTCAACCGTTATTTATAAGAAAATAGTCATTTGGTGAATCCACTTTATATTCTTTCCTTAACTCAATATTCAATCAATGATTCATTACATAATTAATCCTTACAATTACAGAAGTAAATAAACTTGGACTTGCTAGCTTCTTAAAAATTTGAGCACATATTTCTTGCGTGTGAATTTCTTTGATACTTTGCAATCTTTTCGATACTTTCCTTTTTAAGTTAATTCCGAACATCTTTAGAAACTTCATTTGAATATCGAAACTCTGTTATCTTGTACATATCTTAATTGAAAATATTAGAAACAAGAGTATGTTTTGTACACAACCAAACTTAGGGTCAACAATCTCTCCCTTTTGGTGTGGACAAAACATACTTTAGAATATAAAGATAAATACTCCCCTTCAATCCGATACTCTCCATAAATCCACGAACATAAGAATTAACAGGAGTATGTGATAACATGATGAATCCTATATGCAAAAAGAAAAAATATGCACAAAACATGTACATACATATATGGAATTATGGATTAAAAAATGTTTTCAATTTAAGGAGATATGTCATTTGAAAACGGAAATACAATAGAATTGCACAAACATGAACAGAAGTGATTCAACCATTACAAATTTAGATTCAGAACAAAGATCTTCTTACATGTTACCGTTGATAACGATATTCTTTGATATACAGTGAGAGTTCTTCATGATATCATGGATTAGAGATACTCTTTTTACAAAATACATAACTCACAATTAAAAATAATGCAACAAGATCTTAAATTCTAATCCTAAACTTTCTCCCCCTTTTTGAAGCACACCAAAAGAAGGTCATTCTTTATCTTCTTCATCCTCATGGTCGTCGTCGTCATACTAGCCGCTCCACTAAGAGGAGGAAGAAGTGCCCAGTCATCTTTGTCTTGCATGAATTCTATAGTATTGACATAATAACTATGGACTTTCATTTGATGGGCGGCAAATTGTTCACTTGTCATATACCCAGCGGGAGCTTGTGGTTGAGAAGAGAGGGTAGCATTCTTCCTATTAGATTGTCATACCCTAGGGGCATCAATCCCGGTTTGAGATGGAAGGTTGGGTTTGTGGGGTTTGCTTAGGAGGCTTTTCCTATAGGGATTGATGTTGATATTTGCAAGTGTACAAAATCGCACAAGTAATATAGTAAGTGAATAGAGTGTCGAACCCACAGGGACTAGATATTTTACTAGTACCGAATTTACTAGATTAATCACTATTTAGAAGATCGAAATTTATAAATGATAAAACAACTAAATTAAATTACTCTAATTAAAACTAACTAAATTGGTGAAGAGGGAGAGGGCTGTGAAACTATAAAGCTTTTGTACTTTGTTAAGGGTAAAATTAGTTCTAGGGCTCTTGGTTCACCTCGTTTATCACACACACAAATTATAACTCCTTATGAATAAAGATATTATCATTCCGAGTTGTAGACCAAAATCTTAAAAATATTAACCACTCTATCCATGTAGTCTAAAAATTATTCTCAACTAATTATTTGCCTATCCATCAAATTATTAATTGAAAATTTTGGATTTCTTAACGGTCACGTCCTCCAATAACGGTATTTAATTTTTATTAATCACAAATCACCAGTTCGGTCTCATCATGATTTAAAAGATCATACAAATGTCTATCCACCATTTTGCACGCATAAATAATAAAAATTAAAACACAACCAGGAAAAATAAAATAATAATAAGGATTTAAAATTTGTGTTCTACAAAACTAGGCTACATCTTAGCATCTAGAACAATAAATTCAGTTCATGTTCAATTTGCAATTAATAAAAATGTTTGGGATTGCATCTAAAAATTGGAGAAGAAGAGATACAAAAATGAATACAAAATTTAATGCAAACCAGTTTCTTTCTCTCTCTTTCTGTCTCAAAAACTGAACCCCAATGAAAAGTCTTCGTCGCTGTCTCGAAAACCGCACCGGTCAGCTCAACACAAACTGCCACGTCAGCGCTCCTGGGTCCCGCCTGTTAGCGCAGTAATGCGCCAAGTCAGCACACCAGGGTCACGTTTTGGGTCTTGTTTCGCCGCTGTCTCCTGCAACCGAGTCAGCGATGTCACGTCAGAGAGTCACGTCGTCTGCAGAGCTGTCTCGTCGCCACGTCACCTGAGTCACACAATACTGCTGCTGCTTCTGCTATCTCTCCTTGTTTGTTTCGAACGTAAGAGACAGAAAAAGAGTTGAGTTGCTCTCTCTCTCTTACTTTTTATTTTTTTATTTTATTTTTATTTAATGTTCAGCCGTCACCTCTTCCACCCTTCTTTCTCCATCTCTTCATGTATTTATAGAGAACGGGAATAGTAGTTAGGGTTTGCGCTTTTTGCAGAAAGGTCCTTCTTCTTTTATTTATTTTCTTCTTTATTTGATCTGAAATTTATTTCTTTCTCTTTTCTCCTTTTATTTTCTTTTCTTTCAACCACGTGCTTCTGCATACACAAATAAGACCAAAATTTAGAATTTAAAAATAAAATAAATTAATTAGTTTAAAATTAATTAAACTAACTAAAAATCATATTAGCTCATTAAAATCTTTCTAAAATTATTTCGCATTTTTAACTCAACAAAACAATAATAATTAATAAATCCATTATTTTATTTTGTTTGTTGATTTTTTCCACAAATCTTTACTTTTTGCATCAAAAATATTATTTCTTCAAAAATAATTAATTAAATAAAATCTTATAGAAATAAGATGAATTATAGACAATATCAACGAAAACAAGCAATTTTAATTGGTAAATGAGTACAAATATTTGTATATAAAATAGACACATCAAATACCCCCAAACTTAAGATTTTGCTTGTCCTCGAGCAAAAAGTAAAAACATGAATAAGGGAATAGTAATCAAGAGTAGGCTCAACCCATCACACTAAGAGTTCTCATCATGCAAACATCAAAATTTCAATTAAAAATATAAACAATAGCAAATAAAGTAAAACTAAGCATACCCACTTTCTCCAGTGCAATTATTTATTCATAATTCCCAACCCAATAGTATTTGTCATGCAATTAATGTGTTTGTAGTATGTAACAACTTAATCTGTGATTATCCCTTCTCACTACTACAAACCGAGTAGCAAACTAGAGTTTTTTTTTTTTTTTTTTTTTTTTAGAATAATTTATTTTTTTCAGTTTCTTCTCTAAGTTGTCACTTGCCTTTTGATGCGAATGCAAAACATTTGTGATGAATTGACCCGGTTACTCAACAAGTCACAAACTTAAAGTGCTTTGCATACTCATATTTCAAGTTGCCGTTTTACGTAAAAGTAAACATTTGTGATGAATACCCCTAGTTACTAAGCAACTCAAAATATTGGAGTAGATTGACTTTATTCATAATTTTTTTTTATAAAATTATTATTACTCTATTTACTTAAACCCTGTTTAGGACTAGATCAAAGGGGATAATCACAAGAAAAAGCATCACATTTGTCTTTTATGTATAATAGCATGACTTACACAACTTTGTAAGGAATTTTGAAATTCAATAATCCTAAAGTAAATAAGTATGCTTACTCTTTTTTTTATAAGCAATTGTCTATCCCCAAAAAAATTATTTCAATGCTTATCACAATAAAGAACTTACAAGTGTAATAGTAAGCCTAATTGAAATCATTCTGTTTTGTTTTTCTTTCCAAAAATAATTAATAAATTTGTAAACCTTCCCCCCAAACTTGAATATCACATTGTCCTCAATGGGAAAGAAAAACAAAAACAAAAAGAATGCAAAAAGTTCAGAGTTTCTCCCCTGATTCGTCTTGAAAATTCTGCACGCATGGTGTTCAGTATTTTGGCAATATCTGGAGCTGTAGGTGTCCAAATGGGTTGAATTTTTCCTTTTTTTTCTTCTTTTTCTTTTTGCTGGAAAGCTAAGACAATATGCTACAATTTCTCTTTGAATCAGGTTTCCAGATTATGACTCCATACTGCTCAAAAATAGCCATCAATGAAGGTGTTCAAAACAGCTCCGCCCGACGACTTCCAAAATTTATGCAATCCTACAAGATAAAATCAAAAATTAAATGAAATAAACTAAAAGATAAATCAAAACTACATGCAATAAAAGAAAACATGGGTTGCCTCCCAAGAAGCGCTAAGTTTTAAGTCTTCAGCCAGACATGGGGGTGAGATGGTTATGTAACGCCAAGATCCAACAACATTAACACATCCTTTCTAATTTTTCTCTTCAGATGTGGATCAGTTTTAAGTTCCAATTTGAGGCGTTTCCTTCGTGATGATGAAGTCTTTGATTCCCCCACCTCTTTGAATTTATGCTGCAAAAATAAATATATAGAAGGCGCAGCATCCAAATACATGACATGTTCAAGAATATTTTCTTTTTCGGTTTCAAAAATTGCTGAATTTGTTGGACATATTTCGATTGGTGAATTTTCAAATTTAGCCTTATGTTTCTCGCCTACAATTAAATCAGTTTCACTTACTTGAATAGATGACTGTTCTTCAGGAGGAAAATTTATGGAATTAAAAACATCAAAAGTTACTTGCTCATGCTGAATTTGTTCCTCCACAATTTGTTCATTCTCACTTCGCTTTTCAACCACATTCTGTTCGCCATTTTCTTCTTGTGGTTGCTCAATTGTCCTCCCGCTTCCTAATGTTATAGCCTCGACATGCTCCTTGGGATTGACAACTGTGTTGCGTGGTAATGTTCCTGCAGTTTTTTCGTTAAGAATATTCGAAATTTGACTAATTTGTACCTCAAGATTGTGAATGGAAGCCGAAGTTGAATTTGCAACATTTTGAATTGCCAAATCTGTCTTTTGTATGTATTGTTCTGCCCTTTGCATGTAGTGCATAAACATGTCTTCGAGTGTCGGCTTCTTTTCTTGCAGTGAAAATTTTTTAGGTGATATAACTGCTCCTTGATTGTTGTTCGATGGATAATTTGGGGTGTTTCTCCATTCTTGATTGTATGTGTTTGCGTAATGATTGTTTTGCATTTGAAAGTTTGACACAAAATTTTCATGTTCGGTATTTGATGGAGCAAAATGGTTCCCCACTTGACAATCTGAACTTGCATGATTTCCTGCACAAAGATTACAAATCATATTAGATTGAATAGCATTAAAATTCATATTTTCTACTTGTTTAGATAAAATATCATTTTTTGTATTTAAAGTTGAAAAATGATCAAGTTCAAAAACTCCAGCCACTTTTCTTGGCATCGTTCTCTCTGAAAACCACTGGTAATGATTTGATGCCATATCCTTTAAAAGATCATAGGCTGCTTGGTAAGTTTTGCTCATCAGTGCACCACCAGCTGCTGCGTCAACCATAGATCTATGTGTAACTCCCAAACCATTATAGAATGTTTGCAATTGCAACCATTTCGGTAGTTCATGATTAGGACACTTTCTCAATAACTCTTTAAACCTTTCCCATGCATCATACAAAGACTCAGTCTCAAATTGAATAAATGTGCAAATATCATTCCTTAGATTTGCTGTCTTTGCTGGCGGAAAATACTTGGCCAATTTTTTTTGTGCAAGTCCCTCCTAAGTAGTAATACTACCTGGTGGTAGATAATGTAGCCAAGCCTTCGCCTTATCTCGTAATGAAAAAGAAAAGAGTCTCAATCGGATCGCATCATCTGATACTCCGTTGTATTTGAAAGTGTCACAAATTTCTAGAAAGTTTACGATGTGAGCATAAGGATCCTCGTGCGGTAGTCCCCAAAATTGGACAGTCTTATGAATCAATAAAATAATCTCCGGTTCAATCTCAAAATTGCTAGCTTCAATAACCGGTCTCTTTATGCTTGCTTCATAAATTGAGGGCATAGCATAGTCTTTCAAAGGCCTGTTCTCATCGTTCCCTATGATAATGTACGTGTATGTCCTGAAATATAAGTATCGAAAAAGAAAAAAAAATAGAAAAACTAAAAAAAATAAAATTAGAAAAATAAATAAAAGTAAAAGTTAGTCAAAAGAAAATAAAGATGTAAAATAATAATAAAACAAAAATAATTACAAAAATCCAAACTAGCAATAATCTAGCAATTTTCAATATCAATAAAAGAGTAACTAGTCCCCGGCAACGGCTCCAAAAACCTGATGTTGATATTTGCAAGTGTACAAAATCGCACAAGTAATATAGTAAGTGAATAGAGTGTCAAACCCACAGGGACTAGATATTTTACTGAGTACCGAATTTACTAGATTAATCACTATTTGGAAGATCGAAATTTATAAATGATAAAACAACTAAATTAAATTACTCTAATTAAAACTAACTAAATTGGTAAAGAGGGAGAGGGCTGTGAAACTATAAAGCTTTTGTACTTTGTTAAGGGTAAAATTAGTTCTAGGGCTCTTGGTTCACCTCGTTTATCACACACACAAATTATAACTCCTTATGAATAAAAATATTATCATTCCGAGTTGTAGACCAAAATCTTAAAAATATTAACCACTCTATCCACGTAGTCTAAAAATTATTCTCAACTAATTATTTGCCTATCCATCAAATTATTAATTGAAAATTTGGATTTCTTAACGGTCACGTCCTCCAATAACGGTATTTAATTTTTATTAATCACAAATCACCAGTTCGGTCTCATCATAATTTAAAAGATCATACAAATGTCTATCCACCATTTTGCACGCATAAATAATAAAAATTAAAACACAACCAGGAAAAATAAAATAATAATAAGGATTTAAAATTTGTGTTCTACAAAACTAGGCTACATCTTAGCATCTAGAACAATAAATTCAGTTCATGTTCAATTTGCAATTAATAAAAATGTTTGGGATTGCATCTAAAAATTGGAGAAGAAGAGATACAAAAATGAATACAAAATTTAATGCAAACCAGTTCCTTTCTCTCTCTTTTTGTGTTGAGCTGTCCGGCGCAGTTTTCGAGACAGCGACGAAGACTTTTCTTTGGGGTTCAGTTTTTGAGACAGAAAGAGAGAGAAAGGAACTGGTTTGCATTAAATTTTGTATTCATTTTTGTATCTCTTTTCTCCTTTTATTTCCTTTTCTTTCAACCACGTGCTTCTGCATACACAAAATAAGACCAAAATTTAGAATTTAAAAATAAAATAAATTAATTAGTTTAAAATTAATTAAACTAACTAAAAATCATATTAGCTCATTAAAATCTTTCTAAAATTATTTCGCATTTTTAACTCAACAAAACAATAATAATTAATAAATCCATTATTTTATTTTGTTTGTTGATTTTTTCCACAAATCTTTACTTTTTGCATCAAAAATATTATTTCTTCAAAAATAATTAATTAAATAAAATCTTATAGAAATAAGATGAATTATTGACAATTTCAACGAAAACAAGCAATTTTAATTGGTAAATGAGTACAAATATTTGTATATAAAATAGACACATCAGGGATGTTGGAGTCAATGGCCTAGTTATAGACAAGAGTACTAAACGGGAGGGCACGAGGACTAGTTGGGGTCAATTCATGGTTTGAATAATAAAGGATGGGAGATCAAAATTATAACCACCGAGAATAAGAAATATGATAAAGGATTGATCGAGATGAACCTCAGTTTTGTCATTGCCCTTAGGCCAAATGTTCGCATTGACGATTTTATTCAAGACATGAGAGACGTCAGTGAAATCAGTTGGTTTGGGCTTCTTTATAGATAAGGCATTACGCTTTAAAATCATTGGATACATGGTTGTGGCATCATGCCCGGGTTTATAGGCAAGGTTGCTAAAATCAAGAGAGTATTCATCAAAATCTCTCTTAGGAAGAGAATATCGTGTTCGTAGGTTAACAAAAGAGATTTTTGCGGGATGGCCAAGAACAAAAGAATAAATGGTGAGGTTTTCCTGATCAAAGTGAAGATTCACATAGAATTGGTGAGTGACAAAATCAAAACAACACTAGGGATACGAAGATAGTATTCCCAACTTAGACCATTAAGAATCCTAACCATCCCGGCAAATTGACCCCCTAACTATGGAAGAGAAATTGGCTGACTAGGACGACTGTTTCTTTAAAGATAGATTTGAAGTACAAATCAGTGGATGGTTGGTTCCTAAAGGCGATGTCTTCAATAAAGGTGAAATCAAAAGCAACAGGTGATATGGCTAGAAATAGAGTCAAACCGGGACCGTTCAAATCGGGTACGAATATCAAACCGGGACCGTTCAGGGGTAAAATGTAAATTCCACTACAAATGGGTCCGAAAAGGGGAATTGAGTCTTTTCTAAGTCCAATAACCCAAAAACGGGTCTGGCTTACTAGGTTAGGGTGACAGCCCATTATAAATAAACCCAGGTCATTTAAAGAGTTATTTTCATGATTATCCCAAAGAGACGTTTAAACCAAATATCTTATCATGAAGGAATTTAAACTCTGTTTCTTATCCAAAAACACCTGGGATTAGAGATAACTGATTATCTCTAAACTGTTTCCAAAGGCGACTATAAATACCCCCTACCTCCACCAGAAACAGGTAATCAGTATTTTCCACCAAAAAGCTCTTTCATAATATTTCTGATTACTGACTTGAGCATCGAAGGGTTCGTCGTCGGGATCAGTCCCGGTGTTTCGAACTTTTTGCAGGTCAGCAACAACATTAAGAATGGTCAACATCGGCAAGTAGTAAAGAGGTTAGCTTTTATTGGTTCTAGAAGAATTCACAAATTATCTATTTGCTCCCATACCAAAACTAGCAGCAACAAATTGGCAACGTCTGTGGGAATCAGAAAAAGCAATCTGACCATACTTGCTGGTAAAAGCAGTTTTCAGCCATGCCTCCAAAGAGAAAAGGGAAGGCGGCGGCGTCAAGCCGAAGAGCCATCCCTCTTCCCCCACCTCCTCCACTTCAGGATGTTCCCCCTCAACAAGATCAACAAGTTCAGCAACCTCAACCTGTACAGCCACCTCTCCAACAGGCTCGCCCCATGTCCAAAGGAGCTGCACCGAAAAGCTCATATCAAAGCTGTCAAGAACATCATCCTCTCCATGTCCATGTCTCGGTCCATAATCCTTCCACCGACTCGATGGCCTCGCAAGGTCCTCAGGGGTTAAGAGACCTTGTCAAATCATCTTCAACTGGCAAAGGGATCGACCGTCGAACCCGTTTGAATGAGAGACGAGCCCGTGAAGAGGTCCCTCATCCAGAATACCAGAATAGTCAGAGGAGCCATTTCCCCGAAGGCCGAGATCCAGAAGACTCGCCTCCCCAAGGGGGCAAAGGGGGTCTCCTCCCCATCAACAGCGAAGAAGCCACACCGCGACGAGTCGATCAGCGCCAAGGGTTCACCAGGATGGAGGGGCACCGGTCACCCAGGCATAATTCCAAAATTTCAAGGATGACATCTTGCGCGCCCTTAACGTCGGTCTAAATCGTGACCAAGAAGCACATAGCCCTCGCCATGCGACCACTTATGTAGAAGAGTCCCAATGGTCGATTAGATCGATCGGAGGGATGACTCGGTTCATCGCCGCCTTCGAGAGATGGAGAGGCACCTCAACAAGATCAACCTCAAAGAGGGTCAACAGATCAAGAACTTCCGCCCGAGCAGACTCCCCTTCTCCATGACCATAATGGAAGCCCGTGTCCTGAGACCTTCAAGCCGCCTCATTTTGAATCCTACAATGGGGAGTCTGACCCGACTGATCATATTGAGAGTTTTAAAACCCTTATGATGATCCATCAAGTCTCAGACACACTCCTCTGCAAAGTTTTCCCAACAACATTGAGGGGACGAGCGAGAGAATGGTACTCTCATTTATTCCAGCCTCCATCTTCTCATTTGACCAGTTTGAGGAGCTCTTCCTCACCCACTTCGTTAGCCGCCGCCGAGCCGACAAAACAAGTACATCCTTGCTAGCCCACAGTCAAAGAAAATGTGAACGCCTAAGAGATTATGTTCGACGCTTTACCACCGATGCTCGGTCTATTGTCTCTCTCGACCAATCAGTAGTCTCTGCAGCATTCAGACACAACGTTAATAACACCGACCTTAAAGCGTCCCTTACTAAGAAGCCTCATCGGGACTTCTCAGAACTCCTGCTTAGAAGTGAGAAGTACCTCCAAACTGAAGAGGCTCTCAACCCCCTCAGTCGAGAAGAGCCATCTTTCGGGAACAAATGGAATAGTGCAAACGAAGAAGGATCCCAGAATTTTAGAAAGACGACAATGGTCAATGCCACCCTACTCATTTTGAGAAGTTCACCCCCCTCAGTGCCAGTATATTAGCAGTTTTCATGGAGGTAGACAAAGAAGGGCTACTCCGCGCTCCCTCTAGAATACCCCAGCAAAGAGGAAAAACAGAGACAAGTGGTGCCGCTTTCACAGGGATCATGGCCACGATACGTGTTAGGTTTCGATGGTAGTTTCAGATCAAATACACAGTGGAAAAATTACAAAGAAATATCAAAATCTAGCCATGGATCCATGTGAAAACCGTAAATCGTGTTTAAGAGTTATACCTTGAAGATGGATATGCTGTCTCCAATAAATGTCGATCACAACACTGCAATATTGTTGTGCCTCTACGATATCCATACAAACGGATCAAATCAAGCTTTCCCTCACGCCGCGGTGCTAGCTGCGGGAAGGAGATGTTTCTCATGATCTCTCTCTTTCACAATTTCTGTGACGTCTAGGGTTTTCTCATGTAACCCTTTTTCACAGATACGTGTTATATATATAGCTGCAGAAAATCAACCCTAAGAGAGTAATGATGTTGTTGGACTCACAATCTGACCTGGTTCAGATTCGTTGTGGGCCTTTGAACTTTAGTCTGCCTATTTAATCTAATTAAACGTCCAACCAATGTTAGGAGTCCAAGTCTTACTTAGATCCCAAATTAAATTCGTCTTATGAATTTAAATTCCAATTTCGATCCATTCTAAGTGTGTGACACTGTAGGTTCTCGTTACATTGACATTAATACTAAAATCATATTCTAGTATTTTAAATAGTGAGCGGTATCTAGCAATACATCACTGCTACTCAAGTAACAGGAATGTCAGTGATTAGACATAACCTATTCGTGACCAATGTTACCATGTAGTCTAGTCCCTTTGTCCAGATATCTTAATTGACCACAAGGCATAGAGCGTGTCACCCTTATATAGTTCAATCTTTGGTTTCTTGATGTTCGAATAGACTCACTAAAAAAAACGAGCTCAATATCTTATATTGACTCATTTGAGCATGACCATGCATTTTACAGTCTCACTCAAGCAAGGGGATATCGCTCTCCTATTATGTAAGAGGGACAAATCCTATCTAAGTCACTCACATCCCTCTGCATGATTTGTAGTATATCCAATAGTTGACTTTATAATCACCTTATTGCTGAAAATATTTGACGACATTAAAATATATAACTTCTCATGTAGGGAATCGTAGTGACTTCAAGTCAAATGACTACATACACTGTGAGAACCGCTTATGACACTTACATAATGATCCATGCAGCATTCTTATAGTGGGCCAGTCTAGTACATTATTACTCTAATATGTACCCATGTGAAGACGATATCTCATATCCATGATCCGTGAGATATGGTCATCAGTCTATGCACATACTAGTCTCTATGTATTATTGTTGTCCTAATTCACAATAATACATGACTAGGGACATTTACGAATAGTGTTATGATGACAACCAATATGATCTCACAATCAAGTCATGTACTTGATATCCTATGGTATTGAACCTACTATTCTAAGGACTTTATTATATTCATTTAATCATAATAAACAACACAATAAATAAAATACCTCATATATGAAATAAATATCATAATACAATGTAAACTAGTAATGTAAATACACAACTGGCCTCTAAGGCATACACCAACAATCTCCCACTTGCACTAGAGCCAATCAGACATACATCTAATGTGTATAGATCTAGTGTGACCCTCATGATTTTACTGTGCAAGAGGCTTTATTAGTGGGTCAGCAGTGTTATCATCTGTCGGTACTCTGCATATCTTCACATCTCCTCTATCGATAATCTCTCGAATGAGATGGAAGTGCCAAAGTATATGTTTGGATTGCTAGTGAGATCTAGGCTCCTTAGCTTGTGCAATGGCCCCATTGTTATCACAATAGAGGTCTACGGGTCTATAATGTTGGGAACCACGCCAAGTTCAGTGATGAACTTTCTGATCCAAACGGTCTCCTTTGCTGCATTGGAGGTAGCAATATACTCAGCCTCTGTGATGGAATCGGCTACTGTCTCTTACTTTGAACTCTTCCAGCTCACAACTCCACCATTTAGGCAAAAGAGAAAACCTAATTGCGATTTGGAGTCGTCCTTATCGGACTGGAAGCCAGTGTCAGTGTAACCCTTTACAACAAGCTCTTTCTCGGCTCCATATACCAAGAAAGAATCCTTATTCCTTCTTAAGTACTTAAGGATGTTCTTGGCAGTAGTCCAGTGACTCTTAGTAGGATCTGACTGGTACCTGCTTGTCATGCTCAAAGCATATGAGACATCTGGACGAGTACATAACATGGCATACATGATAGGTCTAATTGCAGATGCATATGGAATCTTAGTCATGTGATCTCTCTCATCTAGAGTGGAAGGACATTGAGCCTTAGATAGGCTTACGCCATGCGACATAGGAAGAAATCCTTTCTTGGACTCTTGCATATTGAAGCATTTCAATACTTTGTCTATGTATGACTCTGACTCAGGCTAAGCAGTCTCCTTGATCTAACTTTATAGATCTTGATGCCTATTACATAGGTAGCTTCACCCAAGTCCTTCATGGAAAAGCATTTTCCTAGCCAAGTCTTTACAGACTGTAAGGTAGGGATGCCATTCTCGATAAGTAGTATGTCATCTACATACAACACCCGAAATACAACTGTGCTCCCACTAACCTTCTTGTAGATTCTTGATTTTGATGACTATAACACAATACACAATATTTCTATATTACATATTTTTTGCATTGTGTATCAAAAGTGTTCAAGGCTAATACAATGTGATGAAGCTTTCAAAAGTATTTACTCAAGCCACAAAGGCAAGATCAAGTCACAAAAACTCAAGTTCAAGTTCAAGACTTTCAAGAGCTTTCAAGTTTCAAGTTCAAGACTTTCAAAAGCTTCAAGTGATTAAGCTACTTTTGAACAAATGTCTTGTAATATTGTTTGTATTATTTGTGAGTATTAGAATTTTGTAAAAGCCTTGTCACACACATACTCACACATTCCCTAAATAAAGAAAATGTTTTACAAAATCAAAATGTCAAAACAAAGCTTGTATAAGTTCAGCTGATTGAGTACCAGTCGACTTACTCTTAGAGGCAGTCGACTGTTAGAGTACGAAACTGATTGAACTCACTCAAGCTCTGACCAATCGACTCTTATGGCAACCCAGTCGACTGTTCAAGTCGTTTTGACAGTTTTCTAAATTTAAAACTTGTTTTTCAAATTCAAACCTTTTTACTGCCATTGTATGGCAGTTGGGATAAAATTTCTCAACGTTCAAGAGTTTCTAACTCTATAAATAAAGTATAGTTTTCAATTGGGAAAGGTGCTCTAACTCCTTAACTTTCATTTTCAAGTCTTTTGCTTTTGAGAAGAAGAAGAACAAGCATATACTTTCTTTAAGACTTGGTTATCTAATTTTCAGTCTAGTATAACATTGAATTAATTCTTGACTGAAGTTAGAAGTCGACCTATAGCCAATATACAAAAAGCACTTCCACATACAAGGCTTAAATAAAAAATGAACCAAACCCACAAGAGGAAGCCCACTAATAAAAACCTACAATTAGTTGTACACACTCCTACACTTGTCATGCAAACAACATGTACAATCAAATAAATAACAACTAACTAAATGAGAGTGTGTGCTTGTGGGTTGCACGTGCATGTAGTGCAAACCAAGAGCCACAACATGAAGTGGCCGACCATAGGTTAGAAGGGGTAAGGGTGGGGTTGTGTGAGTGGGTATTTAAGTTAAGGGGGTTATGTAGGTTATGAAATTGAACACTTAATTTAGATAGTAGAAGAGTCTTCTCAAACCCTATAAATACCACCCATTTTCTTCATAAAATCTTGCACACAAAAAAAAAGTAACAAAAGAGAAGAAAGAGAAGAAAAGAAAAAGAGAGTTGTTTGAGTTCTTGCTTGGAAAACTTGCTAGGAGGAGAAGGGAGCCCCATTCTTAGAGCTAGGAGCAACTTCTAGGAGTTTTCTTCTACATTAAAATCTTCATTGAGGTGGATGACTTCTTAAACTTTCTAAAATATAGTATCATGCATGTGTAGAAAAATTGATATAAAAAAATAATTATACATATGAGTAGTGGTCAATTTGTGATGATCATATTTAGATTGAAAAATGCATGCTAATTAAAAAATTGTCATGTAGATAAGTTGAAATGATGTTGTTTGGGTGCATAGTAATACATTATATGAATTGGATATAAATTTGTACACAAAGTTACTAATTCATGCAAATAAAAGTTACTGTTTTGAATTTTGTTTACACATCAGAAAATCGTATTTAATAAAATAGTTGGAATTTAGAACTAAAATTTTTTTGACAGCATCTTGTATGTGCCAGGAACAACCCTTTAAAATTTCATAAGATTTGGAGGTTTTTTACTATTTTAATAAAATTTAAACTCAGAACTGGTTAGTAGTTGTCTGATTGCTGGAAATCTGTACACATTTCGGTTTTTGATCAATTCAGCATTGTAAATGAAGTAATTTGAGATCAGTCAGAACTAAGAAGTTGTAGTAGACTCATTAAACTTTCTAAAAATTCTAAGAAATCAAATTTTCACAAAGAATTGAATTTTATATGAATTTTACAAGACTGTACAGTTGCAGTATTTCAGTATTTCGACCCTACTGTATATTTCGAAGAATTCAGGGTTATAGATACAGTATTTTGAAGAAACTTTTTTTGTTGTTGATGAAAACAGATAGAGTCTCTCGACTCCAGCCACATCAAAAAGCATATATTAAAATCAAAATAATGTACAGTCTACAGTTTTACAAGGGGTAAAACCCGAAAAAATACGCATAATTACAAACGAAACCACCCAACAGAATAAACAACGAGAAAGCCCCTAGTGAAAGACTGGATAGATAAAGGCTGTTGGCCACCAAGCCCAGACGACACTGCTCGAAGCAGTATTTTGAGGAAACTTATAACTAAGAAATTGTAATAGACTTGTACACCTTTATTTTGATATAAATAACGCAAAGTTTCGTGAAGTATATGATTTTCTATGATTTTTACAATTAGCATGAAATGCAGTTTCTGACTTTGAATTTACTATTTTGCAAGTGATATTTAAACGAGGTGATTGAAAATATATTCTCGTTGTTTTAAGTTATATATTGTGAAAATAAAGATCATATTCATGCTTAGATGAGATGTGAACTCAAGAAAAATATATATATGGTTAATGATGTTAGGAATTGGTTTAAAATAAATCAAAGGAAAATGATGAAATAAATTTTCAATGATGAATTTTAAGAGATTATGTTTTAATCTTAATTAACTTGTATTGAGAAGGTTTTGATGAATATGAAAAGTGTATTGTGAAAATGAATAGTTTGAGATTGTACTTATTGATGAATAAATAAGAATGAATGAAAGAATTTGAGTAAATTATGAATACATGAACATGAGTTATAAGGGTATGAGTACCCCAAGTTGTTGAACATGGAAAGATGTTGATTCTAGAGGCTTAGTGATACCCAGGTACCGACAAAAGTAATGGAATGAATAATTGATTTTTGAGAAGTGGCCAATATGGGCTGTCGTTCTCCGTATTTTTGTGTAAGACCGGTAGGAGGGTAAACTAGCTCTAGGTAGTATAATTTATTCATATTCAAACTTAAGATTTTGGCACTAAGTTAAAATGTAGTAAACTTGGGAAAATGTGAGTGGAGGGTCTCTATATAGTCGGGCGGTGGATTCCGGGACTATAGACCCAGTCGGGCAGTGGATTCCGGGGCTGTGGTTGCTTGTTATGGAGGCAAGCCTTAATTAAATTCGGAATTATGATTGATCGGGCGGTGGATTTTGGGATCATAATTAGTTGGGAGGATAGTAGGTCGTACTCCAATGTATATGCATATACCGGGGCTAGAGGGACACTTGCGGGATGTTCGCATGGCGAGGATTCTGTATAGTCGGGCGGTGGATCTCTGGGACTAGAATTCGTACTTGTGGAATGTCTAAACTTTGTTTTATTACTGGGTAGTTATCATGACGAAGGATAAAACCCTTTAATGTGGAGTACGTAGGTACTTGCCCTTAGACCTATGTAGTATGTGATGCATAGAATCCGAACAAGCATGCATTAGTGTCATTGAAATATAACATCTGCATTAGGCATTAAGTCATATCATACACTGACATGTTTAGGATAGTTACTCTTTACACTTTTATATGCATTCAAGTTTGTGATTGTTATAGTAAGAGATTTCATTATAATACAGCATAGAGAAGATCGCTCTTTATAATATTGGGTCGGTTTTAAGCAACTGATGTGTCCACAGTTTCATATGCAGGTCTTGGAACTTACAGGAAGGTGTAAAGATGAATTTGATGCTGATGTTTACTTACATGCCAAAATTGTTAAAATTTATATTTATCCTATTGTACTTCATTTATTTTCCGCCGTGTTATTGTTGTAAAAGAACAATGTTGTAATAAAAAGTTTTAAATTTCTTGTAAAATTGTACGAAGTGAAGTGTAGATCTGTTGAGCTACGAATTACCATATTTTGGTATTCGGGGCGTTACCGACTCTCTCCTAGAGCCCAATGATACTCTTCATCTCTCTCGCCTCCTGAGCGGCTTTCTTCATCCATAGTGAGTGCGGAGCTCAACTTACCCCCAGAGTTGCTCCCTTAACTCACCTCCCGAATGACTCTCTCCTAGAGTTCGGAGTACTCTTCGTTCTGCTCGCCTCCAGAGCGGCCTTCTTCATCCACAGTGAGTTCGGAGCTCAACTCACCCCTAGCGTTGCTCCCTTAACTCACCTCTCGAATGGCTCTCTCCTAGAGCCCGATGATACACTTCATCTCGCTTGCCTCCTGAGTGACTTTCTTCATCCACAGTGAGTTCAGTGTTTAACTCACCCTTGAAGTTGCTCCCTTAACTCACCTCCCAAACGACTCTCTCGTAAAGCCTGGTGATGCTCTTCATTCTGCTCATCTCCCGAGCAGCCTTCTTCATCCACAGTGAGTTCGGAGCTCAACTCACCCCTAAAGTTTCTCCCTTAACTTACCTCCCGAATGACTCTCTCTTAAAGCCTGATGATACTCTTCATCTCCTCGCCTCCCGAGCGGCTTACCTCTTTCACAGTGAGTTCAGAGCTAAACTTACATCCCAAGAGGCTCTCTTCTAGAGCCCGATGATGCTATTCATCTTGCTCACCTCCCAAACGGCTCTTTCCTTGAGCCCGGTGATGCTCTCTTCATCCCGCTCGCCACCTGAGCAGTCTTCTTCCAAACTATTTCGGAGCTCAACTCACCCCTAGAGTTGCTCCTCAAACTCGCCTCCTGAATGACTCTCTCCTAGAGCCCTGATGATGCTCTTCGTCCCGCTCACCTCCCAAGCGGCCTTCTTTCAAAAAAGGTCGGAGCTCAACTCACCCCTAGGGTTGTTCCTCAAACTCACCTCCCAAACGGCTCTCTCCTAGAGCATGGTGATGCTCTTTGTCCCGCTCGCCTCCTGAGCGGCCTTCTTCCAAACAAGTTCGGAGATTAACTCACTCCTAGAGTTGCTCCTCAAACTTGCCTCCCGAACTGCTCTCTCCTAGAGCCTGGTGATGCGCTTCGTTCCGCTCACCTCCCGAGCAGCCTTCTTCCAAACTAGTTTGGAGCTCAACTCACCTATAGAGTTCTTCCTCAAACGTGCCTCCCGAACGGCTCTCTCCTAGAGCCTGGTGATGCTCTTCTTCTTGCTCGCCGCCCGAGCGATCTTCTTCCAAATGACTTCGGAGCTTAACTCACCCCTAGAGTTGCTCCTCAAACTCGCCTCTTGAACGACTCTCTCCTAGAGCTTGGTGATGCTCGCCTCCTGAGCGGCCTTCTTCCAAACGAGTTCGGAGCTCAACTCACCCCTTAAGTTGCTCCTCAAACTCACCTTTTGAACGGCTCTCTCCTAGAGCCTGGTGATTCTCTTCATTCTGCTCTCCTGACCGGCCTTCTTCCAAATGAGTTGGGAGCTTAACCCACCCCTAGAGTTGCTCCTCAAACTCACCTCCCAAATGGCTCTCTCCTAGAGCCTGGTGATGCTATTCATCTTGTTCGCTCCCTGAGCGACCCTCTTCTTTACCAACCGCATGTTCAGAGCCTAACTCATTTAGAGTCGCTCCCCAAACTCGTCTCAGGAAAAGGATCTTCCTAAGGGTCATACAAAGCTCTTCTCAACTTTATAGAGGAAAATATATTGCGGGCCTGTTTTGACCCTGAAGAAGGATGATTCTTCAACTGACTCCTGAAGAGAAATTGTAGATCTTCGAGTTAGCTTTGAAACGAGGGGTCACATGCTCCAACCGGATCTCTGTAGCACCAGGAAAGCTAGTTACAGTGTAGCTGCACCAGGGCAAATCGAAGGGTTGACTAAGTCAACGTGGATTGGGTCAACTTTGACCAGTCAATGCCACGTGACGCTACTACATAGGTCCACATATGTTCGACGTCAAGCAAACTCAGGGCAAAATCGAGCTACCCCTGAACCGACCGTGTTTGAAGTATTTATCGTCCGAACTCCTCAAAAATTGTGCCATCCAGATCAACGGTCGAGATTAAAGAGGAGCGACTTTCGGTCAACAGTCAAACACTGACCGATTAACTTTGACCAGTGAACGACACGTGGCACCACCCCATTAGGCCACGATGGGTCGGGGTCATAGCAGCTCGGAACAAATCTGAGCAAGTGCCAACTCAACCATGATGAACGTGTTTACCATCCGATCTCCTAAAAAAATCTTCCCATCCAGATCAAAGGTCGAGACGAAAGAGGAGCCACTTTCGGTCAATGGTCAACACTTGAGATGAACGTGATTGAAGCCCCAAAAAAGGCTCAACGGTCAACGTTGACCGGTTAGCGGTTAACGCTGACGTGTCTGCTGTGCAGAGTGCCATGTCAGCTCGAGACCAAAGTAGCTCGGATTTGATCCGAGTATGTGCCAAACCAAGCTGATGGAATGCGTTTACAATCCGATCTCCCAGATCTTCGCGCCAGATCGTGATGGACGGCTGTGACCTGATCAAGTTATTTTCTTTTTAATTAATTTCTTTATTTAATTATTAATCAAATTAATTATTGAAAATTCTAAAAAATAATAAAAAAATTCAAAATAGTTAATTAAAAAATTCTTTAAAAAATTATTAATTATGGAAAATATTTTTATATTCCGAAAATATTAATTTTATTTTTTAAAATAATTAATTAAAAATTGAAAATTAATTATTCAAATTCGAAAATTGAATAAAAATTTCGAAAAATGATTAAAAATTAAAAAAAATCAAAAAATGAGGAAAAATCACAAAAGTCTAGACAATTCTGAGAATAATCCTGGGTATTTTATAAACCCAAGATAGCATCGTTACACCCGAGCGAGATCTAAACGTTCTCGAGAACACCGATAAATTCTGTAAGCCATTAAAATCGGGCAAACTACTCATCGAAGCCTATGAAACTCAGTCTTCGGGAGTGGGGGCTTGTGATATGGCTAGAAATAGAGTCAAACTGGGGTCGTTCAAATTAGGTACAAATCTCAAAGCTCTCAGGGGTAAAATGGTAATTTCCACTTCAAACCGGTCCGAAAATGGGAATTGGGTCTTTTCCAAGCCCAATAACCCCAAAAAGGGTCTGCCTTACTGAATTAGGGTGACATTCCATTATAAATGAACTCAGGTCATTTAAAGAGTTATTTAAATTCATGATTATCCCTAAGAGACGGTCTAAACCAAATATCTTATCTTGAAGAAATTTAAACTCTATTTCCTATCCAGAAACACATGGGATTAGAGATAAATAATTATCTCTAAACTGTTTCCAAAGGCGACTATAAATACCCTCCTACCTCCACCAGAAACAGGTAATCAGTATTTTCCCTCAAAAAGCTCTTTCATAATCTTTCAGATTACTTACTTGAGCGTTAGATGGTTCATCACTGGGATTAATCCCGGTGTTTCAAACTTTTTGCAGGTCAGCAACAACATTGAGAATGGTCAACATCGGCAAGTAGTAAAGAGGTTAGCTTTTATTGGTTCTAGAAGAATTCACGAATCATCTGTTTGCTCCCACACCAAAATTAGCAGCAACATCAGGTTTCTTACCCTTCGATTTGGAGGATTTAGTCACAGAGGAGGACGAATCCTGGTTTCAAGAGGGCCTCCTAGTGTTGGAAGCCATTAGTAGAGGAAATTAAAAGAACTTGCGAAAACCCAAAGAAATTTGTATAGATTTGGGAAGAAACTGGAGAGCTTAAGATGGATTTCGAGAAGTTGGAAAGGAGATATATAGAACAGAAGAAGGGCCCACATGTTAGAGAAAGAGAGATGAAAAAATGGGTATGATGCATAGTATGGCGGTCGACTGCGCAGTTGATCGCACAGCTCTGGGGTTGGAGAGTGGATGGAGACGGTCGACTGTGCATTTGACCTCATAGTGTTCGGGTTTGAGTTTGGATTGATGTAGTTAACTGTGAAGTCGACAGCACAACGCTCGAGTTTGAGTGTGGATTGAGACGGTCAGCTGTATAGTCGACTGCACCGCTCTCGTGGGGTAAGATTCAACGGAAGGAAGTTCATACGTAAATAAAAATACATAATGTCGAGAAATTAGACAAAAATATCAATCACATTCAATTCTCCTATTAAGTAATGAAAATGTTTTTTATCTAATGGTTTTGCAAAAATATCAGCTAATTATAAATTCGTTGAAACGTAGTCAAGAAGAATATATCCTTTTTAAAGATGGTCTTTAATGAAATGATAACGAATTTCTATATGCTTTGTTCGATTGTGTTGAACATATTTTTTTCTTCATGTGGACAGTGTTAGTATTATCACATTTAATAGGGATATGATCAAGAAATACCTTATAGGCTTCTAGTGTACGTTTCATCCATAATACATGTGCACAACAAGACCTGACTGCTATATTTGGCTTCGGCGGTGGACAAAGTGATTTATTTTTGTTTCTTTGACGCCCATAAAACTAGACAAGCCCTTAAAAATAAATTTGGCATGTACCACTTGTGCCTTTTCTATCGGTCATGCTCATCTCAAACTTATCTTGTATTTGCTTTGAAAATTTCTTGCACATATTTTCATTAGTAAACTCAAGAATAATATCGTCAACAATCACTGAATTTGGGCAATCAAAATTAGAGTAATTATATAATGCTTTATGACGAAGGACATATTCAATTTAGTATGTAGCAATATGCAAATTGAATATATAACATTTAACACATAAATAATTCAAAATTCTCCCCCTTTTATCTTACATTAATAAGGGACATCAAAAATATGTTTATCAAAAAAATAAAAACTTTTTGCACTGCCTGTAGTAAAATAATCATATCCTTTTGTTTAGAGCTAATAAAAAAATAATCTAAAACCAGTTTGATTAAAAGATCTTTTTGTGCCCTTAAAAATAGATACCTTATTTTACTGATTTATTGAAGAAATGAGGGAGATATCAGTCCCACAAATTAAGCATGTTAACAAATCCGAAAACCATAGATTTTAAAAATATATATTGCCTAATATGACCTTAATTAAATTCTGAAAAATGGGTGTCAAATATAGGTCAATTAGAGAAACATATTTAAAGAAGAATAGTATAAAACTGTAATTAAAATCTTCCGTTTATTTGAATATAAATCTAGTGTTGATATATGTGAAAAACATAATAAATTCAAACTACTTCCAATAATGCAAAACTTCATAAGAGAACAATAAAATAAAAATAGAGAGCAAATAAAGTGTAGGAAATAATGAATCCAAACAAGCACGATGATAATGTATGATTTTCAAATGACTAGGTAGGATAAACCAGAAAACATACACATAGTTTGTTCATAGTACTCAAGATTATACAACATAAATGTGATGAATTAAATAAGAAGAGTATATGATTAACCATAGTAACCGGACTATCCCTTCTTAATAGGGTTGCAAGAGATTCACTATTTATCACTAACAACCACTATAAATATGTCATCTTTCTTCATAAATCAATTGTTGTTGCACATCTATCGGTATGAGTAGATGTGACTTTTGGTGTCCAAGTTTGTGTGTTATCTGCAATGTTAGTCTTTCTCACCCAAATAAAGTTAGTATTTCTTTTCACAGCACAATTATATGAAATATGTCCTATTCTACAACAACAATTGCAAGTAATATGACTTTGCCTTGGACCATATGTAGTTTTGTGATTGTGCATATGTACATGAGAATGCTGATTAGAGACATAATTATGCCTTGAATCATATGCAATTTTGTGATTGTGCATGTGTACATGAGAGTGTTGATATGAAGCATGATTAAGCCTTGGCTTGTGCACATTTGAGTAATTTTGCATATGAGATGATTGCTTGGAAGTTTGACATTCTTGAGGATTGTTGTAACCAAATCCTTGGTTATCGTGACAAGATCTTGAATTCTTTGTCATAAAATAATTGGGCCATTCAAATTTTTTAATATCTTTTTCGAGCTCAATTATTCTATGACAAAGCCTCTTTCTTATGTGATCATCATCTTTAGTATTACAACGAAGAGTATCAAGAGTTGCATCAAGTTGTATATTCTGTTCTAGGGCTTCTTTACAACCTCCCACTACTTCGTCAAACTTCTTTTTGCATTCATTAAGATCAACATTGAGCTTAGCAGTATGAGCGGGTTTCACATAATTACTTTTAAGTTTTCATTATTTATTGCCAGAGATTTTTGAGTTTGTCTTTCAAACGTTCATTTTCCTCTACCAATAAATCATGATCCTTCCCGACTTAAGTTTTTCAGTGACTAAAGAATTTGCATCTTTCAATTTTTTGTTTCTAGCAATACAAGTGTCATGTGATTTATTAGATATTCGCTTATATTGTTTCACTTCACGACTGATTTTGTTTGCATAATATTTAAAATCATTACAAATATCTACTAATTCATCATAAGTAGGTTCTTCGATTACCTTTTCTTGGAGTGGTGATTGCCCCTCACCATTTCCAAGAGCCATAAATCCGATGTCACTGAGTGCCTGCTCATCATCATTGTCGCTTGAATTTGAAATGAGCCAAGTTTCCTTCAACACCTTTTTTCTGTAGTTTGAGTTTGGAATGTATGCTTTGTTTCGGTCTTGAGAAAGAGAACAGTTTGCACAGATATGTCATGGCTTCTTACATTTATAGCACACATCTTCCTTATCTTTGTCTCTTCCTCCCTGAAACCTGCCATATTTCTTATTTTAGAGGTACTTACTAAAATTTTTTGTCAACATCGCAATATCCTTGTTAGATCCTTCGTGATATGATTCTGACTTTGTATGTTGTGATGTAGCAGCTTTCCGGTTGATGGTATTCTCTTCGGTTTTGGGAATGATCCTAATGTTTTGCCTGTATCTTTTCATCTCTGCCATCCCCGTCTCATATGGTTTCAGTTTTCCCTAAAAACTATAGTAATCTTATCCCTTCTCTTCGAGTATCTCCCTCATGGCAGTAGCTTTGATATCCCATTCCGGTGTTAGACATCTTATGAGTTATCGACATTTTGGTCATTATCTAAACCCTCACCCAAGCTTTCAAGTTCGTGGGCAAATATGTCAAGCGAGCTAGCAGCTAGTCTACATTTTCTTCTGGAATCATATAAAAAATATCAAACTAATAAAAGCATAATATAACTTTGGCTTTTACCTCAGATGCAGTTCCATCATGATGTTTTAGCATACTGTTCCAGATTTCGTAAGTCGTTTTGCAGTTGCACCCACATCGCATAAGTTCTTCATTGTTCAAGCCTACATATAGTGCAGTCATGGCTTTGGAGTTTGCACGTATAGTTCATCCTTTGTGAATATTTCCATCACGAACAGGGATATCTATTTTATTTATACAAACGTTCCATACTTCTTCTCCAAGCATCTGCAAAAAGTGAGACATGAGAACTTTCCAAACATCATAGTATTTTCCATCAAAATAAGGTGAACGTGTGAGACTTGGTCCATTGGAGTTAGATGATTCCAATGTGTACAAGTTCCGGGAGGAGGGATTTCTGCCATTGAACCTTTTGCTCTTAGCTTTTAAACTATTAATGAGCACCTCACTCTGATACCACTATAAGACCCTTGGGGGGGGGGGGGGTGAATAGGGTGATTATGCAAAAATTAAAAACTTTAAATAAATGCGTAAAGTAATCAGATAGAGTTAGAGAAATCAAACAGAGTAAGCACACATGACAAAACTATATGACGTGGTTCGACCCCCAAGTCTATGTCCACACCTCCTACTTGTAGCAATTTTTTGCCACAAGTGTTTCACTATACTTAAAACCCCGTACAGTGAGTTCTTGGAATTCAGGTCGAGAGACCTATTACACCCACATGAGTTCTATATATAAGCCCCATAAAAATGCCTCTTATCGAAGAGAATGAAAAAGAAAAATAGCAAAGTTGACGTCTTGACTAAGAAAACAATTAAAGCTCGAACTCTCTTGATCATTGAGAAAGAATTTAGTTCAGAAGAATTAGAGTTGACAGATATGAAGAATACTCAGTGAATTTACCTTTATTTATATGGTAAGAAATAGTTTCATTCCAAAACAATGAAAAAGAAATACCAAAGCTGTTTCTATGCAAGTTGCGGTCGACTGCAATTATGGGACCGTCAATCTCTTTACCCGAAGTCAGAGAGGTTGATAGTCGACTGCATCAAGAATACACGTAAACGTGTGGTCGACTGTTACTTACCAGAAAACAGTTATTTGGTGAATCCACTTTATATTCTTTCCTTAACTCAATATTCAATCAACGATTCTTTACATAATTAATCCTCATAATTATAGAAGTAAATAAACTTGGGCTTGCTGGTTTCTTATAAATTTGAGCGCATGTTTCTTGTGTGTGAATTTCTTTGATACTATGCAATCTTTTCAATACTTTCATTTTAAGTTAATTCCGAATATCTTTTGAAACTTCATTTGAATTTTGAGTCTCTATTATCCTGTACATATCTTAACTGTAAGTCACAAGAGTATGTTTTGTACACACCAAAATTAGGATCAACAGCTTCCACATAGAAAAAAAGCAGCATTAGATTGGCGTCGTATATGGAAAAGCAAAGATCCAGCTACGGTCAGAGTAAGACCTCTTCCTTCGAATCGTATAACAGCGACTCTAACCCAGCCGACCATGTTGAGAGTCTTAAAACTCTAATGCTGATCCATAATGCCTCGGATGCAATTCTATACAGGGCATTCGCCGCCACTCTCCGGGGTCCGGCGAGGGAGTGCTATTCACGGCTAGCCCCTGGCTCTATCTACGCCTTTGACTAGCTCGGAGAGAGCTTTTCAACTCACTTTGTCACTGGCCGGAAGGTAGAGAAGATGAGTGCATCACTACTAGAATTGAAGCAGAAGGATGGAGAGACCCTCCGAAGCTTCGTCTAGATATTTACTGCGGAGGTTCGGTCCATCCCATCGTTGGATTTCGGGGGCACGATAGCTTCCTTCAGGCATAATTTCAAGCATGACCTCCTCAAGACATCCCTAGCCAAGAAGCCACCATCAGATTTTTCTGACCTCTAGCTGTGAATCGAGAAGTATATCAAAGCCAAAGAATCCCTTCATCCTGAGGGGCAAAGGGAGTCGCCCCCTAAAGGGAAGAGGATGGCCAATCTCGACGAACCTTCTAAGAAGTCTCTAAAATATACAGCTGGGCAGAGGAGGCTCCCTTCAGTGCCTAGGTTCAAAAAGTTCACCCCTCTGAATGCCATCATCTTGACTATATTGATGGAGATGGAAGGAGAGGGTATCCTCTGAGCCCCACCATAAATGTTGACCCCCGGTAACAAGACAAAAAAGAGGATTTGGTGCCATTTTCACATATACCATGGGCACAACACTGACGACTGTCGAGATTTTAAGGAGAAGATCAAAGCCTTGATTCAACGAGGCCATATTTCCAAGTTCGTGAAAAAGGGTAGTGCGACGGCTCCTGAAGATAGTGTCTCCAACAGGCGTCTAGAGAAACGGCCTGAGCCACAAAGTTCGAGGCCAATGGAGGTCGTCCACTCGATACATGGTGGGTTGATAGGCGGAACATTTAACTCCTCTAGGAGAGCATTCGTCCAATAGGTGAACTTGGTGCATAACCATCCCTCATCCGACTGCTAGGAGGTGGTAGTGACTTTTTACAACAATGATTTAGAAGGCGTCTGAACTCTCCACTGTGACGCCTTTGTTGTAAGCCTCTACATGGTGGATTACGAGGTCCACAAAATCCTGGTAGACAACAGTAGTTTCCGTCAACATCCTTTTCCTGGATGCCTTTGAAAGTCTTAAGCTCCCAAGAAAGTGCCTCAGACCCACCGAGTACACTCTTCACGGATTCTCCGGGGCACCCGTATAAATTAAGGGAATCATAACCCTGGATGTAACAATGAGATCTGCCCCAACAATGCTAACAGAACCAATGGATTTTAGGGTCATTAATGTTAAGGCGACCTACAGTGCAATCCTCGGACATCCCGGCCTGGCATCCCTTCAATTCATAAATTCGGCCTACCATATGAAAATGAAGTTCCCCACGGCAGTGGGAGTCGGAGTGGTGAGGGGTAGTCAGGAGGCAGCCCACACCTGCTATATGGCCACAGTGGGGGGCTCGGTCCTTCCCTTTGATGCCATAGAAATCCCTTCGGAGAGAGGCACAGATAGTTCCGAACCAGTTGACGAACTGCAAGAGATCCCTTTCAGCGAGGGGGATAACTCTAGAACTTTCAGGGTCAAAAAGGTGCTTCCCCTTGAGCTGAAAATGAAACTGGCTGAATGTATACGGAGGAACCGAGACCCGGTCGCCTAGTTGGCCTCAGACCTGGCTGGCATCTTCGAGGATCTCATAATGCACAAATTAAGTTTCGATCCAAGCATCCAGTAGGTTTAGCAGAACCCTGAACAGGAAACAAGCTGTGAAGGAGGAGGTCGATAAGCTCCTCGCAGCCTATTTCATACAAGAGGTCAACTACCAGGAGTGGTTGACAAATGTTGTGATGCTGAAGAAGGCAAGTGGCAAATGGGAGATTTGCATTGACTTCACAGACTTCAACAAGGCCTGCCTAAAGGAAGTTTTCCCTTTCCCGAACATCGATGCCCTCATAGATGCTACCTCCGCAGTTTCATGAACACATTCTCCAGGAACAACCAAATTCGTATGTACCTCCCGAATTTTTCGAAAACCTCGTTTATAACCGACCAGGGGCTCTATTGTTATCGTGTGATGCTGTTCAGATTGAAGAATGTCAATGCCACCTATCAAAGACTGTTAACAAAGTCTTCAAAAATAAGATTGGTTGGAACATGGTGGTTTACGTCGACGATATGTTGGTGAAAAGCCTCGTGAGGGAGGACCATGTCGGGGGATCTCGAAGAAGCTTTCGGTGTTCTGAGAAGGCACAACATGAGATTAAACTAGTCGAAATGTGCTTTTGGTGTCGGCTTGGGAAAGTTCTTGGATTTCATGGTTAGTCAAAGAGGGATAGAAGCTAACCCCCATAATATTCAAGCCATCCTCTACAAGTCTCCTCCGACTACTATCAAGGAGGTCCAGAGGCTGATGGGCTGCTTAGCTGCAATCGGTTGATTCCTTGCCAGATCCGGGGACAAATGTATCCCCTTCTTCAAAGTGTTTTTGAGGGGCCAAGAACTTCAAGTGGGGGAACCAACAACCAGAAGCCTTCGATCAGCTGAAGGCCTACCTCGCCAACTGATGAGTGTAAATTCTACATGATTTCATTACTCTTTTTACACATTAAAATTGTGAGTTCTCATTTATTTCTTTGAATTTCATATTCCTTTAACTTAATTTTATTTATTTGTTTGTTTTTGAAGGAATGAGATGGTTTTAGGATTCTGGACTCAAATACACAAAGTCACGGAGCTTGGAGTTGGAGAAAGAGAAGACACAAAGCAATGTGAAAAAAGCATCAATAACAACACCTAGGACTTGCATGACTGTTTTGAAAAAGAATATGGATAGATATTAACTTTTTTATAAATCAAAGATATTGGTCGTCGAGTTTTCTTTGAAATGAGTCATCATACGTCATGAACAGAGTTCTGTAGCTCCGGGAAAATCATTTTTTCTACAACTGCGGGCAGAAAACAACAAGTTAGCAGTCGACCCGAAAAAAATGTAGTCGACTGCTAAACTCTCTATTTGGAGAATGGAAAAAAGCAGTCGACCGCACAAAAAGGCAGTCGACCATGTTGGTGCTGATGTTATTTTTTCAGTGCAGGTTTCGGGTCCAATGGGCTTTATTTGTGTATATCTCTTTAGGAATTCTTTGGGGTGCTATATATAAAGGTTGATGTGAACTCTAGGGAAATAGAAAAGAGATTGGAGGCTAAGAGGTTGGAGGAGACGAGTCATCACACCATTGGAGAGCAAGAGCCATAACATTCATCAAGATCATATAGAGTTCTTTAATCTCTTATATTTTTTATTATTCAATCCAATACAATGTCTGTTAGTTTCAAATTTGATGTGAACTAATTTTATTTGTCTAGGGCTTCGATGTAGCCTAGCTTTGAAAACAAAATTTGAATTTCATTGTTACTTTATTTTTCTATTTTTCCATGGTTATGTGTTTAATTTTTGTTCTTAATGCTTATAATTTTCTGGACTTGTGATTTAGAATTCTAGAATTGAACACCATTAACTGAGCAAAATTATAGATAATTTACCGTGATTAATGTGACTGTAGAGAAATCCATAGAACTTAATGAATCTTCAAATAATTAAATTTGCATAGAGATGTGACGAATTATTAGTTGGGGATATGTTTGATGTTATTTGAAAGAAGACATTGAATAATTAGAAAATTTTGGTCTACAACTTGGTAGAGTAGAATTTTTTAGTTTCATAGAATTATGAATTATGTGGGATCAGCTAGGTGAAATCAAAAGCCCTAGATTTTTCTTTGCTACTTATATACTCTAAAATTTTAGATTTCTTTATTTTTAATTAGTTTAGTTTTTCCTTTCCTTTAATTTAATTTGGTCGTCGGTTCTCCAAATAGTAAATAATATGGCGAATTTCGGTACTTAATAAAATAATTTTTTCTTGTGGGTTCGACACTCTTTTCTTTTAAACTACATCACTTGTTGCGATTTTGTGCACTTGCAAATTATTCCATCACCAACCCACCACTACTGAGCAAGCCAGAATTCAAGAATATACTATATTTTTATCTCGCGACCTTAGAGCAGACCCTCTGTGCGGTACCAGTAAAAGAGGTCGACAGAGCTCAGAAGCCTATCTACTATGTTAGTAAAGTACTCCATGATGCCGAGCTTCGGTACTCGAAAATGGAGAAAGTACGCATTGAAAGAAGTCCACGAAGGGTTGGGTGATTGCTACTCAGAGGCTCGGACTATCCACAAGAAAGGTACTCAACCAGTGATACTACTGGTTGACCCTCCTCAATAACGCTAAGGAACATGTTCGCAAGTGCAGTCCTTGCCAAAAGTTCCCCCCCATGCGCCACTAGCCCCAAGCTATGCTTAAGTTAATGTCCAGTCTGATTCCCTTTTCCATGTGGGGTATGGACATTGTGGGACCCTTCCCACCTACGACAGGTAAAAAATTCCTACTAATTGTAATTGACGACTTCAGGAAATGGATCAAAGTTGAACCGCTTGTGACTATTACCAAACTTCAGGTCCATCATTTCTTTTGGAAGAATATCATATGCAGATCCAGAATCCCCCGAATCCTAGTCATGGACAACGGGACATAGTTCGCTGCCAAGTGTTTCGAAAGTTTTGTTCCGACTTAGGGATATAGCAGCTCTCCACCTCCATCTCTTACCCACGAAGCAAAGAACATGTTGAAAATGCTAACTGCGAGATCCTCGATGGCCTCAATAAATGCATTGGAGAGCCAGCTAAGGGGTTGTGGTTGGAATAATTGCCCAGTGTATTATGGTCTCACTGAACAACCAAAAGAATTCCTACGGGTGAGCCCCCCTTTAATCTTACCTACGGGGTTGAAGCTACCATCCCTATTGAAGTCGGGATCTCGTTGCCCCTATCCTAACTTTCGACGAAGAAGTTAATGCAGAAGCTCTTCGAAACAACATAGATATGGTTGAATAAATTCGGGAAAAAGCCATTGTTTGGAGGAACATCTACCAGCAGAGGGTGGAAAGGCTCTGCAATAAAAAGGTCCGACCTGTGGTTATCCAAGTCAGGGAACTAATCCCTAGCAAACTCAATATCTTCGAGTCGCGAAGGTCCAAACAGACACTTACCACCTCGAAGATCTGGGGGGCAAGGAGGTACCGAGGATGTGCAACGCCATACACCTCAAGAAGTTTAAGAGTGTATAAAGCTTTCCCTAAAACTTCCACAAAAACTTCCATGTAATGTAATAAGCGCTCGGCCAAAGGCAGTCCAGCATGTTATGCAATGTAATAAGCGCTCGCCCCAGAGGCAGTCCAGCATTATACTATCGTCTCCATAAAATCTAATGAAAATTTAGATTCTCTCATTCGGTTTAATAATTCTTGCATAACATGTTCATTTATGGTCATCAACTGACTTATAAGTTCAACAAAACTTCGCATAAGTTCGGATCCTCTTAGTGGTTCGGCCATCGGATTGTTATCCGAATCCCAACAAGAGGCGAAAACTCCACAATTCTCAACTTACTAAACAAATACAAGTTCGTGCAAATCCACAAGCATGAACAAAAAGGTATTTTATTATGACAAGATAGAAACTACACATCAGATTAAAAATTCAAAGTACACATTAGTACAAGTACAACATACAAAGGACCAACTCTAGGAGACTTCCCCTTCATTGGCGTCTGGCCTCGAACTCACTCCAACTATCTCCAAACCAATGGAACGAGTACATGCTTTCGATAGATCAGGGCCCTCACGAGCACTAGCCACACTGGACGTTCTGGCCACCCTTGTTTAGGCATTGCTGGGGTCATTAGTTCAGTGCAAGTTTCAGGATAAGGGGGCCGTGTCGAGAACCAGCTGTCGGAGGGACTCTCTAACAAATTCGATGCTCCTAAATTCACCTTCATGTGATATATTTCCAAGTCCCTCTCCACAAGCATCTGCCTAAGGAGGGATTCTGAGGACTAGTTAGCCTCCGTGGATCACCCTCCTTCCAACCCATCAGGAATGTTCCCCTCAGCCTGGGCTAGAGTCAACCTCACAATGGGCATCACCTCCTTCAGGAGTGAAAGCTCATGTGCCACATTTTGCTATTTTTGAATGTGTCAAGAGAATTGTAATGCCCCGAATTCCAAAGATAGGTGATTCATAGCACAAACATGATCTTTACTTCAATTTCGTATAAAATACAAGGAATTTAAAACTTTTTTACTACAATGTCATTCTTTACAAAAACACAACGGAACATATAAGTACATTATAACTTGCATCGATAAAACTCATCCTTGTGACATCCATCACCATGGCTTCATATCCATGCTACTTGTGAAATCCAATCTTGCAACTTGAGAACCGTGGGCACGTCAGTTGAATACAATTGACGCAATACTATAGTACAACATTTTCTCAATTTAACAATCACAAACTTGAATGCAAAACAAAAAGTGAATTGTGACTATCCTAAATATGTCAGTGTATGTTATGAACCTAGTGGTTGATGCAGACACCTATGCTTACGATGCAACTCTAATGCATACTAGTTTGGATTCTATGTATCCCATACTACATAGTTCCGAGGGCAAGCCTTTAACGTACTCCCCATTGTAGGGTTCAATCCCTCGTTATGAAAACCTAACTCGATGACTGTACTCCAACGCGTAATCACGTGCGAACCGCACCCCTAGGACCGTGAACTTTACCGGCCTACCCCTAGCCAACACAAGTAGATTTACTTGGTGTATCCTCAGTCGTGAACAATCCTAGGAGCCAGAGCTCTTTACCGGCCATTTCATCGACCTCACCGGTCTACCCCTAGCCCACAAATACAGATTTATGGGCATATCCTAGGTCCCGAGCCTAGCGAGTTGATCACCCATAACTACGTACCAGGCTAACCCTTAGTCCACCACGTGGATTTACCGGACGTATCATGTCTGTCCTAAACATTCTTAGGAACTTCAGTTTTTTATCGGACATGTTCGTTGTTGTTTTCAATCAGATCTTCTTCTAGAGTCTGTCCTTACATTTAGAACATAAGTAATATCACATAGAGCTAGCTTACCCTACCAGACTTAAATCAACACACCGAGAATAGTAGCCCATACTGGCCACTTCTCAAACTTTCAAAATCACAAATTTGCCGACATCCTGGGTCTCACTCAGCCTCTAGTATCCAAACATATCAAATTCAGAGATCTTCCGGGTCATTCTTACCCTCTTGTATAACAATTCTCATTCGTTTATTTATAAGATTTTATTCTATTATTCATTTCTTTCAATTTCTCCATCTCAAAACAACTAGATAACTTCTTACCCGTGATAATAAAATTTGCAATAAGATTTCAACTTGATAAAATTTTGTCAAATATTGCAAGTCTAAATTTTTTTCCAAATCCATACTTTTGTTAAATCTTAGTTTACCTTCCGAACTGATTTTAAATGAACTTCAAATCAAACTTATTTTAAAGTGATATAAATCTAAAACTTACTTTTTTTAAGTAAACTAGTTTGCAACGTAATTTGTCTACAAGATAAATTTTAGAATCATATATAATCATCTCAAAATTTTCCATTAATGCACTATATTAATTTAAACCTATTCTCAAAGGAAAATGGATAAAAATAATAATAGCAAAACCAAGCCCCATCAAGAATCGAACCAGAGCGCCAGTGGTGTTCTAATCTACACCCGCTAACCGGGAATCCAACTCATTGTTGGTGTAGAAGAGTTCTCACAAAATAGTATAACCTTTACTACTCTCCACTTAATAATTCATAAATTAAAAAAAAAGAACATAACCCTTAGAATTCGAACCCACGACCAACTAGACCCAATGCCAACCACCCCCGTGCTAGCCAAGATGCCAAACTGACCCATGCCTATATCAGGAACACAAATGTTTAAATGTGAACTCTCCGTTTTTATATTCTAACTTCAACGAACACGACTAAGATTTGATCTTGCAAATTGCTCTCACTCCCTAACAGCATGCATACGATTTCTAATAAAACTTCCAGAAAATATATTTATTCAAACTAGTATAACTTGGCATGAATTGCATAAATTTACACTCGTTTAACATCTACCCTAGCATGCAACTATAGGCGTAAATAGATATAATCAAGACTTAGGCTGTGTTTGGTTCGTAGTTTTGAAAATTCATTTTAAACATACTTTTTGGAAAAAATTTATAAAGTTGTTTTTTGTGATTTTCAAAAACAGAGTATTGTTTGGTAAACTTTTTTCATAAAATAGTTTTTCAAAATTAAAGTATAAAAGGTGTTTGGTAAACTGTATACAATAGGTATGTATATATATATATATATAATTCGCATTCATGTATATATGTATATACATACATACTTTATATTGTATTCTATTATATATAATGTATGTATAGGTTTGGTTGTATGTATATACTATATACAGTATATATACTCTGGTACATACATGTTGTATACATATACATACATATTGATATATAATAATATAAAATAATGTATTATAATAAACATATTTAATAATATACATATATATAATAATATATATGTAATAATAATATATTATAATTATATATTAAACAATTTATTATAATAATATATATAATAATATATAATAATCATAATAATATATTATAATAATAATAGATTATTATAATAGTATATATAAAATAGTATATATGAAATAATAATATATTATAATAATGGTATATATATGTTAAAAAATAAAAATAAATAAAAATAAAAATAAAAATAAAAATAAAAATAAAAATAAAAATAAAAATAAAATAATAATAAATAATAATAATAATAATAATAATAATAATAATAATAATAATTAAATTTCCAAAAGCGTGAAATTTAATTAAATTTTACGCAATCCTTAAACATGATCAACGCTACATCAATTACGAGAAAATCATAAGAAATTTCTACGGACAATACATACATTCCATGTCTAAATTTAACCATCATGAACATATCTACAATTATCATGAACAATTCTACAAAGAATTAGAAATTCCAGAAACACTCATCTCTTTGATGTGTTCCGTGCACTAGAAATCTCTAAGCTTTTCTCCTTATCTCCAAAGCACTCAAAATAAAAAATTCTCTTCCCTAATCAAAATATTGGCTGGTGGATGGAGGAGATGATGTGAACATGTATGTACTTATGTATATATATGCATATATCTAGAGGTAGTGAAGAAAGTAGTATCGGGTTGTGGGTGGGAGAAAGGGAAACAGTGGAGTAGGTTAGGGAGAATCAGGGAGTTTTTTTAAATTTTTTTTTATGGGGGTGTATGTATGTGTGCATATACATAGGAAAGAATTGAGTGAGTCGAGTGGGGAGTTATAAAACCACCTACAACCTTCTAATAACTACCCCCACTCACCCACTACATGAAACCATTAGGCTAATAAAAAATATTTTCCCTCCCATTTATGGAATATGGCCGGTCAAGAATGGAAAGAAAAACACATATTCACAATGTAATTATTTGGTGCACGTGTATACAAATTAAATTTCTGTAAAAGTGATATTTAGCAAAAAAAAAATGCTTTTTAAGAAAAAACATTCTATGGACTATTTTAATCTATTACTTTATATGTTTAAATTAAGCATAATAAATAAAGAATTCATTATGTGTATTTCATTAATTTTATATATACAACAATATAATTAACCCATGCATTTATAAACATGTGTAAAGCGTGTGTGGACAAAATATTTAAAATTAATATTTTGTGGTTGTTACAAGAACACCCCCTCCCAATCTCTTGCCTCTTTCCAATGCTGAATGATGGTACTTTCCGCCTAGCGCAATTTACTGCAGAGGGACAGAAGTTTGACCTCTCGAGGTTCTACCTCATGAGGCTTGAATCTTACGAGCTACAAAGTTTTGGTCTTAAGGAGCGGATGAAGACGTGAAAACAGGAGCCAACAATAAAACGGATGTTTGAAATTTTTTTCCATTAAAACCAGTGTGAGTACCAAAGAGTGGTGGCTATTCCGCAGTAGGCAAATGCATTAAATAAGTTAAAAACAGAGCATATTGCTTAGGGGAGGAGCTTACCTCGAGAGCTGCATCGAGGGTGACCTCCCCCTCGGTAGGAGGAATCAAGGCCTCAACATCGTCAGCCTAATCCCCCTCGCCTTTTGAGGGCACTTCCCCCTGAGGTTGGGGGGGGGGGGGACCATCCTCGTCTTCATATCGAACGGGAATCGCTCGAGGTCAGATTTTGGATAATTATAGTGGACATGCGTGAGGGCCTTTTTGTAAGCCTGTTCCTCGGCCTTGATTAGCATATCCACGGCCTTCAGTCGGTTGACCACCAGTTCCTTCACGTGGACCTCCCACTGCTCCTTTGTGCTCCTCAACACGGCCCTATTGGCGTCCGCTTTGAGGAGCTTGATGTTCACCACCTTCTCCCTCAGCACTGCCTCTTAAGCTTGGCCTTGAGCTCGTGATAATCCCTATCGACCCTCGCAATGCGACGATCTTTTTTCTGTAGTTCACATTGGGTTGGTGCTTCTGCTCTGCGTGGTGAAGGGCAGCCCACCGTAAGAGGAGCGACACTTAGAAAAAATTCAAAGGAACTAAAAAAGACCCGAAACTATAAAACTGAATGCTAACCTCAAATATTGTCCTCGATGACTTCAGAAAGCTTGACTCATAAGTCTCTGTGGTAAGTGCCTTCTTATCCCGAGGAGAGGTGAGGAACTTCAACGCCTCCTAAGAGACCATGGGGTTAATGAGAGAGTTCCCCACCTTCACTGGCTAGTCCGGATGCCAGAGTCTGTCAACCTCCTTCCTGTCGACCTCTATAGCGTTGGGGTTTAGGGACGGAAGAGGTGTGGTAGACATCACCAAATTGGTGATGGCCATAGCCGTGGCACTCAGATGCGGCTCGGTAGATCCAGGCCCCGAGATAGTCAACATCATTGGCCTCTTGGCCCTTTCCGTCTGCTTCTCTGATCACTGGTAAGAAGACGAGGTAGACACTCTCTTCTTCCCCTTGAAAGACTCGGCCTGCTTCCTTTATGCCAACTCCTTTATGCAGGATTCGATCACATCGTCCAACATTTCTGCAGAAAAAGACAAAGGTTAAGAGTTAAACCAAGTAAACAAGGTCGAAAAAATAGAAACAAGGCATACTAGGCTTGGTTTGGGCTCAGCCCGCATCTAATCACGGTGCTCTCCTGTACCTTCGATCAATCAGTGCTCCCTTTACTAAACATGTGCTTGCACTCTGCTCTATCCTCCTCGGAGAAATCCTTCTCCTCCGTATATTTGCGCTTAGGGACGTCATGCTTCCACTAAGTTGGGATATCCCAAGGAGTTGAGCTTTGAATGACTACGTACTTCGACTTCCAATCTTTTATGGAGTCTAGATGGCTGTGCACCACATTGTTGCCCAGTCGAGGGGATATGGAATAACAGGCTTCATAGGCCCTGGCAGTACAGAGGTCGAGGCACATATTGAAATACTTCATCCCCAGAGGAACTTTCTTCTTCTTACAAAACATGATGAAGGAGATAATATGTTTCCAAGAGTTTGGCATATACTACATGGGGTAAATCCTTGCCCACCTAAACACCTCCTTCACGAATGGGTGGATCAGGAGTTCAAGTCTTGAAACAAACGCATCCGCTGGGAACATGCAGTAGTGAGGGTCGAGGTCGTTGGTTGCTCAGAGTCCGAGATTGGGAATCAGGATCTCATACGTGTTAGGAATAAAGAATGCACACCGAAGCAGAGTAAGGTCATCCTGACCAACTTATTAGGGATTCAGTTAGCCTTGATAGGCCTTCTATTGCATGAATGAGATTCGGGCTGAAGCCAATTCATGATAAGATGTTTGGCGTTGTCGGGATACATCCTGATAAGCATCGGTACTTGGAGAACCAGGCACTTCAAATCATCCGGTTCGAAATCTCCCTCAACGAGTTCATCCTCCCCTGGTATGAAAATCGTTTTCTTCTTCTTTGGTTTCGACACTCGAGGCGGATGGGAGCTCATGATAGCTAGTGAAAAGGATGTCTCATTGTCTTCCCCATAATGTCTTAACGTCCTCGGGATCTTTGCTTAACAGAATAACTGTAGCTTCTCCCTGTCCTCCCGTAGTGGCTGAGACTCCGCCATATTCCGAATCGCTTAGGAATGGAGAAAAAAATGATAGAAATAATTACTTCATTTACCTGCCTTAAAATCTGCCATGAACTTGTCGGAAAGATCTTCAGGAATGGAGAAAACATGCTAAAGTGAGAAATTCCAAATGCTAGAGAGAGAGAGAGAGCAAAGTGGAAAAATGAGTGGGGGATGGGGGATATATAAAAGGGGAGACTCATTGGTAACTCAATAGACACGTGGCTTAATCACAACCCTCCACGTGCAAGCAAACCAATGGCTTATGTCACACGAAATGGTGGATGCCTCAATAACTCAACGGACACATGGCCTAATCACAACCCTCCACGTAAGGGCAAGCCAATAATTTATGTTTCACTATACGCTAGACGCCTCAATATACTCAAATCCAACGTGGCTTTCCATGTGTCCAGCACGTGAACACTGAGCCAAACCTAGAGTACTTAAGGAAATGAAAGTTCATGTCCTCGAAACTCAACTTCAGAAGAGGCTCGGATCCTCCTACTGTCTCATCCCTCGTATTGTCATCCTAGGCATCCCCAAATAGCGCAAAATGCCAACTTCAAAAGAGAATCGGATCCACCTACTACCTCATCCCTCATATTTTCATCCCGAGGCATCCCCAAATGGCGTAAAATGCCAACTTAAAAAGAGGCTTCGATCCTCCTATTGCCTCGATCCTCAGATTGTCATCTGAGGCATTCTAAATGGCGCATAACACCAACTTAAAAAGAGGCTTGGATCCTCCGACTGCCTCGTCCATCGGATTTTCATATGTGGCATCCCCAAATGGCACATAATGCCAACTTAAAAAGAGGCTCTTCTACTGCCCCATCCCTCAGATTGTCATCTGCAGCATCCCCAAATGGCGGATAACACTAACTTCAAAAGAGGCTCGGTCGGATTGCCATTCAAGGCGTCCCCATATGGCAAGAGATGCCAAATTCAAAGAGGCTCAGATCCTCCTACCATCTCATCCCTCAGATGGTCATTCGAGTCTCTAAAAAAATGGTGCGAAACGCCAACTTCATTTCGATTTCAGATTGGAGAACATTCTATTGCCTTGGATGCCGAACCCTTTTATCGGCTTTGGATTGCTGAGCCCACTACTGCTTTGGATTGTCGAATCCCATCTTGGCCCTCGGATTGTAATCCGAGCCGCCTGAAATAATAGGGAGGGGGAAATAATGAAGAGATGACCCATGTGCATCTTTCTGATATCCAGACGGTCTAAAAACGTGGGATATATCGACCTCGGACGTTCCTGACAGGTTATCTACTCCTCGATGGCTACTAAATCTAGCCTCCAGGACTAGGGGGGCTTATGATGGAGGGTCGAAATCACAAGTATTGACAACCATCTAATTCAAGCACGAATCACAAAGCACTATGTTAAGGTTAAGACAAGATCAGGCCATGACAAAGCACTTGGGTCGTATCTAGGCCCACCACCTTAATCCAGCCCAACAAAGATGGATTTACTGATAATAAGGGGGAGATCGGCTGTCGGTTACTGTAATCCCCCCCCCCCCCCCCCCCCCCCCCCCCAAAAAAAAAAAGGATCTTAGCAACAAATTGGGGGGCCACTAATTAAGTGGGTCCACAAAACCTGCTAAAAGATCAGGTCAAACCTGTGATAGGCCTATAAATAGCAGCCCACCTCCACTAGTAGAAGGTAATCAATATTTTTTCCTCTAAACCCATTTTCACTTATGGTTACTGACTTTATCATTGGAGTGTCTGTCGCCGATATCAATCCCAGTGTTTCATGTTGTCTTTGCAGATTTTCGGCAGCCACCAGTCAGTGTAACCACCACAACATCCAAAAATCTCCTCAAACATTAGCCTCACATCAAGGTCTAATCGACAGCCGTGATCTAAGCTTTCTTAATCTAAAAAAACTCATTATCTGGTTGCTCCCACATAGAAAAAAGCAGCATCAATTAGTATTTATAACACTAAAGGAAATTGACCGTGCACCAAGTGCACGTTGCAGGGCTAAAAACTTCATAGAAAAATAAATTATCAAAACAAGACAATGCATTTCAAGTAGTTGCAATTTAGACTGCAAAATATATATACTTACTCAAAATAATAATAATAGGATACAATATGTTGAAATCACAATGACCTGGTATATGTCATTGGGATACTCATGTTAAATAAGATTGGTCTCAATTGCATCCATTGATTACCACCATTTGAAGTTTCAATATGTCCCATTTTTAGTATTCATTTACAGAAGAAAAAGAAAAAAAAATGGAAAAGAAAGAGTATTCATATACCATGAGATTCATTAGTCATCAAATAAGTAGATCTTTTCATTATAGTACTCAAACCCTCGAGCAGTTGCAAAGTGAAACTTGAACTCTTCAGTCTCTCCTCAGTCTCTCCTCTCCTACCAACTCTCCCCTACCAACTCCTCAAAACCCTAGATCTGAAAATTTTGGGGCGGCGGCTACGGCTCACCGCCGCCGCCCCGTCGTCCACCAGTCGTCCATGCCTCCCCTCGCTCTCCTCCGAGACGACGACCAACCGTTGATCCCCCTCCTTCAACCCCAGATCTAAAAACCCCCCTCCTTCAACCCCAGATCTGAAAGTCTCACAATTTCCTCCATGATTCCTTCCTTCTCCTCCTCCTCACTAAACCCGTACCCTAGAAACTCCCCCAACCTCTTCACGGTTTCCAGCGGCTCCTTCATCACCTCCTCATACTTTAAAAACAAAACCTTCAATGGCCGTTTCAAGCTCTCATTCCAATACCCCAACTGATGCTCCCAAATTGGTCCAAAAGAGGAAACCCCATTACTATACATATCAAATGCGTCAGTCAAACTGACTGGCTCCATTGATTTGGGGGTCAGCGCCTTAATGTAGTGCCAACCGGATATGACTGTGTCCTTAGGGTCTCGGCATATGTAAACGAGCTTGCAGCTGGAGGAGGATTTTAGGGTTTGAGGGAGGAGTTGGTAGGCTGACCAGTGACCGCTTCCGTCACCTCACCCACCTCACTACCTCAGCACATCGACGACAGTAAACACGGCACCCATCACTGCTCTTCATCCACCTTCTTCCATTCGGTCAGTCCACGCCGGCGACGGAGCGCCTAAGCACAGGACGTCGCGGACGAACGCGAAAGTGAAGCAGGAGCCGGTTCTTGAAGATGATGATGATGATGATGTGGTGCTCATGGAGGCCACCGATGAGGTGGTGTGGAAGGCCACGGAACAAGAACCAGTGAGAGAAGGGAAGGTATGATCTTCGTGTTCTATCTTTGGGTGTGGACTTGTTTGGATTTTTGGTTGGGTGTGGACTAGTTTGGGTTCTATGGGTGTGTATTTATTTGGATTGTGTGAGATTGTCGGTTGTGACTGTGGGGGGATGGAGAGGAGAATATGCTCATCACTACTCTTTCTTTGAGTGAAAGAGAGTTTGTGGGAGTGTAAGAGTGATTGTGAGGTGTGAAAGAGTGATTGACGTTTGTGGAGCTTGGGCCCAAAGATGGGGTCCCTCCGTGGTGTGTGAAGTCGGTATGTTGGGGGTGAGGGGGTGAGGGGGTGTGGGGCTGGGATTGTGGTGTGGTCGGGTGTGTCCTACGATGTCGTCAGTACAGTCTCTACAGTGCCGACTATTTGGCTATTGAGCTTCCTCCAACTTAGGTCACTGCCTCGTGACAGCGCCGCCTCTTCCCTCGTATTGGGAGTTTGAGGTGTGATAAGTCTGTGTGGTGAGAAATCGCCGGAGAGAGCTTGAACGTGAGAGAGGTAAGGTATCCTTTACACGGCTCTCTCCTGGAGGATGGTGTTAAGTGGGGTGAGCGAGATAGTTGCTTTGTGAGAAATCGCAGGAGAAAGCGCTATCGTGTGAGAGGTTAAGGTATCCTCTTCACGGCTATCTCTTTGGTAGCGGCTGTAGTAGCTCATCCATACTAATCTTTTGATGCCACTAATTTTTTGAAGAACCATACGCAAGTGCATCATAGTGATTGTTGCTGCTATAAGAACAACAAGAGAAGGAAATAATGTGAACTAACGAATTTGTTCCCAGGTTACAATTATTACAAAGCTATATATAAGATCCAATTCGAAACCTTCCGAATTTGTTATATATTAAAATTCAAATATGACAATGTATAAAAAAATATAAACTATTTATGAATTTATTCAACCGTTCGTAGAAAGAAGTAAAGGAAATACAAGCACAAAAACGTTTATGAATTTATTCTACAAATTATGTACTAGATCTCATTCCAAGTCTAACCTAAATCTCATTTTCAAGATTCTTATTACATTCCCTCATTTTATGTCATGCATATAAACTAATCTAATTCCCTCAACTGAGAACATGCATTCTCTCTATTTTAATCCCTCATTTCATGCCCTCTATATAGAAGTACTGTTAACACATACAAGATAGATCAAGGTATCAAACTGATTAAGTAATCAGCTAATTTTCCGATTACATTCGGTCGTACCTCCACATTCCAAATATACTCAAATTGATCAAAGTAACATGTCGCTTCACTAACATATAGAGAAGAAAAAAAAGAAAAGAAAAAAAAATTATGGTACAGGTAAAGACGTCTACTATCTGACATCAGGGAAAAGGAAAAGAGAGCTACAATGTGATGGAGCGATTTTTTGTCGATTTTTTATGCGATTGATTTGTGATTTCATTTCTGGTGAGATCCCTACTCTCTTCTATTGCTTCCCCTCGGAATCAAATCTCTCCATTCCGGTATTTTCCCTAACTACTTTCGTTTCGGTGGGTTCCATTATTCACCCTTGTTTTTTCTTCCCCCATTTACCTGATATTTTTCTCCCACTCCATAGTGGATGTTTTTGGAGTTAGTAGATCTTTTTTTTCTTTTCTAGATCTTGATCTAGTTGGTGATTGTTGAGGGATATATCTCAACCCTGATCCCCATTTTCTTGATCTATTACTCCCTTTCATGAGTGGAAGTTTGTGGAGTTAGTAGATCCTATTTTTTTTTTTTTTTTTTAGATCTTGATCGAGTATGTATTTTTTGAGGGAGCTATATCTAATCTCTACTTGGATATAGTTTCATCGAGTAGTGATTTGATTTAGAGAGCTTCACTGTCTAGATTTCGGTGCTCTTGATCTGGCATTTTTTTCTCGAATTTTAGGTTGCTTTTGCTAGGCTAATTTGATCATTTTAAGAGCAGGTGATTTAACTGGTTCTGTTTGTGGGCCTTTCTTTTTTGGTGGGCTTCAGCAGGGCTTTGTATTTACCTTGCAGTGATCTTATGGATCTGTCATGGGTAGAGGTGGTTAAAAAAAAGAAAAAAACCATTCCAACAGGCTATCTGTGATTACTTAGGGTGCCATTTAAAGCTACTTCAGATGAGAAGCTAGAAAGTACAGCTTTGAAATTAAAAGCTGAAGCTGTTTGGATAGTCAGTTTTTTTTTAACTTTAAAGCTACTTTTAAGTTAGAAGTTGTTTGGCATAAGATATCAATTAAAAGCTACTTTTATACATCAAAATTTGTAAGCTCAGAACTAACACAAATAGAGCATGAAGTATCAAAATTTGTTAGCTCAGAACAAAAAGAAACACAGAATGAAGTATCAAATTTTGTCAAATCGGGATTTGAATATTATTTGATCACATACAAAGGTTCATGACAGAAACAGAAACAGAAACACATACAATCGGGATTTGAATATTATTTGATCACAAACAGAAACACATACAAAGGTTCATGACACTAGTCAAATTTGAATATTATTTGATCACAACATGTCCAAACCCTAGTAAAACTATCTCAATCTCAATTCAAAATCCACGACTACAGAAACGTACAAGCCTTGCTGGTCCTCGGTGGCCTTGTAGAGGCCGTCGTCACGGTGGACGCGGCATCGGTTTCCGACGATCTGGAGGGACTGCTGGGGGTCGCCGCGGCGCTTGGCGAGGAACACAGCCCGCCGCTGCGCTCGTCGGCGAGCCGCGTCCATGAGATCGTGCACCTTCCTCTCGGATCTCCGAGCTTCGTGCCACATCTCTCTGTCAGATTCGGGATCCTTCTCTTTCTCGGTTGTTTGTTTGTTTAAGTTTGGAACGACGGCGGCGGCGGCGAGGTTCCTTCTCTCTTTCGGCGGCGAGGTTCGGCGAGGGAATGGAGGAAGGGGAAGGGGAAGGGGAATTTTTTTGGTCTTTGGTTTTGGGTAAAAAAAAGAAGAAAAGGAGAAGCCAGAAGCCAGAAGTAGATCTGGAGGGCTTCTTTTGGAGCTCCATTTCTTAATAAAAAATAAGCTACTTCTACTTTTTTTGGGCTTTTCAAAATATGTGTTTGGCCCAGCTTCTCCTTCTAAAGGAGAAGCTAAGCTAATTTTAAACTGGGCCAAACACTACCTTAATTATTCCAGTGGGGGGAGACTTTCAAGATGCTATTTACTCCATTTATTATAACTAGTATTATACACGTGCTTTGTACGTAGGAATTTTTTTTTTGAGGGGGAAATGAAAAGGGGAAAAAAAAATTACGTGATTTGCACGTGGGGGAAATTTTTTTTGGTGGGGGGAATGAAAAGGGCAAAAAAAAAAAAATTTACCAACACGTGCGTTGCACGGGTTGAATTAAGGACTAAGGCCTTCTCCCATTATAGTAGTAGAGATAACAGTGGTTACTTTAATTATACTTCTTTTTTAGACTCCTATCATTCTTCTATTGGGAGATTGAGTACTGTCTCCCCGATGAATGTCTCCAATTCACAATCAATTCCATTGGGGGAGGCTCTCATTATGCTCTTTGCTCCCTTTCTTTTAATAGCAGTGGTTACTTTAGTAATACTTCTCTTAGTCTCCTCCTTTGCTGAAGATATTCCTTCTTCGCCATCTAAAAGTAAACACAATAAACGAAAATACAATAATTCCACTAGCACGTATTCGAGCACGAAGATCTGCCTCTCTCATGATGCCTACCATCTCTAGCAGCACAAGTGAGAGACATAGAAATTCCTTATATCCCTGATGATCTACCTCTTGATTCTCAATTAGGGTCTATTTATCAAGTGCATTTTGATTCCATCTCTAATTTTGAGATTGCGAATCTTGCTTCCAATATGGGGATTCTTGTAGATTCTACCTTTAACCCTCAGATCGACTCGATCAGAGAGTTGGAACTCTCTCGTGCTAGTGCGAAGTTGGTTATTAATGATTAACATTTCTTGGAATATTCGTGGTGCTGGTAGCACGCACAAAAAAGAAGCGGTTTGTAATCTCATTTAGTCTAAAAAATGTGATATTATTTTTATTCAAGAATCTAAAATTTATAATATTTATTCGTCTATTACGAGAGCGATAGGTGGCAATATTTTGATTGAATGGATCAACCTTGATGCGGTTGACTGTTGCGGCAGTATTATATTTAATTTCAAAGATGCTTTATTCGATCTTATGTCAGTTCGTAAGACTAAAATTTTTTTCGTTGTAGTGCTCCAATGGCTTGAATTCAGTTGTTCTTTGACAGTGGTCTCCGTATATGGTCCTTCTACAGCTAATTGTAGTAGTGAGTTTTGGAACGAATTCAGGTCATTTGTTGGCATTATCAATGGACTTTGGATTTTTTGTGAGGACTTTAATGTTACCAGATTTTTACATGAAAGGAAAGGAAACATGTCTACAATGGCTGACTCTTCGATTTTTAAGGATTTATTCACCTACTAAACTTGATTGATCTATCGATTAATGGTAGATTATTTGCATGGCCTAACAATCATTTAGACCCTTCTATGGCCAAACTCGATAGATTTTTAGTATCGATTGATTGGTTGTCTTCTTTTCAGAACTCGCTAGTTCAGGTGTTTCCTAATCCTAGTCCTGACCATGTGCCGCTTAGTCTTCTTTCTAATTTCAACTATTCTAAGACCTATAAGTTTAGATTTGAGAAATTTTCGTTTGAAGATCAAATTTTCATCAATATGATTTTATCTTGCCTTTCTTCTATAATGGGTTCTCATTGTCTGGCTAGGATTTTACTCGAACTTCATGCTATTAAGAATGGATTCAAGAGTTGGAAAAGAGAGATTCGGAAATGCTACTGCTATTAAGCAAGCTTTTTTGGCTAATATTAATCACATTAATCAGCTTGAAGAATTGGATCATATTATCGACCAGGAGAGGAATTATAGAGCTGTTTGCAAGAGTGAGTATAAGTCTATTCTTCACTTGGAGCATATTAACAGGGCCCATAAAGCAAAGATGAAATGGCTCAAGGAAGGTGACGGTAATACATCGTATTTTCATAATTATGCGTCGCATAGAAAATGATTAATAAAATTACTTCGATCGTTGATGAAGATGTCGAATTTAATTCTGTTCCTGATTTTCACACCCTTTTATAAAATTTTATTAAAAAACTTATGGCCATGACTCAAAGTCACTCTTTGAAAGTGAATTGGGAATCAATTTATGGTAACGAAATCCCTATTATGTCTTCTATTGATACTTAATTCACATCAGAAGAAGTTAAAATTGCAGTTTTTGCTATGAAAAGTGACTCTTCTCCTCGACTTGACGGTTTCCTGAGCTTGTTCTTTCAAAAATTTTGGGACTATCTTAACGATGGTTTGTTGAGTATGTTTGAGGAACTCTATTCTGGTAACTTATCTTTTGCGAGGATTAACTTTGCGCACATTATTCTTATAATTAAAATTCTGGGTGCTAATAAAGTATCTTTTTTTAGGCCGATTAGCTTGATTAATGTTCTCTTCAAAATTGTGATGAAAGTGCTTGCAAATAGACTTATTCCGGTTATCTCTTTCCTCATTGATTCTGCCCAATCAGGTTTTATTAAAGACATATATTTATTCAGGATAACGTTACCTACGCTCAAGAGATTATCACTGGTTGTCATTCTACTAATAATGAAGGTATTCTTCTTAAATTAGATTTTGAAAAAGCTAATGTAATTCCCCGGATTCCTGTTACCAGAAATCCGTGACGCAACCAGAATCTTTGCCTTCAAATGCATCTCAACACAGGAATAACACGGAAATTTAAAAACTTTTTATTGCCAAATAAGTCGATACATCATCAATTACAATCAATATCTTGTTCTTGAACAAGAATACAAATTACATTAACTCATTACATCTTATTACAAAAAATTTACCAACCCCTCTTGTAAAGCTATCAGCTGTCTTCCGGAATGGCAGTCGACTGATCACCGCCGAAACTCCGCTGAGTGGTCAATCTGCTTTCCTGGGACTTGCCCCTCGGCTTGAGTCTTTCGCTGCGCGACTCTGATATTTTTGCACTTGCTCGAATGGTAGGACTGGCACCTAAAAGGTGTGGAACGTAAGTAATTCTACTAACACAATGCTGATAAGAAATAGCGATCTCCCAACTGACAACCACAATCATAATTTATGCAAAAGAAAAAAGTGATGTGAAAACAAGGGATTAATGGATTCGGGTTATAGTGCTGTTGTATGCCATGATCTAAAAACTAAATGCATCATTCACATGCCTTATTCTAATGCAGGCAAGACTTTGGAAATGCATGCATCTCATACTACATACGACCCAAATCTAGCCGTCTTTCTCCAATTCTTAGGGATTCAAACCCTTACCATGCATCCTCTTGTACTCATCCTGTTCCTGATAGATTAACCGTGTCTGAGGAGGTTGCAGTTAATCGGTCAACTCGTTACTGTAGTCCTATAGTGGTTATCGCGTTTGCCACTTAGTACTCGTGCACGGACCTCACCCAAAAAGCTGTGACAAAACTTCTGGTACAAACCCTTGTACCCATGATGTCAAAATAATCCATATATAAAAACAAACCACGTGCATAAGAACATGACTGGCTCGAGGGTCAAATCCCCATCCGACAGGAGTTTCTCCCTCGTTCTTTACCCTGGCTCTTCAGGAATTAACAGATTGAGATACGAGACTCATGATCTCAAAACCTGAGAACACTATCCGTATCCTTACGACAGGAAAAATACAATACCTGACTAAGGTCTGCTAGTACTAATGCAATTTACAAACATCTAACACATCACTATAATCCAAGACTCTCTTATATTATTCAAGTGATAAAGTTGCTTTCAAATTCTGTCTATCCGATCCGTGGCTCCGGCGACACATTCCCTGCTTGCCACTTCCCCTAGCTTGGATTTCGTCCATCTCCACGGCCCGCGTTCGCCTTCCTGGCATGAATTCGACGACACCAATCGAACGTCCAACACCTCGGTGGAAGTTTCTTATCTTCGGGGTCGATAGTCGTAGGGTATCACTCTACCCTAGTGACTAACTCAAGTCACAACGTCCACATCAGGAATTAATCACCATAAGGCCAATAACATCATCAGTCATCCCCAATAGTAGGTCCATTAACTCTTATTCACAAGAGGGGAAAAGTATTCCAACCATATAGTCAAATTCATGACTAATCCGACTATGTTGTTTCTGCCTGAAACTTAGAAAGGTCATAATTCCCATAATACAACTCAGATTTGGGTGTTCTATACCATTCTGGAAAGTTATGAGTCTAGGCTACAACTCTCTAGTTGACCATTGTATCAGATTCATCCATCTAATTGCCCTAAAAGGCCCCACAGTCCTCAGCGTGTGTACTTCCTGTACACTGGATGCACCTTATCGATAGTTTAAAAACCTACTCGCTCATCGGAATGACACAAATCCAGGTTCTATGGAAAACTGAGAATGTCCTTTACAACTTTCTAGCTGGTCACAAATCCAAATTATTTCATTTGAGTACCACAAAACATTCATCTTTCTCAGGTGTACAGAACCATACATAATGTACTATACAAACAGAGCCTGTAGCTCAAAATCTGGTTTCTGTTCCAACTTGCAAAAATCATATCTATCACTATTCTTACAGGAATTTCTTGACATAAGGCTTTTTGAAAAGCTCAGGATGTCTACTACAACTTCCTAGTTGTACACTTTCTCGAATTCTGCTCATACAGAGCCATAAAGTTGCAATCGTATCAGGGTGTCAATTCTGACTAAGTTATGCACAGTACTCACTTAAAATCTCATAATAAATCACATGCATAACCAATGGCTATCAAACTTGTATTTTCAGAAACTATACATCATCATGTATAGCATGCACAAAAGGTCACATCCTGATTCCCAGTATTCAATGAGTTCTGCTCATTTCAATCATGTATAAGAGTTCTGCTGTTCATCAGTCACTGTCATGAATACTCTTGCTTAAACTTTTTGAACATGCATCAAATGTCATCAAAATAATTTATATCTTTTTCTGTAGGGTCTAGATTCATAAAGGATACTAAATTAAAAATTTCAGAGATAGATCATGCATAAATTAATTCTAAAAATTCCTTCAAGTTCAGGTTCTAGAAAAGACAGAACCAGTTTCTGCCTTACGACCCAGTCATCAAAAGTTATTTTTATTAAAATACCAAATAATGTTAGAAAAATCTGAAATAATTTATTTAGCCTCTAGACAAGCATAAGATCATCTTGTAAAGATATCAAGTTCAGTTTCCATTTATACTGCTCTCTGGAAATTCGGGAACTTAGCATGCAGTTTGTGTTTTCTGTTTCAGTTTCAGATTCTAAACAATCTGTCACTAACCATCTTCCTCATGGCTACTATTACATATTTCATGCAAGAAATCAAATACGGAAACAAGAACAAAAGTTTATAGAACTCCCCATCGTTTGGTGTAGTTTGAGAAGATGAGAATAGCCAAGTCTTATTCCTCTAATTCCTCCTCGAAAGTTCTCTTGATCACCTATTTTTCTTCTTCTTTCACTCTCTCCTTCTCTCTTTCTCTAAAAAAATTTCAGAATTCAGAAATGAGAGTGAAGAGAGGGGTATTTAAGAAGTGAGGAGAGTGAAGGGTGTGCAAGGGGGGCGGCCGGCCAAGGTGGGGTAGGGGGGTGAGGTGGACTCAATGTGGCATGGAGGTTTTTCTCAAAACAAGCTCCCAAGCTCGTGGTTTTTGAGATATTTTGTCATGGCTCATATCTAGCCATTAGATCCTTGATGAGATGTGATGAATGGCTAGATGTGAGTGCACGGCAAAGAGAGAAAAATATTTATAGTATAGTATCATACAATTTGACAATTGTATATGTACTATATGTACATACTAGTATACGTACTAGTGTTGGTTATCTCATTCTCGTGCACCACCCAAGGTTTTAAATCTCGGATTTCGGACTCGCCTCGGCAAGGGGTGTTTCGTCTCGGATCGGAGATATCGGAGGAGATCTCGGGGAAATGGGATCATTTCGGATGTTCATTTCGGATACTAAATAAATATATATTTTTTGTTACTAAACAATATATTAAATGTTCTACATGTCATTTAACATTAATGTGTCTATTTACTGCTTTCTAAAGCTCTATAACTCTTACTATTTGTTTCATTCTTGTTGCACTAAAGCTTTATAACTCTTTACTATTTGTTGCATTCTTGTTGCAGGCCCAAAATGAGATGACTTAAGTGTATACAAACAGCTAAACAAACTCAAAACAAGATTGAGGAATTTGTAAATTCATGGTGTTGTAATGTTGTATAAGAAATATGCACTATTGGCTATGTTTGGCTACTGAATAGAATAGTCTATTATTTTAGATTCTGTTGCTTTGTAAATTATGGCTACAAAGATTTTGAAATGAGTACCTGGACCTCCATCATTAAACCCTTTCATTTGTTGAAACTTGTGGAGTATCAACAGTAATAAGTGCTAATTCCTCATGCTCAGCTACTGCTCTGCGTTGAGCTTCTTTGGCTTTCATTTCTTCTTTTCTCCTTTTTATTTCAAAATCAATAGATGCAACTCTAGCATCAACAAAACACATCTGGCAAGGGAACAAAGGTTAAGCAACTAGATGCAGGAGTAAGAAACTAAGTATCTATAAATCTGCACACATGGTATAAGAAGTATATTGTATAGGTTAATTGGACTGAGTTGATTATGTTGCCTATTATAGCCAGTCCAAGCCCTCATAGAGGCCATCACCTTTTAGGGCACAAGTTCCTTGGATGTGCCATACTTAGTTCCTCAAATCATATAGACCCAAACCCTCGCACACCTCCAATGGTGTCATTGCACCTTTCTGGAAACTGGAAAGAATAATTTAATAGGTTCTTTCATTTAGAGAAGAAAATACCAAGTTACAAAGAGAACAGAACAAAATTTGAGGGTGAAAAATGATAATCTTCCTAATAGTCAGTAAGCAACATTCCATAATTATTTCATATCATACCATATCCTGCTTGTTTGCAAACACCAATATGATACTATTAAGCATGAAAGGATCCTTGATAATCGCCTGATAAAAAGATGTAAAAGTGCTCAATTGCTAAGGGAAGTAGAATGTCATACAAGAAACAAAAAAACATGAACATAAGTCATTAGAAAATAGTGACATGGATGAAAAAAAAACCTGCAACTCTGCTTTAGCTTTTCCAATTCTTTCTCTGTCCAAAGAATCAACAACATATATGATATATCTGCAAGAAGAAATGTATAAACAACTAGTTTAGTCGAAGAAAGGTAAGTCAGGAACTCAGGATCAACTTCATTCTGTTCATGTTACAAATTCTTGCCTAACAATCACTAAAACAATCATTGGATACAAAGATAAGGAGATCTTTCCTAAATGGAGTAATTGTACAAACTGTCCATAAATAATAAATTCGTCCAAAGGTCAAGAAGATTACTTACCAGGCCATCAGTATTGTCAAAGTAGTGCCTCCAGAGAGGCCTTAGTTTCTCTTGGCCGCCTACATCCCACACTGTAAATACCACATTCTTATACTGAACTTTCTCCACATTAAAACCTGTATAACACAATTGTCAGAGTTAACCAAATCTGTCTGATTCAAGGCACCCAAATTTTAGCATCATCAGAAAAAGAAGCGTATGAATATATTAGTTAAGTATCTATAAATCTGCACACATGGTATAAGAAGTTCCCAGATTAACTTTATTGGTTAATATAATGAAAAACAAATCATAAAAACTTATCAGGATTACCTACGAAAATGGAAACCTAAGGTCCCAATATATCTACATTCCACCCATGTCAACACATAACCACTTGCAATTTTGATTTGAAAATAATAATAACAAATAGTTTTGCACGAATAATAGTAAATGATCATAGCTATTTCAATCTAACATGACCCAATTTACAAAATAATCAAAGGAACTGTAATTGCAGAACTGTAATTGCAGGAAATTTCATACAAAAACACACATAAACATAAGTAGGCAAATTCGTAGTTTCATACACAATGAAACAGTAAGTAGCAGTAAATGTAACACAATGAAACAGTAAAAAACACAAGCAACAGCAATAATAAGCAGCAAAAAGTGGCAGTAAATGTAATCAATCTTCATTCTCCTGACCTTGATCTTCTTCACTTTCCGACTCGGATGTTGAAGTATTATCATTCGAGTCCAATAAGGTTCTACCTCTCTGTCTTCTTGCTCAATGATCCTTTTCCCTTTTGATGATGATACGCCAATGCCATGAGACCTCTTTGCTTTCTACGCTGCTCTTTGCCTTGAACTTGACCTTGGTCTTGGATCCACTCCCATAGCCTTTTCAACATCCCTCCATCTCAATTGCTTTCCCGGGAAAAACCTCATCATCAACCTCATCGTCGGTTTCACTTTCTACGGATGTTCTTGGAGGGTTTATCCATTCAACTACCCTCCCCTCATCCATGCTTGGAGCCAAAAGAGGATCTCTTTTTCTATTAGCAAACTTTGCTTCAATTTCGGAATTGAACTTGACATAAACTAATTTTTCCATTTTATCATGACTTAGCCTATTACTCTTTTTCGAATGAACCTATGCAAAGGAAAGAAGAGAAATTCAATTATTATTTAATATAAAAAATACTAAAGAAATAATAAATTAAATCTCCTTGCTAGATTGCTATAACTACCATCTCAAATGTACTCCAATTCCTTTCGCATCCGGATGAGCTTGTAGTTAATCCAACAATTCTCATTACCATTTTTTGTACATCCGGTGCCGAGCACCCATGCAATTGCCACCAATTAACTAAGAAGAAATATAATTACATTATAACAATAACATTAAGAAATAAGAAAAGTCAAAAAATTTACAATTTCTCATAAATCATAATTTAAATGATTCATCATACCTAGATCAAGAGAAGAATTTTGCATTTGCCTAAGAGCTATTGGCCTTCCAAAAGACTCACATCTATTTTGATATAGAGGCAATTGAGAGGTGATCTTGTCTTGCATTTCGGGATCATTTTCATACATCTTGTATGTACATTGGGCGAAAGCATCTAAAAGTGCTACTTTGTTCTTCATTTCGCCCCTAATTTGGTAATAGAAAAAAGGATTCATGAAGTGACCAACCAAATGCAAATGAGACTTTAATTTATTATCCCATCGTGTGTCAATGATCTTATAAATTGGAAGATATTTCTTCTCATTTTGCTTAATTCCCATAGCAATTTCTTCCTTGCACCTCTCCAAATCACCATATAGCCACCCCATTGATGGTAGATCACTATCCGCCCGCCGAAGAACTTTCACCAATGGCTCAAAAACTCTCCAAGCAAATGTGACATTCTTCCAAAACATACGACTATTCACAATATCGTTGACATACATAATGTGAAACAAAAAAGTTAAAAAACTAATATTCTTACTTTCTTAGTTAAACAAAAATACTATTACCAAATAAATTCTAAAATAAAATTTATTACCTTCTTCGCTTGTGTAGACTTGCAATGCGTATGTTCCTCCAAAAAATTTCTATTTACAAAGGATTTCAAACCTCTTCTATGCTCTTGTAGGCTTTCCAATGAAAGGAATGCGGTTGCAAATCTAGTCATCCCCGGTCTCACAAGGTCTAAACCATTTGTAGCATCCTTCCTCATAGTCTCGAGAATGAGAGTGTGGGCATACATAAAAACGGTGATATTCCCCATTGTGATCGCATTATGGATAGGCTTGATCTTTCCTATATCTTTCAACATGAGATTCACCGTGTGTGCCGCACACCATGTCCAAAGATAGTTGGTCGTGTCACTTTTAGAAGATTTGATGCCGCCACATTATTGGAGGCATTATCGGTCACTACTTGTACCACACTATATTCTCATACTTTATCAATTGCTTCATTCACGAATTCATAGATAAACCTTCCATCATGCACATTGCTAGATGTATTTTTTGATTCAAAAAAAATAGTGCCATTGTAAGAATTAAGTACAATATTTATTATGCTTTGCCCTTTTCTATCCGTCCATGCATCGGTCATGAGACTACAACCGCCCAACTTGTATTTATCCAAGTAAAATCCAAGATTTTTCTTTACTCTATTCACCTCCTTTGGCAAATAATGCATACTAAGTTCGTGAGGTGTAGGTGCTTTCATATTCGGTCCGTACTTTCCAACCGCTTCTATCATTTCTTGAAAGGAAGTTGACTTGGCAACATTAAATGGGATGGCATTACCAAAAAAATATCTTGCAACATACTCACTTGCATCCTCTCTCGCCGCCTTCTTCCAATGCTCATTGAGAGTAGTTTGATGAACTTGTACTCCTTTGCCTTTTCCCGCAACCACATGCATGTACATTGGCCCTTTAATTTTTGAACTATTGGATGAGCTCATTCGGCTAGGACGACTTTCCACATCTATTTCTTCTACATTAATGTATGTATCTCTTGATTCTCTTCCATCTCCTATTACCACTTTATCTAGCATATTTTGTCGTTTTACTTGCTTTGAAATCTTGGCTTCTTTAATTGCATTCAAAGTAGCTAAGGCGTCGGCTTTTACATGTTCCGGAACATTAGGACACTTGGTAGTATTCCCACTAACACAAGCTAAATACTCTTTGAGACGGCTTACTCCTCCACTAAGAGGTGGGTGACTACAATACTTGCACTTGGCTTTCCCCTCATTCACTCTCGTCGCATGTTCCCAAAATCAATCGAATTTGGTTGACTTACTTACTGAAAAGCTTGTTGCTTCTTCAGACATTTTATGCTATATTGTAGGTGGTAGAGTACTAGAGTTGTGTCTAAAAACTACAACAAGAAGAAAATTTAATTAACAACTAACTAAGACAGAAAAAAAATTTAATTAACAATAAGAATATAAGATAATAACTAACTAAGACGGGAAATTTTTTTTAATTAACACTTAACACTTCACAATCAAAATACAACTAATAAGAGCTATTAAACATGTTCGTCAATTGCCACAATTCCACCACAATTCCACCGTTAGTTAACAGTTAACAACTAATTAATAGTTAACAATCAATTATGTAATTAATAGAAGAACGACTAATCGAAGACGAAAATCGAAGAGAAAAGAAAATGAAGCCCAATAACAGTTAACAAATTACACTTAACATAATAACAATTAACAGTTAATCAAATAAGTAATAATAGTTAACAATAGAAAAGTTAATAATAGTTAACAATTAACAGAAAATGAAAACGAAGAAGAAGAAGAAGAGAGAGAGAGAGTGGGGGCTCACTGGCGACGAAGTAGAAGAGAGATTGGTGAGAGCATGAGCTTCAGTTGAGAGAAGGGGGAGCTTCAGTTGACAGTTGTTCGCGACGAAGAAGAAGAGAGAGCGCGGGAGAATCTTTGGCAGTTTGGCGCGAAAAGAAGAGGAGGTTGTTTCTTCTTCTGATCTTTGGCGCGAAAAGATGAGAGAGAGCGGGAGGTTGTTGACGAAGAGTCGAAGACGAGCTTCAGTTGGCGCGAAAAGATGAGAAGAGACTGGAAAATGAGCTTCAGTTGGCTGGCGGTGGAGATGGGTTGGCATCGACGAAGATTGGAAGGCGACGGCGAACTGGCGAAGACTGGAAGTTTGGCGACGTCGAAGACTGAAAGGTTCAAAGGCGTGAAGCGATTACCAGAAGACTCGACGACGAAGACTCGAAGAAGAAATTAGTAGAGGCGGCGGGAGAGAAGTGGAGAGAAAAGAGATTGAGAACGAAAAGATAAGAGATTGAGAAGGGAAGAGGAAGAGATTAGTACTGATTTAGGGTTAGTTTATAGGGTAACGGGTAACGGGTTAGGGATTTAAGCCCCAAACCCATTAACTATTATTTCGGATGCGAAATAGTCAAATATCGGCCGATATGTATCGGCGAAATATCGGACTTCTCGGCCGATATTTCCACTTTTTGGGTTCAAACGAAAAATGACTTAAAATCCCGATTTCGTTTCGCTGAAGCACCCGATACGAGATCTCGGCCGAAATATCGGCCGATATGTCCGAGATTTAAAACAGTGGCACCACCATGAACGCAACCATTCACATGCGTATATAAATCAATTATTACTAGAAAAATACATAGTCGCGTGCAAATCTAAACTGTATACGGATTATAATGCAAAATAGATATATGCTATTTTGCAGGGTTTTATATTATTCCCTCCTTAGAATCGTTCTATCCTCAGAACGACGCTAGGGGCAAAAAAAATAGTAGACAGACAATCACCAATGATCAGAAGATACTTTCCTTGATCATCTCCAATTTCTCGAGGAACATCCTCGAAAATTGACTCTTAAAGTGCTCAATACTGGCTCACAAGCCTTAATTGCTCAACGCATCCTTCCATCCTGGAGATCAATCTCAAAATGTGGATCATTTTGGGGCATGCCTCATCACGCATCCACCTTACTGGGGATGAATCACCTTGGGGTTGTTGCTCTCGTCCTGAAATACCGGGGATTAATCTCACTCCATAGACTATTCTGGGGCCTATTTTATCCCTCGTTAGGAATATTGGGGAATATCTCGCTCCTTAGATCATTCTGGAGCCAACGTCACACAATCTCTCCCCATGAGCGTCATTCTCATCCCTGGAATACTGGAGACCAATTCCTACTCCACAGATCATTCTGCGGCCTATTTCATCCCTCGTCTGGACTACTGAGGAATGTCTCACTCCATGGATCATTTTTGATCCCTCACTCATTCTTGAATTCCTTCGTGGGTATTGCTCTTGTTTTCAGAATACTGGAGATCAATTCCACTCCACAGAACATTCTGGGGCATATTTCATGCATCGCCTGGAATACTGGGGAATATCTCACTCTTTGGATCATTCGGGAGTCAATGTCCCACTAACCTGCTGGTAAATGTTGCTCGTCCCTGGAATACTGGAGATCAATCCCACTCCACAGAACATTCTAGGGCCTCTTTCATCCCACGTTCTGGAATACTAGAGAATATCTCGCTCCATGGATCATTCTGGAGCCAACGTCACACAATCTCTCCCTATGAGCGTCGCCCTCTTCCCTAAAATACTGGAGACCAATTCCTACTCCACAGATCATTCTGGGGCCTATTTCCACCCTTGTCTGGACTACTGAGGAATGTCTGACTCCATGGATCTTTCTGGAGCTGACCTCTCACTCCTGATGCAAGATCTACGCATGCCTCCTAGCCTCCGATTGCTGTACCTGAGGGTTGATGACCACTCCCTCCTTAGAAGAAAAACGAGGCTTACCAAGGAGAAGACAAAAATTTCAGCTTTATGCCTTATCCAAAACACTTAATAAAATAAGTACAAGACGAGATGACCAAATGCCCAAAAACTTTCATGCTTTATAAAAAGTCATAATATCTCGCTACAGAACATATCACAAGTTCGTCATCTATGGCTTATAAAAATGCAACTAACAGAATATATTACTATTTTGGACCATGCACCACTTCACACTTCTTTCCAGTTAAACTGAAGTTCGTCCCTGGCGAACAGGTTTCTCCCCTTTATCGACCACCTTCCGTAACTGGTCATTGGGGTTCCCCTGCAGTTGTGGACAATTCGATTTCTTGTGCCCGACTTTTCCGCAGTTATAGCAAGTGTTGGTCTGTGCTCTTTTTGAGCATTGACTCTTGAAATGACCTTGTTCCATACAAAAGTAATACACCATCATCTGGCTAGTCTCTTTAAACTTTCCAGACTCGTGAGTTGAGTTCTGCTTATCATAGTCAGAGGTGAGAATATACTTCTTCCTCTTTTTCCTTGTCTCATCCTTGCCCTGATTTTTCTGGTCCTGGTTCATGTCTAATTCAGTTGCGGTTGCTCGTCAAACCAACTTTTCAAACCTTCGAATGCATAATGGTACTAACTTGGTTCTAAGTCCAGGCCTGAGTCCATGTTCAAATCTCTTGGCCTTCTTCACTTCGTCTTGCACCATTTCTGGGGCATAACGAGACAATTGAGTAAATTTGGTTTCATATTCTCGGACGGTCATACCTTCCTGCTTTAGATTTTGAAATTCCATTGCCTTCTCTTCTTGTACGTCTAGGGAAAAATATTACTGCTTAAACTCATCCAGGAAGTCCTCCTATTCTATGGGTCCTCTTCCCATATTTCGTTTCACAGATTGCCATCATATCCCAACATCTTTTTCTAGTAGAATTGTGGCTAATCGGACCTTACTGTCATTGGTATCATCATAACTTCGAACACTGTCTCTACTTGACGAAACCAATTGTCAGCCGCAACTGGATCTGCCTGGCACTCGAAGACAGGCGGCTTCATCTTCTTAGAAGATTCTACCATTTTGACTAGGTCGGCTTCGTTATTCTCCTGAGTACCATGTTATGGTATGAAGTTCCTACTTGCTTCGACAAATTTTCCAATCATCTGGTATAAATGGGTAAACTCTGCTTGAACATTTAATTCGGTGCCATTGAACCTACTGCCCTCGCCCTCATCCATTCCACGACGGCTGTTTCTGATTCTTCTGGACATCCTTAAAAGAAAGAAAACACACAGGGTTAGTTCTGGATGTAGGGAAGATAAAAAAAGTGCAACAATTACGGTTTTGATCATCCTGCAATAAAAACTAAACCTAGCTATTCGGCATTTAAAGTCAAATTTCCTACTGTGTTAGTCTGCAATTTGAAGTCAGCTCTGATACCACTTTTGTAATGCCTCGGATCCCTGTTACCAGACATCCGTGACACAACCAGAATCTTTGCCTTCAAATGCATCTCAACACAGTAATAACACGAAAATTTTAAAACCTTTTATTCCCAAATAAGTCATTACATCATCAATTACAACCAATATCTTGTTCTTGAACAAGAATACCAATTACGTTAAGTCACTACATCTTATTAAAAAATATTTACCAACTCCTCTTATAAAGCTATCAGCTGTCTCCCGGAATGGCAGTCGACTGATCACTGCCGAAACTTCGCTGAGTGGTCAATCTGCTTCCTTGGGACTTGCCCATAGGCTTGAGTTTTTCGCTGCGCGACTCTGATATTTCTGCATCTGTTTGAATGGTAGGACCGGCACCCAAAAGGTCGGGAACGTCAGTAATTCTACTGACGCAATGCCAATAAGAAACAGCGATCTCCTAACTGGCAATCACAATCATAATTTATGCAAAAGAGAAAAGTGATGTGAAAACTAGGGATTAATGGATTCAGGTTATAGTGCTGTTGTATGCCATGATCTAACAACTAAATGCATATTCACATACCTTATTCTAATGCAAGCAAGACTTTGGAAACACATGCATCCCATACTACATATGCCCCAAATCTAGTCGTCTTTCTCCAATTCTTAGAGATTCGAACCCTCGTCATGCATCCTATTCTTGTAATCATTCTGTTCCTGATAGATTAACCGTGTCTGAGTAGGTTGCAGTTAATCGGTCCACCCGTTACTGCAGTCCTATAGTGGTTATCGTGTTTGCCACTTAGTATCTGCGCACAGACCTCACTCAAAAAGCCGTGATAAACCTTCTGGTACAAACCTTTTTACCCATGACGTCAAAATAATTCATATAAAAAAACAATCAACGTGCATAAGAACATGACGGCTTCAAGGGTCAAATCTCCCTATCCGACAGGAGTTTCTCCCTCGTTCTTTACCCCGGCTCGTCAGGAATTAACACATCAAGATACGAGACTCGTGATCTCAAAACCTAAGAACACTATCCGTATCCTTACGACAGGAAAAATACAATACTCTACTAAGGTCTGCTAGTACAAATGCAATTTACAAACATCTAACACATCACTCTAATCCAAGACTCTCTTATATTATTCAGGTGATAAAGTTGCTTTCAAATTCTGTCCATCCGATGTGTGGCTCCGGCGACACATTCCCTGCTCGCCACTTCCCCTAGCTTGGATTTCATCAATCACCATGGCCCGCGTTTGCCTTCCTGGCATGAATTCGAAGGCACCAATCGGACGTCCAACACCTCGACGGAAGTTTCTAATCTTCGGGGTCGATAGTCGTAGGGTATCACTTTACCCTAGTGACTAACTTAAGTCACAACGTCCACATCAGGAATTAAAAACCATAAGGCCAGTAACATCACCAATCATCCCCAATTGTAGGTCCATTAACTCTTATTCACAAGAGGGGAAAAGTATTCCAACCATATAGTCAAATTCATGACTAACCCGACTATGTTGTTTCTGCCTGAAACTTAGAAAGGTCATAATTCCCACAATACAACTCAAATTTGGGTGTTCTATACCATTCTGGAAAGCTATGAGTCTAGGCTACAACTCTCTAGTTGACCATTGCATCAGATTCATCCATCTAATTGCCCTAAAAGGCCCCACAGTCCTCAGCCTGTGTACTTCCTGTACACTGGATGCACCTTATCGATAGCTTAAAAACCTACTCGCTCATCGGAATGACTCAAATCCAGGTTCTATGGAAAACTGAGAATGTCCTCTACAACTTTTTAGTTGGTCACAAATTCAAATTATTTCATTTGAGTACCACAAAACATTCATCTTTCTCAGGTGTACAGAACCATACATAATGTACTACACAAACAGAGCCTGTAGCTCAAAATCTGGTTTCTGTTCCAACTTGCAAAAATCATATCTATCACTATTCTTACAGGAATTTCTTGACATAAGGCTTTTTGAAAAGCTCAGGATGTCTACTACAACTTCCTAGTTGTACACTTCCTCGAATTCTGCTCATACAGAGCCATAAAGTTGCAATCGTATCAGGGTGTCAATTCTGACTAAGTTATGCACAGTACTCACTTAAAATCTCATAATAAATCACTTGCATAACCAATGGCTATCAAACTTGTATTTTCAGAAACTATACATCATCATGTATATCATGCACAAAAAGTCACATCCTGATTCCCAGTATTCAATGAGTTTTGCCCATTTCAATCATGTATAAGAGTTTTGCTGTTCATCAGTCACTGTCATGAATACTCTTGCTTAAACATTTTTGAACATGCATCAAATGTCATCAAAATAATTTTAATCTTTTTCTGTAGGGTCTAGATTCAGACAGGATACTAAATTAAACATTTCAGAGATAGATCATGCATCAATTAATTCTAAAAATTTTCTTCAAGTTCAGGTTCTACTAAAGACAGAACCAGTCTTTGCCTTACGACCCAGTCATCAAAAGTGATTTTATTAAAATACCAAATAATGTCAGAAACATTCGAAATAATTCATGTAGCCTCTAGACAAGCATAAGATCATCCTGTAAAAATTTCAAGTTCAGATTCCATTTATACTGCTATGTGGAAATTCGGGAACTTAGCATGTAGTTTGTGTTTTCTGTTTCAATTTCAGATTTTAAACAATCTACCACTAATTATCTTCCTCATAGCTACTGATATGGCTAAAAATAGGATTAAATCGGGACCGTTCACATCGGACACGAATCTTAAAGCTCAAGGGTAAAACGGTAATTTCACATACAAATGGGTCCGAAACGGGTACTGGGTCTCCTTCTCACAGATCCAGTAACCCGCGAACGGATCCACCTCAACTGGGTACGGGTCCCAACCCGATACAAACCCAGTCCGACAGGATAGAATTAGGGTCTCTGATTGAACCAAATCAACGGGCCTGATTCGCCACTATCCTCTCACTGGAAATTAGGGATTACATTCCTTATCTAATCACAGGAATTACATTCCTAATCTGACCCCAACGGCGACTATAAATACCCCCCATCCATCTCCATTAAGAGGTAATCAATCTTTTTCCAGTCTTTGCGCTCTTTCATAATCTTCCTTGATTACTGACTTGAGCGTCGGAGGGTGCGTCGCCGGGAACAACCCCGGTGTCTCGCACTTTTTGCAGGTATACGGCGGGAGTCAGCGTCAAACTCCGACGGAACAGGTATACAGGTTGTTATTCAGTTTTCCTAAGAATCCACAAATACTATCTGTTTGCCCCCACACCAAATTCAGCGGCAACAGATTGGTGCCGTCTGTGGGAAACAAACGAATTGCAGCCTCCCCTCTTCCCGTTGGTCAGATCTTCTCCAGCCATGCCTCATAGGAAAGTAAGATCCAGAGGGTCCAACCATGGACCTACCCCTCCTCCAACATAACAAGAGATTCCCCATTAAACCGTCCTGCCGACGGGACCTGCTCCTCAGCCTAATCAGGCCCTTCAGCAGAACCAACCTCCTCCTCAGAATCACCAACCCCTTCTCGGTCAAACCGGTCCCCAGAATGTCGGTGCGGGGGGCTCCCGGGTCAATCCTCAGAAGCAACCTCTCCATCAGGACCGCGTCTCAATACACAATGCCTCTACGGATTCTATAGCCTCCTACAATCCCCGAGCTTCTGATCTTCGCAATACCATCCTCAATCGGCAGAAGGAAGAGGATCTTCGCCGCCGTTTGGATGAAAGGCGGGCCCGAGAGGGAGCCTCCCGCCAACAACGTCCAAATGAACGATCTCCTCATTGCCGAAACTACAGAAGGTCCCCTACTCGAAGAGGGCGAAGGAAGTCCCCTCAGCGTCATCGGCGGAGAACCCATTCTCCAGTAAGCTGAGCAACACATAGGGACTGCCAAGCTGGAGAGGCACCAGTCACAAGGGTAGACCCTCAAGACTTCCAAGCGACAGTCTTACGGGACCTCAATATCACCTCAAAGAACGACCATAGGCCACCTACTCATGAGCCAACTAGGAGCCATCGCCTTCACACTCTCATTCCTCGTCCATCTCCAAGCTACCATCGCCGCAGCCCCAGTCCACCCTCATACGAAGATGAGTCCCGGGGCTCGGCAAGGTATGATCAAAGAGAAGACTCGGTCTACTACCGTCTCCATGAGATGGAGAGGCGCCTCGGCCGAATTGACAGGGAAAAAGAGCAACGGGCGATAAAACCTCCGCCCGAGCAGACCTCCATTCTCCCGCAACTTAATAACCTTTAACAACGAGTTCGGAGTCCAACACTTGGCTCGATTCCGCTTCAAATAACTTGCTCTTCAGCGGGTTAGAAGTGGTTCGCCATTCGGAATTGTTCCCACAACCGTTGAATAACTCTAACGATGGTTCGGAGTCCAACACTTGGCTCGATTCCTCTTCAAATAACTTGCTCTTCAGCGGGTTAGAAGTGGATAGCCATTCGGAATTGCTCCCACAACCGTTGAATAACGCTAACGATGGTTCGAAGTTCAACACTTGGCTCGATTTCTCTTAACTTACTCTTCAGCGGGTTAGAAGTGGTTCGCCATTCGGAATTGCTCCCACAACCGTTGAATAACTCTAACGATGGTTCGGAGTCCAACACTTGGCTCGATTCCTCTTCAAATAACTTGCTCTTCAGCGGGTTAGAAGTGGTTCGCCATTCGGAATTGCTCCCACAACCGTTGAATCCCTCTAACGACGAGTTCGGAGTCCAACACTTGGCTCGATTCCTCTTCAAATAACTTGCTCTTCAGCGGGTTAGAAGTGGTTCGCCATTCGGAACTGCTCCCACAACCGTTGATTCTGTCATTTAAATAGCAAGTTCGGAGCACAACTCTCTACTAGAGTTCCTCCTCACACTCGTCTCACATATGGCTCTCTCCCAGAGCCGAGCTCTTCCCTCCGCTCGCCTCCAAAGCGGACCTCTTCTCAACGAGTTCGGAGCACAACTCTCTCCTAGAGTTGCTCCTCAAACTCGTCTTCCAAATGGCTCTCTCCCAGAGCCGAGCTCTTTGCTCCGCTCACCTCCAAGGCGGACCTTTTCTTAGCGAGTTCGGAGCACAACTCTCTGCTAGAGTTCCTCCTCACACTCATCTCACAAATGGCTCTCTCCCAGAGCCGAGCTCTTCACTCCGCTCGCCTCCGAAGCGGACCTCTTCTCAATGAGTTCGGAGCACAACTTTCTCCTAGAGTTGCTCCTCAAACTCTTCCTCCAAATGGCTCTCTCCCAGAGCCGAGCTCTTCACTCCGCTCACCTCCGAAGCGGACCTCTTCTCAAATGAGTTCGGAGCTAAAACTCTCTCCTAGAGTTGCTCCTCAAACTCGTCTTCCAAATGGCTCTCTCACAGAGCCGAGCTCTTCACTCCGCTTGCCTCCGAAGCGGACCTCTTCTCAATGAGTTCGGAGCACAACTCTCTCCTAGAGTTGCTCCTCAAACTCTTTCTCCAAATGGCTCTCTTCCAGAGCCGAGCTCTTTGCTCCGCTCACCTCCAAGGCGGACCTCTTCTCAACGAGTTCGGAGCTCACAACTCTCCCCTAGAGTTGCTCCTCAAACTCGTCTTCCAAATGGCTCTCTCCCAGAGCCGAACCCTTTGCTCTGCTCACCTCCAAGGCGGACCTCTTCTTAGCGAGTTCGGAGCACAACTCTCTGCTAGAGTTCCTCCAAACTCGTCTTCCAAATGGCTCTCTCCCAGAGCCGAACCCTTTGCTCCGCTCACCTCCAAGGCGGACCTCTTCTCAAACGAGTTCGGAGCTAAAACTTTCTCCTAGAGTTGCTCCTCAAACTCGTCTTCCAGATCGCTCTCTCCCAGAACCGAGCTCTTCACTCCGCTCCCTCTAAAGCGGACCTCTACTCAACGAGTTCGGAGCTCACAACTCTTCCCTAGAGTTGTTCCTCAAACTCGTCTTCCAAATGGTTCTCTCCCAGAGCTGAGCTCTTTGCTCCGCTCACCTCCAAGGCGGACCTCTTCTCAATGAGTTCGGAGCACAACTCTCTCCTAGAGTTGCTCCTCAAACTCTTCCTCCAAATGGCTCTCTCCCAGAGCCGAGCTCTTTGCTCCGCTCACCTCCAAGGCGGACCTCTTCTCAACGAGTTCGGAGCTCATAACTCTCTCCTAGAGTTGCTCCTCAAACTCGTCTTCCAAATGGCTCTCTCCCAGAGCCGAACCCTTTGCTTCGCTCACCTCCAAGGCGGACCTCTTCTCAAACGAGTTCGGAGCTAAAACTTTCTCCTAGAGTTGCTCCTCAAACTCTTCCTCCAAATGGCTCTCTCCCAGAGCCGAGCTCTTCACTCCGCTCGCCTCCGAAGCGGACCTCTTCTCAAACGAGTTAGGGGCGCAACTCTCTCCTAGAGTTCCTCCTCACACTCGCCTTCCAAATGGCTCTCTTCCAGAACCGAGCTCTTCACTCCGCTCGTCTCCGAAGCGGACCTCTTCTAAACGAGTTCGGAGCTCACAACTTTCCCCTAGAGTTCCTCCTCACACTCGTCCTCCAAATGGCTCTGTCCCAAAGCCTAGCTCCTCACTCCGCTCGGCTCCGAAGCGGACCTCTTCTCAACGAGTTCGGAGCTCACAACTCTCCCCTAGAGTTCCTCCTCACACTCGTCTCACAAATAGGCTCTTTTCCAGAGCCGAGCTCTTCACTCCGCTCACTTCCAAAGCGGACTTCTTCTAAACGAGTTCGGAGCTCGCAACTCTCCCCTAGAGTTCCTCCTCACACTCGTCTCACAAATAGGCTCTCTCCCAGAGCCGAGCTCTTCACTCCGCTCACCTCCGAAGCGGACTTCTTCTAAATGAGTTCGGAGCTCGCAACTCTCTCCTAGAGTTCCTCTTCACACTCGTCTTCCAAATGGCTCTCTCCCAGAGCCGAGCTCTTCACTCCGCTCGCCTCCGAAGCAGACCTCTTCTCAACGAGTTCAGGGCGCAACTCTCTCCTAGAGTTCCTCATCACACTCGTCTTCCAAATGGCTCTCTCCCAGAGCCGAGCTCTTCACTCCGCTCGCCTCCGAAGCGGACCTCTTCTCAACGAGTTCGGAGCTCACAACTCTCTCCTAGAGTTGCTCCTCAAAACTCGTCTTCCAAATGGCTCTTCCCCAGAGCCGAGCTCTTCACTCCGCTCGCCTCTGAAGCGGACCTCTTCTCAACGAGTTCGGAGCTCACAACTCTCTCCTAGAGTTGCTCCTCAAACTCGTCTTCCAAATGGCTCTTCCCCAGAGCCGAGCTCTTCACTCTGCTCACCTCCGAAGCGGACCTCTTCTCAACGAGTTCGGAGCTCACAACTCTCTCCTAGAGTTGCTCCTCAAACTCGTCTTTCAGATGGCTCTCTCCTAGAGTCGAGCTCTTTTCTCTGCTCACCTCTAAAGCAGACCTCTTCTCAACGAGTTCGGAGCTCACAACTCTCTCCTAGAGTTGCTCCTCAATCTCGTCTTCCAGATGGCTCTCTCCTAGAGCCGAGCTCTTCGCTCCGCTCACCTCCAAAGCGGACCTCTTCTCAACAAGTTCGGAGCTCACAACTCTCTCCTAGAGTTGCTCCTCAACTTGTCTTCCAGATGGCTCTCTCCTAGAGTCGAGCTCTTCACTCCGCTTGCTTCCGAAGCGGACCTCCTCTCAACGAGTTCGGAGCTTACAACTCTCCCCTAGAGTTGCTCCTTGCACTCACTTCAAAGAATGGGTCTTCCCATGGCTCTTACGAGGATCTTCCTAGCATCTCTTCTCCACCCCTAGGAGTGGAGCTCCTCTTCAAAAATCTCCAAAACCAAACAGAGCATCACCTCTTCCATATGCCGACCCATCCCCTTCATCAAGTTGCCGAGCTTCTCCTCATGCTCGAGCCGTCCGAACTCCGAGCTCCACTACACCGAGCTACTACGGGTAGAGGGTGAACTACTGAGTCATCGAGCCGAGCGGACGAGGTACCGACCTCCACATATGGAGAAAAATACCGCCGACCCGATTTCACCGTTAGATCATCTCAAAATTCGCACTCAAGCGTGATGGACGGATCAGATCGCGCCACGTCACCACAAAACGACAAGATAACGTTTTCTCGAAACTCGTGCCTCTTGTCTCGTGATTCGCACCACGATCGTGATCAACCATCCAGATTGAACCGTTTAGCTCGGATCTGCTAATCTACCGAACTGCGAAGCGGCGAAAAATGTGCCTCAAAATCTGTGCTCGGATTCGCCGAACAAGCAAGAAGATAAAGAGGAAGAGAGAAAAAGAGGCTAACAGGTCGGGGTCAGATCCGATACCCACGATCCGACCCATACCCTTCTTGGCTTCTTCATTCTTCTCCTTCTTATTTTTCTTCAGTCTTCCCGCCAAAAGTACCCAACACTTCTCCTCTTCTTCACTGTGCGAAAGAACAAGGTAGAGGAGAGCACCCGAATGCCTCTCCTCCCCTTCTTCTTTCTTCTCAGGGCAGAGCTCTGACATGGCCGAGCCACCGAGCTGAAGTGCCGAGGTACCGACCTCCACATATGGAGAAAAATGCTGCCGAGGTGCTCATGGTTTTGAGATATTTTGTCATGGCTCATATCTAGCCATTAGATCCATGATGAGATGTGATGAATGGCTAGATGTGAGTGCATGGCAAAGAGAAAAAATTATTTATAGTATAGTATCATACAATTTGACAATTGCATATGTACTACACGTACATACTAGTATACGTACTAGTATCGGTTATCTCATTCTCGTGTACCACCATGAACGCAATCATTCACATTCATATATAAATCAATTATTACTAGAAAAATACATAATCACATGCAAATCTAAACTGTACATAGATTATAATGCAAAATAGTTATATGCTATTTTGCGGGGTGTTACAGCTTATGACACTGTTCATTCGGATTTTCTATTTGATCATGCTTAATCCTGGGTTTGGGCTTTGATGGATTTCTTGGATCAAGTTCAGCCTTTTTGCGGAGACTCCATCGATTTGTATTAATGGTGTGGAAGGCAATAAATTCAAGTGTAAGAGAGGGCTGAGGCAGGGTGACCCAAAATCTCTTATCTTTTATTTCTCCTTGTAGCCGACATTTTTAGTGAAATGTTGAACAACGCTTGGGAGGCTAAGCTTATTGAAGGTTGGGTGGCTTTAACGATTTTAAAGGCGTCCTAAATCTCTAGTATGTGGACGATACCATTCTTTTTTCTTCGTCTAATGGTATTATGCTTCACAACATAAAATTATTACTCTACCTCTTCGAAAGATCTTCTGGACTGTCTATCAATTTGGGCAAGACTTCTACTATTTTGCTAGGGGGCTCCAATGCTAATAATATCGAGGTTGCTAACTTCTTCAATTGTAATGTAGCCTCGTTCCCCATCAAATACCTTGGTATCCGCTTAACATGGGGTAAATTGCATAAAGAAGATTGGCTTCCTATGATTGATAGAATTGAAGCTCATTTGAACCCTTGGTCTGGTAGAATGTTATCTCAAGGAGGGAGTCTTGTTCTCGTTAATTATATTTTCTCCTCTATTCCTATTTATATGATGTCATACTTCTATGTCCCGACTTGGGTTATTAAGCACATCAATATCGTTAAAAGGAATTTGTTTTGGTCTGGCACTGCTTCCACTGTATCTGGCAAACATCTTTGTAAATGGGGCAAGATTTGTAAATCAAAGCAAGAAGGTGGCCTTGGGGTCATTAACCTTAGAAATCATAATTTGGCTTTTCTTGGTAAATGGATTTGGAAAGCCATGAGTCATGATCATCTTGCTTGGATTAAGCTAGTAAATAAGAATAATCATAGTAGGCTCAAAATTTGGGACCTTCACCCCAAAGTGCTCGCTCATGAATCTGGTTTCTCGAAAGGTATTTGGAAAGTTTCCAAACCTTTTAAATATGGTTTGGAAAAAAAAATGGTGCGGTGATGGCCCATCAGTTATATTTTGAACTGATTATTGGCTTGGTAATAATAATCTTTTTGTATTATTTTCTTTGCTTTTTTGCTTTAGCTTCTAACCCTAATCCTGCTGTATCTGCCTTATATTATTGGCATAATAATCAAAGAGTGTGAAGCATTACTTTTAGGCGTTTCGAATAGGGGACACAACTCAATCAATATATAGAGTTAATTGGCTCTCTTGGTACTTATCTGTAACCCCTATTTTCCTATTTTGGATTTTTTTATTGTATTTTTATTTTTCTTTCTTGATTATTGTGTCTGGATTCTTTCTATTATAGAATTTTCGCTATTATTGGGTTCTTTTATTCCCTTTTGATCATTCCGTAATCTTTTCTTCTATTTTTGGCTCATTGCAAATTTTGCTCTTCATGATTTAAGTTTGAGTTGTCCCGCTATATGTTGATATCATTGGTTTATGCTTGTTCATCTCATTTTGAAGCCTAAACCTGTACCTTAAACCCATTAACCCGCAACCCAAAATCTCGATTCCTTAATCCCCTATAAATACCCTATTAATTAACCCTAATTAACTATCTCTCTCTCTCTCTCTCCGCCGCTTTCTCTCTCCCCCATCCCGCTCCTCTCCTCTGTTTCTTTTCCAAAAAACCCAACCGCCCAAACCCAACTCCCGTCCCCATTTTCTGCCCTATCCGACCTCCACCTCGTCACCTTATCCTCCGCCGTCGTCTCCTTATCCTCCGCCGTCGTCTCCTCGCCTTGCTCCACCCTCATCCACCATCCTGACTTCCCTCCATCTCGTCGCCTATCTTCCACTCAAACCCTTTACGCCATCACCATCCGATCGCCACCATCGCTCGTCGCCATTGCCTTCACCCTTTCCGTTCACCCCACAACGACTGCTGACCCCTCACCACCTCGTCGTCGTCGTCCAAGCCCGGAACCCCCCCACACAGTTTCATAGCAAAACAAAGTTCGCTCGTGCCGTCGTCCCTTGGTTGCTGCGTCGCTTCCCGACCTCCAGTGCCTTGCCGTCGCCACCCTAGCTCTCGCCGCTGTCGTCGCTTCTCGATCGTAGTCGCCGTTTCCCTCTCCTGCAGTCTCGTTTTCTCTCTGTCGCGTTGGAGAAGAAGGGCGGGAGTATTGTGACGTTTGCTGTTTGGAGTATAGGGGATCCAATCTTGGTGTTTGGTATTTTGTGTGGAGGAGAAGGGTATTGCTATGTGCTGTTTTGTGAAGAGTTGGATATTGGTTGCTGTTTTGTGAAGTGGATCCGCTGTTTGCACGTGCTTACATGCGTGCGACCGTGGTTCGTCGCCCGAGATTCTTATTCCGTTATTTTATATATTCGAATCTACTAATTAAAAGGCAAGTCTCTTCTTGAACTAGTTATATGTTTTGTTCAAGATTTCTTTGATCTCTGCAAGTAGATCTAGTCCTTTTTATTGTACTGCTATTTGAAATTCCGTTAAGTTTATTGAGGGCTTACACGAGCTAACCCGATATACTCTTAATATCGTGCCTACATCTTTTATCTATACCTAGCCTCCCTTGAATCTTACATATGCACATTTACATGAAAAATATCTAGATCCATATTGTAGACTTGTTTGATGAGTTGAACATGTTAGATTGAATGTGTTTTGATGAATTGATTACCATGTATGTGAAATTGCATCTTAAAACTGAAACCATGAATGTTGAACATCTAGCATCACTTTGATGATTAATTAGCATTAACTATATGGTTGTATGATTAATTGTTGCCTATTCATATCAAAATAAATTCTGGGCTGCTGTTTGTTTTGTTTTGTATCAGATTTTCGACAATGTTGCTGTTGTATTTTGAAATAACTTTCTGAATATGAATTATAACCTTATGAATCTATTTTTCAAAACTTTTAACGGATCTGAATTCTGAGTTATAATCTGTTAGATATCAGTATTTTAGTACAACTGTGTCAGAATTTCAGATTCACAAATTCATGCTTATCTTTCTGTTTCAAAATTTAATTGAACATGTTAATAGTAAGATAAAAATATGAAATAAATTTGGCTAAACCTAGACATGTGCAGGAACGATCCTGAATTTTTTTAGTTTTAATTGATGGGTTTTCTGACCTAAAACATATAGGTGAACACAACTTATAACTTGCTGTCTGAACATAAAGTCTGAAAAGAATAGAATTTTCACCATAGTTTTTGTAACTTTTATATGTCATATATATTTGTTGGAACCGCCAGAGTCTAGTTTCTAGAATTTCTGATAGATCCAGGTTTTTTTTTCTTTTGTAGTAGTGGTTAATCTGTGTTTTTGTACAGCAACGTCATGATGTCCAGATTGTGTGATTTGTGTTAAATTAATATGTTTGCTTCTTGATTTGTCTGTAACGAGTAGAATTAGTCACACCTAGCATGATACATCCTTGACACCTTCTTGCATGCTCACATAGGATGAAATAAAATGATAACAAGCCGGAGTATTATGGGATGACTTGGTAGTGAACAATCGAAAACTGTACTCGGTCGGGCCCTACTGCTTGTCCTGTACTGATGGCCATAAAATACTGCTTGGTAATCACTGACACTGAACATTAAACACTGATTACTGGGTAGAGTACACGAACCGTGAATTCACCATCAGTCTAAAGCGTACATTGTGTGCTTGCACCGAACCTGTGGAATGTGACATAGTAGTACGTGCACTAGATATGATTAATAAAATGATTAATAACCTGCATTTGACATTTCATGCTTGATCCCGTATACTGTCATCAATCTTGAACTTGAATTGACACTATTAATTAAATGCATGATTAACCATAGACCCTTGACATTATTGCCGTTTCTTGATTTTGCCATTTGACTTTGATCCCGTCCCTTCTCTTTTGATATATCATGTTCCTATTATTCTCTGTTTTTCTCTACTTGCTGTCCATGACTTGCTCTAAGGACATTATTTTCTTTCTGTTTAGATTAAGAATTTGCACGTACTGGATGAACAATATTAGAAGGAATTAGTGAACAACGATTCTACAAGATGGAGTTCAAGATTTGATTGCTTGAATTATTTTATTGCGAGACTTATTTTATTTGAACATTGTCTTGATATTATACCTTGTTTTTGGGCTTTATGACCCGGTGTTTGTTTTATCCCAAATGTTGGATATTATTATTTGGATTATTTCATTTATTATTGAAGTTGATCTTTGTTTATGTGATTATATCTTCTTGCGTGGTTGTGATTGTTCTCTCATATTATTGAGTTAGTCTGGTACAACTTATGGATGGTGTTACATCATTCGCTGGGCCTATGTTGCATACTCGTATTCCGTATTTTGGAAAGCGGGGTGTGACATTATCAGTGGCATGAAAGAGATGTAGTTAGATGGAGATGGTCAAATTTGAGTAATTTCTCAGTTAGATCTTTTCATTGTTTTTTTAACAACAGTGGTGTTATTTCCCCATTTTATAAAGTTGTTTGGAATAATATTGCCCCTCTTAAAGTCAGGATTCTCCTTTGGCTGACTATTCATAATAAATTTTTGACGGTGGGAAATATGAAAAAAAGAAATCTTGCCATTGGTCAATTGTGCATTCTTTGCAATTCTCATGATGAGACTAATAACCACTTATTTATTCATTGTTCATTTAGTCAATTTTTGTGGTTAATTTATAAGAGAGATTGGTTGGTGATGGGTAAGGCCAAGGACTATATTGGACCGATGGAGTGTTTAGAGAAAAAAAGGATTAAACTTCAGTGAGATTGTCTTGGGATATTGCTTATGATGTCTTTGAATTGGACTATTTCGTCCGAGCGAAATAATATAAAATTTTCTAATAAAGCTCGGAATATTGACAAAGTGATTGAGGAGTTCATCTACTTCTTTTATTTTTAGGCTAATATGCTTCCACCGAGCAAAAGCGCGAAGCTAAAGATTGATAATCTCGATTATGCAATTGCTGAGATGAATCTTTTTGGTGTATCTATTCACTATTTTTTTTTACTTGATGCGTTATATAATGGTGCAGAAGTGAAGTTGGCTGCAGGATTTTTGATTGCTGGTTATTGCTTGCTGAGTTTGTAGGTGGCTGATGCTTTTGGAGGTCTTTTTGGGTGTCCTGTATGATTCAATAGGTTGCTTGGCTTTTGTTTTGGATGGTTTCTTGTGTTCTCCCTTAGTCTGGGTGTTTTTTTTTAAGATGTCGGCTACTACTGTGATCGATAACTCCCATCTTAGATGCTGAATTCATGTAGGTGCAGTCATTTGATGAGGATCTTGGGGCTGTTTTGTTTTGGACTGTGTTTTGTATATATTTGTTTTACAGCTCGTAAACTATCTATGCTGATGGTGTGTGTCGTTTGTTGTACACCCTGTTAGGTGTTGTTTGGCTACTGATTATGTATGGTTCCTTTTCATATATATGATATATAATATAGTGGATGGAGCCATTAGACTCTATTCTTTTAATCAAAAAAATATATTTGTGATTTATATAACTAGTAACTGTGAGTACTATGATTCTCTCTCAATGAGTCTAGATTTTTTTACTAAACTGAATGAATCAATAGTTCAATAAAAATAAAGGAATAAGCAGAAAAATGGGCTAACTATGGAGACAAGGTTACATTTGATAAATTTTTGTCACTGGTTGTCAGTGTAGCCTCAATCTTCTCTAAATTTGTGTCAAAATTTTGATCAAGAAAACTAAGGCCAACAAAGGGGTATGCTTAATTCTAAGGAAGCCATTTGACATCCTTTAGATCCACTGAAATATTGTAAAAGTCTAGAAAAAGTAGAAAGATGACACATGTGATAATGATAAAAATCACAACAAACCAGGATCGTATGATTCCAGCACAGATCTTAAACCTTTTACTGGTAGATTAATAGTAATGGGCCCCTCTAACAGGTCCATGCATTCTTCAAGCTTACTAATATGACATGGATCGAATTCAAGCCCATCAAAAGCGACCAGGCCTACTAGGAGAGACTTCCAGCCCATTAGGACTGTAAGTCAAACTTTTATCCCCAACAAGAGAGTAATCAATTATTATTTTTTTTTTGGGGGGGAGGGGATGTACATATGATAACAGATTTATATCAATCTTGTAACCGATTTTTAGGCCTATAAATACCTCCCCCCTCCCTCAGTCGGATTGTAATCAATCTTTTCTACTCTCAAACTCTCTTCCTCTCTCTGGTTCTGACTTAAGCGTCAGAGGGTTTGTTGTTGGGGCCAACCCAGGTATTTCAGGCTTTTTTGTAGGTCCATCGACTGCATCAGAAATCATCAGATACTGATCCGGGTGCTCTTTTAACTATCTAGATTCAATCTCAGGTGCTCCAACCATTTTTCACAACGAAGATCAATGGTTAGATCTTTAGTAGTTTCCTTCAAAATATAAAATCACTATACGTTTTCTCCCACACCAAAATAAGCATCAATAGATTGGCGCCTTCTATGGGAAGCTACACAGATCTACGTCACAGATTAGAACTTGTCAAGAGAAAACACTGAGTTCGCCCGCCATGCCACTGAAGTTAAGAGGGAGAGCAGCAACATCAAGCTGTTAAGTCAACCCTCTTTGTTAACAAGCTCCTCGTGTGGAGGACCCTATTCCTCCTCATTAGTAGGATCAGCCCTAACAGCCTAATCAAGCTCCTCTCAACGGAGATGCACCGAAAGACTCCCGACAAAGCTATCATGAACCACATCATGAACAACACCCTCTACACGACAATTTTATCAGTCCATACTGCCTCCAGCCACTCGATGCCTTCGAGGGGTCCCCGGGGGTCAAGAGACCTCCACCAAGTCATAAACTCCAGACAATAGGGGTCCAAGCTCCGGATCTGCTTGAATGAGATACATGTCTGGGGTGAAGCTTCCCGTTCAGAAGGCCAGGAAAACCAGAGATGCAACTCTCCTCGATGGCAGAGATGAAGGCGCTCCTTCTCATAGGGGGCACAGTAAAGAAAGAAGCCCGACTCGTGAAAGTTGAAAGCTTCATGAGAAGAACAAAGAGAAAGAGGTCCCAGTCACTAGGGCAGAACTCGAAAACTTCAAGCTAGACATCCTCGAACCCATCCGAGGTACTCATGACCAGGGTAGACACTCGTAGAGCTGCCAGTTTACTCCTTCAAAAGAGGGAGAGTCCAACGACTCAACTAGATCCAAGGGGAATGACGACCAAGTCCTTCGCCACATCCGAGAAGTAGATGATTGCCTGGAGTAGATAAGGTATGAAGGGAACTGCTCTATCAGGGCTTTCCACCCCATCCGACCTCCTGTCAGCTAATCCATCCTCAATGCACCCATTCCCAAGAACTTGAAATCTCCTCAGTTGGAATCTTATTATGGTGAATCTGATCTGGCTAATCATATTGAGAGTTTTAAAACTCTCATGATGATCTACAATGCCACTGTTGTGCTCCTGTGCCGAACATTCCCCACAACCCTGAAGGGTTCGGTGAGGGAGTGGTACTCCCGCGTTACTCCGGAGTAGATGTTCTCCTTCGACCAACTCGGGGGACTCTTCATATCGCACTTTGTCACTAGCTACAGGACTGAAAAACAAGTGCTTCTTTGTTGGAACTAAAGCAAAAAGACGAAGAGCTGCTATAAAACTCTGTCAAGCGCTTCACAGCCGAGGTGAGGTCCATCTCCTCCCTGGAATCGTCAGTGGCGACGCTACCTTCCACCACAATGTCGCCCACAAGGATCTAAAGGCCTCCCTCACAAAAAGCCGACTAAGGATTTCATTGAGATTCTAGAAAAGAGTGACAAGTATATCAGAGATGAGGAAGTCCTTCATCCTTAAGGCTAGAAGGATCCATCTTCTGGGAAAAAATGGAAGAATACCATAGAGTAAGGACCCAGGAAGTTCCAGAAAGACGGCACAACTCAACGCCATCCTTCTTCAGCACCACGCTTCGACAAGTTCACTCATCTTATTGAAAGCATATCAGCCATCCTTATGAAAGTCGAAAAGGACGAAATTGTAACATCCAGCAAAAATAAAAAATATTTTGCTTTGTTATTTTTGCTCACTGTGGTACGTGTGACGCACATGCTTGAAAATATGGAAATTTCAATTGTAAAATTTATCTGTTCATCTATTATCATCATATTATTTATTTATTTACCTTTATTTTATTCTTTTTTTGAATAAAGAATGTTTTGGGCTATTGTTAAAATAACAGTTAATTACATGAAGGATTTTTTTGAGCCTTTGAGCTCGATCCAAATTAAACCCAAGCCCAAAGAGAATTGGACTTGGACTTAGCCAGCCAACACATGGGTGAGTGAGGAGAGTGTCAGTGTAGATTTAATTGGTTTGAATTATTTAGAAACGTTTTGGAAATTGGGCAATTAAGGGGGACGATTAATCCCCCCCCCTCCCCCCCCCACACACACAAACACTGATTATTAGAATTTGATTGGAATTGAAAACCAACCCTAATCTTGTTCTTGGGCCGTCCAAAAACAAAAAGAAAGAGAAAAGAGATGGTGAGAGCTTCTTTCATTTTGAATTATTTTGGTTGTGGAGATTCTTGGAGGCCCTAACCTTTGAGAAGAAGATTAGTTGAAGTAGTCATTCAACAATCAAAATCTTGAGGTGGGTGTTTTATCCAAATGTCATGTATGTTGCAGTAGCATGCTAGGGCTTCAAAATTGAATTATTTGTTGCTTGTTTCATTTGTAGTAGCATGCTAGAGTTCTAAATTGAATTATTTGTTGATCAAGTCATGTATGTTGTGGTTGTATGTCGAGGATTCAAAATTGAATTGTTTGTCGATTATTTCATTTGTAGTAGCATGCTAGGGATCTAAATTGTATTATTTTTTGATTATTTCATTTGTAGAAGCATGTTAGGATTCTAAGTTGGATGTTGAATTTTTTACTATGAAGAGATTGTTGAAAAGAATGTAAAAGATTTGTTCTTTTTGCTGATTTTTAATTAGATTAATTAAAAATAACTATGTCTTGATTTAGGGTTTGAAAACCCTAATTTATTCGGATTTAAAATCCATGTTTTGAACCCTATTCTCATTAACAAGTCTGTTTTGGGAATGTGTTCGTTTGCGGGTCTATGTGTGAGGGTTTGGGTCTCCTATAGGGTCTGTAACGCCCCGAATTCCAAATACAGGTAATTTGTAGCAGAAACAAGATCTTTTTTTCAATTTCGTACAAAATTACAAGGAATTTAAAACTTTTTATTTCAATAGTGTTTATCACAATACACAGCGGAGAGTTACATAAATAAATACAGCTTTAACATCAAATAACTTCAACCTGGTCGTATCCATCAGTATCAAACTCATCCCCACGTCGCTTGCTAATCTGAGTCCTACAACTTGAAAACTGTGGGCACGTCAGTTGCATACAACTGACACATTGCTATAATACAGCTATTTCACTATTTTAACAATCCAATCTTGAATGCAGAAACAAAATATGAAGAGTGACTATCCTAAACATGTCAGTGTATGATATGATCCTGATGCCTGATGCAGACACTTATACTTACGATGCAACACTAATGCACACTTGTTCGGATTCTATGCATTCCATACTACATAGGTCCAAGGGCAAGCCCTTAGCGTACTTCACAATATATGGTTCAATCCCTCGATAGTGAGAACACCCACCTTAATTATTAGAAGATAGTGAGAACACCCCACCTTAAAAGAGAACTCTTAGTAGTTGAGACTCCTAGCAAAAAGCTCCAAACTCCAAATCTGAAACTCCAAGCCTCCTAAATTTTCTGAAAGCAACCAACAACAAGAATGCACCATTATTTTCTCTTTTGTTTTGTGTTCATGTATAGTTATGTGTGTGTGTGTGTGTTGGGGGGGGGGGGGGGGGTATTTATATAGGGTAATTAATGGGTAGTTGTGTTAACCACTTCAAAACTATCCACTAATCCACTTCTAAACCCACTCACCCTCTCTCACTCAACTCCCGGCCAACCATAGGTGTGTGCAAGACCCGTGCACGTATTTTGTGTGTGCACATGAATTACACAATAAAAATTAGAGTTTTTATTTAATGTACATACATATAGTACCAATTTCAATATAAATTAATAAGACAAGTTTAAATTAGTTATAATAAAAAAATTTACTGCACAAATAAAAATAAACATACAAACTTGATAAATTTTTATTTTGGAAAAGAATACAACCAACACGTGTACTGCAAACACGTGTGTTGCATGGATCAATAAATATTCAAATATGAAATAGATATGAGCAATGGAGAAATGTTATAAACAATTGAAATATAACATACGTAAAAATATTCATATTAACAATGTTACGGATATTTTTCGTAACGGTAGAATATAGCACGTGCAATAAATGCAAAAATACAAAGATTATGATGTATATTTGAGTTGGCTCAAAATCGTATAAGATAAATTTTGAGAGGACAGAAAAATATATAAAGAATCAAAATACAAAAATATATAGGATATTTATATTAAAATAAGTTACGGATATTACCCGTAACGGTACAAAATACATGTGCGTAACACACATGGAGCAAAATTGTCATAACTCAATTTTGCAGAGTGTTATAGGGTTAGGTACGAGCATGTGATGTGGTTTCGGGTATGATTGAATTTTGGGGACCTGATTTGCTTATCGGGTCTGTTTTGTCTATTGAGTGGTGATTTCAAGTAATATTATTGGCTCTTCGGATTAGATAAATCAACTTAAGGCTAAGGTTAATTGATGGGAATATTTGCAAGCGCACAAAATTGCAACAAGTAATATAGTTTAATTAAAAAAGTATCGAACCCACAATGACTAATTATTTTATTGAGTACCGAAATTCACTAAATTAACTACTATTTGAAAAATCAGAATTTTAATAAAAATAGCAATTAAACTAAATTAAACTAAAGAAAAATCTAATCTAATTAAGAATAATGAAAATATGAAATTTTGTTGTTTGTTAATAGCAAAGCTACTTCTAGGAGTTTTGATTTCACCTAGTTAATCCCACACAAATCATAATTCCAAATCATCTCTAATTTTACTCAATCAATGATATTTAATTCTATAATTTTAAATCACAAATTCCTCTTGGTCTCTCCATGATTCAATAAATCTTGGCTAAACAATTGTAAGCATTAAGAAAAAAAATTAAACACACAACCATGAAAAAATAGAATAATCAAATAACATGAAATTAGAATTTTGTTCTCAAAACCAGACTACATCGCAGCCTTAGAAGAATAAAATTAGTTCATGACAAATTTGCAACTAATATACATTTTATTGGATTGCATGATAATAAATAAAAATTAGAAGAGAGAATAAAGAACTCTTTTAGCCGTATTTGCTTGGGTCGCAAATTCTTTTTCTTCTTCTCTGGCCTCGAGTTGCGTGCGCACTCCTCTTCCTCATTTTCAAATCAGAGTCGCACTCTACCTTTGTTCTCGAATCCCGTGCCCCCAACTCAGAGCCGCCACCCTCCCTTAAATAAGAACAGTAGAGGGTTGATTTAAATAGGGTTAGTTAGATAACGAATAGGTTTAGTTAATTAATTAATTAGTTAAAATATATAGATTATGATTAATCTATTAATATTTTAAACTAATCAATTAATTAACTATTATGATTCAATCCTTATCTCATCCGTACTATTTTTTTCTTCTTCTTTTTTTTTATAAAAATTTCACAATTTCACTCCACCCCCTAATTGACCATATTATTTTTTATTGGTTCTTCAATGGGCTAATTTGTAAAACCGCACATTAGAGTGCTCGAATTTTTCTGAAATCTTCACATAGAATTAATTTGAAATTTTGAAATCTTTATCCTTGTACTCTTCCTTGATTTCACAAAAAAATGCTCACATTTTGTACTTATTAATCTCATTCCTACAAAATCAAACAAATAAATAAAAATAAGTAGAAATGAGATAAATTTTAAAGAAATAACTGAGAAATCGCAATTTTAATGCATAAAGAGTAATAACAATTATATAAAAATTACATGGATCATTAATTAATTAAGAAATTATTGTTTGAATTAGAATCTAGATGGTGTTAAATCAAATTGTCAAATGAGTATAAGAAAGATTTCTTATCGGGTCTATTAAAGGAGGTTAACGGGTTTGGAGTTTGAGTGTTGGGTCTGGCTATTTTGGAGGGTTTGGATTTGCTTAGTTGATCAAGTTAGCACTTGATTCACCTATGGAAGAGTTTATTTGGATTTAGTTTGTTATAGATTGGTTAAAATTGGTTAGTTGATCAAGATTTTTAGTTTGATTAATATAAGTATGGTTTAAAGGAACTGAGATTTGTTTGGGTTTGATTAATGTTAGAATTTCTAAAGATTATTACATTTCCGATTAGGGGGTGTAATGTAGTTTCATATTTGATATCAAACTTCGAATCGATTTATTTTGAGTAAGAGAACCATAATCGAATTGAGAGTGAGTAATCTTAGTTGAACTAAAAACTAGTAGAAGATTAGCTCATTAGACGCTAATGATTGATTAGAATTATTGTGGAGGATGTGAGTTGATAATAATGAATAGAATGAGATTGTGAAAGGCAAGTAGATTTCTTCGAGGTATTTTAGGGTGGTTGTAGACATAGTCACAAATCTGGCATTCAGAAATAATTCGGCAAGATTCAATATTCGGAATTCGGCAAAAATTCGGAAAATTCGGGAAATAATCGGCATAAGTTCGGAAAGAAAGAAATACAAAATTTAATACATCTTAATAGTTAGTACCTATCACCAAAGCAAAACAAATGTTTATTAGTAGTCTATGAATGTAGTCATTGTATATTGTATAAGATAAGAATCAATAAGCTTTACGATCATTTACTTGCTTTGATCATCAGTTCTATATGACATCACACTGTATACCAAAAATTACACATACACCATAATTAGCTCTGAAAACACTGATATAGCATCACCTAGTTCTCAGTCTTGTTTTGTTTGTTAGCTACTTAACCTATGCACCAAACAACCAATTAAAAGAGTGTTTCATAAGAGAATATCTTAGACTATTACAAATTAGCGACATCAATTACAAAATAATTTCAAACACAAGTTTCCAGGTTCATGCCATACTTCAATCCTCACTCTCCATGGTTCCACATCCTCTTAAAAATTGGATAGCAGCAAGTTCACACAACAAATGGTTCATTTTATTGATCAACAATTGCAATGAACATGGACATATATGAAAATGATAGGAGATCGAGAATCATACCTTCTAGTGATTGAGCAAACAAAATTCTTTTGATTGCAATAAGGAAAGAGGAATCGTCGCTCCTTCGGATTTGGGGGAAAAAAATCTGCGCGGCTGGGAAGAGAAAACACAAGGGAAGAGGAAAGCAAGATGCTACAAGGAAATAGGGTTGAATACTTGAGTTGGTTTATTGAGTATTATTCGTGAATAATTCAGCCATTCGTGATTTTCGCGAATTATTCGCGAAGTTCGCGAAGTGACGTATAATTCGCAAACTAGTTCGGCTGAGGAAATATTCGCGAATAAATCGCGAATTTGCCGAATTAAACCCGAACTTTGTACTATGGTTGTAGATAACCCTAGGGGGGGGGGGGGTGTGTGTGGGGGGGGGGGGGTTGGGTACGACGTTCTAGTCGGTTGAGTTCTAGAGGCTAAGTTGGATCCAGGGTGCCGGCAAGATGTGATTTTTTGGGAATGAGTCAAATGAGGTTTGTTTTCTAGTTTGTGATATTAAGATCAGTTGGGTTAAGCTAGCTCCAAGTGGAGTTCTATTTTATTTTTTAATTAAGGACATGCAATAGAAAGGAGTTGTGACGAAGCTTGAGCAAACGTGAGTAGGGGGTATATATAGTCGAGCGGTGGATTTCACGACTATGATTGTCTTGCGGATGGGACGAGTCTCAATTATATCCGGGGCTATGAATGATCGGGCGGAGGATTCTAGGATTATGAATAATCAGGAGGAAGGGAGACGGATCTCCAGTATTCTGGGCTAGAACGACTCTTGCAGGATATTCACACGATGAGGGTTCCCTTTTGTAATATTGTATTTGTAATTGAATAAAATACTTTATTTTTTTCTTGATTATTTTAATTAAAATTTTGTTCATGAAATTCCCTCATTCTTCTTGTGAGCCATTTTTTTTGATGATTCTATTTTTAATTGATTGTGAGTATTTTATTTGAACCCTATTATTTTTAGATCCCTCTCTTATTGAACCCTAAAACCAAATTTCATTTGTTCTTGACCCAAAACCACTATTATTTGATCATAAACCATTAACCCAACATCCTAATTACAATCTATAAATACAATCTTATTGCAAATCCTAAAATCACACAAATTCAAATCCTAATTAGTCGCTTTCCCTCTCTCCTCTTTCTCTCCCCTATCTGTTTCTCTCTCTCTGATCGGAACCCAACCCCCTCTACTGTTCACCATCTCCGACCTCCACCTCCGGCGACCTCCCATTGTTAGAAACCCCCCCGACCACCTACCCGCTCACCCCCAGCCCCCAGCGCCGCCACAACTCCAGACGCCCTCCCGACACTATCTCTCTCTGTTTTCCCGCCCAAAACAGAGCGCCCAACCGGCGCTTTGTTCCAGTCGCGCCGCTCTCCTGCGACGCCGCCGTCGAGCCACCCTGTCTACGTCAGCCCCTACTGACGTTGCTTCTTGCAGTTGCTGCTCTCTTTTCCTTTTGCTGTGATTGGGTTCTTTTGTGCACGTAGAGTGCACGTGTGTTTGTGGGATTGTGTTTTGCACGTGTTATTGCGGATTTGTGTTCGTTGCTCTGGTATTCTCATCTGTTATTCTTGGTATTCAAATTAACCGTCAATAAGGCAAGTCACTTTCCTCTTGAATTGTTATTGAATCAAATTCAAGTTTTATTGAAATTGCGCAAGTAGATCCTAATCATTTATCGCATCGTTGTATTGATTATCTTTCGTGGGGTCTATTGAGGGTTTACACGAGCTAACCCCAATATTCTTGACTTCGTGCCTCTATTGACTCCAAAAAATGAATCTTTCATGCATCCATATATTATTCATAATAGGTTTAATCATATAATCACGACACAATTAATCTATTGTAGAAATAATTGCTAGGTTATATGTTAATTGATCGATTGTTGTTTGATTGATGTTAAATCAGTGCATATTTGTGATTTTATTTTTATTCATCATGTTATTGCACTTATCATGCTAATTATGAAGTTTATCGACTAATGGAATTGATATCAATCATGTTTAATTAATTTATTTCATGAAAAATATCCAAAAAACTTTATGCTGCTTGCTGGCTGTATTTTGTCTACCCAGTAAATGATCTTCAAATAAATAACTTTTTGAATAAGAGTTGTATCCCTATATTTCTAGTTTTCAGAACATCTTGAATTTCTGAATTCCAAGTTGTGTAGTAAAGTTATGATCGTTTTACTACAGCTGTGTTTTTAATTCCAGAATTTCAGATTCCTATATGATTCATGTTTAATCTGATAAAAGGGTGATTTAATATTATAATATTGCTTTGAAAATTTCTAGAACATTAGTTAACATGCCTAGGAGTCTAAAAAGTACTTTTGATGATTTTATTATTGAGTTTTTACTGATTTTGAAAATAAAACAACTTGATATCGATTTTTTGTCTGAACATATAATCTGTAAAGAATGATGTGTTTGATTTAGCTACTGTTGTCGGTTTTTGAACTTTAAATATGCGTTGGAACCGTGTAGAAGTCTAGTTTCTAGCACTTCTGGTGGATTCATTTTTCGGGTTCTGTAGCAGCGGAAAATTGTATTTTTGTACAGACTACTCTTGCTGTCCAGAATTTTATAATCCAAATTTTAATAGATTTATTATTCCTATATCGTAGTATTGCATGAATTAAAGTGTATGTTGTATTGCATGATCCTAATGAGTTGTTCTCATCATTCTAATTGTCTTATTTCATATTACCATCCTATTGTTCCCCTATTAATACCATTGTTCATCTCATGTCTGAAATTGCATATTGTATTGTTGTATTGATAAATAATTAACAAGTCGGAGTTTAAGCGATTGACTAGAGTAGTTGATGATATGGGGACTTTACTCGGATGATGTCTCATATTATTATCGTTATCGTCATTGTGTAAGAAATTACACCATGGCCCGTGTTATTATTGTTATCGTCATTGTGCAAGAAATTGTCTCAAAGGCCGGTGTTATTATTGTTATCGTCAGCATACCCAGTATATGATCTATAGAACTTACCACTATAGTCTAAACGAAATTGATTGTATGTAGCGAACCTGTGGTACGGAACATATGGGACACAGTAGTACATGCATTAGTTAGGATTTAAAATGATTAATAGACTTAAGAATTGACATCACATCGACATTGCATATTGTTCATTATTGTTATATTGATATCGAATATTGGCTAAGTGTTATTGATATTGACCATTGAATATTGTTATCGATTATTGAATCATTGTTTATAACCATTGCATCGATTATCATTATATTGATTATTATTATTGTCCCATGTTATTGATTCCTATTGATCCACTGAATTCAGTGTTATATCGTTACTCCATTGTTCTTTGCTTTCTCTACTTGCTGTCCATGACTTACTCTAAGGACAATTTTCTCATTTTTTAGATGAAGTGTTCACAGGTAATGAAGTAGAATTGCCTGCTGGAATTGGAGAACAAACTTTCTAAAGATTTAATGCTTTCTTGTTGCTTATTATTTTATTGAACTTATTGTATTGAGACTTATTACTATTGTGTTTGGAATTCATCATTGTATTGGGCTTATAACCCGGATTTTATTATTTGTTTCCAGACGTTGGTTTATTGTATTTGAATATTTCATATTGCTTCTTTCCAAGTATTATTGTTCATGAGATTATTATTATTGCTTGTGCAATTATTCTGTATTGATTATATTGTTGAGTTGATCGGATAAACAGCTTATGAATGACGCTAGTCATTTGCTGGGCCAATGTTACATGCTCGTACTCCATATTTTTGGGAAGTAGGGCATGACAGTTTTGTATAGTCGGGAGGAGGATTCCGGGACTGGAGCCAATACTCGTGGGGTTTCTAAATCTTGACTTTTGTCACTGTTGTAAGATTGCATGGCGAGGGAAAAACCCTTACAATGAGGCGTACGTTAAGGACTTTTCCCTAGACCTATGTTATGGACAACATAGAATCCGAGCAAGTGTGCAGTAGAGGTACATCGTGTGCAAGGTTGTTTGCGCATTAGTCATTAGGTTCATGGCATACACTGACATACTTAAGATAATTAATCTTTTCATATTTTTTCTTCTTCTGCATTCAATTTTGTGGTTGTAAAGTTTTGGAGGATCACTATTGTGTTAGCATTGCGTTGGTATTATTCAACTGACGTGCTCACAGTTTTCAAGTTTTGCAGGACTCTTGTCAATGAGAGGTGTGGGTTCGAGCTTGTGATGGCAGATGTCATAGGATTGAAAATCTATGATGAAAGAAACTGTAATTTTTATGTGTAAATTTCACTGTGTGATGTAAATGACATTGATGTAATGAAAAGTTTTAAAATTTTCCTGTATTTTTGTGCTGTGTTGTACGAAATTGAAGTAAAGATTCTGGATGAGTCACGAATTGCTTGTGTATAGAATTCAGGGTGCTACACGAATAATCCCCCTCCCCCCAAGATGACCACAGTCAGCAAGAGAAGAAACAAGAGAAGTGACAAGAGAACAAGTGGTGTGCATTTCATACAGACCATGAACACACCACCGACAACTGTTGAGCCTTCAAAGAAGAAGTTGAAGGTCTGATTTGCCGGGGCTACCTCTCCTAATTCGTTCAGTGAAGCAACAACGAGCGTGAGGGGATAATAAGCGTCAAGAGAAGCCCTCAGAATCCAAAGACTCATAGCGCATGGCAGTCTTACATTCCATCTACGGAGGACCAATGGGGGGAGAGTCCAACTCCTCCTGCAAGTTCTTCATCCGAGAGATAAACTCAGTTCATAACATCCCTCCGGCCAAAAGCATAGGGGTCCCAATATCTCTCTCCCAAAATGACTTTGATGATATCCAAACACCTCATTGCAACACATTGGTCATAATCCTTTGCATGGTAAATCATAATGTGCGCCGCATCCTGGCGGACAACGATAGCTCGATAAACATCCTTTTCATGAACATATTCAACGGTCTCAAGTTCTCCCAAGATCGACTCAAGCCAACTGGCTATACACTCCATAGATTCTTCGGTATCCTCGTTCAAATCGGAGGAATTGTCACACACGATGTGACAGCAGGAAAAGCCCCCGCTACTCGAACGGAAGCACTAGACTTTATGGTAGTGAACGTCAAGTCACATACAACGCAATATTTGGCCGTCCGGGCTTGACAGCCTTTCATGCAACTGCTTCCGCCTACCATATGAAAATGAAATTCCTAACAATAATAGGAGTAGGCCAAGTTGTATGGTTCCAACAGGCAGCACGAGCATGCTACACCGCCACAATGGGGGGCCCCGGTTCTCCCCCTTGACGCCATATAGCTACTGCCTGAAAGTAGTCATAGTAACTCCAAGCCCGTAAATGAGCTTGAAACTACTGCCCTAGACAATCCTACCGAGAATTTCCAAACTTGCTGAACCATCTCCTACTAGGTCCAAATTCATCATCATCAGAATACAGTAGTGGACATAAATCTCTCGCCCAAAGCCACTTCGCTCATTCAGCGAAAAGAAATAGTCCTGCTTAAACACATTGGCGAACTTGAAGATCTCTCAATCTCTCTGCAAAACAAGGGGAGGCTCGCTCCAAAACTAGTAAGTCCAGGCAAGGTCTACCAAGTTGTTCGCCTAGCAGCTCATCAATTTGAAGAGCAGGGGGGGGGGGGGCAAGGAGATATCAACATGGATTTGGTATGTGGAATGCCTCATGAATTTCAATAAGGACACTTAACGCCCCCCCATCCTCTATATATTTTCACTATTTTGTAATAAAGGTCTGCCACTAGAATACCCATTTAGTTTTATTCTTCAACACTAGTCACCACATGTAATAAAGGTCAGCCACTAGAGCAGCCACTTAGTTTATTTTTTAGTAAAAATTCATCATTTATCTTTTCAGAGTTTTTGTACAATTCTGTGGATGCAAACAATGATTTAAATGCCAAATTACTTTTAAAAATAGCACTAAAACTCATTATAAGTTTCTTACAAGACGGGTTTGGAGTCCATACCTATGGCTTGAAGTTGCTCTAGAAATTTGCGACGAAGCAAGTTTAGAGCTCAACTCGCAATTTGACCTGCTCCGGCAACCCGTCAAAACCTTCAACGACAAGTTTGGAGTCAATACTCATGGCTCAGAGTTGCTATTGCAACCTGCGACCAAGCACGTTTAGAGCTCAACTCGCTATTAGTTTCACTCCCGCAACCTGTTAAACCCTTAAACAATAAGTTCAGAATCCATACCTATGGCTCGGTGTTGCTTTAGTAATCTGCAAACAAGCAAGTTCAGAGTTCAACTCGTCATTCGAATTTTTCTTGAAACATGTTAAAACCCTTAAAGATGAAGTAGAGGTCCACAAACGTTGATTGCAGTTGCTCCACCAAACCTTCAAATTAGCAAGTTTAAAGTTCAACTTGCCACTCGAGGCGACTTTAACAATTCATTGGAGGACCCAAAAAACAAGTTCGGAGTCCAAATCTTTCCTATAGTTGCTCCTACAACTAGCTAAGTACAAAACTAATAAGTCCCAACTCCGTCAAGTGCTATGTACATCGCTCGAGTTATATCAATAACTCGTTAACTCCATACAACCGGTTCGATGCCCCGCTCTTCGCTTCGAGCTCCGTCAACAACTCGTTAACCCCTTGCAAAGAGTTCAATGCCTTTATCCTAACTTAAGCTCTTTCAGCAACTTGTTATCTCCATACAATGAGTCTGGTGCCCCGCTATTCACTCGAGCTCTGTTAACAACTCGTTAACTCCATATAATAGGTGACACCCGCTCTTCACTCGAGCTCCGTCAACAACTTGTTAACTCCTTAAAACTTCGATGCCCTGCTCTTCGCTCGAACTCCGTCTCCATACAACAATTTCAATGTCTTGCTCTTCGCACAAGGTCTATCAACAACTTGTTAACTTCATTCATCGAGCTCGATGCCTTGCTCTTTGCTCAAGCACCCCCAGAAAACTCATAATTTCATACAATGAGTTCAACGTCCAACTCCTCCCTAGACTTGTTCCTACAACTAGCTGAACAACACAACAAATTCAGAGTCCAACTCCCTCCCTAGAGTTGCTCCTACAACTAGCTAAACAAAACAACAAGTTCAAAGTCTAACTCACTCTCAGAGTTGCTCGTACAACTAGCTAAGTACAAAACAGTAAGTCTGGAGTCAGAATCTTCCTTAGAACAGCTCTTACGACTAGCTAACCCGAAGACGATTTACACAGCAAGGATCAAGCATATAAAAGAACTTTCATCGCACCGACAACAAGTTTCATCGCACAGACAACAAGTTTCTTTACAACTGCTAAATTATCAAATTTATATCTTGGATCCAATATCACTACCAAAGTTTACAAGCACAAAACTACGAGCCTTGTCACATTTGCCAAATTACAATGAATCTGCAACTTCAAGTAAAAGCATCACCACAAAGGTTTGCTAAAATGCTAAGCGACATAATAGTCCTGCAAGATGATCTATAGACCGTCCTTCCAGGTGCATGGGCGAGGGATGTTCCTCCTAAGGGACACACTCCTCCTCGCAGGCATTTTCCCAGACATCACCTCTCTTAGGCCTTTTGAACTCTTGGTAGGAGGCGTCGAACCTGAAAACTGAGTCTGGAGACCATAACCCGAAGCACGCGAACCTCCATGGGTATAAACCAAACTTGACAACATGGTCACCCCGCTCTTTGCATCACTAGGAGAATGAGGGCCACCAGTGCAATCGAGACCACTCCTCTAGCCGTCGATCCCACTTAACAAACTGTCGCTTCCACTCCAACACCAACAGTAAGCAAAGTGCTAGCCGTGCACAACCCCTAAGTTTCACTTGGAGATGTTATTTCTCCAGATCATTCTCAACAAGCACTTCCTTAAGAAGAGCACACTCCCTAACACTATCCTTCGTCACTTCGAGGAGTAAGGGCAAACCGACGTGGCGATCGACTTGAAAAAGGGTTAGCTCACAGTCCCTCTCAACTAACACTACCTTGAGACGAAGCGTCTCCAACCATTTTTCTTCTGACTGGTCATGCTAGCGATCGAGCGCTAATTCTGTTATGCATAACCTATTGCAAAGTTGCTCAATATTACCGCCTCAGGGATTCCCCTAGCACTCGTAACCATCTGCCAACGAGAAGGACCAAAGAGTTATCTCAACGTCGACAAGGCGAAGGATACAATCACAAAAGAGGTAAAACATCAAAATATTTCAACACGAGTAATTCCAAGTATGAAAAAATGGTACTCGAGTATTGATAAGCAAGAAAGCATTTTTTATCAATTAAAAGGGAAGATACAAGGATGCGGTGGTCAGTCCGCTATAGGGCATCATACAAAAATCGAAAACAAAACCAACCAAAGTGCGAAGCAGGAATCAAGTATCCACTTACCTCGGCAGGACTAAGGGCAAGGAGCCTCCATCCGCCGCCTTCCCCTTGCTCTTCTTGCCCAAGCCACTCTTCACGCCCACCACGGGAATGCCTCCCTCAACACCATCCTCCCTATCTCTGTCCTCCCCGGGAGCCTCTTGGGGATGGAGTATCACGTGGTACACTTGCTCGGTGAAGCTGGGAACACGCTCAGCCATGTGAGAGATAGCCCGGGCGTAAAACCTAGCAATCACATTCTAAAGCTTAGCCTCGGCCTCAGCCTCAGCCTCCACCTTGGCCTCCGCGGCCTTCACAGCTGAGTCCGTCTCAGCCCTTGCCTTCTCCAACTTCGATATAAGATAGGCAACCCTCTTCTCCGATGCCTCCAGCTTCAGGCATAACTCCTCCCCTTTATTCATCACCTCCAACTCTGCCTTGAGCCCCTTGACGACCCGTTTCGTAGGGAGACCTGCGCCCTCAGCTCCTTCTCTTCGACAACATAAAAATTGACCAAGTAGCCGAAGTGACAAGTCATTAAGAAAAAGAAGAAAAACTTTCAAGACATTGAACTAAAAAGGAAAAATATGATAGACACACTTACTAGACATACCATCATCTGTGCCCGAGCAATCTCCAGGATGTACCTCTCAGGTGGCTCCATCATCAGCCTTTCCGATCAGCTGGAGTCAGGAGGTGGTAGATCCCGTCCAAGCAAGTAGTTGAGTTACCAAGGAAGCTCTCCTGCTGCTTCACTCTCCAGTTGGGAACATGAATCATCTCTTGCTCATCGATGAGAATCATCGCAGCCTGGGCGATCAAGGGGAGAGGCGTAGCACCCGCTATAATGGTCACCAAGGAAGAACCCCCTGTGGCAACGTCAGACGATGCCCCCAAAGGCATCTCCGTCGGAAAGGTCGGGGCTGGAGCGGAAGGATCCTTCTAAGTCTTCAAAGTAGGGGTATGGTTCGTCGTCCTCTTGCGCTTCTTTGGCTCGTCGACCCTATTGTTGCGGAGGGTCTCCCGATCGACAATCAAGTCATCGAAATCCATCTCTACTTTCTTTCGAGATGAAACACATAGGGATGAGAACTTACAATGCAAAGCAACGCAAATAACAAAGACATCAACTAAGAAACAAAGTATGAAAGGAAATGAAAGCGATAAATTATACTAGGGCCCACTTGGTTATGATCACCCTAAAAAAGAACTTCCTCGGTGATATTTCACCATGCAATCATCTTCTGCGCGAGAAGGGCATCACTAAAACTCTTCTCCACTGCAGTTACCACCGGTTTTATCTTCAACATCGTCGAAACCGTCATTCTCCATGTCGTGGGAATTCCCCACGGTTCAGGAATATGGATGATGACGAACTTCTCCCTCCAACACTTGATCGAGTCAGGAACCTCGATCACTCCTCAGTTATTATGAGGGCAAAGATACCACCATTCATCCATCTTGTTCAACTGGGTGATCTTAAAGTGTCGCCTAAAAGTGATTAGACTCATTTGGCTCCAAGCCTATGACACTGTATGACAAATCCCATCACCTGCCTCCACGCGTTCGGCATAAGCTGCATCAGACTCAGCCAATACCAATTTAGGACCTCTCTGACAAAGGATTGAAGAGGTAGACGAAGCCTTGCATAGAAGACATCACATGGGAAGAAACAATACTCGTTGGACATCGCGTAGCCCAACCTAACTCTGGGTCCCGACAAGAGTAACACATACTCGGAAGGGATCCCAAGGCCACCCTAATCATGGCAAGCTCTTCCCTCGTGAGGATCGTGATGGCAAAGTCAGTCTCAGTGGTATGAACTGGGTTTAGCTTAGTATATTACATGTTGTTCTAAAGAAAATCCCGATGTACTTTGGGGTACTGCCTAATCAACTCACGAACTAAAAACAACAGTGTCTTAAGTGCACTATCCCAGTCTCTCACTGGCTCAATGACCGTCTCCAATATAGTGGAACGACCAACCGCGCCCTTCCCCTTCTCCTCTCTAGTAAAATGGCTAGATTATACATAATCGTATATCTCTAAACAGACTGCAATAGAAGAAGAGTCACTCGAAGAAATGTTGGATATAATTGATAACAACTGCAAATGAGTTACCTGACCAAGCTCACAAGAACTCCGAAGATACAACTGCCGCTAGAACTACTGTCAAAACCACCAGGCAAACTGCTAGCACTGCCCGGCGAACCACCACAAGAGATGGAGAGAGAAGCTCTCAAAAAATTTGTAAAGAGAGAAAGTGAAGAAGAAAATGAGAAAATGTGAGAAGGAGGGTAAGGTTAGGTCTTATTTATAGGCCCACCAAAGTCAAATTGCCATGTGGCAGCATCTGAGCCACCTACAAGATCCAATGGTCGAAGCACTCAACACCCAAAACAACTGGAACGCTCATCCAACAACGAAACACTCGATTGATAAAACAAGCGAACAACACAACTCTTGGTCAACGAAAGATTGGTTCAACGAAATAAACAATGGGATGCTTGATTGAAGAAAGAGTGATTCGATGAGATAGACCAAGAAACAAACACTTGGTGGGAGAAAACTCAAGAAATCTCCAAACCAAATCCGATGTTACCCGAGAAGATCACCAACTTGTTAAAATCGACGAAAACCTTAGGTCGGCTATAACCAAGGTGGAGTTCGACCCAAACCGGAATTCAACAAAGCTTTGAAGTTGCCAAAAAACCATAACTTGGCTAAGGCCCAAACCCAACAAAGCTTTGGAGTTGGAAAAAACTCGAACTCGACTAAAGTTTCTAACTTTGCCAAAACCCAACTCGACGATGTCCTAAATATGGCCAAACCCGAACATGAAGATGCTCCACAGTTGGCTAAACCCAACTCAACGAAGCTCAGTACTTGGCCAAAACATCAAACTCAACAAATAATCCAAAGTTGGCAAAACCCCAACTCGACGAGGGCTCTTGTTCGACAGGATGTTGGTCGATGGGAGATGGAAGGCTCACTTGACGGGGTATTGGTCGATGGGATGTTGGTCAGAAAAGTGGTAGATCGTCGAAGATTGGTCGACATAGCTCGTTGGTTGCCGAGACCCTAGGTCGACGAAGTAGTAGCTCAATAAAGGAATTTGGTCACCAAGACCCTTGGTCCACAAAGTCCCAGCTCGACAAAGGGCTTGGTCGACGGAGCTTGTTGGTCGCCAAGACCTTAGGTTTACGAAGTCACAACTCTACGGGGAAGTGGTTATAGTGATTGAAGGAAGTCGACGAAGAGAAAAGTGGAGGTCGACGAGATAGGTGGTCGGCAAAGAAAAACCTGTAACATAGGTCGATGAAGCTGTCATCCGACCTAAGGGGGTTTGCGGCACTTCCTCCCCCACCCGATCGCACCAAGATGAGCGCAACTGAGTTCAAGTGGAGTAGGTTGCCCCGAAATTCGCAATGAACACCCAAACCCGCTTAATTGTTCGCCCAAATCCGTCGGGCAACCAAGCGCTGCCTCCACGCGGTTGTCGACCGTCTGATCACCCAAATTTTTGAGCTCCATCTTGATCAGCACACAGGATCTTTCCACGTTGCCGCTTCACCACTGCTTTTCCCCTGCTCTGCTTCTCAGCCGTTTAGTTCCCTCATGTAGCACCCCAAATTTCCAATATGATATCTCAGAAATATGTGGCACAATTCTCAGCATCAACCTCAATAGTAAACATAGCCAAAACACAGATAATTTTTCAACTTTTATTATATTAACTCATTACAAAATACAGCGGAAAAACAAACACCTTGAATTACAATTATTTCTTTTACAACACATTCTTTTATAATTTACATAAGACACATTATCATTTTACCACATGCATCTGTTGGACCTAAACCAAGAGCATATACTTACGTTTCCCAAGTTCCATCACATCTCCATTAGTGCCTGTCCTTAAGTTGGTTATTATTAAAACACAAAAATCTCTTCTCCCTTGAGTTAGTGTATGCTGCCGGTCTTAATTCCACAAAACAACCCCAATGAACTCAACTGGTCAAAATCCACAAAATCTCATCTGCCGGTTCACATGACTCCCACTCCACTCTTAGAGATTCACAAAACGAATATCAACACTAGAACTTTCAATAAAACTCTTAATATCATCATTAAAACGTTTATATTAATAAAACTTCTTTAATCAATCAAAAATGCAAATTTATTTAATATACTCGTAAAATTTCAGAATTAAAATAAAATATTAAATCCATGAAATAACTGGGAATTATATTTTGAAATCACAGAATACCACAAAATATCAATTACTTCAAAGAAAACACATATATTTTGCTATATGAGGTTATAGAAATACAAGTTTGAACAAAATACAACCCTTTGTTAAATACTGTAATACGTTGCAAAACATCATTCAAAACAGTAGATTAATAATCCATAATCAAAGAAATAATCATTTAAAGAAACATCAGGAAATCCATCAGTCAGAACAATGACAGTCGACTGTCGCAAATGGTCGGTCGACTGTCCTGCAAAAATCCGAAAACTCAGGAAAACCCATCAGCAGTGATAGTGACAGTCGACTGTCAAGAATAACCAGTTGACTGTCCTGCAAAAATTTGAAAACTCAAGAAAACCCATCAGCAGTGACAATGTCAGTCGACTATTGAGCATGGTCAGTCGACTGTCCTGCGAAAATCCAAAATTCAAGAAAACTGACAGTCGACTTCAGTTCAAAGACAAAGCAGTCGACTGTTATTGCAAACAAAATCTGAAATTCAGTAACTGACCAGTCGACTGTCGACTTTACCTCGGTCGACTGTCAACTATAGCAAGTTGCAGTTTGAAAATCTGTGCATATTTTAAACTGATACGATGATAAAACTTTGTAAAATCAAAATTAAACTTCCTGAGATGATCAAATATAATTTGTATAGCATATAGAAGTTTATAAAACAAATCAAATCCATAAAAGAGCAAATTTCATCGAAATCTTCAAAATAGTGAATATAGATACATATATGTGTATATGTGTGTGTTTTGCATCAGTTAAAGCGTCAAGTCTCATCAATTAAAAGTAGTAAAGGTTTCAAGTCAACTCAGAATCAAAACAATTAAAATCCAATTAAAACTCTATAAAAAAATCAAGAAATCTTCAAAAATTGATCATATAAATTTGAATGTGTGTATGTGTGTACTTCTGCATATTTGTATCAGCGAAAGCATTAAGGAACTTATTGTGTGTGTGTGTGTGTATATATATATATATATATATATAGTATAAAGTTCAAAACCATCTCAGTACCCAAACCAACTCAAATCTAGTCGATATAATCAAAACATCAAAAACCCGAACTTTCGGTCTGTACAAAATCAGACCCGAAAAACTCAAAACCCCCCTTTTACTCAAAACTTTTTCATTCAATAACCCATCTTGCAACTTATTAAACTTATGCACAGACACTCACCATAGTTTACTCATGAATACATGCTATTACAATCAAGTTTACTTCATCAAACATCATAACAATACATGTATAAGCATATCATCACTAAAGAACTCAACTTTATTCCCCTTTATGCAATATCATCATACAACTCAATATATACATTCAAATCAATAATAATATGATTGAAAACATCCTACTCATGATTTCTATTAGGTTTTTTAACAATCTCAAGTCATCAAATTAGGGTTTTAATTATCGATAAGATAGTTTCATGGAAAAAATTCAATTTTTATTCATCCACTTATCAACAATTCATTATATCTTCATCCAATCCCTAATATGTTTTCTAATAGGCAAATCATCACATACAATATGCATAGAACAAAAGAAAACAAACACATGTCACTCACCTTATTGAAGAATCAACCGAAGAAAAATAAAGAGAATAAGAAATTCCTTCCTTTCGCAAAAAAACCAAGATCCTTGCTTTAAAACTTCAAGAAAATAATAATAAGAAATCCCTTTGTATTGTGCAGCAAAGAGACGGCTGCACCCCACCTTAAATAGGTCGGGATTCCAAGAAATTAGGGTTTTGAATAGATTTGTAAAATACATCTTTTAAATATATCTTTACATATATAGATCCTTATACTTGGAAATTAAATAAAACTAAATTAATTGAGATTTAAAAACAAGAATAATAACTCTATTATCAGCCGGCACTGTTTTGAAAATCCAGAAAAACGAAATTGTACTTTTGCCCCTTTAAGTGGCAATTTTGCAAAAAAAATATATCTTTATCAAAACTTGCAAAATAACCCAAATTTATTAAAAAAAATAAACTCTTTACCTCTGAGTTGACTAGGTATCATTGCAAGCCCAAAAATCCAAAAATCTGGAGTTTTCACTCCAAGTGGTAATTTTGCACAAAAGTCTCCTTTTTGTAATATTTGCAAATCGGTCAAATAATTATCAAAAAAATCCAGAAAATTCAAAAATAATATTTAATAATAAATAATGGGTTTTCCCAAAATAATTTTTTGACTTTGAACTTCCCAAGAAAACATTTGCACGTGTTTAGCACGTGTAAAAAGGTAAATTTCAGAAAAATATTTATTAAATCACAAAAAAACATTTTAATTCATTTATTAATCTTAAAAACATTATTTCAAAAATCTAGGGTATTACACCTCAGCGCGCAAGCTCCATCTTGATAAACGTATGAGATTGTGCCACATCACCCTGCTTCCTCCCGTGTGAGCCATCATCTGCCCGATCTTCCCAGTGGCGAGCCGTGAGCGATCAAAACCCCAGATGTAGCCATTTTGCTACCCCATCGCGGCTACTCCATCATGACCATTAAATCCACTCAGTGGGTGATATGGCTAAAAACGGGGATTAATCAGAACCGTCCAAATCGGGCACGAATCTTGGGACCTAGGGGTAAAACAGTAATTTCGCCTACAAGAGGGTCCAAAATGGGTATTGGATCTTCTCCCCAAGGACCCAATAACCCACGAATGGATCCACCAACAAGAGGGTGCGGGTTCCAACCCGCTGCGCACCCGATCCAACAAGATAGAATCAAGGTCCCTGATTAATCACGATCAACGGCCCTGATATACATCTATCTTTTCACTGGGATTTGGGGATTAAATTCCTAATCTGCTTACGGGGAATATACCTTATCAGATTACATTCCTAATCTGTTTACAAGGGGAATATTCCATATCAGATCACGGGGATTACATTCCCAATTTGTTCCCTGAGACGCCTATAAATACCCCCCTATCCATCTCCATTAAGAGGTAATCAATCTTTCACCAGTTTTTGCGCTCATTCATAGTCTTCCTAGATTACTGACTTGAGCGTCGGAGGGTGCGTCGCCGGGAACAACCCCGGTGTCTCGCACTTTTTGCAGGTGTACGGCGGGAGCGACGATCGAAGCCCCAAGGAACAGGTACACAGGTTTACTATTCAGTTTCCCTAAGAATCCACAAATTCATCTGTTTGCCCCCACACCAAATTTAGTGGTAACAGATTGGCGCCGTCTGTGGGAAACTAACGAATAGGAACCTCTCCTCTTCCCTGAAAACAGGTTTTCTCCAGCCATGCCACCTCGAAAAGTCAGGTCGAGGGGGTCCAACCGGGCACCTAACCCTGACCAGCAAGAAGTTCCCTACAATCCTGCTCAACAACAAGCGCAGCTTCCTCCTACGGCAGAAGACCCGCTCCAACAGAACCTTCCCTCTCCTGATCCAAAGGGTCCTAACCCTCAGAAACAACCCCTTCATCAAGAACAGGTCTCCATCTGCAACGCCTCCACTGACTCCATGGCCTCCCATCACCCCTGAGCCTCTGGTCGCCACAATACAGCCACTAACCGCCAGAAGGAGGATGATCTCCGCCGCCATCTGGAAGAAAAACGGGCCCGAGAGGGAGCCTCCCGCCAACACTATCCAGGCGAGCGGTCTCCTCGCCACCGGTATCACAGGTCGCCCATCCGCAGGGGGAGGAAGGAGTCCCCCGATCATTACCGAAGAAGGCACTCTCCCGCAGGTCGGCAACAGCCCAGGAACAATGAGGCACCAATCACCCGTGCCGAGTTCCAGCAGTTCCAAGCGACCGTCCTGCAGGCCCTCAACCTTCGTCAAAATCCTAATGGGCCGAAGGTGCCGTCCCCTCCTCCAGTCCGAAGCCCTCACCGACGGTCCCCGTCTCCTCATCCTGCTCCTAGCAACTCCCGGCGTACCCCATGTCCTCGCCGCTCCCGAAGTTACCATCGCCGCAGCCCTCGTTCCCCCTCATACGAAGACGAGTCTCGTGGCTCGGCAGATTACCGTCGGAGAGATGATACCATGAACCGCCGTCTTCATGAAGTAGAGAGACGCCTGGGTCAGATAAACCGAGAAGAAGAGCTCAGGGGGAGGACCCTACGTCCTAGCCGACCCCCTTTCTCCCGAACCATAGTGGATGCACCTGTCCCGTTCGGCTTCAAACCTCCTCAATTTGAGACTTACACCGGGGAAACCGATCCAGTTGATCACATTGAAAGTTTTAAGACCCTGATGCTCCTACATCAAGCTTTCGATGCCCTCCTCTGCAAAACCTTCCCCGCAACTCTCAAAGGACCGGCCCGAGAGTGGTATTCTCGTCTCGCCCCCTCCTCAATATTCTCTTTCGAACAGTTCGAAACCCTCTTCGTCACACATTTCGTAAGCAGCCGAAGGGCTGAGAAGACGAGCATCTCCCTATTGCACCTCCACCAGAAGAAGGGGAAAAAATTAAGAGACTACGTGAAGAGGTTCACGGCCGAAGCCAGGTCCATAGCATCCCTCGACCAGTCGGTCTCTACGGTAGCGTTTCAATCCAATGTCCTCAATTCCAACCTCCGCTCCTCCCTCGCCAAGAAACCACCACATGACTTTTCCGACCTTCTCCTTCGCACTGAAAAGTACATCCGGGCCGAAGAGGCCAAGCAACAACCCAACTGGGAGGGGTCTACCTCCGGGTCTAAGAGAAAAGGAGCAGAAGAAGAAGGAGCCAAGAAGCTCCAAAAGGATAATGCCGGCCAGCGCCGACCTCCCCCTAGATTTGAAAAGTTCACTCCCCTTACCACTAACATCTCCACCATCTTCATGGAAGTCGAAAAAGAAGGGGTCTTGCCTCCAGCTCCGAAGATGAACACCCCCGCCAAGAGAAGAGATAGAGAGAAATGGTACCGCTATCACCGGGACCATGGGCATGACACCAACGACTGCCGTGCTCTGAGGAACGAGATCGAAGCCCTTATCCAGAGGGGGTAACTAACGAAGTTTATAAGAAAGGACCGAGCCGAACTTCCTCCCCCGCCTCGGGGGGCTAACAAGCGTCCGGAACGAGAAGAGACTCCAGATTTTGAGGAAGAGCGAGTCCTCCACCTTATCCATGGGGGTCCAATGGGGGGCTCCTCGAACTCCTCTCGAAAAGCATTTATCAGGGAAGTCAACTCAGTCCGGACCACCCCTCCTCCCAAAGGCCTCGGAGTGCCAGTCACCTTCTCCGACGAAGATCTCGAGGGAGTTCGTATCCCACATCGTGATGCCCTCGTCATTAGCCTCCACATGGCGAATTTCAAAGTGGAGAGGATCTTAGTAGACAACGGCAGCTCCGTCAACATCCTCTTCCTCTCCGCTTTTAAAGGCCTAAAGCTCTCCAGAGACAGACTCAAGCCCGCCGGTTACACTCTCCATGGGTTCACGGGGGTTCCAGTAACTATTGAAGGGGTGATCACCCTCGATGTAACTTCCTGGCCAAACTCCTACCACTCGGACAGAGCCAATGGACTTCATGGTGGTGGATGTTCCCGCTGCCTACAACGTCATTTTGGGTCGGCCAGGCCTCGCAGCCCTGGAAGCTGTTCCCTCAGCATACCATCTGAAGATGAAGTTTCCCACCCGGTCCGGGGTCGGGGAAGTAAGGGGAAATCAGGAGCAGGCCCGGAAGTGCTACATGACCTCAACCCTTGGGCCCGTCCTCTCCTTAGAGACTCTGGAAATTCCTCAAGACACTGCAAGACCGACCTCCGAGCCGGTGGATGAACTGGAGGAGGTTCTCTTCTCTGAACAAGAGCCGACCCGTAAGTTCTTCGTAAGCAAGACCCTCCCGTCCGCCCTATACTCAGATATTGTGAAATGCATCCGAACCAATCAAGACCTCTTCGCATGGTCCGCAGCAGACATGCCCGGTATCTCTGAAGAACTCCTAGTCCACCGCCTGAGCGTTGATCCGGGGTCCAAACCGGTTCAGCAGAAGAGGCGCAAGTTCGCCCCCGAGCGTCAGCTCGCTATCAAAGAGGAGGTAGATAAGCTGTTGAAAGCCCGATTCATACAGGAGGTAAACTACCCTGAGTGGTTATCTAACGTAGTAATGGTGAAGAAGTCCAATGGGACGTGGAGAATTTGCATTGATTTCACCGACCTCAACAAGGCCTGCCCCAAAGATCCTTTCCCTCTACCGAGCATCGACACTCTGATTGACGCGACCTCGGGATATGAGCTCCTCAGCTTCATGGATGCCTTCTCAGGTTACAATCAGATAAGAATGTTCCCTCCAGACATCCCGAAGACGTCGTTTGTTACCGACCAGGGCCTTTATTGTTACAGGGTCATGCCGTTCGGTCTCAAGAACGCGGGTGCAACATACCAACGCCTCGTCAACAAGGTTTTCCAGGTCCAGATCGGCCGGAACATGGAAGTGTACGTCGATGATATGCTTGTAAAGAGCATCCGAGGTGTTGATCATGTGGCCGACCTTCAGGAGGCCTTTGATGTCCTAAGAAAGCACAATATGAGACTCAACCCGAACAAGTGTGCGTTCGGCGTCTCATCAGGAAAGTTCCTCGGCTTCATGGTTAGCCAACGAGGAATTGAAGCAAATCCGGAAAAGATCAAGGCCATATTAGACATGGCCCCTCCCAGAAATGTTAAAGAAATTCAGAGATTCACTGGTCACCTAGCTGCCATAGGGCGCTTTCTATCGAAGTCCGGGGAGAAGTGCCTCCCGTTCTTCAAAGCCCTCAGGGGGGCTAAAGGATTCGAGTGGGGGTAGCAGCAACAAGACTCCTTCGACCAGCTTAAAGCCTACCTCGTCAATCCACCTCTTCTCAGCAAACCGATACCTGGCGAACCACTCTACCTCTACTTGGCAGCTTCTGAACAGACGCTTAGTGCGGTCTTAGTCAGAGAAGAAGAGAGGGCTCAGAAGCCCATTTACTACGTCAGCAAGGTGCTTCGGGACGCCGAGCTCCGGTACCCGAAGATTGAGAAAATGGCCTATGCCCTGGTAATGGCCGCGAGAAAGCTTCGACCCTACTTTCAGTCCTATTCGGTGGTCGTCCTTACCGACCAGCCGCTGAAACAGGTCCTTCACAAGCCTGAGACTTCCGGTCGCCTCATGAAGTGGTCGATCGAGCTGAGCCAACATGATATAACTTATCAGCCTCGGACCGCAATCAAGGCTCAGGCGCTGGCCGAATTCATAGTTGAGAGTACAATCCTTGAGCCCTGCCAAATAGTAAAGGGGCCGCCGGTTTGGTCAATTTATGTTGACGGATCTTCTTGCAATGAGGGAAGCGGGACAGGAGTCATCCTGGCAGGCCCAGATGACTTCATCCTCCAATATTCCCTCCGTATAAATTTCAAAGCTTCGAACAACGAGGCCGAATACGAGGCGCTAATAGCCGGTCTAAGAATGGCCCAAAATGCAGGGGCACAGCGGCTACAGATCTTCAGCGACTCTCAGTTGGTTGTCAACCAGGTCCTCGGTGAGTATGAAGCCCGCGATAATAGAATGGTTAAATACTTGGCTAAAGTCAAGAGCCTCATGGCGCTGTTTGAAGAGGCCCTAATCCAAAGGATCCCCCGAGAAGAAAATGCTCAGGTCGACGTCCTATCCAAATTAGCCTCCTCTTCCCTTCAAGGTCTCGAGCAGACCGTACTGATAGAAGTCCTCTTGAAGCCAAGCATAGAGGACGAAACACCTGACTCCGCTGAAACATTGCCAGTCCTCCTCGAAGACAATTGGATGAAGCCCCTCGTCGAATTCTTAAAGGACGGACTCCTCCCTGAAGATCTGAGGGAAGCAAGAAGAATCAGGACCCGAGCCGAGCGCTTTACTTTAATCGAAGGCATCTTATATAAACGCTCCTTCACCCAGGTGGACGGTCGGCCTTACCTAAGGTGCCTTTCCCCCAGGCAAGCCGACTACGCCCTGCAAGAGCTCCACAAGGGCATCGGCGGAGCTCATTCTGGGTCCAGGGCTCTAGCGCGCAAAGTGTTGAACTACGGGTATTACTGGCCCACTCTCCTACGGGACGCCGAACGACACGTTCGGCAATGCAACTCCTGTCAAAAGTATGCAGACATCCGATGCCTTCCACAAGCACTGCTCACCTCCCTATCAAGTCCGATTCCCTTCGCTATGTGGGGGATGGATTTACTAGGACCGTTTCCACCAGCTCCCGGACAGCTAAAGTTCCTAGTCGTGGCAGTCGACTATTTCTCTAAATGGATAGAAGCCGAGCCCCTGGCTACAATCACCGAGCATAGAGTCGTTCAATTCTTCTGGAAAAATGTGATTTGCCGGTTCGGCGTTCCCCGAGTCATAGTCACGGATAATGGAACACAGTTCACTGGGGCCGCCTTCCGAGCCTTATGTGAGGACCTCTCCATACAACACCGATTCTCCTCCGTCTCCCATCTTCAGTCGAATGTCCAGGCCGAGAATGCCAACCGACAGATTCTCTCGGGCATCAAGAAGAGATTAGACAAGTGTTCCAAAGGACTGTGGGTCGATCAGCTGCCAAACGTGCTCTGGAATCACCGCACCACCAAGCGGACCCCAACAGGCGAGAGCCCGTTTAATCTCACCTATGGGTCTGAGGCCCTCATTCCCCTGGAAGTTGGGATACCCTCTCCTCGTTTGATGGGCTTTGAAGAAGAGCAGAATGCAAAAGAGCTCAGAGCCAGCTTAGATCTGATAGACGAAATCCGAGAGAGAGCGGCCATACGCCAACAAGCCTACCGAAGGAGGATCGAGCTAGCATACAACAAAAAGGTCCGCCCAACGGACCTCAAAGAAGGGGATTTAGTCCTCCGGAAATTGGCCATCTCGTTCCCCGGACAGAAAAGCAAGCTGGCCCCGAATTGGGAGGGACCGTACAAGATTTCGAAGGTGATCCGCCCCGGTGCGTACAAGCTAGAAGATCTCGAAGGCAGAGAAATTCCCAGGACTTGGAATGCCGACCATCTTTTGAAATACCAAGAGAAGGCAACTACGCCTCTCTAAGTAACTCGAGATGTCACACCATTCCCCTCCTTTTACTAGTTGTGATTTTTCCTCTTATTTTTTCATTGTAATAACGGCTAGCAACTTTAGAAGCAGCCGATCTTCAGATATTAATAAATAAAGTTTTTCATATTTTCACTGCTAGTACATCTCTCTGCTTTTAACTCCTTAAACTTACGATGGTTCCGGAGTCCAACACTTGGCTCGATTCTGCTTCGCAAGTTCGCTCCTAAGCGAGCTAGAAGTAGCTCGCCATTCGGAACTGCTCCCACAGCCGTTGAATGGTTCGGAGTCCAACACTTGGTTCGACTCTACTCCGCAAGTTCGCTCCTAAGCGAGCTAGGGGTAGTTCGCCATTTGGAATTGCTCCCACACCCTTAAATTTACAATGGTTCCGGAGTCCAACACTTGGCTCGATTCTACTTCGCAAGTTCGCTCTCAAGCGAGCTAGAAGTAGCTCGCCATTCGGAACTGCTCCCACAGCCGTTGAATGGTTCTCTCTACTCTGCAAGTTCGCTCCTAAGCGAGCTAGGGGTAGTTCGCCATTCAGAATTGCTTCCACACCCTTAAACTTACAATGGTTCCGGAGTCCAACACTTGGCTCGATTCTACTTCACAAGTTCGCTCCCAAGCGAGCTAGAAGTAGCTCGCCATTCGGAACTGCTCCCACAGCCGTTGAATGGTTCGGAGTCCAACACTTGGGTCGACTCTACTCCGCAAGATCGCTCCTAAGCGAACTAGGGGTAGTTCGCCATTCTAAAACGCTCCAACAACCCTAACCTAATCAAACAAGGGCGCCGAAGTCCGACACTTGGCTCGATACTACTTCGCGAGTTCGCTCCTAAACGAACTGGAAGATGCTCGCCATTCGGAGTCCAATACTTTGGAAGCTTCGGCACAAGCAGACAGCCGTCACAACAGTAAAACACACGAGTTCGGCAACAACACTTTTATTGATGAAACAAATGCGATACAAAGACAAACACAACAGGATTACAACTCGCCAAAGAAAAGTTACAATGCCGACTTATTACACTTAGCAAAAACAAAAAATACTCAACAACTAGCGGAGTCGACCACTTTAGCGCTTTCTTGGAGCCGGGGCGTTCCACTTCAAAGACACCCGAGGGTGGCGACGCTTCTCTCCGGAGCGCGACCCCAAGCCTGCGAACTGAGACGTATCCTCGGCACCACTTCTAGTGGCCACTCCGACGGACGCTCCGCTCGACGAAATTGCCACCGAGCTCTGCACGTCCCCCGGACTAGGTTGGCCGATCCGCTGACGGGTCGCCATCTCATAAAAGGTAATGCCCCGCTCGCTCTCAGCGCGAGTGCATGACGTGCTTCGAACATTGATCGGCCCTGAATGCGGCTTAAGACGGGCCACTTCTGCCTCCAACTCTGAGATCCGATCCCGCAGCGAGTCGTCCTTGACGTCGACTTTGAAACGTGGGGGTATCGCGGAGTTCGGGACTCCAGATCGGCTGGCGATGAGGCGCCGAAGGTGGGTGACCTCGATGCTTTTGTCCACCGTCGCCCTCTTGAGCGCTTCAACTTCGGCAGACAACTGAACCTGTTCGGTCGTCAATTTGGCCACTTCGGCCGTCAGCCCCTCGCCCTCACTCCGAAGCTTCGCCTCTACGGACTGAAGATGTTGTATTTCGGAAAGCAAATCGTCTCTCTCCGCTGTTATTTTGGACAAGTTATGACGGATGCACTGAACCCGAATCTCATTACTGAAATCAGTTGGCGAATGTTCACCTTTGGGGATAAGCTCGGCGATCCTGCTTTCCAAATGGCGAATCTCGATATATCGCCGGCCGAGGATGAGCTGGAGATGGGTCCTCTCGCTTTCAGCTCGGCGCAGTCCGAGCTCGACCTCGTAGAGTCTTTCTCGGCACCTCGCCAGACACAGCCTCGTCGCCCCCAGGCCGACCTCGGCTCGAGCTTCCTCATCCGAGCGCGAAAGCTCGACGTCTTGGGCGATCACCATAAGCTGCAAAGAGATCGGAGTAATCAGCAAATACGTCGAACACTGCCGAAGCACTACACTTGGAAAAATTTTCTCTTCTAAAAACAAGAAGGGATTGTTCGGCAAAAGAGGGGGCAAAGGACAAAAACTTCCGAACATCAACACTTGCAAAAATTTTCTTTTCATTAATGTCAAAAGTAGCGGTGGCCAGTCCGCTATTAGGCATTACAGAGTTCGAAAAGAAAAACAAAAAACAAAAACAGAAAAGAAACAAAAGGCAGAGTCAAGGCCCGACCTCTTTCCCCAGGCGACGAGGTGGAGTAGGGGTTGACTTTGCCGAAGGAGACGCCGCCGCCAGCGGAGTAATCGCGGTGCTGGGGACCTCGGCAGTAACCCCGGCGTCGGCATCGGCATCACCCTCCTCCTCTTCTTCCCCTTCGACTCGGGGTCGAAGCCCTCGACGTGTCCGGGGAAGAGCCGCCATCCCGAGACATCCACCGAGGGGTATGCCTCCGACACCCGCGTAAGAGCGGCAGCGAAGGCCTTCGCCATGTTCTGCGCGAGGAACCCCTGGGCCTTCTCCATGGTCGCGTCCTCCGCCGCCTTCACGGCTGCCGCCTGCTTCGCCTCGGCCTCGACCAATCGGTTGGCCGACCCCTCCTTCTCCCGAAGGAGCTCGCCCTCCAGCCTCTTCACCTCGGCCTCGAGATGCTTGATCCTCGCCGACCGACCCTCATGCTCGACTCGGAGCTTGTCGAGCTCGCTCGATATCCGAGCCTTCTCGTTCCGAGCCTGGTCGGACTCCTGCTTCAGCTCTTTTTCCAGAGCTGTCAGTCTCTCGGTGAGATGGCCGAAGTGGACGATGATCTGCAGCAAAGAAGAGCTAAAAGAGTTAGAAAATTTTTTTTGATTCAAGAAATACAACAGACGAGGAGAGGCTTACCGATACCGCCGAACGAGCGATCTCGATCACGTCGTCGCCTTGTCTCCCTGCCTCCATGGAGGCTCGGTCCTTCGGGGTGGCGAGATGCTTGACAGCCTGCATGCTCGCCAACGAGTTCCCGAGGAACCCATCGTGCCTCCGGACTTACCAGTCCGGAATATGGATCCGCTTGTGCTCCTCTGTCAGGAGCTCCTCGCCTGCCACGGTCAGCGGCGGTGTCGGCATGGCGAGGGCGGCGGCAATGGGGAACTAACCCACAGGTGCGGGAGCCGAAGTCCCTGCCACGGTGACGACCGGGTCGTCGAGGATCTCCACTCCCTCGTCAGGGGCCGCAATCCTCGGCGTCTTCGAGGTCGAGGGCAGCTTCGACGCGACCCTCTTGCGCTTCTTCGGCGCCTTACTCGCAAGCCCTGCCCTGAGCGCCAAGACCGCGTCGTAGTCCATGGATTCTGCATCAAAAGTAAAAAAGTGATTAGCATACAAAAAACAACAAGGCAAAGGGTACGGATAAAAGAACTTGACGAAAGCTGCGTACTGGGATCTACGCGGCAGAGCCCTCCCTTGTAGAGGACGTCCTTCGTCAGCTCCTTCCAGTCGTACTTCGGCCGGTCAAGGAGGATCCGGACCGCCTCTTCTTCTTCCACTGAGAGCTTCGGCACCGCCTTCGCCCTCTTCGGCACCCCTTCTACCCAGTCAGAGGGGATCGGCCATTCCTATCGACTCCGCACGACGAACAACTTCTCTCGCCAGTGCTTAATGGAGTCAGGGCAAACGACGAGTCTGCCGCCGTGCCTCGGAGTCAAGTAATACCGGTACTTCGACCTATTTTCTTGGTGGAGCCGGTATAACGCCCGAAGCACGTTCAGCTGCGGCTCGATCCCTGCGGCATGGCAGTGGAGAACGAAACCATTAATCACTCGCCACGCGTTCGACATCAGTTGGATGGGGCTGACCCCGAACCAACTCACCACGGTAATAGCGAACGCGTGGAGAGGTAGCTGAGCACCGACGATAAAGGCATCGACCGGCTAGCAACACATGGTCACTGGCAGCGGCGAATTGGCCCTAACTCCGGGGCCCGGCAGCATGATTTCGTACTCCTCCGGGATGAAAAAAGAATCCCGGATCACGGCCAGCTCCTCCTCGCGCAGGATCGACGCCGCATCGTCCGCCTCCGTCGTCTCCCTCGCTTCATTCTCCTCGAAGGACCTCTCCCTCCCATGGACAATTCGCTCGGCCTGATCCTCCGGGAGCTGCCTGACTCTGTGAAGCCCCGTCAACGGACCTGGCAACTGTCCGAACTCCCCCATCCTCTTCGGATCCACTACGATCGAATACTTGCTGAACACTTTGCCTTTGGCCGGAGTCGGGGTCGAGTCCTCGACGTCTTCAAGGGAGGGCTCGGACCAGGAGACTTCATCAGAGACAGAAGCTAGAGACATAATTGATGATAAATTACCTTAAAAAGCTTTAGTCGCCTGAAAACTTCGCCTGAGTCAAGCGCCGACCATCGGAAAAACTCGCGTGAAGCACAAGAAATCGTCTGAGCAAATGAGAGGAGAAATGAGAAATGAGAGAGGGGGGTGAGGATTTATAGAGGGGGGCACGCCAAATGAGGATAATGGGCTCGTACGACCGGCCCATCTAAACCAGACGGCGGAGCGATCCCAATCGTCACCTCGCTAACCGCAACGAATCATGAGTTGAATTTAATGCGCATCCCGTCTGATGGAAGCCCAGAGGTCACTGCAATTAATGAACGTCCCATCTGTCAGGGTTGTCAGAATTGTCAGAGCTGTCAGAGCTGTCAGAGCCACCAGAGGTTCAAATGGCGCACAGAAAAAACAAACCCCCAAAGACAACAAGTCTGGAAGCTCGACACTCACTGTCGAGCGTTCGTGACACCGACCTTGTTACGGGGCAAAAATCAAGTTCGGCACTCACTGCCGAGCGTTCGTGACACCGACCTTGTTACGGGGCAAAAATCAAGTTCGGCACTCACTGCCGAGCGTTCGTGACACCGACCTTGTTACGGGGCAAAAATCAAGTTCGGCACTCACTGCCGAGCGTTCGTGACACCGACCTTGTTACGGGGCAAAAATCAAGTTCGGCACTCACTGCCGAGCGTTCGTGACACCGACCTTGTTACGGGGCAAAAATCAAGTTCGGCACTCACTGCCGAGCGTTCGTGACACCGACCTTGTTACGGGATAAAAAACAACAAGTCTGGAAGCTCGGCACTCACTGCCGAGCGTTCGTGACACCGACCTTGTTACGGGGCAAAAATCAATTTCGGCACTCACTGCCGAGCGTTCGTGACACCGACCTTGTTACGGGGCAAAAATCAAGTTCGGCACTCACTGCCGAGCGTTCGTGACACCGACCTTGTTACGGGGCAAAAATCAAGTTCGGCACTCACTGCCGAGCGTTCGTGACACCGACCTTGTTACGGGGCAAAAATCAAGTTCGGCACTCACTGCCGAGCGTTCGTGACACCGACCTTGTTACGGGGCAAAAATCAAGTTCGGCACTCACTGCCGAGCGTTCGTGACACCGACCTTGTTACGGGGTAAAAAACAAGTTCGGCACTCACTGCCGAGCGTTCGTGACACCGACCTTGTTACGGGGTAAAAAACAACAAGTCGGGAAGCTCGGCACTCACTGCCGAGTGTTCGTGACACCGACCTTGTTACGGGGCAAAAATCAAGTTCGGCACTCACTGCCGAGCGTACGTTACACCGACCTTGTTATAAGGTAAAAATCAAGTTCGGCAGATCGCCAGACTCACTCCCAGCGCTCGCAGCTATGCCGAACTCGCTTTCCCCTCCGGAAAAGCCTGCTGAACTGCAGGTGGACCTATGTCTAGAAGAACCAGGAAAAATTTTGATTCAAAGTTTTAAGACACCGCCCTCGGCGAGCACCCCCAGGTCCCGGGTCTCGGTCGGTATTCCGCCGACCCACGGGCCCCGGTCGAAAGCAGATCAACACTCAGAGATCGGGAGAAGAAAACCATTCCGAGCCAGTTATTAGCAACTGCAAAGGTTCGGCCTGCTCTGGCAACAGAACCTTCACAGTTGCTAACAACTTGCCCGGAACGCCCTTCATTTCTTCCGGAAGAACGACCGCTCGTCCTTCCGACAAACTCACCCCTCAGATTCGGACATTGATGACCACCTCTCCCACCATGATCTCTGCCGACCCTGACACCCGCTGCGGAGCAAACAGAGTAGGCAGAAGATCTTGGTGGGAGAACGGCCACCCGTCCTTCCGAAGTAGCTCACCCCTCGGGTCCGGACTATGCTCGTCACCACTACTGCCTCGTTCCCCCCCGCTCCTGACATCCACTTTGGGGCTGTCAGGAACGAGAGAAGAAGAAGACAGTAGAGTGACCACCCCTCCGAACCTATCGAGGTCAAGACCCCACAAGTCTGGCGTCCGCCAGAGGCAGACACCACCGAGATCTAAAACTCAACATTACTGCGACTGAAAATGACAAGGGGAATGGAGTACTTATAGTTCTCCTCCAAGATCCAGCCATTATGACCCTCGGAAGTTGAAACGCCACGCATTAATTGAAGGAACCATACTTAATGGCCTAGGGAAGGCGGAACGCCGCACAAACCACAAGGCACCATTAATGCCCTCGGAAACCGGATCGCCTCGGAACAGATTGTGCCACGTCGCTCGACCCGCAGAGACCCCATGCCTTCGATCGGCGACTGCGCAAGTGCCTCACTGCCGAGCGTTCGTGACACCGACCTTGTTACGGGGCAAAAATCAAGTTCGGCACTCACTGCCGAGCATTCGTGACACCGACCTTGTTACGGGGTAAAAAACAAGTTCGGCACTCACTGCCGAGCGTTCGTGACACCGACCTTGTTACGGGGTAAAAATCAAGTTCGGCACCCACTGCCGAGCGTTCGTGACACCGACCTTGTTACGGGGTAAAAATCAAGTTCGGCACTCACTGCCGAGCGTTCGTGACACCGACCTTGTTACGGGGTAAAAAACAAGTTCGGCACTCACTGCCGAGCGTTCGTGACACCGACCTTGTTACGGGGTAAAAATCAAGTTCGGCACTCACTGCCGAGCGTTCGTGACACCGACCTTGTTACGGGGTAAAAAACAAGTTCGGCACTCACTGCCGAGCGTTCGTGACACCGACCTTGTTACGGGGTAAAAATCAGGTTCGGCACTCACTGCCGAGCGTTCGTGACACCGACCTTGTTATAAGGTAAAAATCAAGTCCGGCAGATCGCCAGACTCACTCCCAGCGCTCGCAGCTATGCCGAACTCACTTTCCTCTCCGGAAAAGCTTGCCGAACTGCATATGGACCTCGGCCTCCTAGCCAGCGAGCCCCAGGGGGAGCCTAAGGCGTGATACAAATGTATGAGACCCCCGAACGACGAGTTGGCGCTTCGCAGAGGACAAGAGGATATCCCTGCAAGAATACCACATGACCATCAGAGCTCATGAGCAACTCGGAGCTCGATCCACTTGGAAAATCACCTAACTACCCCTTCAAGATTCAAAACCCACCGTTTGAACTCCGATACAACTCCGCTAGCCATTAAAACAGTTAAACTACTCCTCAAAGGCCGATCAAACTCAGCCTTTAGGAGTGGGGGGCTCGTGATATGGCTAAAAACGGGGATTAATCGGAACCGTCCAAATCGGGCACGAATCTTGGGACCTAGGGGTAAAACGGTAATTTCGCCTACAAGAGGATCCAAAATGGGTATTGGATCTTCTCCCCAAGGACCCAATAACCCACGAATGGATCCACCAACAAGAGGGTGCGGGTTCCAACCCGCTGCGCACCTGATCCAATAAGATAGAATCAAGGTCCCTGATTAATCACGATCAACGGCCCTGATATACATCTATCTTTTCACTGGGATTTGGAGATTAAATTCCTAATCTGCTTACGGGGAATATACCTTATCAGATTACATTCCTAATCTGTTTACAAGGGGAATATTCTATATCAGATCACGGGGATTACATTCCCAATCTGTTCCCTGAGACGCCTATAAATACCCCCCATCCATCTCCATTAAGAGGTAATCAATCTTTCACCAGTTTTTGTGCTCATTCATAGTCTTCCTAGATTACTGACTTGAGCGTCGGAGGGTGCGTCGCCGGGAACAACCCCGGTGTCTCGCACTTTTTGCAGGTGTACGGCGGGAGCGACGATCGAAGCCCCAAGGAACAGGTACACAGGTTTACTATTCAGTTTCCCTAAGAATCCACAAATTCATCTGTTTGCCCCCACACCAAATTTAGCGGCAACAGTGGGCGAGCCCCCACTTGATCTCCCATCAGATTGTTCCGAAAGGCGCGCTAGGTCTGATAATTGGTTAAAATTCCAAAAAGTTATTTAAAATTTTAAATTTCAATTAAAAACTCAAATAAGTAATATTAAATTCAGAAAATTAATCAATAATTACAAAAAATAAATAAAAATTGGAATAATTAATTGAAAATTCGAAAAAGCAATTATTAATTGGGAAGAAAATCGTTAAACTCCGAAAATATTACGGGAAAATCCAGAAAAATTTGAAAAAGTTTTTGAAATTATCCACTGCCTTCAGAAGCTAAGAACAAGTTGAGGTATTTTCAATTGTCCTAGAAAGTCGAGATAGTTCCCCTAATACTCTGAAATAAGGCAAACTACTTCTCGAAAGCCAAGAGAATCGTCCTCCGGGAGTGGGTGGCTTACGATAATGGTAAAAGTCACAGCAAATTAGGGCCGTATGATTCCGACACAGATCTTAAAGCTTCTACAGGTAGATTAACAGTAATGGACCTCCCTAACAGGTCCAAGCCTGCTTTAGGCTCACTAACAAGACATGGGGCGAATTCATGTTCATTAAAGGTGACTAGGCCCATTAGGAGAGGCATCTGGCCCATTAGGACTGGGAGTCAAATCTCTTATCCTCGACAAGAGCGTAACCAATTCTGTCTCTTATTGGGGGGAATGTATAGAAGATAACTGAATTATATCAATATTTTAACTAATTCCCAGACCTACAACTACCATCCTCTACCTTAGTCAGAAGGTAATCAATCTTTTCTACTCTCAAACTCTTTTCTTCTCGCTACATCTGACTTGAGCGTCAGAGGGTTTGCCGCCGGGGCCAACCCCGGTGTTTCAAGCTGTTTGGCAGGTCCATCCGCCGCATCATACTGTCAGATCCTGATCAAGGTGCTTTTTCAAAAATTCGGATTCAATCTCAGTAGCTCCAACAACTTTTCACGGCGATGATCAATTGTCAGATCTTAAGTAGTTTCCTTCAAAATATAAACTCACTATATTTTTGATCCTACACCTGATATGGTTAGAAATAGAACCAAATCGGGACTGTTCAAATCAGGCATGAATCTCAAAGCTCTTATGGAAAAAACGGTAATTTTCCTTACAAACGGGTCCAAAAATGGGAACTGAGTTTTTTTTCCAAGGCCCAATAACCCAAAACAGATCTGCATTACTGGGTTATGATGGCATCCCAATTAATAAACCCAGATTATTCAAAGAGTTAATTAAATTCATGGTTATCCTTAAGAGACGGTTTAAACCAAATATTTTATAATGAAGGAATTTAAACTCTATTTTCTATCCAAAAATATCGGGAAGTAGAGATAAATGATTATCTCAAAACTGGTTCTAAAGGCGACTATAAACACCCCTCTACCCCCACCGTAAAAAGGTAATCAATATTTTTCTCCAAAAAAACTATTTCATAATTCTTTAGATTACTGACTTGAGCATCAGAGGGTTCGTCGTCGAGATAAATTCCGGTGTTTCAAACTTTTATACAGGTCAGCAGCAGCGTTGGGAATGGTCAACATCGGCAAATAGTAAAAGTATTAGCTTTTATTGGTTCCAAAAGAATTCACAGATCATCTGTTTGCTCCTACACCAAAATTAGCAGCAACAGATTGGTACCGTCTGTGGGAATAAGAAAAAGCAATCCGACCATACTCACCGGTAAAAGCAGTTTTTAGCCATGCCTCCAAAGGGAAAAAGGAAGGCGGCGATGTCAAGCCGAAGAGCCACCCCTCTTCCTCCACCTCCTCCACTTCAGGATGTTCCCCCTCAACAAGATCAACAAGTTTAGCAACCTCAACCTGAACAGCTGCCTCTTTAAGAGGCTCGCCCAACGTCTAGAGGGGCTGAGTCGAGGGGCTCCCGTCGAAGTCGTTAAGAACAACATCCTCTCCATGACCATGTCTCGGTCTATAATAGTTCCACCGAATCGATGGCCTCGCATGTCCCTCAGGGGTCAAGAGACCTCCGTCAAATCATCGTCAACCACCAATAAGGGATCGACTTAGAAACCCGTCTGAATGAGAGACGAGCCCGTGACGAGGTCCGTCATCCAAAACACTAAAGAATTCAGAGGAGTCGTTCTCCCCGAGGCCGAGATCCGGAAGGCCAGCTTCCCCAAGGGGGCAAAGGGGGTCTCCTCCTCGTTGATAGTGAAGAAGCCACACCACTACAAGCCGATCAACGCTAAGGGTTCACCAGGATGGAGGGGCATCGGTCACCCAGGCAGAATTCTAAAATTTCAAAGATGACATCCTGCGAGTCCTTAACATCGCTCTAAATCACGTCCGACAAGCACACAGCCCTCGTCATACCCCCACTCATGAAGGAGAGTCCTGAGGGTCAGTTAGATCTGACCAGAGGGACGACTCAGTTCATCACCGCGAGAGATATACAGGCACCTAAGCAAGATCAACATCGAAGAACGTCAACAGACCAAGAACTTTCGCCGGAGCAGACCCCCATCTCTTGGATCATCATGGAAGCCCCTGTCCCCGATACCTTCAAGCCGCCTCATTTTGAATCCTACAACGGGGTGTCTGATGCGACTGATCATATTGAGAATTTTAAAATTCTCATGGTGATCCATTAAGCCTCGGACGTGCTCCTCAACAAGACCTTCCCATCAGCGTTAAAGGGAAGGCTTACGGTGGATACTTATGCACCCAGAGACAAGAAAGTGCGTAGCAAGCAACGAAATGCTTCGGGGAGTTGAAAATAATCATAGATCTGGAGATTCCTGAATAGGCCAACCGTTCAAACTGCTGCTGAATCCATGGACAAGCAAGAGACAACCTGGCAAACTGAAACAGCGAGAGAATGGTACTCCTATTTATGCCTAACCTCCATCTTCTCATTTGACCAGTTTGAGGAGCTCTTCCTCACCCACTTCATTACCAGCTGCCGAGATGAGAAAACGAGTGCATCCTTGCTAGCCCTCAGTCAAAGAAAAGGTGAACGCCTAAGAGATTATTTTCGGTGCTTTACCACCGAAGCTCGGTCTATTGCCTCTCTCGACCAATCTACTAGCCTATGTAGCATTCAGAAAAAAACATCAACAATGCCAATCTAAAGGCATCTCTTGCTAAGAAGCATCATGGGGACTTCTCAAAAATCTTGCTGAGAAGTGAGAAGTACATCCGGGTCGAAGAGGCTCTACAATCCCCAGATTAGAAGGCATCCCTATCGGGGAACAAACGGAAGGGTGCGGATGAAGAAGGCTCCAAGAAGATCTAGAAAGACAATAACAACCAGCAGCCGCCCTTCTCCTCCTTTTGAAAAAATCACCCCCCTCAATGACAGCATCTCGGTTGTCATCATGGAAGTAGATAAGGAAGGATAGCTCCATCCACCCCCGAAGATAAATACCCCTAGAAAGAGAAGGAATAGAGACAAGTAGTGCCGCTTTCACAGGGACCAAGACCACAACATAGATGATTGTTGGGCCCTTAAGAAGGATATCGAAGCTCTCATTCAGCGAGGACAATTAGCCAAGTTCGTTCGGAAGGACAGGGTCGATCATCCTCCACCCCGGGGAGCTAACAAGAGAACCGAAAGGCCTGCCGAGTCCCAAGACTCCGAACTAGGGCCGTACTCTACCATATCCATGGAGGTCTAATGGGGTGAGAGTTGAACTCCTCCCGAAAGGCCTTCATCCTAGAAGTTAATTCGGTACAAAACTTTTCACCACCCAAAAGCCCCAGAATTTCGGTGATGTTCTCAGATAGGGATCTAGAAGGCGTTCGAATGGCCCATCGTGATGCCCTCGTCATCAGTCTCAGCATGGTCAACCATGAAGTGCATCGGATCCTGGTCGACAATGGTAGTTCTGTTAACATCCTCTTTCTAGAAGCCTTCAAAAGCCTCAAGCTCTCCCGAGATTGCATAACACCTACTGGTTACACTCTCCACGGATTCTCAAGGGTACTTGTAATAATCGAAGGAGTAGTCACTTTTGACGTGACCACTGGAAAAGCTCCGATAACTTGAACAGAGCCGATGGATTTCATGGTCAGCAATGTGAAAGCCGCTTACAATGCCATCCTTGGCCGACCCGGCCTAGCCGCACTTAATGCCATACCCTCAGCCTTTCACATGAAGATGTAATTCCCAATCTCGACAGGAGTGGGAGAAGTCAGGAGAATACAAGAGACTGCTCAGAAATGTTGTATGTCTTCAATGGAAGGTCCGGTCCTTTCACTCAAAGCACTAGAACTCCCTAAAGGGAGCGGCCAAGCTGTAATATCCCTGTCGGATATTATATTTGTATTATTATTATTTTTTAAAATTAAAATATTTCTTATCGAAATTACTTTGTTTGAACTAATAAAAGTTATCTATATATATACTAGTATGTATATATATGTATTGTATTGATTTTGGGCACTTGTAATATGCGTTTTGAAAAAATATCTGTAATATTCCGGGCTGATATTAAAAATTATTATTTTTATTATTATTTCAGAATTAAATTATTTTGGTAAAGATTTTTTAGTTTAACTAATAAAAATTATCCGTATATATATTAGTATGTACGTATATGTATTGTATCGATTTCGTACGTTTTTACAAAATCAAGTAGTATGTGATTTTGGGAAATAATTATTATTCTTGATCAATCATGATCAAATGGAGGTTAGGATTGGATTAGGGTGTTGATTGCAATATATATTTGCAAATAAAATATTTATTCGTTGATCTACAAAGAGAGAGACACTTGACTCTCTCTCTCTCCCTCTCCTATAACTTGGTCGGCCATTTCTATGGAAAAAACCCTCTTTCACTTTCCCTCATCTCATTCTCTCATCTCACTCTCTTTTATTCATATGTTTATTCCTCTTCTTTAACTTGTTTTGCTTTAAATTGAGAAGAAAAGAAAAGAAAAAGAGAAAAAAAGATCAAATCAAAGAAAAAAGAATGGGTTAAGTATTCATTGAGTGTTCTTGAAAAGGAGAAGAACAAGGGAGGAGAAGGAAGCAAGCTAGTTCTTCCTACAAATTTTGGGTGGCGGATTCTCAACTCTCGTTATTTTTGTTATTATTGTTGTTGTTCTTATGTTAATAATATTAAGACTTGGACAAATTTCATGTGCATATAGATGATTGTGGACAAGAATAATTTGCATATAAATTGAAGAGAAAGAACTTAACAAAAATAATAAAAATCCAATTTTTTAAGTTGAATGTTGATAGATTGAAGGTTAGAAATGCATAACTTGAGTTCTATAAGAAATTTGAGAAAGTTATCAACTAGAGAATCATAGTAGACGGTTATAGATTTCTAAAAAATCTTATTTTGTTGGATTTTGATAAGCATAGCATCGGATATGAATTTTACAAGTTCAGGACAGTAGCCTTTCTTTTTTGCTGAACTTACTATTTAAGAGTTAGGGATTTTTCTGACCTCTTATTGACTGAATTTGAAAAAGTTATCAGCTAGAGAATTGTAGGAAATGTCTCACCTTTCTAAAAAGTCTAATTTGTTTAGATTCCAATAAGTGTAGCATCGGTTATGAATTTTACAAGTTCAAGTCAGTAGCTTCTTTAAAGGCGGCTCTGTTTTGAGTAAAAGGTTGAACTTTAAATTAGTATAACTTCTTGTACACTTAGAACTCGGTGAAGTTATAAACTAGAGAAATGTAGTAAAGGTTCTCCAATTTCTAAAAAGTCTATTTTTGTTAGATTCTGATAAGCGTAGCATCAGTTATGAATTTTACAAGTTTCCAGCATATAGTTTTCTTTGCCGAGTTCTATTTAGAATGTTAGGGGATTTTTCTACCTCTTGTTGACTGAATTTGAGAAAGTTGTCAACTAGAGAATTGTATTAGAAGTTTCTATCCGTCTAAAAGTCTAATTTTGTTAGATTTCGATAAATGTAGCATCTGTTATAAATGTTTTAGTTCAACAGCAGCCTACTTTTCTGGCTGAGTTCACTGGACATGTTAGAGGCTTTTTCTACCTCCTGTTGACTGAACCAGAGAAGGTAGTCAACTAGAGAATTATAGTAGAAGTTCTTAACTTTCTAAAAAGTCTATTTTTTTTTGGATTTCGATAAGTGTAGCGTCTGTTATGAATTTTTTAGTTCAACAGTAGCCTACTTTTTTGGCTGAGTTCACTGTTGATATGTTATCGGCTTTTTCTTCCTCTTGTTGACTGAACTCGAGAAGGTTGTCAACCAGAGAGTTGCAGTAGAAGTTCTTATCTTTATAAAAAGTCTAAACTTGTTAGATTCCAATAAGTGTAGGATATGTTATGAATTTATTAGTTCAACAGCAGCCTACTTTTCTGGCTGAGTTCATTGTTGATTTGTTAGGGGCTTTTTCTACCTCTTGTTGACAGAACTCAAGAAAGTTATCAACTAGAGAGTTTTAGTAGAAGTTCTTATCTTTCTAAAGAGTCTAAATTTGTTAGATTCTGATAAGCATAACATGTGTTATGAAATTGTTAGTTCGACAGCAGCCTACTTTTCTGGCTGAGTTCACTATTGATATGTTAGGGGCTTTTTCTACCTCTTGTTGACTGAATTTAAGAAAATTTTCAATTAGAAAACTATAGTAGAGGTTTCTACCTTTTCATAGAGTCTAATTTTGTTAGATTCCGATAAGTGTAGCATCAGTTATGAATTTTTCTAGATTCAGCAGTAGCTTGCCTTTTGGCTGAGCTCACTGTTGAGATGTTAATAGATTTTCCAACCATTTGTTGACTGAATTTGAGAATGTTGTCAACTAGAGAATTATAGTAGAGGTTCCTACCTTTCTAAAAAGTCTAATTTTGTTAGATTATGATAAGTGTAGCAAGTGTTATGAATTTTACAAGATTTTAGCAGCTGCTCGACTCATCGGGCTGATTTGTTGTTTGATTGTTTTGGTTGTTTTTCCCTTATTCGAGCACTCGTTTAGGATCTAGACGTACCCCCATGTTCTCATGATTCATGTTTTATATTGGGTAATAGTTCGTGCTAATTATTAGCAGTATGTTGTCTCATACGTAGCTAGTTGGCTTGTATGTAATTCGTTGACTCATAGGTAGCTAGTTAGCTCCTATGTAAGTTGTTTTGCTCATATGTAGCTTGTCGGGCTCGTATGTAGTTGTTGGTTCATACGTGGCTCATTTTGCTCGTCTGTGATTGTTGGCTCGTATGTAGTTTATTAGCTCGTAAATAGGTTGTTGTGCTCGTCTATGGTGATATTATTACCCTAGGGGCCATCGACCATCAAGATGTGTATTTATTTTACTCCTCGAGGACTGTGGATAAGTCATTCCTCACGCGCCGTCAGATCTTAATCGGTGTAGGTTAATCGTGGGCAGGGAGTATAGACGAAATTCAAGTTCAGGGTAGTAGCAAGTGAGTAAGTTTGCATTGTCGGGGTCTTGGATCGATAGGCTGTGAGCAGGATCTATGGTGATCTTGGGAAGTCTAGGTTGAACACCTAGCAAAGTTATCTTGCGAAGTATAGATTGAGACCTAGCATGTTGTGTTAACATTGTTGTCATCCCTCAGATTGTTTAGGGTTAGTGACATCGTTAGGGTAGTAACTTGTAACTATTGTTACTTAACCATTTTATCTACATCTTGTCGAAACGGAAGAGTTGGTATTAAGGGTGATACGTTATGATCCAACTCGTCCTATAGGCCGAAACTAGGTGGTGTTATTGGGTTGTACCTTTCCATCAAAGGGATACGTGCGGTGCCTTCTCACGATTTGGGAGCACAGGTTACGTATCTCGCTCGGTTAATTCCTGAAGTGTCATGATAAGAACGGGATAAGTTCTCGAGTCGGAACTAGGGGATGGACCCCGGAATTTCATCATGTTCTACATCAGGGAGAAACGAACCGGCCATAGACTACTGTTCTATGAGTCAAGGGCGCTAAAGGGGATGCTTCGAGCTATCCTGTGTAGTGGTAACTCTGGGTTTGTCTGGCTTTTGAGTCAGATCACCGGATGATAATGGCAAACATGGACACCACTATGGTACCGCATTGGCGAGATTGGACTGTCCAAGGCAACCTCATCAGTCACGTTGTATCTGTCAGGAACAGGTTGAGAACAATTGTAGAATTCATGGCGTGGGTTCAAATCCCTAAATATGAAGAAACAGCTTGATATAGGCGTATTTATTTATGGGCTGCATGCTGTCCAGAGTCTCGCTTGCATTAGAATATGTGCATCCTTGCATTAGTTAGTCTTGCATTAGAGTCTAAGTCATAGCATACACTGACACATCAATTATATATACACATTTCACTTTTCATCAATCTGTTGTTTTTAAGTTGAGATTCAGCTGCTTGTAATCAGAATTTAGCGTCAGTATATGTACTGACGTCCCCACTCAAATAGTTATTGGATTGTAGACCCACAGGTACATGATTCAGGAGGACTCAAGACGAGTGAAGTGCTAGTGTTTATTATTATTTCAAATTGTTTCAACTTTAATTTATTAATTGTTGAGAACCATCCAAGTGAAGTACCAAGTGTTATTATTCAATGTACTATGATGTAAATTTATTGAAAGTTGTAACACTTGGGCTTATAAGACATTATTGTAACACTTATGTAATGTATTGCAGTTTTAAAACATTCAAACTTGTAATACATTTGTGTTGAATAAAAAGTTTTTAATTTTCCTGTTTTTCTATTTATTGTAGCTAATTGAAGGAAAAGATTCTGGCTTATATCACGGTTTTTCGAGTATAGAAAATCGGGGCATTACACAAGCCATCTCCGAGCTAGTGGATGAACTAGAGGAAATCCCAGTTTCTATGGAGGACCCAACCAAGATATTCCAAGTGAGCAAAGTCCGCCCCCACCCGGTTAAGGAAGAGATCATCAACTGCGTTAGGAAGAACCAAGACATATTTGCCTGGACCGCTGCCGATATGCCCAGAATTTCAGAAGAGTTACTTATGCACCGCTTCAGCGTAGAACCTGAAGCCAAGCCAATCCAGCAGAAACATCGCAAATTCGTCCCTGGTCGACAACAAGCCATCAAATAAGAAGTAGATAAACTCCTAGTAGCCCTGGTTCATCCCAGAAGTCAGTTACCCTGAATGGCTTGTAAACATAGTAATGGTAAAGAAGGTCAATGGTAAATGGAGAATTTGCATCGATTTCACAAAATTGAACAAAGCGTGTCCGGAAGACCCGTTTCCCCTGCCCAGAATCGATGACGTGATCAACGCCACGTCCGGTCATGAACTCTTAAGTTATATGGATGCTTTATTAGGGTACAATCAGATTAGAATGCCCCACCCCCCCCCCCCCCCCCCCCCCCCCCACACACACACACACACACACACCCCCACACGACATTCCAAAGACCTCTTTCACCACTGATCAAGGCCTCTATTGTTACCGCGTCATGCCATTCGGGTTAAAGAATGTCGGAGCCACTTATCAGCGCCTCGTCAACAAGGTCTTCAAGGAACAGATCTGTAGGAACATGGAATTCTATGTAGATGATATGTTGGTGAAGAGCTGTAACACCCCGCAAAATAGTATATAGCGATTTTGCATTTTAATCCGTGCACAATTGAGAAGTGCAAGCGATTATGTATTTTCCTAATAATAATTTTTATAAACATATATTTTTATAAATTCAAATTATCTTATTTTAAGTATGTAGATAAAATGTCTATATATATATACTTGATTTGATCGTATTGGTTCATATATAATATACAATCTATAATTGCTTGAGTGTGAATACGACCGTGTATATTTTATAATTTAAATATTTAAATATATTTTTCTATAAATATACATAGTAATTTGAATTATAAATAATCATACATTGTTTTTCATTTCGGGTTGGGATTTGCTTAACACTAGGGTTAGAGTTCTTTGACATAAAGCTAGGGTTAGGAACCCTACTTCTAATTGAGATGAGATGAGGTTGGGTGAGATCTTGATGAGATCCTAAGGCTCAAAAATTGCCAAGTTTGTGGTAGAGATGAGCTAGAGGAAATTGCTAGGAAACTTCATGGGAGTTGTGTTTGATTCTCATCCACACCATCCATCACACTCACCCCTAACCTCCAAATCTCCACCCTCCACCTACTCCCCATTTCCTATAAAACTCCAACACTTCACCAGTTTTCTCTATTTCCTTCTTCTCATATTTTCTTAGTTCAAAAAGAGAGAAGAGAGAAAGAGAGAGTTTCATTTGTATGCTTTGGAGCTTGGAGAAGAAGAAGCAAACTAGAGAAAGTTGCAAGATTTCATCTTTCCAAACTCAAAAGCTTGGGTGGGTGTTCTCAAACTCTAACTAGTTATTTTGTGTATGTGATGTTGTGGTATAAGAATTTCTACCATGCAAAGAACTTAGAATTTGATCATGAAATTTTTGTGGAATGTTCTGGGATGAGTTTAGAGTATCCTCTAATTTTATCATATTTTTCTGGGTTTGTTTAGTCGCTCAAACAATCATTTCAATTTCTGACAGAGAGCATGCTGAAAACTGCTGTTTGTGTGAGAACTTGGTATTTTTCCAAAAATCATAACTCAGAAATGGTAGGAAATTTTAAGCTAAAATTTTTACTGGATACTCTTGTATGTGTCTACAACTATAGTTTCGAATTTTGTATTTTTCTGAGATTGTTTGATATCTCAAAATAATTATGAGGTTGCAACTGGTCCGAAATCAGAACTGAATCTGCCATGTGTTAGGATTGATGTTCATTAATTCATTATTACTTTTCGGCACATGATATTGCAATGTAATTTTTACTGTAGCTTGTGGTATGAGTCTAGACCATGATTCTAAAATTTTAGAATTATTAGATAACAACTGATGGAGTTTAAAAAATAATTTCTGTAGGGAGGTAGACACCCTGTCTGAAAACAGAAGAGAATTTTGTGATAAGTTTGAAGAGCCATAACTCTCTGTGTATTATGAATTTGAATGTAATTTTTGTAGACTGATACATGTCTAGTTATTGAGTCTTAAATTTCATAAGTATTGGACTTGTGGTTAAATTGATTTGAATTTTGATTGGACTATGTTCAGTTCAGTTAAGTTTTTGAGTAGTGACATTTTGAAATTCTGGAATTGTACGAGTAGAATCTGAAAGAATGATCAACTAGATATTTGTAGTAGAGGGTATTAGCTTTCCAAAATGTCTCGAATCATAAAATTCTAGTTTGTATAACAAAAGTTGTGATTTTCCTAAGTTGGGGCAGAACCAGTATTAATTGAATGACTTGGTTTTTGTAGGGGAACTCATTTCTCTGTGTGTAACCTGATAGAAATTGGAGTTTTAGAGTGTTTTAATGGATGAATTTGAGGATGTGTTCAACTAGGTAGTTGTAGCATACACTCCCATCTTTCCATAGAATTCAGTATCGAGTAATTCCGACAAGTGAACAAGTTTTTATGTTGATGGCAAGATGCACCAATTGTATGGAGGAATGCACAACTGAGAATATATAGGGTTTTTATACCTTCTAGATGGCTGAATTTGAAGAAATAGTTAACTAGAGACTTGTATTATAGGGTCTTAGCTTTCCAGAATGGGCAATATTATGCAATTCCAAGTTGTATTTTGAAAGTTATGTATGATACAGGTTTCAGCAAACCTGCTGTCTTGTTCGATTTGAAGTATGTGTTTGAAATCAGGAAACTTGAGTTCTATAAGGAATTTGAGAATATTGTCAACTAAGAATTTGTAGTAGAGGTTCCCACCTTTCTAGAAAATCAATTTTTTTTGGATTCCGATAAGTGGAGCATAAATTATGAATTTTTTCTGCATGCTACAGGATTTATGACTAAGTGTATTTAAGTTTTAAGATGTTGGATGATTGTCCCTATTTAAGCACTTCATTTGGAACTTATATGAGATTCTTGTGCTTGGTACTCGAGGTGGACACATGAGTAAGTTGGGAGAATAGTTGTATGGTCGATTTGTGGTATGTGGGCTCATAGCTAATATACCTTGGAGCTAGTCTAGGTTGTAATACCCTAGTACTATCAACCTAGTTGCCAAGTATTGTGATTGGTTTATTTCCACCTCGAGAGATAGTAATATTTCTGTGCGCCATCGGATTGTTTACCGAGGGAAGGTGGACCTCGGGTGGGGATACTGTATGAGACCTGAGACGGAGGTGGTAGCGACCGATGGAGATCGGATCGCAGGTGTTTGGGGTTGATAGGCTAGGTTATCTGCCTCGTCTTGAATGTGTTGATGCCTAGGTCTGTCAATGACTGGATATAAATAAATTGTGTGTGTTTCACCTCTATTGCCGGGTATGAGGCACTCCCTTGGACGCCGTTGTACTGCTCGCTGAGGGTCGCATCTGGGGACATTAGGTCGAAGACCTACAGAGGTGTTGGCAATCGATGAACGTCGATTCGCCTTGATTAGTTATTTTGACAGAGTTTGGGCTTAATCATTCGTTAGACACTGTCCATGATTTGACAAACTCGCATGTTTTAGCAACCAATGTTATTTTAGATTGTAATTCTTTACTTTTTGCTTGAAGATCGAGTTGATGTTAGGGGTGATTTCCTATAACCTGACACGTTCTGAAGGCCAGCACTAGGCGGTGATAACCAGGGTTGTCTCTTCCTGCCACTAGAGATACGTGCTACGGTGCGTATCTCACACTGTTGATTCCTAAAGTACCGTGGTAAGAATGGGAGGATTCCTGTCGGATAGGGGGATTAGCCCCTCGAGGCCGTCATGTTCTTATGTTGAGTGGGCACGAAGGGACCATGGGGCTGCTGTCAAATGGATCTTCGGTGCCATAGATATGCAGTTATATATCTGTAAGATCGTCACAGCATTTGGTGTGATCCAAATCGGATTGGAGCACTAGTGGCAAACGGGGACACCACTGTATTTAGCAGTAATAACTGCAGGACTCACCAGCCACGATTGTATCTATCAGGAACAGGTTGAGTACAATAGTAGAATGTATTGCATGGAGAGGGTTCAAAACCCTGAAACTAGAGAAGAAGGCTTGATTTGGAGCGTATGTAGTATGGGATGCATGTGTGTCCAAAGTCTTGCTGACATTAGACTAAGTGCATCTATTTTCTGTGCATTATGTACTATGCAATAGACTTCAGGTTATGGCATACACTAACAATAGGAAATTATGATGCACGTTTCTGTTTTCATTGAAGGCTGATTGTGATTGCTAGTTGGAGATCGTTGTTTCTTATGAGCATTGCGTCAGTATAAGTACTGACGTGCTCACTCAATTAGGTGCTGAAAACCAGATCGAAAATGTGGGCATCCAAATAGAGGAGCAGTGTACTTACCTACCATTCGTGCAGGTGCAGAAATATTAGAGTCGCGCAGCGAGAGACTTAAGTCAAGGGGCACGTTCCAGAGAAGCAGATTGACCACTAAGTGGAGTTCCGGTGGTAATCAGCCGACTACCGTTTTGGAAGACAGCTGACAGCTTTACAAGTGGAGTCTGTAAATATTTTGTAAAAAGTTGTAATGAGTTAATGTAATTTGCATTCCTTGTTCAAGAATAGGTGATGATTGTAATTGGTGATGTAATAATTTTATTTGGCAATAAAAAGTTTTTAAATTCGTGTTATTACTGTGTTGAGATGCATTTGAAGGAAAAGATTCTGGCGGTGTCACAAATGTCCGGTAACGGGGATCCGGGGCACTACAAGAGCCTCAATAAAAAAGACCATGTGATCAACCTACATGAAGCCTTCAACATATTACGGAAGCAAAACATGAGACTCTATCATTCCAAATGTGCATTCGGCGTATCGTCAAGAAAATTCCTAGGGATTATGGTCAGTCAGAGAGGAATAGAGGTTAACCTGGAGAAGATCTGAGCTATTTTGGACAAGGCTTCCCCATCCAACATCAGAGAAGTCCAAAGACTCACAGGGTGCCTCGCCGCCATCAGACACTTCCTCTCCAAGTTGGGGGAGAAGTGTCTCCCGTTCTTCAAGGCCCTGAGAGGGGCGAAAGGCTTTGAGTGGGGACAAGCACAACAAGAAGCATTTGAGCAACTCAAGGCCTACCTCGTCAACCTCCCATTCCTAAGCAAGCCCGAACCAGGAGAGATACTATACCTGTAGCGACCCGGATCCGCGTTACCGGACATTTGTGACACCTTCTAGAATCTTTACCTTCCAAAATAGTAATAACACGGAAATTTAAAAACTTTTCATTTGCCAAATAAGTCATTACATCATTTGATTACAACGGATAACTTGTTCTTAGACAAGGAGTACAAATTACATCAATTCATTACAACTTATTACAAGTATTTACAGACTTCACTTGTAAAGCTATCAGCTGCCTCCTGGAATGGTAATCGACTGATTACTTGCGGAGCTTCGCTGAGCGGCCCATCGGCTCCCCCGAGACTTGCTCCTCAGCTTCAGGCTTCTGCTGCGCGACTCTGATATCTCTGCACCTGTTTGGAAGGTATAACCAATACCTAAAAAGTGGGAAACGTCAGTACTTCGACTGACGCAAAGCTGGTGATAACAGCGATCCTCTAAAATTCAATCACAACCAATAATTTATGCAAAAAAGGAAAAGTGTGTGCCAAAACAAGGGTTTAGTGGATTCGGGTTCTAGTGCAGTGTTATGACATGACCCTATGAGTAGATGCAGCAAACTCACATGCCTAACTTCTAATGCAAGCAAGACTTTGGAGCACGAATGCATCCCATACTACATACGCCCCCAAATCTAGCCGTCTTTCTCCACAATTTAGGAATTCGAACCCTCGCCATGCACCCTACTCTTGTACACACTCCAGTTCCCAATAGACTGTCCGTCGCCCAAGGAGATTGCAGCGGTCGGTCCAATTCCCCCCTGCAGTGCCCAAGTGGTCACCGCCAGTTGGTACCCGCGCACGGACCTCCTTAGAAACCGCGTTAAACCTGGTCCTTACGACTCTTGGTTCCACATGTCCACCCATGGACTGATGCATGCGTGTTCACCCCTCATCGGGTAATGAACTGATATATACCAAAAAACACAAAACATAAAACCCGCGCTTTAGGGACGTGAGCACCACGGGAGATCAAATCCTCTGGGCCTCCCGCACCTTACTTCGGCAAAACTTTGGGAATCAACAGATCGAGATACGAGCCGGGGACCCAATCCATTAGCGGCCGAGAACGTATCCCTACGACTGGAAGATACAACACCGACTATGGTTTACTAGGACTAATGCAATTTCCCAACCCCTAAATAAACCATTCTAACCCCTACCTTACTCTAATTATTTCGGGTAAGAATTACTTCTTCCACACTTGCCTATCAACCTCTGGCCCCTGGCGATACCGGTTCGCCACTTCCCCGACTTGGACTCGTCCAGCAAAATGGCCTGCGCCTGCAGCTACTCCGGCTGTAAATATATAATTGCTCCGTGAGCTCCAGTCACTGGCATGCACGGACGTCCTACGCTCGGCAGAAGTCTAATAGTATAGGCTTGATAGGTGCAGGGTATCCTTTACCCTAGTGACTAACTCGTGTCACACATCCCACTCGGGGAAATCAACAACCTCATAACAGAGATCCACCACTCCTAGACACGAGTCATCGACTCAAATAACACACAAGGAAAAAATGCTTTCACAACCCTTAGTCCAAACCCAGACTAAGCGACCTACGGGTTTCTGCCCGAATCTCAAATGGTCATCCCTCTCTCGATACAACTCCGACTGGAGTGTATGGCCCCAACCTGGAAAGGTACGATCCTAGGCTACAACTTCCTAGTTGATCACGAGCTTAGATTCAACCATCAAAGTCCTCGACATAGCTTCTCAAGCTCCAGCCTGCGTGCTTCCTGTGCACGGGCTGCACCTTACCATTAACACAAAATCCTACTTGTTCATCAGAACGACACAAACTCAAATTCTGAAGAAGGGTGTGGGTGTCCTCAACAACTCTCTAGTTGGTCATGAGTCCAAATTATACCATTAAGTCACCCTAACACACTTGTCTATCATTGATACACCAATTCACACAATTGGTCTCTCCAATTCAGAGCACTCAGCTCTACTCTAGTTCTCTGTACAGTCTTACAAAAATCATAATAATTCAACCGTTCACTGGAATTGCCTCAAATTAGTTTTGTTGGAAAGTTCTAGGTGTCCACTACAACTCTCTACTGGGTCATGATCCTCAAAATGTGCCTCTAACAGGTCTCAATTCCCCAATCATTACAGAGTATCGAAACTGGCTGAAAACAGCACAATGCTTAATCACAAAATCACAGTAAATTGCACACTTGTCCAATTGACACAATATTTTTGGTGGTGAAACTAGATATCATAACCAACATCATGCAATAGACCTCATGTCAAAATTCCAATTATACAGTGAGTACTACCTATTGCAAGTTAGCACAGAAACCATCAAGTTTTCTAATTCAACATCAGATACTGATTATAGATAGATTTTTCTCATGCCTTTAAAATCAACCAAATAATTTACTGAGTTTTTTAGATAATCAAAATGCATTCAGGAACATTGAGTAAAAATTTCAGATCAATATCATGCTTCAATATATCATGAAAATTCCTACAATATCAGCCATCCTGTTTTTCTTTTTCTGAGTCTGCCTTACGACACAGATCCATCTCACGATTTTATTAGTATATCAAATGATCATAGAAAAATCTGAAATAAATTATGAATGATCCTAACACATAAATGAACAAATACATTTTTTTTATGGTCTAATTCATCATATCGTGCTCTCGGAAAAATCCACAAAATGGTACTCCGAACCAGTTTTTCCTAGTTCAATTCTAACTTCTACTTCTAACCTTTAGAAGAGCAATCCTATGCATTCTAGCACACATGCATGCAACCAAAATTAATTAAAAGACAAGAATTTCAAGTTTAGAGAAACTTCCCACCTTTGGTTCTAGTAGTAGAAGGAACTTCTTCAAGCTTCTTCTCTTGGAAATCTCCTTTTGATCCTCCTTCTTCACTTCCTTCTTCTTTCTCTCCTCCTTCTCTTGTGGTGTTCTCCTTCTGAAATTTCCAGAGCAAAAGGGAGAAATGAAGTGGGAAATGAGGGTGATGGGAGGTGTAGGCCGGATTTGACAAGGGGGGGGGGTAGGTTTAGGCTATAGGTGGTTTTGTATACCAAAACCATGGCTTAGCCCATTGGTTTTGTGTGTGTTAGGTTGCCTGCCCAACATAACCCTTAACGAGCTCTAACGAGTGTGAGACACGTGTTTTAACGAGCGCATGCAACCTATATTCACTGTAGTACCATATCGTGTTATATTTGCACGTGCGTCGTGCCGAAAACTAGTAGTTATACTAGTATCGATCCGTCTCGTTCTCGTGCATCCTTGGAATGCAACTCTCCCCAAAAACCGTCCCGTAGCCCTAACCATCCACCATGATGGCAAAATCGATCCATAAAACTACAATCAATTGCACGCATACTGTCAATATACATACATACATATACAAGCATAATACAATCCGGGGTGTTACATCACTCCCTCCTTAGAGTCGTTTTGTCCCCAGAACATTCCTAGTGGGAGAAAAGAATACATCAAACAAAATAGGAAACATTCAAAATAAATCCAGATATAAGGCCTTCATGCGGTCCTCCGGCTCCCACGTGGCTTCTTCCACGAACTGGTTCCTCCAGAGAACTTTGACCATCGGGATAACCTTGTTTCTCAGTACCTCGTCCTGATGATCAAGTATCCTGATTGGTTTCTCTCTGCAGGAAAGATTTATCTGTAAATCTTTCGGAACCTCTGGCAACCGATGGCTCGAATCTGGCACATACTTCCGTAGCATAGAGATGTGGAACACGTCATGCACTTGAGATAGCTCGCCCGGCAGCTCCAACTTATAAGCCATCCTGTTGACTCTCTCCGTCTGTCCATCCGTCTGAGGGTGAAAAGCTGTGCTGAAGTCTGTTCTAGTTCCCAACGCTGACTGTAGACTTTGCCAGAATCGAGATGTAAATTTTGCATCTCTGTCGGATACTATCGACACTGGCACTCTATGTAGCTTTACTATGTTCTCAATGTAGACCTCGGCCAACTTCTCGACTGTCCAGGTCGTCTTTACTAGAAGAAAATGTGCTGACTTGGTCAATCGATCCACAATCACCCATATTGAGTCATTTCCTTTAGGGCTCCTGGGTAACCCAGTGATAAAATCCATACTGATGTTCTCCCATTTCCATTCTGGAATGGGTAAAGGCTGTAACAATCCTCCTGGTTTCGGGTTTTCGGCCTTAACTTGTTGGCATGTCAAACATTTGGCGACAAATTCTGCTATATCTCGCTTCATCCCTGACCACCAATAGTGCTGCTTCACATCGCGATACATCTTGGTGCTTCCGGGGTGAATCGTGAGTAATGTGTAGTGAGCTTCCTTCATGATGTCTTCCCTCAACTCCTCGTCCTTTGGTACACATAGTCGGTTACCGAACCACAGTGAACCTTCTTTTATACTAAATTCCTCCAATTTTCCTTCCTGCACTTGCTTCTTCATGTCTTCCATCTCTGGATCTTTGGTCTGAGCCTCTTTCACTCACTCATCAAAGCTTGGTTGTAACACCAACTGTGCCAGAACTGCACTTATGTGTTGTGTAACCACTTCGATGCCTGCCTGCCTGATCTCTTCATCTAGCTCCTTCCGGGTCGCTATCAATGTTGCCACACTTTTTTTCTTACTGAGCGCGTCTGCTACCACGTTGGCTTTTCCTGGATGATATATGATCTCAGGCCTGATGTCTTCGAGTACTTCCAACCATATCCTCTGCCTTAAGTTGAGATCCTTCTGTTGGTAGATATACTTTAAGCTCTTGTGGTCAGTGTAGATTTCCAGCTTTGCTCCGTAGATATAATATCTCCATGATTTCAAAGCAATGATTATCGCTGCAAGTTCCAAATCATGGGTCGGATAGTTCTTCTCGTGTGGTCGTAGTTGTCTCGAACCATAAGCTATAACCTTGCCTTCCTGAGGTAAAACCTATATAGGTGCGGAGATCAAACGGTTCTTCAGTTCCTGAAAACTTCTTCACACTTCTCCGTCCAGTCGAAACTTTGGTTCTTTTTGGTCAAAGCGGTAAGGGGTACATCTATCCTTGCATATTTTTGGATAAACCTTCGGTAATATCCAGTCATACCCAGAAAACTCCTTACTTCCTTCACCGTCTTTGGTTGTGGCCATTCCTTGACTGCTTCTATCTTCTGAGGATCCGTCGCCACTCCCTCCTTAGAAAGGATATGGCCTAGGAATGCAACTTCCGATTTCCAAAACTCACACTTAGGTAATTTGGCATACAGCTGATGCTCCTGTATCTTGCTCAAGACTGCGATTAGATGTTCAGCATGATCCTCTTCCGACCTTGAATATAACAAAAGGTTGTCGATGAAGACCATGACAAATGAGTCGATAAGGCCGTAGAATTCTGTTCATTAAGTCCATGAAAATAGCTGGAGCGTTAGTCACTCCAAACGGCATTACCAAGAACTCATAGTGTCCATGTCGAGTTCGAAAAGCTGTCTTAGGTACATCCTCTTCCTTGACTCGTACCTGATGATATCCAGACCGCAGATCAATCTTGGAAAATACTACTGCTCCCTGAAGCTGATCGAACAAATCATCGATCCTGGGAATTAGGTACTTGTTCCAAATAGTGACTTTATTCAATTCCCGATAATCGATACACATCCTGGATGACCCGTCCTTCTTCTTAACAAGCAATACTGGTGCTCCCCAAGGCGATGCACTTGGTCTGATAAATCCTTTCTGCAAGTACTCTTCAATCTGCTTCTTGATCTCATTCTGCTCTACTAATACCATTCGATAGGGTGCTTTGGATACTAGAGCGCTTTCTGGTTGAATTGTGATGCTAAACTCGACATCACGGTGTGGGGGAATTCCAGGTAAATCCTCTAAGAATACAAGTGGAAAATTCCTCACCACTGGTATCTTGCTCACCTCTTCTGGTACCCGTACTTCACTAGCCGTTGCAAAAGTCATTGCCTCCGATCACTGCTCCCCGTGGAATACAAGTTCCACTCCTTCAGCTGAAATAACTACCTTCTTCTCCTTGTAGTCAATGCTTGCCATGTGCCTCGATATCCAATCCATGCCAATAGTGACATCTGTCCCGGCAAAACCCAACTCCAACAAATCGATACTTGGGGTTTCTCCGCTAATCTGGAGCTTACATCCCCTATAGCATAGATCTGTAGTAAGGGTTTCCCCTGACAGCGTAGCTACCATCAAAGCTAACTCTGGGATTGCCCGTTGTGTGCATCTTAATTTTCTCAAAAAGATTTTGACACAAAAGAATGAGTCCATCCACTATCAACAAGACTGTTGCCAAAATTCCATTTATATATATATGTCTTGTTATAACAGTAGTCCACCAACTTCCATAAACCCAAAATACAACTTAAACTTGATTACATTACTTCTTCACCTTCCAAAAGATCTCAAAATATAGTAGGTCCACATATTATCTTCACCTTGTCATTTATCCGGTTACTTGCTCGATGAGCATCCCCTTTGTAATTCTGGGCAATTTGACTTGACATGCCCAAGTTCCTTACAGTTGAAACAACCCTTGATCGCTGCTGGGCAACGCGACCTGTAGTGTCCGACTTCCCCGCATTTGTAGCAACTCTTAGTCGTAATTGTTCTTTTGGGGTATTCTCCTTTAGAAGGTTTGGTGATTTTCCCAGTAGTTTTTGGCTTGGGACCCTTCTGAAGTCCCCACTAGCAGTTCTGAAGGTGTGTCATACCGTCTTGAAGCTGCTTTCGTTCTTTCTTCAGGTGTGTCATCTGTGCCTGATGAAATTTGATCTGATGCTGGGCCCGGTGGATCGCCTTGTCCCTGCGTTCCCTTGCCCTTTTCTTTTCCGGATACCCGATGGCTGTCCTCTGCTGCTCTGCCGTTGGGTCTAGCGATGGTGGAGGAGCGTTCTCCTTACCTTCGGTCTCCTGTAGCACTTTCTTCATTTCTTCCTCCATCGTTATTGTTTTCCTTGTAGGCATTAGCTTACCCACTGACCCATCCTGGATGAAGAGATCTTCGAACACCATCTGCAAAACATAAACAGGGTTTAGTTTCGGAATCACAGACACATCTTGTTCTATTTGCCTCCACTAATGTCTGGTAACAGACTAGCCACAATTTGGACTTGAATGCTCCAAGCATGTTAGTAAAAATGAAGTAATCTGAGACTGGTTCACATAGGGAAGATCATAATCATAAGTTGTAGCGCTACCATATGATTTATAATCATCCTATTTGTCAACTAGAATCATTTTATCTGGCTTTCAAGTCTAATTTCCTAGCGTGTTAGACTGCAATTTGAAGTCAGCTCTGATACCAACTCTGTAGCGCCCCGGATCCCCGTTACCGGACATCCGTGACACCTTCCAGAATCTTTACCTTCAAATGCATCTCAACACAGTAATAACACAGAAATTTAAAAACTTTTTATTTGCCAAATAAGTCATTACATCATTGATTACAACCGATAACTTGTTCTTGGATAAGGAGTACAAATTACATCAATTCATTACAACTTATTACAAGTATTTACAGACTCCACTTGTAAAGCTATCAGCTGCCTCCTGGAATGGTAATCGACTGATTACTTGCAGAGCTTCGCTGAGCGGCCCATCGGCTCCCCCGGGACTTGCTCCTCAGCTTCAGGCTTCTGCTGCGCGACTTTGATATCTCTGCACCTGTTCGGAAGGTATAACCAATACCTAAAAGGTGGGAAACGTCAGTACTTCGACTGACGCAAAGCTGGTGATAACAGAGATCCTCTAAAATTCAATCACAACCAATAATTTATGCAAAAAAGGAAAAGTGTGTGCCAAAACAAGGGTTTAGTGGATTCGGGTTCTAGTGGAGTGTTATGACATGACCCTATGACTAGATGCAGCAAACTCACATGCCTAACTTCTAATGCAAGCAAGACTTTGGAGCACGAATGCATCCCATACTACATACACCCCCAAATCTAGCCGTCTTTCTCCACAATTTAGGGATTCGAACCCTCGCCATGCACCCTACTCTTGTACACACTCCAGTTCCCAATAGACTGTCCGTCGCCCAAGGAGATTGCAGCGGTCGGTCCAATTTCGCCCTGCAGTACCCAAGTGGTCACCGCCAGTTGGTACCCGTGCACGGACCTCCTTAGAAACCGCATTGAACCTGGTCCTTACGACCCTTGGTTCCACATGTCCACCCATGGACTGACGCATGCGTGTTCACCCCTCATCGGGTAATGAACTGATATATACCAAAAAACACAAAACACAAAACCCGCGCTTTAGGGACGTGAGCACCACGGGAGATCAAATCCTCTGGACCTCCCGCACCTTACTTCGGCAGAACTTTGGGAATCAACAGATCGAGATACGAGCCGGGGACGCAATCCATTAGCGGCCGAGAACGTATCCCTACGACTGGAAGATACAACACCGACTATGGTTTACTAGGACTAATGCAATTTCCCAACCCCTTAATAAACCATTCTAACCCCTACCTTACTCTAATTATTTCGGGTAAGAATTACTTCTTCCACACTTGCCTATCAACCTCTGGCCCCTGGCGATACCGGTTCGCCACTTCCCCGACTTGGACTCGTCCAGCAAAATGGCCTGCGCCTGCAGCTACTCCGGCTGTAAATATATAATTGCTCCGTGAGCTCCAGTCACTGGCATGCTCGGACGTCCTACGCTCGGCAGAAGTCTAATAGTATAGGCTTGATAGGTGCAGGGTATCCTTTACCCTAGTGACTAACTCGTGTCACACATCCCACTCGGGGAAATCAACAACCTCATAACAGAGATCCACCACTCCTAGACACGAGTCATCGACTCAAATAACACACAAGGAAAAAATGCTTTCACAACCCTTAGTCCAAACCCAGACTAAGCGACCTACGGGTTTCTGCCCGAATCTCAAATGGTCATCCCTCTCTCGATACAACTCCGACTGGAGTGTATGGCCCCAACCTGGAAAGGTACGATCCTAGGCTACAACTTCCTAGTTGATCACGAGCTTAGATTCAACCATCAAAGTCCTCGACATAGCTTCTCAAGCTCCAGCCTGCGTGCTTCTTGTGCACGGGCTGCACCTTACCATTAACACAAAATCCTACTTGTTCATCAGAACGACACAAACTCAAATTCTGAAGAAGGGTGTGGGTGTCCTCAACAACTCTCTAGTTGGTCATGAGTCCAAATTATACCATTAAGTCACCCTAACACACTTGTCTATCATTGATACACCAATTCACACAATTGGTCTCTCCAATTCAGAGCACTCAGCTCTACTCTAGTCCTCTGTACAGTCTTACAAAAATCATAATAATTCAACTGTTCACTGGAATTGCCTCAAATTAGTTTTGTTGGAAAGTTCTAGGTGTCCACTACAACTCTCTACTGGGTCATGATCCTCAAAATGTGCCTCTAAGAGGTCTCAATTCCCCAATCAGTACAGAGTATTGAAACTGGCTGAAAATAGCACAGTGCTTAATCACAAAATTACAGTAAATTGCACACTTGTCCAATTGACACAATATTTTTGTTGGTGAAACTAGATATCATAAAGAACATCATGCAAAAGACCTCATGTCAAAATTCCAATTATACAGTGAGTACTACCTATTGCAAGTTAGCACAGAAACCATCAAGTTTTCTAATTCAACATCAAATACTGATTATAGATAGATTTTTCTCATGCCTTTAAAATCATCCAAATAATTTATTGAGTTTTGTAGATAATCAAAATGTATTCAGGAACATTGAGTAAAAATTTTAGATCAATATCATGCTTCAATAAATCACGAAAATTCCTACAATATCAGCAATCCTGTTTTTCTTTTTCTGAGTCTGCCTTACGACACAGGTCCATCTCACGATTTTATTAGCATATCAAATGATCATAGAAAAATCTGAAATAAATCATGAATAATCTTAACACATAAATGAACAAAGACATTTTTGTTTATGGTCTAATTCATCATATCGTGCTCTCGGAAAAATCCACAAAATGGTACTTCGAACTAGTTTTTCCTAGTTCAATTCTGACTTCTACTTCTAACCTTTAGAAGAGCAATCCTATGCATTCTAGCACACATGCATGCAACCAAAATTAATTAAAAAAAAAAAATTTAAAGTTTAGAGAAACTTTCCACCTTTGGTTGTAGTAGTAGAAGGAACTTCTTCAAGCTTCTTCTCTTGGAAATCTCCTTTTGATCCTCCTTCTTCACTTCCTTCTTCTTTCTCTCCTCCTTCTCTTGTGGTGTTCTCCTTCTGAAATTTCCAGAGAAAAAGGGAGAAATGAAGTGGGAAATGAGGGTGATGGGAGGTGTAGGCCGGATTTGACAAGGGGGGCCCGGGGGGGGGGGGGGGGGTAGGTTTAGGCTATAGGTAGTTTTGTAGACCAAGACCATGGCTTATCCCATTGGTTTTGTGTGTGTTAGGTTGGCTGCCCAACATAACCATTTGTTGGATCCTGTAGGCGAGGCAACAAACACTAGAGGGGGGGTGAATAGTGTTTATTAAAATAAAGTTGCGGAATAAAAAAATTTTCTTCTGAGCAGTCGACTTAGGAGTGGACCAGTCGACTGAGTTAACTCAATAAGAGATAATTCAAACAATTCTGTGAAGTCGACTTAAAGCAGAGACAGTCGACTTATTTAAACAATAAACTAACAGAGTACAAGTCTGACCAGTCGACTTATAAAGGAGTCAGTCGACTGTCCAGACAAGTTTCACAGTAATAAAACAAGCAGAAAAATGTAAATGCAAGTTCAAGAGATACAACCACAGAGTACACACGATGTATCCTGGTTCGGTCCTTCCGACCTACATCCAGTCCCCAAGCAACCCACTTGAGATTTCCATTATTCTTGAAAAAAGTTTACAAGAATACCATACGACATTCAGACAACTACCTTGTCTAACCCGTAGTCCTTTCTCTCAACCAGAGAAAGCAACCACTCTTCCACCAAGAGTGAAACCACTGACTCTACACCCTAGAGTCTAACTCTCCAACCGAGAGGAAAAGAAAACAATAAAATGTTTACAATCAACCTATAGCCTTGTATGTGATTAGTGATGTAGTACGTGGCTAAAAGAGGTTGACTTCTATATCCAGTCCAGAACGAAATCAGATGTTATACTGGACTGAATGTAGAGAACCGAAACTTAGAAAATTGAAAGCTTTGTCTCTTTGAAGAATATAACACTTAAAAATCTCAAAAGAATGCTCGGAAAATGTTAGATCTTTTAACAGTGAATTCTGAACTCTATTTATAGAGTTAGAGTTACTAGACGTTGGGAGGCAGTTATTCCAACTGTCAACCAACGGATCTAATTATCTTTGAATTTTGAAAAACGATTTTAAAAACAGAAAACGGTCAAATGCACTCGAACAGTCGACTGGGTTGCCATTATGAGTCGACTGGTCAGAATTTGAATAAGTTTAGTCAGTTTTGTACTGACAGTCGACTGGTATGAGTACCGCTCGACTGGTACTCAACAGTTACACTATTTCAAACTGTTTTGACCTTTTGATGTTTTGAAAAAACACACATTTGTAAAAGAGTGAGTGTATGTGTGTGTGACAAGGCTTTACATCATACTAAGACTCAATTAAAACAAGATTACATTTGTTTACAAGATATAATATTAAATGACACTTTAAGCATGAGTCTTGGCTCGAGTCTTGAGTCTTGAGTGAAGCTTGAGTCTTGAGTGAAGCTTTAACCATTGTCTTCATCTGGAGCTTTGTGCATATTCATTTGTTCAGCTGTATAGTAATGAGTCCTTTGTGTATAGCACCTGCAATTATAAAGTATAGCATAGATATATGTGCAGTGTGTTGTGATCATCAAAATCAAGAATCAACATTCTCCCCCTTTTTGATGATGACAACACAATAGCTGATAATAACATAAATACTACAAGCATAGAAATGATATGCTCCCCCTATTAAAAGTACAATATGCATACATGATGATATATCATTAAACCTTAAACAAATTGTATATCAGTCGACTTAGAATGTTATCAGTCGACTTAATAGAAAAAAGATAAACACAGAAACACAGAATTATCAGTCGACTTATAATGTGATCAGTCGACTTAACAGAGAAATAAATTACAGCAAACAAGTAAACATGAGATAACACAGTAAACACAAATATAATAGAGGGAATTTCTCCCCCTTTGTCATCAACAAAAACATAAGAGAACCAATAATGATAAGGGAAATAACAAAGTCTCTTACAGAAATAAATAAAGTCTTTTGCAAACACTAACAGCAGATAAAAAAGAAATAAGAAGAAAAATACATAAATAAAGCGTAAAAAAAAGTCGTCAATCTTCATCTTCGGTCTCTTCATCAACAGCTTGAGACGGTGGGGGAAATTGAGAAGTAAAGAGATGAGTTAGATTAGTGATTTTAGAATCAAGAGAGTCGACGAGAATCAACAGTGTCTTGATGATCCATTAGATAGTTGATACATTCATATAGAGTATGTGGATTATCAAAGTCAGCACGAGGACAAAAAGAACTTGAAGCAGAAGATCGTCTAGCAGAAGTTGCTAGAGGAACTTGGGATGGAGGAGGAGATCTAGGGGTAGTTCTAGGTGGAGGGTCAAGAAGCTTCATACGGGCTAAACTAGCACGATCGAAGCACTCATACTGCTTAACGACATTGGTCTCTGAGTCGAGATCAATACCATAAGCTATAAAGACACGGGTAAGGAGACCACCAAAAGGTAAGAAATGAGTATGAGACTGCTGAAGTTTTGAAAAGATGACACGAACCCAATTGATATTAATTTTTCCAAAAATTGCATAAACTGCTTGTTGCAATTCCATAGAATACTGATCATAACTCCCTCTTTTGGGAAGAATGTTATAAGCTAGTATTCGTGCAACTAGTTTTGCAACAGGCGTGATATTTTTACTAGTCATGGGGGGTCCATGATTTGGCAAAAATATTTTGGATAAAATAGAGGAATCATCTAGAAGTATCTCTCCTAAATCAAGTCCCTCGTCATCAATACCCATAATAAGATTAATTCTCTCGGATGTGAGTTTAATCTTGGTATTTTTGATCGAGGAATAAATAATAATTTCTCCATCCTCTTTTTGAACAACTTTCATGTTTGTATAAAAGAGATAGATAAGTTGGGGATGTGAGTTTAATCTTGGTATTTTTGATCGAGGAATAAATAATAATTTCTCCATCCTCTTTTTGAACAACTTTCATGTTTGTATAAAAGAGATAGATAAGTTGGGGATAGTAATTGGGTTGATTGACCAAGGAAAAAAACTCATATAGACTACAGTTTTGAAAAATAGGGACAAGATTGAACCTATCTAAGTCATTGAAGTTAACAAAACGTCCTGGAAAAATCACCATGGTACAAATAAGATACCATTGGTCCAAAAGATCAGGACTCCTAAGGTATTTAGAATAATCTAGGGATGAAGAACTAGCATCACCATGAGATCTCTTAGATTTTTTAGGTGCCATTAAGAGAAATGCAAGAAACGAGATTTTACCAACAGGGAAGAGGGAAACAAACAGCAAAATGAGAGACGAGGATCAGCAGCTCCAGAAGATTCGGCAGTCGACTCTTTGATCTCCTTCTTCTCTCTTTAGGGTTTTAGATTTGGGGGTAAAAGTAAGAATGGAAGATGGAGGCTGTGGAGAAGGTTTTAACAGAAGACAGACGGCTGGGATTCAATAGTAAAAAGATCAACGGCTGATATAGAGGTCACGAGTGAGTAAAAAGATAGACATTTGCCTCAAAATCTGTGTGATGATTCGTCGTTGAAGACAGATTAACTCGCGACAGTCGACTTATAGGTATAGAACAATCGACTTAGTCGAGAAGAAATTAAGTTTTTATATTTCAACTGATCAGTCGACTTGTGAAAAATTCAGTCGACTGGTCAAAGAAGAAAATAAGTATACAGAAAATACGGGACAGTCGACTTAATGAAAACACAGTCGACTTGACAGAATTATGTTCAGCAAATATCAATAAAATTACATATTCCTAGTTCTCTTCTTAAGGTAATAAAAGTATCTTCTTTAAGGAGTTTTGTAAAGATATCAGCTACTTGTTTATCAGTAGAAATAAAGTCTAAAGATATATCTCCTTTTAAAATATGATCATGTAGGAAATGATGTCGAATATCAATATGTTTCGTACGTGAATGTTGAACCGGATTTTTAGATAGATTAATTGCACTGGTATTATCACACATAATTGAAGGTTTTTCAAAGGAAATACCATAATCTAATAAGGTTTGCTTCATCCACAAAATTTGTACACATGCGAAACTTGCAGCGATATATTCAGCTTCTGTAGTAGATAGGGACACTGAATTTTGCTTTTTACTGCACCAAGAAACTAGTGAGTGTCCCAAAAAGTGACATGTTCCACTAGTGCTTTTGCGATCAGTTTTACTACCAGCAAAATAGCATCGCTATACGACAAAAGTTAGAAATTATTGGTGCATGGATAAAATAAACCATACTCAGATGTGCCTTTAATATATCTTAAAATTCGTTTCACAGCTTTTAAATGAGACTCTTTAGGACTAGACTGATATCTAGCACACAAACATACACTGAACATAATATCTGGTCTACTTGCGGTAATATATAAGAGTGAACCAATCATACCTCGATAGAGTTTTTGATCAACACTCTTACCTAATATATCTTTGTCAAGGGTAGTAGTAATAGCCATAGGTATGGATTTACTACTTGTACTATCCATGTTAAACCGTTTGAGTAATTCCTTTGCATATTTTTCTTTATTAATAAATATGCTATTTGAAGACTGTTTAATTTGAAGTCCAAGGAAATAATTGAGTTCACCCATGTGACTCATCTCAAACTCGTTTTTCATGGTGTTAGCAAACTCTTGACATAGATTATTATTAGTAGAACCAAAGATTATATCATCAACATATATTTGTATGATTAAGATATCATTCTTAATTCTCTTAATAAACAAGGTAGTGTCTACTTTACCTATCTCAAATCCTGTTTCTAAAAGAAAAGTTTTCAAATGATCATACCAAGCACGAGGTGCTTGTTTAAGACCGTATAAAGCCTTTTTCAATTTATAAACATGATCTGGGAATTGTTCATGTTCAAAACCTGGTGGTTGTTTAACATAAACATTCTCTTTAATAAACCCGTTAAGAAAAGCACTTTTAACATCCATTTGATAAAGTATAATATTCATGAAACAAGCAAAAGATAATAAGATACGAATTGATTCTAATCTAGCAACAGGAGCATATGTTTCATCAAAATCTATGTCTTCTTCTTGATTATATCCTTGAACAACTAGTCTAGCTTTGTTTCTTACAACTTGTCCTGATTCATCTAACTTATTTTTAAATACCCATTTGGTACCAATAATAGTATGATCAGGAGGTCGTGGAACTAAATCCCATACATCATTCCTTATGAATTGGTTTAATTCATCTTGCATGGCATTCATCCAAAATTCATTCTCACATGCTTCTTGTATATTTTTCGGTTCAAAATCCGACAAGAATGCTGTATGAGATATCATATTAATATGTGATCGTGTCTAAATACCATGGGAGATGTCACCAATTATTAAGTCATGAGGATGATCTCTAATTTCAACAAATGATTTTGGTAAAGTTGGAGATATCACAATAGGATCAGTCGACGTGACAGGTTCTTCAGTCGACTGCTTTGCTTCAGTCGACTTGTAGTCCTTATCAGTCGACTTATCCGCAAGACTAGTTTGTTCTAAAGATGTAATTACTTTATTTAAAGGTGATGAATCAGTTTCATCATCTATAATTAAATTTGATGAAGGCAGAGATTCATCGAATGTAACATGCATTGACTCTTCAATAGTCATTGTAGACTTGTTGAAAATTCTATATGCTTTACTCCTATTTGAGTATCCTAAAAAGATACCCTCATTAGATCTAGGATCAAATTTATCTAGATTATCTTTAGTGTTTAGAATAAAACACTTACAACCAAATGTCTTAAAATAAGAGACTTTAGGAATTTTGTTAAAAAATAACTCATAACAAGTCTTCTTTAGCTTAGGTCTTATTAGAATCCTATTTAAAACATAACAAGCTGTAGCAACGGCTTCAGCCCAAAAATACTTAGGTAAATTGCTTTCAACAAGCATCATACGTGCGCATTCTTGCAAAGTCCTATTTTTCCTTTCGACCACTCCATTTTGTGGTGAAGCTCTAGAAAATGCAAATGAATGTGTTATACCATTCTTGTTGCAATATTCTGTAAATGTTTCATTCTCAAATTTTCCACCATGATCACTTCTAATAGTGACTATGGTTAGAGATCTTTGATTTTGAATACGTTTACAAAAATTTGCAAATTCATCAAAAGCATCATTTTTATGTTTTAAAAAGAATGTCCAAGTGAATCGTGAAAAATCATCTACTAAAACAAATACATATCTACTTTTATTTAAAGAAGCAACTCTAGTAGGGCCAAATAAATCCATATGAATTAATTCAAGCGGTCTACTAGTGGAAATTACTTCTTTTGTTTTAAAAGTGGATTTGATTTGTTTTCCTAGTTGACATGCATCACATAACTTATCCTTTTTAAAGGATAGTTTTGGCAGTCCTTTAACTAGGTTATACTTAGATATCTTCGAGAGATTTTTCATATTCACATGGCCAAAACGTCTATGCCAAAGCCAAGAATCATTATTAGAAGCTATTAAACAAAAATCTTTTGAAAACTCATTTGTATTCAAACATAATTCATAAATATTGTTTTTGCGAAAACCTTGAAAAATGATATTTTGCATAGTAGAATCATAAATTAAACAAGCATCTTTTTCAAATACAATTTTATATCCTTTATCACACAATTGACTAATACTTAACAAATTATGTTTTAATCCACTTACTAACAACACATTTTCTATAGTGGGGTTAGAATTTTTACCAACAATGCCGATTCCTATGACTTTTCCTTTGTTGTTATCACCAAAGGTAACTGTTCCTCCATCGATGCTTTGTATGGTGGATAGGAGATTGGCATAACTAGTCATATGTTTTGAACACCCGCTGTCAAGTATCCAGCGATCTTTCTTTGGTACCTATAAAATATTCAATGTAAATATGGTACCCTTTTCATTGGGTCCAAAACATATTAGTTAAGGGGAAACCAAACCCATAATGAGTTTGATTTTTCTCCATAAGCAGGAATAAAATTAACAGAATTACATACATTTAACATATATGAATTGATATATGCATTTCTATCATTCAAATTTAAGTTAACTGGAACCCATACAAATTTGTTCTGTCCAGTCGACTTTTTAGTATCCTTCAGTCGACTTCTACTGTAAGGCATTCGACTGGATGATACGATAGGTCGACTTATATGAGGTTCTGGTCTCGATGAATAAGACACAGTTCCTCTGGACAGACGACTGGTGGATGGACTCAGTCGACTTGACCGAACTTTAGACTTGCTTTTATCACTAAAATTTATAACCTTAGGCTTTTCAAAAAATTCATACAGTTTATGTGTAACACTAGAAATAGATTCAGGTTTATTTATACTAGTGTTTTTAGAATAAGATTTCTTTACAAGAGAGTTTTTGAAACCAAGACCATATTTTTGACTAGATTTCACTTGATTATGAAGAACATCATTTAAATTCTCTTTGCCTTTATTGAACTTAGATACGTTCTTAGATATCTCTTCATAATTCTTTTTCAGAGATTTAAGATCCGTATCTAAACTTGCAATACGAGAATTTAAGGATTTCACTTCATGATCAAGGTTAAGATTTTCTTGAGAAAGTGTTTGATTAACTTTCTCTAGATTCTTAACTCTAATCTTTTCCTTTTTCAACTCTTGAAAGATTTCATTAAAAGCATCACGTAAATCTTCTGAATCAAAATCATTACTTACTTGATCTTGTGAAGCCATAAAACACATGTTTGCAACTTCGTTGGTTTCATTAGTTTCTTCTTCTGAGGAAGAATCACTGTCATCCCAAGTTGCTTGATAAGCCTTTTTGTTGTTGGCAAACTTGTTTTTTGTATACTTGTCCTTCTTGAAGTTGGAGGTCTTTCCCTTATTCTTTGTATTTTCTAGGGGACAATCCTTCTTCATGTGACCTGTTTTATTACACCAGAAACAAGTTGGAGGATCATTAGAATCTCTAAACTTGGAATTGAACTTACCTTTCTTTAGAAATTTCTTAAATCTCCTTGTGAACATGGCTATCTCATCTTCATCTTCTGAGTCTGTCATGGCTTTAAAAGCTAATGATTTCTTCTTTGCCTGTGGTGGTTCGGCATCCTTTTTCCGTTCTTCGAGTTGAACCTCATAGGCCATTAGATTTCCCACAAGATTCTCGAGAGAAAGTTGTGACAAATCATTTGCTTCTTCTATTGCAGTGGTCTTCTTTTCCCATTCAGGAGTGAGTGCACGAAGAACTTTTCTCACCATCTCTGCTTGTGTATATGTCTTTCCAAGTGCCACAAGTGAGTTTGTAATGTCAGTAAATCTGGTAATCATTTCGGACACATTTTCGTTTTCCTTCATGCGGAACATTTCAAACCTGTGAACAAGAACAGATATTTTAGATTCTTTCACTTTGTTTGTTCCTTCATGAGTTACCTCGAGTGTATGCCAGATTTGATGTGCGGTTGTTGCACTGGATACACGGTTGAACTCCTCCTTTGTGAGAGCACAAAATAATGCATTCATTGCTTTTGCATTGTTCATTGTTTGATTCTTCATGTCATCATTCCATTGTGCATATGGAATAGTAGGAGCAGTGTATTCCGTTTCCGTCATGTGCCATATTTCATAGTTGATGGATTGGAGGTAGATCTTCATTCTGCACTTCCAATAGTTGTAGTTTGTTCCATCGAAGAGAGGTGGCCTTTGTGTAGATTGGCCTTCATGGTACTGATTTGCATTCGAAGTAGTTGCCATAGCCTTTAACCTTGCTCTGATACCAAGTGTTGGATCCTGTAGGCGAGGCAACAAACACTAGAGGGGGGGTGAATAGTGTTTATTAAAATAAAGTTGCGGAATAAAAAAATTTTCTTCTAAGCAGTCGACTTAGGAGTGAACCAGTCGACTGAGTTAACTCAATAAAAGATAATTCAAACAACTCTGTGAAGTCGACTTAAAGCAGAGACAGTCGACTTATTTAAACAATAAACTAACAGAGTACAAGTCTGACCAGTCGACTTATAAAGGAGTCAGTCGACTGTTCAGACAAGTTTCACAATAATAAAACAAGCAGAAAAATGTAAATGCAAGTTCAAGAGATACAACCACAGAGTACACACGATGTATCCTGGTTCGGTCCTTCTGACCTACATCCAGTTTCCAAGCAACCCACTTGAGATTTCCATTATTCTTGAAAAAAGTTTACAAGAATACCCTACGGCGTTCAGACAACAACCTTGTCTAACCCATAGTCCTTTCTCTCAACCAGAGAAAGCAACCACTCTTCCACCAAGAGTGAAATGACTGACTCTACACCCTAGAGTCTAACTCTCCAACCGAGAGGAAAAGAAAACAATAAAATGTTTACAATCAACCTATAGCCTTGTATGTGATTAGTGATGTAGTACGTGGCTAAAAGAGGTTGACTTCTATATCCAGTCCAGAACGAAATCAGATGTTATACTGGACTGAATGTAGAGAACCGAAACTTAGAAAATTGAAAGCTTTGTCTCTTTGAAGAATATAACACTTAAAAATCTCAAAAGAATGCTCGGAAAATGTTAGATCTTTTAACAGTGAATTCTGAACTCTATTTATAGAGTTAGAGTTACTAGACGTTGGGAGGCAGTTATTCCAACTGTCAACCAACGGATCTAATTATCTTTGAATTTTGAAAAACGATTTTAAAAACAGAAAACGGTCAAATGCACTCGAACAGTCGACTGGGTTGCCATTATGAGTCGACTGGTCAGAATTTGAATAAGTTTAGTCAGTTTTGTACTGACAGTCGACTGGTATGAGTACCGCTCGACTGGTACTCAACAGTTACACTATTTCAAACTGTTTTGACCTTTTGATGTTTTGAAAAAACACACATTTGTAAAAGAGTGAGTGTATGTGTGTGTGACAAGGCTTTACATCATACTAAGACTCAATTAAAACAAGATTACATTTGTTTACAAGATATAATATTAAATGACACTTTAAGCATGAGTCTTGGCTCGAGTCTTGAGTCTTGAGTCAAGCTTTAACCATTGTCTTCATCTGGAGCTTTGTGCTTATTCATTTGTTCAGCTGTATAGTAATGAGTCCTTTGTGTATAGCACCTGCAATTATAAAGTATAGCATAGATATATGTGCAGTGTGTTGTGATCATCAAAATCAAGAATCAACACCATTAACGAGCTCCAACGAGTGTGAGACGCGTGTTTTAACGAGCGCACGCAACCTATATTCACTGTAGTACCATACCGTGTTATATTTGCACGTGCGTTGTGCCGAAAACTAGCAGTTATACTAGTATCGGTCCGTCTCGTTCTCGTTCATCCTTGGAATGCAACTCTCCCCAAAAACCGTCCCGTAGCCCTAACCATCCACCACGATGGCAAAATCGACCCATAAGACTACAATCAATTGCACGCATACTGTCAATATACATACATACATACACAAGCATAATACAATCCGGGGTGTTACAATACCTTTACTTCGCCACTTCAAATCGACCCATAGTGCAGTTTTGGTAAGGGACGAGGACATAACCCAGAAACCAATCTACTACGCAAGTAAAGTCCTCCATGATGTCGAACTCCGTCATTCGAGAATGGAGAAGGTGGCCTATGTACTAATCATGGCCTCTCGCAAGCTTCGCCCATACTTCCAAGCCCATTCAGTGGTAGTTCTTACTGATCAACCCTTAAAGCAAGTGTTGCACAAGCTAGAAAGCTTGGGACGACTTGTGAAGTGGTCCATCGAGCTCAGCCATCATGATCTAAGCTATCGGATGAGGGCGACCATCAAAGCTCAGGCTCTAGCAGAATTCATTGTGGAAAGCTCCTTCCTCGACCCTCCAAAGGAAGGCAAAGACCCTCCATTTTGGAGCATCTACGTTGATGGATCCTCATTCATCGAGGGGGGCATGGCGGGAGTCATTCTGACGGGTCCAGATGATTTCACTCTCCAGTACTCCCTCCGCATCAACTTCCGATCTTCCAACAATGAGGTAGAATGTGAAGCACTAATTTCTAGCTTACGGCTAGCCCACAAGGCTGGAGCTCGACGCATCAATGTATTTAGCAACTCTCAGTTGGTGGTAAACCAAGTCCTAGGAGACTACGAGGCCAGGGATGACGACATGATCAAATATTTAGCCCAAGTTAAGAAGCTACTAGCCACCTTCCAAGAGGCGGAAATCATCTATATCCCTCGCAAAGAGAAAGGTTAAGTAGATGCCCTGTCAAAGTTAGCTTACACTTCCCTTCAAGGACTTGACCACACCGTCCTGATTGAAGTCCTCCTCAGGCCTAACATCGAAGAAGAAAGTCTCGAGCTCATGGTGATACCTCCCCCCGCACGCGGGGAGAACTGGATGAAGCTTCTTTTCGAATTCCTTGATAAAGGAACCCTCCCCCAAGTTCCTAAATATGCTAGAAAATTTTGAACAAGAGCAGAGCGATACACACTCATTGACGGAGTCATGTACAAGCGCTCTTACACTACGGTAGATGGCAGGCCCTATCTACGGTGTCTATCTCCCAAATAAGCCTAGTACGCCCTCAGAGAAATTCATGAAGGGATCGGGGGTGCTGGGAGCCAGATCCCTCGCCTGCAAGACCTTGAATCATGGTTAGTTATGGCCTTTGCTCCTAAGTGGTGCTCAACAAAATGTTCGTCATTGTACTTTTTGCCAAAGGTTCTCATCCATCAAACGGACACCTCAAGCCGAGCTCTCCTCCATTTCTAGTCCAACCCCCTTCTGTAACATCCAAGAAAAATTAATTTTAATATTTAGCACGTGCCTTGCACGTAAAATTTATGCACATTTTTATTTTCTAAAATTTCTAGAGTCGTGAACATTTTTCTTCTCATTTTTTCACAATTGCATGATTTATTTTTTTAATTAAACCCATTAGGCCTAAATCCATTCTTGAAGCCCACTAAAAATTTAATTACAAATTGAGGCCCATGATTCTTTTTCTACACTTAAAGAACATTTAAATCTAGTACACTTGTCATGTCAAACATACACCTACATCTAATTTAGTAACAATTAATAATAGAATTTATATGAGAAGTAGTGTGCACATAGGGTGCACGTGCACGTGTTTGTGCACTAGAAGAAGTGGCCAGCCTATGGTGGGAGTGAGGAGTGTGTGGGGAGTACTGTGTGAGAGTGGGGAGTTATTTTGGGTAGTGGGGAGCTTTTTTGACAACAAAATATTTCTACAAATAACCCCCTCCTTTAACATGAACAACACACAAACTCTAAAAAAATATAAAAAGAGAAGGAAAGAGGGAAGATTGCGATTTTGCTTGAGGATGAGAAGGCTGTACTTGTGTTGGAGCTTTGGAGCATTTTTCTAAGAGTTCTACTTACTTATTGCATCAAGAAAGAGGTGGATGTTCTTATTACCTTCTAATTTTGTAGATTGTATGTGCTTAATTTCACCATGAGTAGTTTCTAAATTTACTTTGATGTGTTTAATAATCTAGAATGTAGATTGTGCATTTTTAGTATAATTAATGTAACGCCCCACTTCCTAAAAGAATACGGAATACGAGTACGTGACAAAGCCCAGTGAATGATTTTCATCATTCATAAGCTGTAAGGATCAACTCAACAGTACAACAGAAAGATACAACCACCCATGCACGAAACAGATCTCATAATCAAAAGAATTATTTGTAAACAATTACATAATCCACAAATAAAACAAGATATAGAAAAACAATAAAACTCCCGAAAAACATGCCCAATACAAAGTATCAAGTAGCAACAAGGAAACTGATAACTCAATACAGGAATAAACTAAAGCATGAAAGGTTCCAGTTAAGCTTAGAACATTTGGTCACTCACTCCTGCAGGTAATTGGTCTTCAAAGCCTATATATTTAGCAATTGGAAGAAACAGAGAAACAGGAAAACATTATGCCCGTTAGCTCAAGTTACGGGCCGCAAGTAGGACAAGCAAAAAGGATATAGGAATAGGATAAATAAGAACATAGAGTAGGAACTGAAAACAAGAGCATAGAACATAGCATGGAAGGAATGCAACGGGAAAATGTAGTCAAATAAACCGGAAAGCAAGTAAACAGGATCAGATAAACATGTAAACTGGTAATGGTATCAGGTAACAGGTAATAAGTAACATGTAAACTCATAAATTTGTAAACTTGTAATAGATATCAGATAAACATGTGAAACAGGTAACAGGAATGTGCAGGTAAAACATGTTATTTTTAAGTCTTTTATTTAATCCTATCTAATGAACCACTCATGCGTCCCATTCAACATGGTTTCTGCATACAAATAAGTTGCGTTTAGATTTCGTGGTGGATTCTATAAGGCCGTGTACTCAGGCATCAGGTAGACATTAAACAGTAAACAGGATCATGAATCATGTAATCATGTATTCATGTAAACAGTTGAGACCTATGGGCCCCCTTCCGAGTACGTCCTCCTATAGGAAAGTATGTAGTCAGGTAAAACAGTAAACAGTTGGGACCTATGGGCCCCCTTCCGAGTACACCTTCCTATAAGGAAGTATGTAGCCAGGTAAAACAGTAAACAGTTAATACCTATGGGCTCCCCTTCCGAGTACACCTTTCTATAGGAAAGTATGTAGTCAGGTAAAATAGTAAACAATTAGAAAACACGGTCCTCCTTCTGAGTACACTTTTCTATATTGTCCACTACTAGATTTTTCCCTTAACCCCAGTTTGATTACTTATTCTTTTACCAACACAGACATGAATGTTCACATCAGGGACGGTAAACATGACAGGGACAGAAAACAAGTTCAGACTGGGTGGAAAAACATGTTCGGGTGTCAAGTAAAATTATAAATATTGAAATAACAAGAACCCCAATTCTGGACAGCAGGACGTTGCTGCACCAAAACTGGAATTTCTGCTGCTACATAAAAGCAATTCAGGTTCCGTTAGAAGTTCTAGAAACTAGACTCTCTACCGGTTCCAGCGCATATACACACGGTATATAAAAGTAACAAAAACTAGGTTCAAATTCTTATTTTTTACAGATTACATGTTCAGGCAGCATTTAAGAGTTAAATACTTATAATCAAAAGTAACTTGCAAAATCATTTAAAAATTTCATAAAATTCATATTTAAACTCCTAACAGTGTTAAATATCAGTACAATTAATCTCAGATTTTAATACTTAAATTAATCTACTGTTTCAGCTAATTAAGCAGGGCGGTGTATATTTTAGGCTGCATTCTGGAATTCAGACGACACTGTACAAAAATATGAATATCTTGCAACTCGTAAATCGAATTGCAAAACCATTAGATGTTCTGGATTCCAGACACACAGAGCTACGATTCTCATTCAATAAATTTTCATCAATGACAAATAGAATTAGGTCAAAACTGAGGTTCTTTATTGAACATGCATACAGGCAGCAAATCTATGATCATGTTTGCATAAATATATTAAGTCAGTAAAATTATCAAATAATTCCACAAAAATTTAGGTTGATTCCTAATCATGTCTAGTCATATCTAGATTAATATTAAGTCTAAATCTTACTGTTAGTATCTATTTTAATCAATAATTCATGCCAAAAATCTTGTAATCAGAAATCTGGAAATTTGCGACACAACAGTATTAAAAGTGTGCTATCTCACAAGTTACAGATCAGATTTTAGATCCGTCAAAAGTTATGGAAACTAGAAACAGATGCCTACATTTCATATTCACAAACTTAGTTATTATTCTAACATTAACAGGGTTTAATCTGTCGTGCCAAATCAGGACAGCAGTAAGTGAAATTTCTTTTGCATGAATTATAACATCAATAGTAATTACGATGGATTTAAGTTGATCTATAATGCAAATCAGAATTTAATAGGTATTCAAATCAGCATGCCGTGTCTATTCTCAAACTCATTAAGAGGAAAACATTATTAACATGTCTAGAATACAAACAAAAATATTTATAACTTATAGTGATTCATAGACATGCATTCATTTAGATAACTAACTAGATCTAATTCATGCTTGTATAATGGGTGTAACAACGAACTGTTTGTGATCCTTTTTACAATTATGGAATTAATAGAAACAAATCAAACAGGTAGGGTCATGATCATTAGTGGGTAAAACGTGAAGAACGAGTCACAACGAAGATCTACTTGCGGTATTTCAAAAAGTGCTTGTACGGGAAAACAAAAGAGATTCGTACAAGATACTTGCCTTGCGGGGATGATGAACGGAAGCGAGACGAATGACGGCAGCAACACGTGCTACGCACGTAATAGCAAAATAGCAACAATAGCAAGGTGAGATCTCCACACAGCAACTACACGTGCAATGCACGTAGAACTAAGTGCAGCAAGTCAGCAGCAAATAGCAGGTGCAAAAGCGGCTACGACGATCACTGGCGGTGCACAGGGCGTCAACGGTGGTCAGCAGTGGTTGGGGAAGACAACAAGCACACAGCAAGATCGACGGCAGTGGTGGTCAAAATAGCACATGCGACGGTTGTTTGGTGGTGGATGGAAGAGAAGGCAAGGGTGATCGGGGGTGTGCAGGTCGGAGGCAGGGCAGTTGGCGATCGGAGGTGGGTCATGGTGGAGGAATGGCAGTCAGGGAGGGCGGCAATGGGTGGTGTAGGGGTGGCACTACGGTGGATGGAGGAGAGAACGAGGTGGAGGATCGGGCATGAGGGTGAGGTGGCTGCAGCGGCTCGATAGGTGCAGGGAGAAACAGAGGAAGAAGGAGACGGGGTGAGCGAGACAGGGACAGTGGATGTGAGGTCGAGGATGGAGGAGCAGAGGTCGGAGCGACGGAGGACGAGAGTGATGAAGGTGGCAAAGTGAATAAGAGGCGGTCGGGAGTTTGGGTTTGATGGGTTTGGAAAGACAGAGGATGAGAGAGGGAGAGAGAAAAGAATTGGGGAGAGAGAGATGTGTTTAGGGGGGGGGGGGGGGGCTGATAGGTATAGGGTTGAATAGTGCTAGGGGGTTTAAATTAAATAAATAAATCAACTATAATATAGTTGTACAAATAAATCAAATAGTATGCATTAAATTAATACTCAAATACTAATAAATACAATAGAATGTAAGAGTTCACAAAATAAATGAGACTGGATTTGAATTGAGCTAAAATATAATAAAGAGCAATATAGTAGTACATATTTATCAGTTAAATCAAATAGTGTACATAAATTTCGTACTCCAAAAATAATAAAAGTAGATCATGATCTATTGTAACACCCCGCAAAATTGAAAATTACAATTTTGCCCCTGGGTGTTACGCACATATATTTTGTAATGTATTTCACTACATATTTTGGATTCGTACTATTTATACATTTTTCGTATTGATTTCAGTCAACTAAAATATAATATTTCAATCTCCATAATCTACGTGCTTTTTACGTATTTTTGATGCACGTGTTTCCACCACTATGTATAATATTTTCTATAGGTTTAAATTATTTATTTTTATGTATTTAAATATATTTTATAAAACGAAAATTTATTTTTCCCTTGTTTTGATTAAAATGCATTTTTCGATTTTTCGCACGTATGATGCGCGTGCAAATTTTATTCTCATTTGTTATTCTCAATTACAAATTTTTAGCATGCATAAGTTTTAATTAAGCCTTCTTTTGATCCATGGACCTATAAACTAAAATGTAGCCCATTAGGAGAGGAGCCCACTAGATAATTAAATAAATTAATTAGTAATGAGCCCATGTAGCAAGCCCACTAGATAATTAAATAAATTAATTAGTAATGAGCCCATGTAGCAAGCCCACTATTAAAATCACATTTTTAGTTAAACATGTACTAATACATGACAAGTTACACATATTAGTACACATTTAGAGTTATAGAAATGTGTTCATATTTGTTTATGCATGTGTGCATGCATACACAAATGTATTTGGACCTTTTTTGGGCAAGGGGAGGAGAAGAGTTGGTAGGTTGAGTTAGTGGAGAGTGGGGAGATGAGAGGTTGGGAGTTTTAGGAGTTAAAAATATGAAGAGGTGAGAATTAAAAAGAGAATTAAAATGAGAAGTTATTAGGTGGAAGATTTTGCAATATAGTCCCTAGCATTGTCCTATAAATAGCAACTCATTTCTCATTCTTTTTCACACCAAAAATAAAATAGATAAGAGAAAGAGAAGAAAGAAAAGAGAAGCAAGAGAGAAAGAAAAGAGGGAAAGGAAAAAGAAAGAGAGTAAGAAAAGAAGTGTTCTCTTGCTTGGAGCTTTTGCTAGGAGGAGAAGAGGACTAGGAGGTGCTTGTGAAGCTAGGAGTGATGTTCTATCTTTCCTTTCATTGTTCAAACTTTATTGAGGTGGGTGTTCTCTACTTTCTAATTATAGAGAATGTGCATGCTATTAAGAAAATAAATGAATAGTATAGATAAAATTGATATGATAAATGTAGAACAAATCCATGCTATTGTGTGTGTCATGAATTGTGAAAATTTTGATACGATTAAGAAACTATTTGTCATCGTGTTAGTTGGAAATAAGAAAATGAAATAATAAGCTATCACCATGAACAGTATGCATGTTAATTTACAAATGTTAAAAATATATAATTGCTTGAAAATTATGAGATTTTTCCCTGTAGTTAAAAATATTATATTTGTAATTCACACCATCTGTAATGTTGTAATAAGAATCATGGGTTTATGACCAGCTCAAAAAGATGAGTTGTATGTTGGAAATTATATGACTGAATTATATTGCCAAACTTTAGAATTAATAAGATGGGTTTATAAAGATTACTGTATATGACTGAATTATAATATTAGTTATGTTGGTCATGCCAATCTTTGAGGATAAATATTGCCAATGCTCTGATATAACCACTCTGTTGCACGGGTTGGGTTACTTTGGTAAATATTTTCGAAATTGGACCTGTTTGGTAAATATTTTCGAAAGTGGATCAGTTTGAAAATTATTTTCTTTTTACTTATGGACTAACTTGGGTAAATATTTTCGAAAGTGGACCTGTTTTGTAAATATTTTCGAAAGTGGATCGGTTTGGAAATTATTTTCTTCTTACCCTTTTCATTATCCTTCAATTTTTTCCACGTGCACGTGTGCACGTGTATGATACTAGTTTTCATTTCTTTTGTAGGATTTAGTTCCTAAAGAAAAGTCTAAGTTTTGCAAAAGATGAGAAAAAGGAATTTCTTTAAATAAGTGAAAAATAGTATTTTTAAAATAATTGGAAATTTTATTAGTTACTATCTTTTTATCTAATATCATGGAAAGGATTATTTCTAAAATTGTGAAGGAATTGATCTTTTGAATAAACACATTTTATGGAAAAAGACACACTTTGTGGATAGTTGAACAAAAGAACATTTGTGCCTTTTTTAAACAGAAAATACACATAGACTTACTGGTTAGCCACTGCAAAATAAAATTCTATTGTGATAGGCCTTGGGTTCGAAACTTGATAGTCACATCTTTCTTTTATTTTATTTTTATAATTTCCGAAAAGAGAACCAATACTTGAAGCTTTCGGCTTAAGACTATGACATCAAAGTCCAATGGACTTATTGGTTAGATGGTTCGGCTTTGGGCTTGACCGGGTTGACCATGGAGGTCGGGTTCGAAACCTGGGCACCTCCTTCATTTTTTTTAAAAACTTCTTTTGCATATATTAAGATCTTGAATAAAAGAAATCTTAGAATACTAAGTCTAATTTTAATATAAAAAAATGAAATGAAAATACTATGAGACAATTCTTGCACCTCCTTCATTTTTTTTAAAAACTTCTTTTGCATATATTAAGATCTTGAATAAAAGAAATCTTAGAATACTAAGTCTAATTTTAATATAAAAAAATGAAATGAAAATACTATGAGACAATTCTTGTATATCTCTTGAAGTAATAATTTTTTTTTATAGAATCATGTGATGGAAAGTAGTATTTTGATCTTTAAGAATAACTACACTTGTATCATGTTTTGTGAATTGAAATATTGTGAAAATTTAGATTTGTTACAACAAATTCATGTAGTGAACTTGTGGTTGTGATTGATCGAATAGATCATGAATAGTGGCAAGATAGAATTTTTGTGAATGAATTTAAAATGGAATTTATGACGAGCTTAAGACTTTTGATTATTGAGGGTATGAATACCCACGATGCTTATACATGAAAACTGAGATTTAGAATTAGTGAAACCCTCATTACCGGCATTATTGAAATAAAAGAATGTTGAGTTGTGATTTTGAGATGTGGTTATGGAGCCATCTCGTATTTGTTGACTAAGTCCGGTAGGAGGTAACAACTAATTCTACATGTGGAGATTATTCATGTCTTGAACTTAGGAAAATTTAGGCACATAAGTGAAGATGTAGTAAACTTAGGGAAACGTAAGTGGGGTGCTCTATATAGTTGTTGGTGGACTCCAAGACTATAGACCCAGTTGGTGGATTGAGGTTGCCCTGTGGGAGACGGATTATTATATTTTAGTCCGGGACTATGAGGACGGGTCAGCGGTGGACTCCGGGATCTTGAGTAGTCGGACGGATGGATTTTTGTGTTTACCGTCTCCAATGTATATATATATATACTGGGCTAGAGGGTCACATACGGGACGGTTCGTACGATGTGGAATCTGTTATAACAGCTGGCGGTGGACTCCAAGGCTGGGATTCACATTCGTGGAATAGTCTGAACTTTGTTTTGCTACCGGGTAGTTTTCATGGCGAGGGATCGAGCCCTGTATTGTGAAGAACGTAGGCGCTTGCCCTCGGACCTATGTAGTATGGGATGCATAGAATCCGAACAAGTGTGCATTAGTGTCATCCTAGTGTAGAATTGTGTACATTAGGCATTAAGGCATGACATACACTTATGTTTAGAATAATCACTTTTGACACTTTATATGTTCATTCAATCTTTTTGTGATTTGTTAAAGTATGAGAACGTTATACTATTCCCGGCATAGAGAGGATAGCCGTGTATAACATTTCGTCAGTTGTAAGTAACTGACGTGCCCACAGATTGACATGCAGGTAAAGGACCATTCATGGAGTTATAAAGTGGATATGCTGTTGCTGTTTAGAAGTTAAAGATGTTGCAAATGATGTTAAAGTCATATAAGTTGTATTTCATTGTTATAATCTTTTAGTCTTCCGCTGTGTAAAACCATGTTGTAATTGAACTCTGATGTATTGTGAATGAAAAGTTTTAAATTCCTTGTAAAATTGTACGAAGTGAAGTAAAGATCCTGTGAAATCTCGAATTTATCCTTATTTGAAATTCGGGATGTTACATCTATAGGCTTTCAAAAATTAATAAACAATATATTTAATGATAATAATAATAATAATAACCATAATAATCATAAACATAATAATAATAATAATAATAATAATAATAATAATAATAATAATAATAATAATAATAATAATAATAACAAAAATAATAGGATTTGGGTTTAACACATTATAAATAATCAAATAATGAAATTGGACTTGGTATAAGTAATTAGTCAAATAAGAAAATCAGGTTAAACGATAGAATATAATAGGATTTGTATTACAATATAAAAATCATTGGAAAGTAGCTACATATCAAATTATTGATTAGAATAGACTTTAATAGGAGATCCAACAATAAATTTTTAACAAAAAAAAAGAATTTAAAAGCGGAAAAATAATTTATAACAAATCGAAATACCGAAAATACACAGAAAATACATATTGGCGGGAACGGAGGTTATAATTAATGCGTGATTGAGTAGATGCTTTTTATATTAACAATTGTTCATGTTAGTTAAAATATGTGAAAGTAGTAATTAGTGAGTTATGTGGGGAGAGATCCCTATCTAATTAGTACATGCTAAATTAATTAGGTAGTAGACAAATTGGATTAATGTATGAGTAGTAGTCTTTATAAATTCTTAGATGGTGGGAATTTCATGAAAGGAACCCATTGGTATTAAATGCATTATAATAGTGTAACATTTTTCAAGAATCTAGTTGGATAAAGGATAAAAATTGATACAATTCAAATTGTAGAAATATGAGCAAATTATGCAAATTGGGAGTTAGATTTCATTATATTTAGAGAATAAATAATTATAAAATTTTATTTTGGTGCAAATACACATAAATTTTGGTGATGTTAAAATTTTGGAAGTGATTAGAAATGATAATACAAAGCAAATTTGAAATCAACAAATTTTGTTAAGAAAGATTTGAAAACAGAGAATTGAAATAAAAGGATTTTAATCCCTATATAATTAGAGATCGACCTTGGGTGTACTGAGTCTTGGAGTGGGTTTTGAGCACTGTGAACAGTGCCCAATGGTCATGGGTTCGAGTTTTGGGAGGGTCTGTTTTTTTTCCAAAATTCGATTTTTAAAGATAAACAGTATATGTGTACATAAGGTATTGAAGGGGCTTTCTTTCAATAGCCACAAGTTGGCCTAGTGGGTGGGGCTTGCGGTCTTAGGTGTTGTGCGGTCTCGGGTTCGATCCCGGTCTTGCACAGAAATTTGTTTTAATTTTATTTTTAGAGATTTTCAAGTTTTCAAATTAAGAAAATTTCACAGAAATATTTTAGAATGTTATTAGAACCCTTGAAAATAATTTCACACTATTCTAAGATATATTTTGGGAATTAAAGGTCATTTTCACATTAAATAAAGTATTATAGGAACTTTGAATTCAATTTAAAAGGAGATTGTGCATGATTAAAGAGAATTAAAAGTAGAATACAAATTTGGACACATCCTTATAAAATTACATGGATATTAATCGATTGAATTAAGCAAATGGTTGAGATGGATTACAATGGAATAAAAATATAATTATGAGATGGAAATATGGAATTTCTAGTCATTTTAATCTTAAAGAATTTTGCATTAAGAAATGTATTTGGAATATAGATTTGTACGACAAGGTTCTATTAACTAAAAAGGCATTGAATAATGTTGAAGTGAATAGTGTTGGGTTGTTTACAAGGTTTTTAATTGATTCACTCATTATTGAACGTTGAAGTTGGTTACTTCATGGTTGATAAACCTAAGGAAATTGAATAAAGAAGAAATTATGAATAATGAATGAGTTCTTAATGATATGGTTAGATGTAACCGATGTGATCTCTTTTGAGATGGTTGTTTGTTCTAGAGTGAGCGGGGCCCAGAATACCGGCAATTGTGATATATGAAATTTGAGAAGTAAACAGTGTGGGTTGACTTTCTCTTGAGGAGTAGCCAATGTGGGCTAACTCTCTCAGTGTTTTGTTTAAGCCTGGTGGGTAAGCAAACTCTAGGTCTTAATAACTATAATTTAAACTTAAGGACATGCACTAGTTGGAGATATAATGAAACCCGAGCAAACGTGAGTTATGGAACCCAGAATGATCCACGGAGTGAGACAATCCTCAATATTTCGGGACGATGGATGAAATAAGCCATAGAATGATCCAAGGAGTAGGATTGATCTCCAGTATTTTGAGACGAGAGCGATGCTTGAGGAGCATTTGTGCGATGAGAGTTCCAGAATGACTCGCGGAGCGAGATAATCCCAGTATTCTGGGACGATGGATGAAATAAGCCACAGAATGATCCACGGAGTGGGATTGATCTCCAGTATCTCGGGATGAGAACCAATACTTGAAGAGTGTCTAAATCTTGTTGTTGTCATAGTAGCAGGTTGTATGGCGAGGGGTTTTACCCTATAATGTGGAGTACGTAGGTGCTTGCCCTCGGACCTATGTAGTATGGGATGCATAGAATCCGAACAAGTATGCATTAGTGTCATCGTAGTGTAAAGTATGCACTAGAAATTAAGTTCATATCATACACTGACATGTTTAGGATAGTCACATTTTCTCTTTCTGCATTCAAGTTTGGAATTGCTAAGTTAATGAGATCGCTGTATTATAGCATTGCGTCAGTTGTATGCAATTGATGTGCCTACAGTTTTCTAGCTACAATATTGGACTTGGTATGGACTTAAAGTCACTGATGAGATGTCACAACATTGAAGAATTCTTATTATTGTAATTTGTATTGTATTCATTTTAATTCTGCTGTGCTGTTGTAAAAAACATGTTGTAATCAAAAGTTTTAAATTCCTTATATATTTGTACAAATTGAAGTAAAAGTTCATGTTTTACTACGAATTACCTGTGTTTGGAATTCGGGGTGTTACAAATGGTATCAGAGCGAACCTCAATGTGTAGTACAAAATTATAAGGATGACACATTAGGGTGAAGATTAGAAGTGTGAGTTCAGTTTATAGAGATTTAAATGTAAGTTGATTTACATTTGTGTTGCTCTATACACTGATGTCTTCTCCTCCATTTCCCTATAAGATGTCTGATAACCAAGACCCAGTGGATGAAGTAGAATGGTTCTTTGAAGATCCCGCAAAAGAGGAAGAACCCGAAGAAGAAGAAGAACCTGAAGAAGAAGAGGACCTAGAAGAGGAAGAGAGAGAACTGAGAGAATCTCGGGAGATCACTCCACCTCCACCTGATTCCCCAGATGAATCCTCGGACGAAGAGCCAGATCGAGACAAAAAAGACCACATCATCGCTTCTCTTCGGAAGAAATTGATCATCCATAAGTGGAGAGTAAACCACATGGAAGCTCATCATGCGGAGGATAAGCAGAACATCGCAGCTCTGAGTCAACGAGTATGGGAACTGGAGAAGTGTCGGCACAGGATGCTTGGCATTTCACCCAACTAGACAACGAAACTCGTTGGGGAAAGCTAGAATTCTGTTGAAGTTGCGAGGAGATGCAAAAGGAAATAGATGAACTACTGGGAGAGCTCAGAGAAGCCAAGAGGAACCGTAAAGACTGCTTTATGTTTGGAGTTTTCTGGTGTTTTACGTATGGATGTATGGACAAATTTTACTTCTGAATGTATAAAGTTTAATTTTGGAAATGAATAAATTGAGTTGGAAGAAGAGTATATGTTGTTGCTGCTTTTGGTGATTAATGAAATTTTATGACCCAGAAATGGCCGGACGAAGAAATCGAAATGGTGAAGGATCCAATGGTGAGGGTAACTGCCTTGATCTTGAGACAGAACTAGCCCATGTGTACCATACACTCAACACATTTGTGGCAGCAAGCGTGAACAGGCACCCAAGGGCCGGGAAGGCAATGCAAGTCTCGTAGGCTATCAGATTGGTGGAATCCTTCAAAAGGATGAAACCACCTGTTTTCGAGAGCAAGGCAGATCCTGATGCAGCCGACAAATGGACTTGGCAGATTGAAACAGTGTTCGAGGTCTTGGAGACTCCTGAGGCTAGCAAGGTGAAGCTGGCCACTATTTAGTTTGAGAAGGATGCCGGGATCTGGTGGCAGTCCATAAAATGGACCATGGGAAATGAACCTATTACATGGGAAGACTTTCTGGAAGAGTTTTGCAGCCACTATTTTCAGATGGATGTGCAGGAGAAAAGGCTATGAAGTTCTTGAGTATACAACAGGGAAGCTTGTAAGTCAAGGAGTATGAAACAAAGTTTACTCAGCTCTCAAGGTATGCGCCTGAGTTGGTGATCGACGAGGCCAAGAAGGTGAGAAAGTTTGAGCAGGGGCTGAGGCCAGGTCGGAGGTCTCGAATGATACCCCTCGGTATCAGGTTGTTCGACAGGCTAGTACGGAGAGCTGCAGCCACAGAAGAAGATATGGAGCAGTATCAATTGGTGCAGAATAAGAACAACTAGAATGTTGGCAAGAGGCCCGCAACATCCCACAACTTCAAGGGCCAGCCCGAGCACAGAGGTTCAGGACGACTGAAGCAAATACCATTTTCTGTGACTGGGAAATCGAGCAAGAGAGGGACAAAACCCCCAGGCGTGACCTGTTACACTTGTGGAGAGATGGGTCATTACAAGTCTTAGTGTGCCAAGTCACGGAATCCCATAACTTGTTTCAACTGTGGGAAGGAAGGCCATGCTAAGCCGCATTGCCTGCAACTCTAGCAGGGGGGACAGGGTCAGAAACAGGCCAACCTAGGAAAGAAACCATACCGGCAGGGGTGAGTATTCGCTCTGACTGAAGAGGACGCTGAGGATGCTGACAATGTCATCACCGGTATGGGAGCATCTGAATAGAGTTTACTGCTGTTATTTCAAGTTTGTATTAGAGGAATTGTCATGCCCCGCTTCCCAAATATACGGAATACGAGTACATAACATTGGCCCAGCGAATGACTAACGTTACCCATTAGCAGTTATCCGATCAACTCAACAATATATTCAATACTGAACAATTGTACAGGCAATAATAATAATCTTATGAACAATAATACCTGAAATGAAGCAATATAAAATATTCAAATACAATAATAATCCAACATCTTGAACAATAATAGCAATATTCGGGTCAAAAGCCCACAATACAATGAAATAACAATAGTCTAATAATAAAGTCTTCATGATAAAACAATAATTTATTAAGCGACGATGCTATCAATTCCTTCACCAATGTTGTTCTTCCAATCCATCAGGCAATTCTCCATCAACACCTGTGAACACTTCATATAAAAAGAGAAAAAAAATTGTTATTAGAGCAAGTCATGGACAACAGGTAGAGAAAGCTGGGAACAATGGAATAATGGTATAACAATAAATTCAGTGGATCAATAGGAATTAATAACATGGGACGATAATCAATAATCAATATCATGATAGTCGATACAATGACTATAAACAATGATTCAATATTCGGTAACAATATTCAATGATCAATAACAATAACACTAAGCTAATATTCGATATCAATAGAAACAATAATAAACAAAATGCAGTGTCAATGCCGTGTCAAACCTTAAGTTTATTAATCATTTTAATCCTGACTAATGTAGCACTTCATGCGTCCCATTTATTTACCACATAGGTTTATGCATACAAACAAGTTGAGTTTAGACTTAGTGGTGGATTTTATAGTTCATGCACTCGGCAACAATATTCAATAATGACCGATGACCGAATCAATCGAGATACTATAGTCAATAATCTACAATTAATCGATGAACGATATGACCAATATTGTAATATCCCGATCGACTATTAATAATATTATTTTTATCAGTATTCAACTACTTAATTATTTTTATTTTCCTCCATGAAGAGTTATCTTTTAGCCATGACAACCTAATTGATAATTAGGAATTGTTGGATAGTTAAACCTAGGGTTAAAAGACACAAGGGATTAAGGAATTCTTCTAGAACTCTCTCTCTTCCACATCACCCTCCACCTCACCTAAAACACCATACCCTCACCATACCTCCACCTCATCCATTCCTCCCCTAGGCAAAACCGGCCCCAATTTGGGGAAGGGCTTGTGTGCATTTTGTGCATGCACATTTGCACTCTCCACCCTTTTTCCCACCTATAAATACCCCCTCCCTCCACCTTTGTCTCATTTTTAGAAAGACAAAAAGAAAGAAAGGAAAAAGAATGAGTGAACTACTAATTTGAGATTTTTTCCTTGTAGGTTTAGTAGAAGTTCTAAGAGCTTAAGGGAAAGAGTAGGAGTGCTAGCTAGTTCTTCCATCAAAAAGGGATTAAGGTGGGGGTTTCTCTTTTGGTTGTTTGTTTGTTTGAATTGTTGTTTTGGTGTTTCTTCTTCTTCTTATCTTCCTTGTTTATTTTTCTTTGGTGTGGATGTTTTGTAGTGGTGTAGTAGTATGTTGTTCATTTCTTATCTGTTGTATCATAAACAAAAAAAAAGGGGGGAAAGAATGATAAGAACCTTAATGGAACACATAAGGGAAGAATGTTATTAGTAGTTATGGTTGGCAAAAAGAACCAACTACTTGGACTATTTCACTAAGCATATGGAACAATGGCATAAGATGATGAATGGTGGAGTTTGGGTGTGTTGTTGAATGAACAACTTGACATGAACATATGCATATGTGTGTACATACCCATTGGGATGTAGAACTCAACAAGGACTTTGACATAAGCATAGTAGAATTATTATGTGCATTAAAGATTGTGAACTCAATAAATAAATCTTTTCTTTTGTTCTCTACTTGAAATGCTAACTTTAGTTACAAAAGAAAAAGGAAAAAGAAAAGCATGCTAAGTAGGGCTTGTAACTCATTATGTGTAATTGTAGATCATAAAGAAGGAAAGAAAGAAGGAAGATAAATAGGCCTTGTAATAGCTAGTAACTAGTTATCCATGCTTAGATGATTAGAAAATACCATGCTTAAATGTTATTTATGCTTAAGTTAGTAGGTATTCATGCTTAATGGTATTTCATGCATAATGATATTCATGCTTAAAAACATAGTAGATACTCATTCTTAAGTTAAGGTAACTATCCATGATTAGTTGTAGAAATTTTTATGTTTATGTTCTATCCATGCTAGAATTGTTGTAGAACTCATGCTATAGGTTGATACTTAACTCGTATACATGTTAGAATGCTACTAAAATGTACACCATGCTTTATGTTAATGCTTAAAGTAGCATACCATGTTTAGGGATGATGTATACCCATGCTAAGTCTATATACATGCTTAGAATGTTGTAGGATTATGTTAAATATTTCCTACCATGTTTAGGAATGATGTATACCCATGCTAAGTCTATATACATGCTTAGAATGTTGTATGATTATGTTAAATATTCCTACCATATTTAGGAATGATGTATACCCATGCTAAGTCTATATACATGCTTAGAATGTTGTAGGATTAGGTTAAATATTTCCTACCATGTTTAGGAATGATGTATACCCATGCTAAGTCTATATACATGCTTAGAATGTTGTAGGATTATGTTAAATATTCCTACCATATTTAGGGATGATGTATACCCTTGCTAAGTCTGTATACATGCTTAGAATGTTGTAGGATTATGTTAAATATTCCTACCATGTTTAGGAATGATGTATACCCATGATAAGTCTATATACATGCTTAGAATGTTGTAGGATAAATGTTAAAATACCTACCATGCTTAGGAATGTTGTATGTCCATACTAATTATATAGCCATGCTTGGGTTGGGGTGATTAATCATGTTAAGTAGTAGAAATCCATGCTTAAGGTGGTAGTAGAGACATACGTTCTAAGTAGTAAGCATCCATGCTTAAGTTATAGCTTATGCCCAAATTGTAGTAAGTTTCATGTTTAGATTGTAGTAACTATCCGTGCTTAAGATTGTTATAAGTGCATGCTAAATCGCATTCATAAATTAAGAGTGTTGTAAGTTGATGGTTATGTTATATATACCATGATTGGTCGTTGGGGGTTGATGCTTACACTTGCATACCATGCTTAAATTGTCATAGGTTAAATAGAAAGAAAGAATCATGTTGTAATTGTAGTAGTAACTACCTTGTTGTAGTTAATGTTAGTAAGGAGCCATACATGCTTGAATGGTATAGTGTAGCATCCTAATTACATGTTGAAATGTACCCATGTTTTATGTTGATTGGGGAAAGAACCCATGGACTCTAGTCGGATGAGGTTCTAATTTAAGATGGAACCATAGCATGTGAGCACTTTCATTTAAAGGTAATAAGGGTTGGAAAGTTCTGATAATTGTTAGATTGATAAAAAACTAGTCTAGGGTCTTCGAATTACCCTAGGGGTCATCGACCATCAAGACCACATCCTACCACCTTAGAGTAAATGGATAGATCTCACCTCGGGCATCGATGGATCTTAACCGATGTAGGTTGACCGTGGGCCGAGAGTGTTGGTAGAATCAAGATAGGGGTAGGGATGAGTGAAGGGGATCTCATTACTAGAGTCTTGGATCGAGGGACCACGAGATGGACCGTGTTAATCTAAGTTGGAAACTATGTAAGATTGCGTAGGAGTAGTAACATCATTAGGATAGTGACTTATAAAATCATTACTTAACCTTTTTGCCAGAAAGAAGGGGAGTTGGTAGTAGGGTGCACCGTACGACCAACCTTTCTTTGGGGCCGATCTTAGGTGGTGTTATTGGGTTGCACCTTCCTGTCAAAGGGATACGTACGATGCCTTCTCACGAGTTGGGAGCATGGGTTGCGTATCTTGATTGTTAATTCCTGAAGTGCCATGATAAGGCGGGCGGAGCTAGGGGGATGGACCCCGGAACTCCGTCGGGTCTTATGCCAAGAGGGCGAACAGGCCATGGACTACGGTCTGACCAGGGGGCGGCAGGGGGCTCCTCTGTTAGCAGTAACTCCGACAGTTCATCAGGTTTTCGAGTGAGGTCCGGTGAGCCGGGTAGCAGTGGCAACCTAGACACCACTGGCTAGCTGCATTAGTGGGACTTGACCACGTCTGCAACCTCATCAGTCACGTTGTATCTGTTAGGAACAGGTTGTGTACAATTAGAATTCATAACGTGGGTTCAAATCCCTACATATGGGAAAACGGCTTGAGAAGGGTCGCATGTAGTATGGGCTGCATGTTGACTTCGGAGACTTGCTGACATTAGAATAGGAGCATCCTAGTTTAGTTGACATTGCATTAGAATAGGAGCATCCTAGGCTAGTTAACATTTTATTAGATTCTAGTCACTGCACTTTCGAACACTTAAACTACACCGACATATTTTACCATGTTTGTATATGCTTGTTTTGGAGATCCGCTGCTGTGTTATCAACCTTAAAGCGTCAGTGAATACTGACGTCCCCACTTTAATAGGTTGTGGATACAAGATCACAAATTGGAAGGGCTCTAGTTGAGGCGCGATCTACAAGTGAAGAGGCCAATGATTATCTTTTACATTCATGTATACTCTGATGTAATTTATTGTATTAACGGGAACATTCGGCCTGTAATATTGAGTTAATAAAAAGTTTTAAATTTTCCTGTTTCTGTGTATTGTGACTAATTGAATGAAAAGGTCCTGGCTCGTGTCTCGATTTTCCAGTATATGGAAATCGGGGCGCTACAGAGTGGTATCAGAGCCGACTTCAATTTATAGTCCAACATAGAAGGAAAATATACTTAGGTGCCTTGTAGGGGTTAGGCTTTCTTTTAGCTGGTCGTAGATAATTATAATTCATACTGTTGTTCCTTCAACTTATGTATTATGATGTTCTATATCTATGCTAATTTTCGTGTCCTCTCCATACAGGATGTCGAACGGAGCAGTTCCCCTAGGAAATGGCGGAGCACACGGAGTTGCAGTCGAGGTGGACTCGGACTTGGAGCCCATCACAGATGGGGACGGGTCACTGGTTGGAGTCGGATTGGCCAATGGACCACCGCAGCTGCCGCAGCAGGGGGTGCCCCTGCAAATGGCCAGATCCCAGCACCACCACCCCCACCACCTCCCCCGCTTACCCCAGTACAGCAAGCTTTCGACCAGGTCTTTCGCGATCTTGAGACATGGGGATGGTGCCATGTCTGCCTGGAGAACAGGATGGACTCATGTGAGTTGGTAGCCCTCAACAATGAGAAAGAAATAGTGGAGTTAAGGAGGGCAAGGGCAAGGGCAGATCACAAGATAGTGATCCTTAAGCACACCCACCGTGTGCAATTTGCGCGCTTGGAGCGGAAATGCGCATAGCTGCAGGCACAGATCTCACAGCTACTTGCCCTGTTGGCACCACCGCCTGCTGAAGGGGACGAGACCTCTAGTAGTACTGACTAGGAAGTTAGGTGCCCTTAGTCTATTTTGTTGTTTTGAATATTTTGCTTCCTACTATGTGATATAATGTAAGGAAGGTAATGCTATGTAAGATGTGGGGTTATGAAGAAATGAAGTTAGCTTTATGTTTTCTGCAAGTCTTATGTCCATGATAAAATTGGATGGATGCTATTATTGTTGTTATTACTATTATTTTTATATCACAATTATGATGCCCTGTGTATTCCGATGCTCTTTTCTACCAGATGTCTCGCAGAACCAGGAGTGGTAGGACTGACAATTTGGAAGGCGAGGGCAGTGGAGGCAATGGCACATGTCTTGATTGGGAGACGGAATTCGCTCGTATGTACCAGGCCTTGGGTGACCTCGCAGAAGCGAGCCGAAACAATGTGCAGCAACCAGGAGCACCCGGAGGTAACCGGGGAGCAGCAGCTACCGACCCCATTAAGATGGTCGAGTCATTCCGAAGGATGAGGCCACCCATTTTTGAAGGCAAGGCAGACCCGACAGCGGCTGACGACTGGATTCGTCAAGTTGAGACAGTGTTTGAGGTGATGTTGACGCTAGAGGACAACAAGGTCAGGTTGGCCAGCATTCTGCTAGAAAAAGACGACGGAGTCTGGTGGCAATCAGTAAAGAGAGGCATGGGCGAAGGGCCCATTACCTGGGAGGATTTCCTAGCAGAATTCAGGCAATACTATTTTCCGCTAGACGTGCAAGAGGAGAAAGCCATGGAGTTCCACAACCTAAAGCAGGGAAGGATGACGGTTCGAGAATACGAGACCAAGTTCACCCAGCTTTCCGGCTATGCACCGGAAATGGTACAAGATAAAGTCAAAAAGACCAAGAGGTTTGAGCAGGGACTTAGGCCCTCACTTAGGACGAAGATGATACCATTTTGCATCCGGAGGTTCGAGAAGCTAGTCCGTCGAGTAGCTACGACGGAGTTAGACATGAATAAAGGGCCTGAACTGCAAGGAAACACTGGAAGGTGGAACAAGGGAAAGAGGCATGCACCAGCGTCAGGATTCAGAAGCCAGGGTGGGAACCCAAAATTTCAGAAGAAGGTTAGCAACCCCAGCAACACCAAGATAGGGAACTGTTTCACATGTGGCAAGCCAGGGCATTTCAGGAACCAATGCCCCAAGAATAGGAACACTCAATTTGATGCCCGCACCTGTCACAATTGCGGGAAGGTTGGCCATCTTCGGCCAGACTGTCCCCAACTTCAGAGGTGCAACGGTGGGCCGGCTCCTAAGGCGAACAGAAAAGGGATGAACCGCTGAGGGAAAGTATTTGGCACTCACAGAGGAAGATGCCAATGAAGACGAGGGAGTTATCACCGGTAGGTGAAGGAGTATGGCTAAGCTTTTGTTGTATTTTGAATATTTTGGCATAAGATAATATTGATGTAACCACTTTTGTAAACAGGTTGGATTAATATAAATGAAATCCAGGCAACTGTTTTGTTTGATAGTGGGTCATCGCATTCTTTTGTGTCTGGAGCATTCTCTAAGAAGCTGAAATGCACCCAGGAGGCAACTCCGGAATCAGTTTTGTTGGTAGGTACCCCATCGGGAGCAACCCTCCCTACAAATTCATGCTACAAGGGATGCAATCTCCTGATTGGCGGGGAGACCCTGAGTATAGACTTGCTAGAGTTGGGATTTGTAGGGACAGGCGTGATTATCAGGATGGACTGGATGTCCAGGCATAGGGCTAGCATCGATTGCAGAGAGAAGAAGGTAACCATTACCCCATCCGGAGGACCGGAGCTTGTGTTCCAAGGAAAGAAGAGGCAGAGTGCAGAAATTCTTGCAGCTGCAACTAGGGTACGAGTGCCAAGTGAAGTCAAGGCAATACCAATCGTACAAAAATTTCCCCGCGTATTTTTAGAAGAATTACCCGGACTCCCACCGCATAGGGATGTTGAGTTCAGCATTACTATCCAGCCAGGTAGCGCACCAGTGTCGAAAACACCATATCGGATGGCGCCAGTAGAGCAGAAGGAAGTAAAGGAACAAATTGAAGAACTGCTACAGAAAGGATTCATCAGGCCAAGCACCTCACCCTAGGGAGCACCTGTGCTACTAGTAAAGAAGAAAGATGGAACCTCGAGAATGTGCATCGATTACCGGGAGTTGAACAAGGTCACTATTCGGAATCGGTACCCCATTCCCAGGATCGATGACTTGTTTGATCAGCTTCAGGGAGCGGCTGTATTTTCAAAGATTGATTTGCGTTCAGGCTATCATCAAGTTCGGGTCAGAGAGGAAGATATACCCAAGACTGCGTTCCGAACTCGGCACGGTCATTACGAGTTTTTAGTAATGCCATTCGGAGTGACAAACGCTCCAGCAATCTTCATGGACATGATGAGCCGCATCTTGCGACCATTCATCGATTCATTCGTGGTTTTCTTCCTAGACGATATCTTGGTATATTCAAAAATAGAAGAGGAACATGCTGAGCATCTAACTGCAGTATTGGCCAAGCTACGAGAACATCAGCTGTATGCCAAACTGACAAAGTGCGAATTTTGGAAGTCAGAAGTGGCCTTCTTGGGCCATGTCCTTTCTAAGGAGGGAGTGGCTACAGACCCACAGAAGATAGAGGCAGTAAAAGATTGGCCCCAGCCGAGAACTGTAAAGGAGGTCAGAAGCTTCTTAGGCATGACAGGGTACTACAGGAAGTTCATCCAGAACTATGCCAGGATTGCCATACCACTTACTGCCCTGACCAAGAAAAATATGAGTTTTGATTGGACTGAGAAGTGTGAAGATAGTTTCCAGGAGCTGAAGAACAAATTGATTTCTGCACCAATTTTGGTTCTGCCTCAACCAGATAAGGGATACGTAATCTTCAGTGATGCTTCGTTTTTGGGGTTCGGATGTGTTCTGATGCAAGAAGGAAGGGTCATAGCATACGGATCGAGGCAACTTCGACCACATGAGAAGAATTACCCGACACATGACTTGGAATTGGCTGCGATAATCTTTGCTTTGAAATTATGGTGGCACTATGTCTATGGATCGAAGGTGGAAATGTTTACCGACCATAAAAGCCTGAAGTATATCTACCAGCAAAAGGATTTGAATCTCAGGCAAAGGCGATGGTTAGAGGTTCTGGAAGACATAAGACCAGAAATTTTATATCACCCAGGAAAGGCCAATGTCGTGGCCGATGCGCTCAGCAGAAAAAGAATTGTAGCCATGCTCACTGTGATAAGACGAGAGCTAAAAGATGAGATCAGACAAGCCGTCATTGAACTAGTTGTTCAAGATTTAAGCACCATTTTGGCAAATCTAGAATTACATCCGAGTCTGAATGACCAAGTCAAGAAGGCTCAATGGGGGGATGCAGAGATTGAAGCACAAAAGCGGCTAGTCAACGAAGGAAAGGCCTCAGAATTCAGTATAAGGGAAGGGTCGCTTTGGTTTGGGAGCAGGTTGTGTGTGCCAAGAATCAACGAATTGCGGGAGATATCATGAAGGAGGCACACTCCACCTTACTCACAGGTCACCCAGGAAGCACAAAGATGTATAAGGATATAAAACAACATTTTTGGTGGACTGAAGAAGCGAGATGTGGCAGAGTTTGTGGCCAAATGCCTTACATGCCAGAAAGTCAAGGCGGAAAACCAGAGACCAGGAGGTCTACTACAGCCACTACCCATTCCAGTGTGGAAATGGGAGAACATCAGCATGGATTTCATCACAGGACTGCCCAGAAGTTCAAAGGGGAATGACTCAGTTTGGGTAGTAGTGGACCGCTTGACAAAGACCACACATTTCCTTCCAGTAAAGACGACTTGGTCGGTGGAAAAGCTAGCAGAGGTTTACATAGAAGGCATTGTAAAGCTACATGGGGTGCCAGTGTCAATCGTTTCTGACCAGGATGCCAGGTTTACGTCCCGATTTTGGCAGAGTTTGCAAGAGGCCTTGGGAACGAAATCGGATTTTAGCACAGCTTTCCACTCGCAAACGGATAGGCAGACAGAAAGAGTTAACAGAATTCTCGAGGATATGTTGAGGGCGTGCATAATGGACTTCGGAGGGAGCTGGGAACGACACTTAGCATTGGTAGAGTTTGCATATAATAACAGCTATCAAGCAAGTATTGGAATGGCTCCATATGAAGCGTTGTATGGAAGGAGGTGTAGGACCCCTGTGTGCTGGTTTGAAGTGGGTGAAAGACAAATGTTCGGACCTGAAATAGTACAACAAACATCTGAAAAGATCAAACTAATCATAAAAAGGATGCAAGCAGCACAAACTAGACAGAAGAGCTACGCTGACAACCGCCGGCGAGACCTAGAATTCGAGGAAGGTGATTCGGTATTTCTGAAGGTCTCACCTACAAGGGGAGTGGTCAGATTCGGAAGAGGCGGCAAGCTAGCACCAAGGTATATTGGACCCTACCAGATTTTGAAAAGGATCGGAAAGACGACATATAAACTAGAGCTACCAGCCGAATTGTCCCAGGTACATGATGTGTTCCACATTTCAATGCTGAAGAAATATGTACCAGATCCAAGTCATCAGCTGCCAGATGTCCCTAAAGACCTACAAGTGGACCTTACATATAAGGAGCGACCAGTGAAAATCATCGATCGTCGGGATAAAGTACTAAGAAACAAGACTATTCCGATGGTCAAGATTCTTTGGAGGAACCAATTCGTGGAAGAAGCCACTTGGGAGACGGAAAGCCAGATGAAGCTCTCTTTTCCCGAGTTATTTTGAGTATCGTTGTTTTCTCCTCGCCCCACTTAGTACAGTTCTGAGGATAGAACTATTCTAAGGAGGGAGTATTGTAATATCCCGATCGACTATTAATAATATTATTTTTATCAGTATTCAACTACTTAATTATTTTTATTTTCCTCCATGAAGAGTTACCTTTTAGCCATGACAACCTAATTGATAATTAGGAATTGTTGGATAGTTAAACCTAGGGTTAAAAGACACAAGGGATTAAGGAATTCTTCTAGAACTCTCTCTCTTCCACATCACCCTCCACCTCACCTAAAACACCATACCCTCACCATACCTCCACCTCATCCATTCCTCCCCTAGGCAAAACCGGCCCCAATTTGGGGAAGGGCTTGTGTGCATTTTGTGCATGCACATTTGCACTCTCCACCCTTTTTCCCACCTATAAATACCCCCTCCCTCCACCTTTGTCTCATTTTTAGAAAGACAAAAAGAAAGAAAGGAAAAAGAATGAGTGAACTACTAATTTGAGATTTTTTCCTTGTAGGTTTAGTAGAAGTTCTAAGAGCTTAAGGGAAAGAGTAGGAGTGCTAGCTAGTTCTTCCATCAAAAAGGGATTAAGGTGGGGGTTTCTCTTTTGGTTGTTTGTTTGTTTGAATTGTTGTTTTGGTGTTTCTTCTTCTTCTTATCTTCCTTGTTTATTTTTCTTTGGTGTGGATGTTTTGTAGTGGTGTAGTAGTATGTTGTTCATTTCTTATCTGTTGTATCATAAACAAAAAAAAGGGGGAAAAGAATGATAAGAACCTTAATGGAACACATAAGGGAAGAATGTTATTAGTAGTTATGGTTGGCAAAAAGAACCAACTACTTGGACTATTTCACTAAGCATATGGAACAATGGCATAAGATGATGACTGGTGGAGTTTGGGTGTGTTGTTGAATGAACAACTTGACATGAACATATGCATATGTGTGTACATACCCATTGGGATGTAGAACTCAACAAGGACTTTGACATAAGCATAGTAGAATTATTATATGCATTAAAGATTGTGAACTCAATAAATAAATCTTTTCTTTTGTTCTCTACTTGAAATGCTAACTTTAGTTACAAAAGAAAAAGGAAAAAGAAAAGCATGCTAAGTAGGGCTTGAAACTCATTATGTGTAATTGTAGATCATAAAGAAGGAAAGAAAGAAGGAAGATAAATAGGCCTTGTAATAGCTAGTAACTAGTTATCCATGCTTAGATGATTAGAAAATACCATGCTTAAATGTTATTTATGCTTAAGTTAGTAGGTATTCATGCTTAATGGTATTTCATGCTTAATGATATTCATGCTTAAAAACATAGTAGATACTCATTCTTAAGTTAAGGTAACTATCCATGATTAGTTGTAGAAATTTTTATTTATGTTCTATCCATGCTAGAATTGTTGTAGAACTCATGCAATAGGTTGATACTTAACTAGTACATATTAGAAAGCTACTAAAATGTACACCATGCTTTATGTTAATGCTTAAAGTAGCATACCATGTTTAGGGATGATGTATACCCATGCTAAGTCTATATACATGCTTAGAATGTTGTAGGATTATGTTAAATATTTCCTACCATGTTTAGGAATGATGTATACCCATGCTAAGTCTATATACATGCTTAGAATGTTGTAGGATTATGTTAAATATTCCTACCATGTTTAGGAATGATGTATACCCATGCTAAGTCTATATACATGCTTAGAATGTTGTAGGATTAGGTTAAATATTTCCTACCATGTTTAGGAATGATGTATACCCATGCTAAGTCTATATACATGCTTAGAATGTTGTAGGATTATGTTAAATATTGCTACCATGTTTAGGGATGATGTATACCCATGCTAAGTCTATATACATGCTTAGAATGTTGTAGGATTATGTTAAATATTCCTACCATGTTTAGGAATGATGTATACCCATGCTAAGTCTATATACATGCTTATAATGTTGTTGGATAAATGTTAAAATACCTACCATGCTTAGGAATGTTGTATGTCCATACTAATTATATAGCCATGCTTGGGTTGGGGTGATTAATCATGTTAAGTAGTGGAAATCCATGTTTAAGGTGGTAGTAGGGACATACATTCTATGTAGTAAGCATCCATGCTTAAGTTATAGCTTATGCCCAAATTGTAGTAAGTTTCATGTTTAGATTGTAGTAACTATCCATGCTTAAGATTGTTATAAGTGCATGCTAAATCGCATTCATAAATTAAGAGTGTTGTAAGTTGATGGTTATGTTATATATACCATGATTGGTCGTTGGGGGTTGATGCTTACGCTTGCATACCATGCTTAAATTGTCATAGGTTAAATAGAAAGAAAGAATCATGTTGTAATTGTATTAGTAACTACCTTGTTGTAGTTAATGTTAGTAAGGAGCCATACATGCTTGAATGGTATAGTGTAGCATCCTAATTACATGTTGAAATGTACCCATGTTTTATGTTGATTGGGGAAAGAACCCATGGACTCTAGTCGGGTGAGGTTCTAATTTAAGATGGAACCATAGCATGTGAGCACTTTCATTTAAAGGTAATAAGGGTTGGAAAGTTCTAATAATTGTTAGCTTGATAAAAAGCTCGTCTAGGGTCTTCGAATTACCCTAGGGGTCATTGACCATCAAGACCACATCCTACCACCTTAGAGTAAATGGATAGATCTCACATCGGGCATCGACGGATCTTAACCGATGTAGGTTGACCGTGGGCCGAGAGTGTTGGTAGAATCCAAGATAGGGATAGGGATGAGTGAGGGGGATCTCATTACTAGAGTCTTGGATCGAGGGACCACGAGATGGACCGTGTTAATCTATGTTGGAAACTATGTAAGATTGCGTAGGAGTAGTAACATCATTAGGATAGTGACTTATAAGATCATTACTTAACCTTTTTGCCAGAAAGAAGGGGAGTTGGTAGTAGGGTGCACCGTACGACCAAACCTTTCTTTGGGGCCGATCTTAGGTGGTGTTATTGGGTTGCACCTTCCTGTCAAAGGGATACGTACGATGCCTTCTCACGAGTTGGGAGCATGGGTTGCGTATCTTGATTGTTAATTCCTGAAGTGCCATGATAAGGCGGGCGGAGCTAGGGGGATGGACCCCGGAACTCCGTCGGGTCCTATGCCAAGAGGGCGAACAAGCCATGGACTACGGTTCGACCAGGGGGCGGCAGGGGGCTCCCCTGTTAGCAGTAACCCCGACGGTTCGTCAGGTTTTCGAGTGAGGTCCGGTGAGCCGGGTAGCAGTGGCAACCTAGACACCACTGGCGAGCTGCATTATTAGGACTTGACCATGTCTGCAACCTCATTAGTCACGTTGTATCTGTCAGGATCAGGTTGTGTACAATTAGAATTCATAACGCGGGTTCAAATCCCTACATATGAAAAAACGGCTTGAGAAGGGTCGCCTGTAGTATGGGCTGCATGTTGACTTCGGAGACTTGCTGACATTAGAATAGGAGCATCCTAGTTTAGTTGACATTGCATTAGAATAGGAGCATCCTAGGCTAGTTAACATTTTATTAGATTCTAGTCACTGCACTCACGAACACTTAAACTACACCGACATATTTTACCATGTTTGTATATGCTTGTTTTGGAGATCCGCTGCTATGTTATCAGCCTTAAAGTGTCAGTGAATATTGACGTCCCCACTTTAATAGGTTGTGGATACAAGATCACAAATTGGAAGGGCTCTAGTTAAGGCGCGATCTACAAGTGAAGAGGCCAATGATTATCTTTTACATTCATGTATACTCTGATGTAATTTATTGTATTAATGGGAACATTCGGCCTGTAATATTGAGTTAATAAAAAGTTTTAAATTTTCCTGTTTCTGTGTATTGTGACTAATTGAATGAAAAGGTCCTGGCTCGTGTCTCGGTTTCCCAGTATATGGAAATCGGGGCGCTACAAATATGACCAATAGACCAATAGACCGATAGACCGATAAATAGGGAAACACGGGCCCCTCCTCCGAATACAGTCCTTATATTGTGCACTACTAAAGTCAACCCTTAAATCCTGGCTTATTAATTATTTTATCAATGCAACAATACATTATGCAACTTGTGACATGAGACGAACAATAGTATCAATAGGAGAACAATAGGACGATAACTTAGATAGGACAATTAAAATGATGACAATGAGACACTAGGATCATGAAATGCAACATACATACTTTAACTCATGCAATACTACGATATAGGATTAATTAATCTATTAAAATCTAGACTATATAATTTTGGACAGCAAGAGTAGTCTGTACAAAAGTGCAGTTTTCTACTGTTTCTGAACTCAAAAACTGAATAGGTCAGAAGTTCAAGAAACTAGACTTCCACACGGTTCCAACGCATATTTAAAGTTCAAAATCCGAAAACAGTAGCTAGGTTAATCACACCATTCTTTACAGATTTCATATTCAGGCAGAAAATTGACATCGTGTTATTTTATTTTTAGAAACAGCAAAAACTCAATATTAAATTCATTAAAAATACTTTCTAGGCTCCTAAACATGTTAAGCAATAATTTGGAAATTATCAGAGCAAAATTTTATCATTTAATCGGCCTTTTAAAGTTTAAGTATGCAATATACAAGAATCTGAAAATCTGGAATTAAAAACACAGCTGTAGTAAAATGGGCATAACTTTTGCTACACAACTCGGAATTAAGAAATTCAAGATATTCTGAAAACTAGAAAGATAAGGATACAACCCTTATTCAGAAAGTAATTTATTTTAAGATAATTTACTGAGTCGAAAATGGCAGACAACATACAGCCAGCAAGCAATATACAGGTTTTGGATAGTTTTCATGAAATAAGTTAAGTAAACATGTTGAGTATCAATTCTATTAGTCAATAAACTTCTCAATTAGAATGAAGGGCATAAAAACATGGCAAATAAGATTAAGAACACATATATACATCAATTTATCATCAATCAACCATCAATCGATCAAACAACATACAATCTAACAATTCTCTCTACAATAATTTATTTGTGTAACAATTATATGAACAACCCTATTATCAATTTTATATGCATACATGAAGATTCAATCTTTGGACTCAAAAGTGGCACGATGTCAAGAATATTAAGGATAGCTCGTGTAAACCCTCAATAGACCCAATGAAAGATAGTCAATACAATGATACGATAACGAATAGGATCTACTTGCAAGAATTTCAATAAAACTTGAATTTGATACAATTAACAATTCAAGAGGACAGTGAATTTCCTTATAAACGGTGAAAACGAATACCAAGAATAACGGGATAAGGATCCTGAAGCAACGAACCCACGAACTAATACAATTCACCAATAGAACGTGTATAATACGTGCAATAAAACCAAAGCAACAACAACAACATAAAGAGACAGCAGCAACAAAGAGGAAAGCACGGCAATGGCAGCTGCAATAGCTGGCCAAGGGGGCAGCGGCGCTGGCGACCAGTGGGGGCGGCGTCATCGGCGAGGGCATCAACAAGCGGCGAAGCACAGGGCACGCGTGCTTGGTCTGATTGTCGACGAAAAAAGGGGAAAATAGGGGCTTCGGGTTTTGGGTGTTGCTGTCGATCGGAAATAAGGCAAGGGCAAGGTCGGGGGGTGTGCTAGCGTCGATGGGGGACGTCGAGGGGAAGGCGACGACCTGGGGGTCACTGGAAAATGGCCAGAGAGGAGAACAGGGATATGGGTCTGGTGGTTTGGACGAGAAACACAGGGAGAGAGAGAACGGGAGGAGAGAGGAGAGAGAATAAGCGGCTAGGGTTTCAATAATGTGCAATTTTTAGGGTTTGCAGTAGAGTTGTATTTATAGGGTATAATTAGGTTATTGGGTTAGTGGTTTAGGATCCAATAATAGTGGTTTTGGTTCAAGAACAATTGGAATTAGGCTTAAAACAAAATAATAATAATAATAATAATAAAAATAATAATAACAAAATAATAATACTAATAACAATGAGAATAACAATAATAATAACAACAAAAATAACAATAATAATAATCACAAGGATAAAAATAACAATAACGATAATGATAATAATAATAATAATAATAATAATAATAATAATAATAATAATAATAATAATAATAATAATAATAATAATAATAATAATAATAATATTATATAATAAAATATAAATTTATTAAAATAACCCAAATAGCAATAATACATTTGATTTGGCTCAAATATAAATAGGCGATCAATAAGAATAGAAAATAAAAATTAAAATATACCATTATTCGAAATAAATATAGTTTTCGATTAGAAAATGATTTAATAAAAGATCCGAAACAAATTTAGCACAAAATAAATTTATAAATAATCAAAATATAGAAAATATTCAGAAAATACTTATTTGCGGGAATGGAATTTACAGAAATGTTATGTACTAAGAGTATTCATTATGTAACAGGGGAACTTCTAATAAATGGAATAAAAGCTACTGTTTTGTTTGATACTGGATCGTTCCACACTTTTGTGTCACCTTAATTTGTAAAACGGTTAGGAGTTGAACTGAAATTTTTCCCTAGCAAGGTTCTAGCAGTAGCTACTCCTTCAGAAGAAACATTGACTACCGATCAGTTCTATGCTGGTTGTGACCTCGAGATCGGAGGAAGAGTTTTTGGAATTGATCTCATAGAATTGGGAGTCTTGGGAGTCGATATCACCATTGGCAGAGACTGGATGTCGATCTACAGTGATAGTATCGAATATAAGAGCAAGAAAGTTATGGTGAAGGCACCAGGAGGACCAGTAGTAACATTTCAGGGGAAGAGAAAGTGTAAGGAGTTGGTGTCAGCTTTGACCAAGAAGAAGATTGCTAAGGAAGTCAAGAAGATTCCTGTTGTCCGGAACTTTCTGACAGTATTCCTGGAGGACCTACCTGGACTACCACCTCATTGGGATATGGAATTCAGCATTTCCATTCAGCCAGGAAGTGCACTGATATCCAAGGCACCTTACAGAATGGCACTAGTGGAATAGGATGAGGTAAAGAAGCAGATTGAAGAGCTTTTACACAAGGGTTTTATCAGACCGAGTGCATCGTCTTGGGGAGCGCCATAGATCGATGAGGATGTGCATTGATTACAGGGAACTGAACAAGGTGACTGTCCAGAATAAGTATCCTATTCCGCGAATCGATGATCTGTTTGACTGACTTCAAGGAGGAGCAGTTTTCTCAAAGATTGATCTTCGATCAGGTTATCACCAAGTTCGTGTGAAGGAAGAGGATGTGCATAAGACTGCATTCCAAACTCGATATGGACATTACGAATTCTTAGTTATGCCGTTCGGAGTGACGAATACACTGGCCATATTCATGGATAAGATGAACAGGTCATACGACCATTCATCGACTCTTTCGTCGTGGTGTTTATCGACGATATTCTAGGTCTATTCCAAGTCAGGAGAAGAGCATGCTGGGCACTTGCAGAGGTATTGAAGAAGCTGTAGGAACAAAAGTTGTATGCCAAATTATCCAAGTGTGATTTTTGGATGTCCGAAGTCACGTTCCTGGGTCATATCTTTTCTAAGGAGGGAGTGGTCACCGATCCGCAGAAGATAGAGGCAGTGAAGGATTGGCCAAGACCCACGTCAGTGAAGGAGATCAGAAGTTTTTTGGGCTTGACTGGTTATTACCGGAGGTTTATTCAGGGCTATGCTCAGATAGCTATGCCACTCACGGGACTTACGAGGAAGAATGTAAGTTTCAAGTGAACAGAGCAGTGTGAAGAAAGTTTCCAAGAGTTGAAGGAGATGTTGACTACCGCTCTAATACTAGCTTTGTCGCGAGCAGGGATTGATTATGATGTCTACAGTGATGCTTCACATCCAGGATTGGGCTAGCTTATGGGTCTAGGCAATTGAGACCGCATAAGAAGAATTACCTAACCCATGATTTGGAGTTGGCAGCAATTATATTCGCCTTGAAGTAGTGGAGGTAACTATGTGTATGGACAGAAGGTCAACATGTACACAGATCATAAGAGCATGAAATACATCTATCAGCAAAGATATTTGAACTTGCGGTAGAGAAGGTGGTTGGAATTGTTAGAAGATATTCTTCCAGAAATAAAGTACTACCCGGGAGAAGCAAATGTGGTGGCAGATGCGCTCAGTCGGAAGAGCTGCTTATCCTGCTTGATCACGACTCAGGAGAAATTGGCAGAGGAGCTCGATCGAGCTGGAATTGAAGTAGTGTTGCAAGGAATGAGAGCGTCCTTGGCGTAGTTGAGACTTATGCCCACGTTGAGAAAGCGGATTGTTGACGGTCAGAAGTCTGATTTAGAAATTCAGAAGATGAAAAGCAAATTGACGTAGGCAAATTGTCATAATTTCAAGTGAAGGACGAAGTGCTGTGGTTCGAAGAAAGGCTGTGTACCTGATCAAGCAGAATTGAAGGAGAGCAGACTACAGGATGCACACACTACTTTATTATCTGTGCATTCAAGCAGTACCAAGATGTACAAAGATATTAAGCAGCATTTCTGGTGGTCGGGAATGAAGAGGGATGTAGCAGAGTTTGTAGCAAGACATGCAACTTGTCAACCAATCAAGGCAAAAAATCAAAGACCCGAAGGATTGCTGCAGTCGTTACCCATTCCAGAGTTGTAACACCCAGCAAAATTGAGTTATGGCAATTTTGCCCACGGGTGTTACGCACATATATTTTGTACTGTTACGGGTAATATCCGTAACGTATTTTAATATAAATATCCCACATTTTTTTTGTATTTCAATTAATTATATATTTTCCGTCATCTCAATATTCATTTTTATTCTATTTTGAGCCAACTCAAACATTAATTTTAAGCTTTGTTTTTTCACGTGCATTGCACGAAAAATTTTATGCACATTTTTGTTCCAAAAATTTTTCTTCCGTCATTGAATTTTTTTTATCATTTTCTAGTCTCAATTTTGTGGTTTATTTTTTTAATTAAAATTCATTAGGCCTAAATCTTTTTTTGTAGCCCACTAAAAAAAATAGCTATAAATTTAAAGCCCATAAATATTTTTACACTTAAATGTACATTTTAAAATCTAGTTAGATTGGTACACTTTCCATATGTAACACATAAACCTAACTTAATAAAAACTAATAAATAAAGATTTCGATGGGTGTGCACACACATTTGATGCATGTGCACGTGTTTCTTACCATGGTTGAGAATGAGGGAGCGTGGTGTGAGTTAGTGGGAAGTGGGGAGCTATTTTGACCACACAATTGTTTTATAAATAGTCCATACTTTTGTCATGAACAACACAACTCAAAACACAAACAAATGAGAGAAAAAGGGAGAAGAACTTGCGGGATGTGCTAGGAAGAGGCCGACCATTATTTTTTAGGGAGCTTGGAGCTTTGGAGCATTATTTTCTAGGAGTTTTACTACTAGGAATTCTACATTTGAAGTGGATGTTGCTCAAACTTTCTAATATAGTTTTATTAGTAGAATGCTAGATATGTGTGAATTATTGGATGCATGATAACTTATATAGATTGAACATTCATGTTTAGATTATTTGTTGTTGACTGAATGTGCGAAATTATGATATGTTTGATTGGGGGCATTTTCATAAGGTTCTGATTTGAATTCCCGTTGTACTTAAAAGAATCATATCTATTAAACTAGATGGAATATAGAGCTAATTATTTTATCGGAGCATCCTGTATATGTCAAGAACGTCTCCAAAAAAATCATAATATTTGGATGTCGTTTACTATTTTAACGAAATACAAACTTAGGACTGGTTGGCAGTTGGCTAGCTGCTGAAAATTTGTATACATTTCAGATTTTGATCATTTCGACATCTTAGATGAAATATGTTGAAAAAAGTCAAAACTAAGAACTTGAAGTAGACTCGTTAACCTTTCTGTAAAGTCTAAGAAATCAATTTTTCATGAAAAATTGAATTTATAATGAGTTTTACAAGATTGAACAGTGGCAGTCTGTATAACATTTCGACCCTACTGTAGATTTCGAAGAACTCATGGTTATAGACATAATATTTTGGGGAAACTTATAAGTAAAATAGTAGACTTGTATTCCTTTAATTTGTTCTAAAGAACACAATTTTTTATGAATTATAGAATTTTCTATTACATTTACAAGTAGCATTAATTGCAGTTTTTGGATTTTGAACTTACTATTTTGCAAATAAATTTAGACGAAGTAATTGAGGATGACTTTAGATGATCTTAACTACAAAGTTGTAGGAGACCCATTTATGATTTCTATGAAACTAATAAATCTATTTTTGGAGTAGTATTGGAATTTATATGACTTTTACAATACCATTGGGTTGATATCTTTTATCTAGTTGTCCAAAAACTCTTACAACGTATAAAATTGGATATAAAATTGGAATGTTAGTAAGATGAACCTTATGAGGAATTAAGAGATAATTAAAGGATGAGGTTGGAATATTAAACATGTGATATTTATAAGGGTTTTAACTCATCAAGTGTTATTGAATGTTGCTATGAGAAGTTGGTTACTTCATGATTTATAATAGCAAAGAGAATGAATAAAAGAAGTTAAAAAAGATGTTTAATGAATGGAATTTTTTATAAGAGGTTATGGACAACCTGAAAATATTGTGAATATTTTGAATTGTTGGAAACTAGAGGCTGAGCGAGATCCGTGGACCGGCAAGTAATGATAAATGAAAAATTAAGAAGTAGCTAGTGTGGGCTAATTTTTCTCCATATGTTGATTTAAGTCCGGTGGGTAAGCTAGCTCTAGGTCTTAATAATTATAATTAAATCTAAGGATAGGCACTAGGAGAGATGTAATGAATTATGGGCAAACATGAGTATGAGGGCCGTATTTGATTTGTGGTGGGAGATTATCTTCAGAATTATCGGGGTGTGAGGCATGATGTCCAAAATCACTCGCGGTTGGAGATATTTCTTCAGAATTGTCGGGATCAAGATTTGCGGTGGGAGATTATCTTCAAAATTATCGGGGCATGAGGCGTGATGTCCAAAATCGCTTGCGGTGGAAGATTCTTCTTCAGAATTTTTGGGATCGAGGCGACACTCATGGGATATTTGTGTGATGAGGTATCATATGACTCGCGGTGTGGGTTTCGTCTCCAGAATTATCGGGGTGTGAGACGTGACGTCCAAAAATCACTCACGGTGGGAGAACGACTCTGAAGAATTATCAGGGTCATGGCTCGCGGTGTAGGTTTTGTCACGAAACCCACGAAACCCAGAATTATCAGGGTTACGACTCACTACGGGAGAGCGATCTCAAAAATTATTGGGGTGGTACTGGATACTCACAGTATATCTAAACCATACATTAGTCACCGTAGTAGATTTCATAATGAGGGATTAAACCCTATAATGAGGAGTACGATAAGGGCTTGCCCTCGGACCTATATAGTATAGGATGCATAGAATCCGAAAAGTATGCATTAGTGTCATCGTAGTGTAACGTCTGTATTAGGCATTAAGTTCATATCATACACTGAATTGTTTAGGATAGTCACTTTTCACACATTGTGATGCATTCAAGTTTGTATTGCTAAAGTAAGCGAATCGTTGTATAATAGTATTGGGTCAGTTGTATGCAACTGACGTTCCCATAGTTTTCAAGTGCAGGACTTAGTTTAGCGAAAGATGCAAAGATAAGTTATTCAATGTTAAAGATGTATATTTTCTGTAACTTCTGCTGTGCATTTGTAATAGATAATGTAAAGTTTTAAATTCCTTGTAAATTTGTACGAATTGAAGTAAAAGATCCAGTATTTGCTACGAATTATATGTATTTTGAATTCGGGGCGCTACAGAGTGGTATCAGATCCGACTTCAATGAGTAGTACAAAAATTATAAGGAAAACACAATTAGGGTGGACATTAGAGTGTGAGTGTCAGTTTAGAATCATGAATGATGAAGTTATTAAACTTACATTCATGATACTCCTCTCATATACATTGGTGTGATATTGTATGTGAGCATGTTTTTCCTTGGTTTCACGAGCGCTATGGTTGGTTTGACCCTACGTTCATGATACCTTTTACATAGACTAACTTTTCTTATTAATTTTTCTTCGTATATTTTCCTCATAGTACTTTTCATCTTTAACGTTTAATTTTTTTCTCTCAAAGAATTATTTTCATATACTATTGATTCACTTGGATATTTATTATTCTGTCTATCTTCCTTAGTCTTAATCTTTTAAGTTTGATTTACTCATTTTTCTTCCTTGATGTTTTTATCCTTCTTACTTTCGTGCGCTTTTACGTTACTCATTTATTTTGCTATTACTTTTACGTATTATATTAAGTTTTAAATTACTACGTATTAAGTTATTATTGCTACTATATTTTCCTCCATTATTATTTCTATTATATAGAATTTGATTTTTGCATATTTACTTTCATTTTATATATGCTTTGATTTTACGATGCTATGATTTTTTCATCATTTTTTTTTGTCTTAATCATATCAGTATATTTTTAACAAGATTGTAATAGTTTACTTATATAAATATGATATACTTCTACACATTATAAATCTTCTTTTTCTACTATTTATTTTATAGCCTATATTCGATACTAGTGTTATTACATATTATTTGCTAGTTTGTTTTGTTATATTTACTTTTCACTATTAATAGCTACTTATTAATTTTGTTGCTTTATACTTCTCTCACTATTTATATTTTTACATTCTTGGTTACTACATATACTTTCCACTGATTTCTATATATATCATGTATTTCAACATACTAACTATACATATCATTTTTACACTTATCCAATTACTACATTACTATATATTTTTTATACATAAAAATATTTTTGTTTATTATCCTAATTTACTACACTACATGATTATTGTTCTCATTTTTATTTTCAGCTCATGCATATACTTTATACTATTTTTTGTTTTAATCTTATAAATCCTTTTCATTACTACTAATTTTATATATTCGATATTTAAATCTGTACTTCTATTTCAATATTTTATCGTTGTAATTTTCTACTTCATTTTCTACTTTTACTACTTCTTTTCATATCACAAATTTCAAAACATAACATCGTACTTAAATTAAACATCCGATGTCCAAGTACATATGGAAGATTACATCATTCCTTTCACCGTTTTGTTGCAACCGGATATCGAGAAGACAAATTAACAACTAGACATCAATGGAGGCAAACTGTAACTGGACGACGGGAAGGCAGCATCTGCAACTGAATGTCCAGAAGGCAAACTGTAACCGGATGTTGTGAAAGTAAAACTACAACTTAAGGTCAAGGAGGCGAGCCTGCAGTTGGACACCAACGAGGCGAACCCACACCAAAAGAAAATTTTCTACTTTAATAACCCCCACTTTTATTTCTATATATATTACTTACCACTATGTCATTATTTTATACTAGTTTTTAATGTTTTTTTTTTAAAAACCTTTTTATAATGTTTTAAAACTTAGCCTATAATATTTCAACTTTATTATTTATATTACGGATATACTTATATACACATTTAATTAATTACCTTATTATTTATATTTGCTTCTACATCTATCATATGTGTTTTATTATTATTCTATTTATTTTTTAATCTATATTACTGGTTACTATTGATTATTTTATTACTTTGTATTTTTATACAATTCCATTTTTATATTTTATTGCTAAGCCTATCTTCGATATGTTTGTTACTCGTATAATAGGATTTTTATTATTTATACTTTCGTTTACTATGTACATTTTATTTCTTTCCCAATTAATATTATGTTTCAATTATATATTGCTACTTTTACTATTATTTTATTTTGTTTATCCAATTGCTTACAACATTCGTATTATAGTATTGTTTGTTTAATCATATATTTTACGCTTATGTTCGTGTAAAATTATGTTTGTTGGCTTTCTTACTATACTTGACAACTTACAGATATTTAATAAATACTAATCACTATTCTATGTATTTAATTTTGAATCGTATATATAGTTATTATATTTACCTTATGATTTTTTTTTGTCGTGATATTAATTTGATATGCATAATTATACCTATCTTATATTGTTTGTACGTTTAGCTAAAATCTAACACTCACATTTTCAGACTTTTCATAAGACAGTATTCTCTTAAATTTTCCCATTTCCTTTTTGTTAATTTCTCTTTCCTTAAAATTTTCAAAATTTTATTAGTCAGTGCTAACTATTTTTCAATTATTATGCTCTTCCAATTGTTTAACGGTTTGCTTTGTATTTATATACTTTCCCTTATTTTGTTTTTACTATTTATATCTTTATCATAAAAATTAAAAAAAAATCCTTTTTATCTCAGAAAAGTTTTGAGCTACTTAATGATTATTTACGTTCTTAGTCTATTTAAAAGTTTTCTACTGCATTATAATTTATCTATACTATTTCAACGCTTCTATCCTGTGCCCTTGCATTTCTCTTCCTTCTTACTTATTTCTATACTTCTAATTTTGTTTTACTCTTTTCGTACTACTTCCTACTACTTTCTTTGTTTACTATACTTCTTTTTAAAGCTTTTTTTTTCCTATGATTTCCTTATTTCTTATTTCTTATTTTGTTTTCCAAATTCTTTCATGATTAATGACTTAATTTATATTTTTCTTTTTTCTAATACTTTATTTAATATTATTTTTCTCTAAAAATTTCTTTCAAATCTATACTATCTTTTATGATCACGTTTCTTTTTCTGCTATTTTTCTAGTTTTCTTGTTCCGTTATTATTAATTTTGATACCCATAGTTTTTTATATAAGTTTACTTTGTTTTCCATGTTACGAACTACATTTCTTTCTTGATATTGACAGTTTTTCTATATACAATAATGATTTTTTTTTTTGATGTGTAAAAGATACAACTCTTGTCCTAGTAAGTTCTGAGAACAGAACTGTTCTGAGGGAGGGATCCTGTAACACCCCGCTAAATTGAGTTATGACAATTTTGCCCACGGGTATTATGTACATGTATTTTGTACCGTTACGGGTAATATCCGTAGCATATTTTAATATAAATATCCCATGTATTTTTGTATTTCGATTAATTATATATTTTCCGTCATCTCAATATTCATTTTTATCCTATTTTGAGCCAACTCAAATATTTATTTTAATCTTTGTGCTTTCACGTGCATTGCACGTAAAATTTTATGGATTTTTTTGTTCCAATTTTTTTTCTTGAGTCATGAGAAATTTTCTTCTCATTTTCTAGTCTCAATTGTGTGATTTATTTTTTAAATTGAAATCCATTAGGCCTAAATCCTTTTTTGTAACCCACTAAAAAAATTAATTACAATTTAAAGCCCATGATTATTTTTACACTTAAATGTACATTTTAAAATTTAGTTAGATTGGTACACTTTCCATCTGTAACACATACACCTAACTTAATAAAAACTAATAAATAAAGATTTCTAGGAAAGGGTGTGCACACACATTTGATGCACGTGCACATGTTTTTTTACCATGGTTGAGAATGAGGGAGAGTGGTGTGAGTTAGTGGGAAGTGGAAAGTTATTTTGGGAAGTGGTGAGCTATTTTGACCATACAATTTTCTATAAATAGTCTCTACTTTTGTCATGAATAACACAACTCAAAACAAAAACAAATCAGAGAAAAGAGAGAAGAATTTGCGGGATGTGCTAGGAAGAGGCCGACCATTTTTTTTTTTAGGGATCTTGGAGCTATGGAGCATTATTTTTTAGGAGTTCTACTACTAGGAATTCTACATTTGAAGTGGATGTTGTTCCAACTTTCTAATATAGTTTTATTAGTGGAGTGCTAGATATGTGTGAATTGTTATATGCATGATAACTTAAATAAATTGAATATTCATGTTTAGATTATTTGTTGTTGATTGAATGTGTGAAATTATGATATGTTTGATTGTGGGCATTTTCATAAGTTTCTGTTTTGAGTTCTAGTTATACTTCAAAAAATTATATCTATTAAACTAAATGGAATTAAGAGCTAAAATTTATATCGGAGCATCCCATATATGTCAAGAAAGTCTCCTAAAAGTTTCATAATATTTGGATGTCGTTTACTATTTTAATAAAATCCAAACATTGGACTGGTTGGCAGTTGGCTAGCTACTGAAAATTTGTATACAATTTTGATTTTGATCATTTCGATATCTTAGATGAAGTATTCTGAGAAAAGTCAAAACTAAGAACTTGAATTAGACTCGTTAACCTTTCTGTAAAGTCTAAGAAATCAAATTTTCATGTAGAATTTAATTTATAATGAATTTTACAAGATTGAATAGTGGTAGTCTATATAACATTTCGACTCTACTGTAGATTTCAAAGAATTCAGGGTTATAGATATAATATTTTGGGGAAACTTATAACTACAAAGTTATAGTATACTTATATACCTTTAATTTGATCTGAAGAACACAATTTTTCATGAAGTATAGAATTTTCTATGATTTTTACAAGTAGTATGAACTGCAGTTTTCAGGTTTTGAACTTATTTTTTTGCAAATGAATTTAGACGAAGTAACTGAGAATGACTTTAGATAATCTTTACTACAAAGTTGTAGTCAAATCATTTATGATTCCTATGAAACTAATAAATCTTTTTTTGGAGTAGTATTGGAATTTATATGACTTTTACAATACCATTGGTTTGATGTCTTTTATCTTGTTGTCCTAAAACTCTTACAACGTATAAAATTGGATATAAAATTGGAATGTTAGTAAGATGAACCTTATGTGGAATTAAGAGATAATTAAAGGATGAGGTTGGAATATTAAACATGTGATATTTATAAAGATTTTAACTCATCAAGTGTTATTGAATGTTGCTATGAAAAGTTGGTTACTTCATGATTTATAATAGCAAAGAGAATGAATATAAGAAGTTAAAAGATGTTTAATGAAAGGAAATTTTTATAAGAGATTATAGATAACCTGAAACTATTGTGAATATCTTGAATTGTTGGAATCTAGAGGCTGAGCGAGACCCATGGAAACCGGCAAGTTAAGATAAATGAAAAATTGAGAAGTAGCTAGTGTGGGCTAATATTTCTCCATATGTTGATTTAAGTCCGGTGGGTAAGCTAGTTCCAGGTCTTAATAATTATAATTAAACCTAAGGACAGACACTAAGGGAGATGTGATGAAGTATGGGCAAACATGAGTATGAGGGTCGTATAATCTTCAGAATTATCAGGGTGTGAGGCATGATGTCCAAAATCACTCGCGGTGGGAGATATTCCTTCATAATTGTAGGGATAAAGATTCGCGGTAGGAGATTATCTTCATAATTATCAGGGGCGTGAGGCGTGATATCCAAAACTGCACGCGGTGGTAGATTCTTCTTCAGAATTATCAGGATCGAGGCGACACTCATGTGATATTTGTGTGATGTGGTGTCATATGACTCGCTGTGTGGGTTTTTTCTCCAGAATTATCGGGGTGTGAGGCGTGACGTCCGAAAATCAATCGCGGTGGGAGAACAACTCTTAAGAATTATCGAGGTCATGACTCGCAGTGTGGGTTTCGTCTCCAGAATTATCGGGGTTACGACTCGCGATAGGAGAGCGATTCTCAAGATTTATCGGGGCAGTACAAGAAACTCACACGGTATCTAAACCTTATATTAGTCTCCGTAGTAGATTTCATAACGAGGGATTGAACCCTATAATGAGAAGTACGGTAAGGGCTTTCCTTCGAACCTATGTAGTATGGGATGCATAGAATCCGAACAAGTATGCTTTAGTGTCATCGCAGTGTAACGTCTGCATTAGACATTAAGTTCATATCATACACTGATATGTTTAGGATAGTCACTTTTCACACTTTGTGGTGTATTCAAGTTTGTATTTGCTAAAGTAAGAAAATCATTGTACTATAGCATTGCGTCAGTTGTATGCAGCTGACGTGCCCATAGTTTTCAAGTGCAGAACTTGGTTTAGCGAAAGCCGGAAAGATGAGTTGATACTGATGATTACTTCCAGATTAAAGTTATTGAATGTTAAAGTTTTATATTTTCTGTAACTTCCGCTGTGTATTTGTAACAGACAATATCATGAAAAGTTTTAAAATCCTTGTAAATTTGTACGAATTGAAGTAAAAGATCCTGTATTTGCTTACATGTATTTGAAATTCGGGGTGCTACAGGAGTGGAAATGAGAGAACATCAGCATGAATTTCATCACAGGGATACCTAGAAGCCTAAAGGGAATGATGCGATTTGGGTGATAGTGGATTGCCTAACCAAGTCTACTATTTTCTTGGCGATGAAGATCACCTGGTCAATGGAGAAGTTAGCAGAATTGTACATCAGGGAGATCGTGAGACTGCCTGGAATTCCCGTATCGATAATGTCAGATCGAGATGCTCGATTCACATCACACTTTTGGTGAAGTCTTCAGGAAGCTTTGGGAATCAGGACTGACTTCAGTACTGCCTTTAATCCTCAATCTGATGGGCAGACTAAGAGGGTCAAACGTGTGTTAGAGGATATGTTGAGATGTTGGGTGATGGATTTCAGTGACAGCTGGGAGAGGCACTTAGCTTTGATGGAGTTTGCCTACAATAATAGTTTTTAGACTAGCATCGACATGACACCATATGATGCCTTGTATGGGAGGAAGTGCAGAATGTCAGTGTGTTGGTATGAAGTGGGAGAGAGGTAGATGTGCGGTCCAGAGATAGTGTAGCAAATATTGGAAAAAATCGAGTTGATCAGGAAGAAACTGGTTAAAGCACAAAGCAGATAAAAGAGTTATGCTGAAAATTGGAGAAGGGATTTGGAGTTCGAAGAGGGTGACTATGTTTTTATCTCCAAGGAAGGGTGTGATTCGGTTTTGGAAAGGAGGAAAGTTAGCCCCATGGTACATAGGACCACACAAGATATTGAAGATGATTGGGAAGACAGCTTATCGGTTGGAATTACCGGAAGAGCTAGCCCAAGTGCACGATGTCTTTCATGTGTCTTTTCTGCGAGGTTACATTCCTGATCCGAGTCATCACTTGTCGGAAGTGACAGAGGGTCTGCAGATAAATCTGAGCTACACGGAGCGTCCAATGGAGACTGTGGATCGACGGAAAAAAGTTTTGAGAAACAAAACTATACCCATGGTCATGGTTATGTGAAGGAACCAGCTGGTTGAGGAACCCACTTGGTAATCAGAGGAGAGGATGATGAAGGACCATCCCGAACTTTTTGTCTAAACCCTATAATTTTATTTATTTTGCTTTTTTCACTTTAAGCGTAGTTCGGAGGACGGAACTATTTTAAGGAGAGAGTGTTGTAACATCCTAGAAAAATTAATTTTAATATTTAGCATGTGCCTTGCATGTAAAATTTTTTGCACATTTTTATTTTCTAAAATTTTCTAGAGTCATGAACATTTTTCTTCTCATTTTTTCACAATTGTATGATTTATTTTTTTTAATTAAAGCCATTAGGCCTAAATCCACTCTTGAAACCCACTAAAATTTAATTACAAATTGAGGCCCATCATTCTTTTTCTACACTTAAATGAGCATTTAAACTAGTACACTTGTCATGTGTAACATACAGCTACATCTAATTTAATAACAATTAATAATAGAATATATATGAGAAGTAGTGTGCACATAGGGTATACGTGCACGTGTTTGTGCACTAGAAGAAGGGGCCGGCCTATGGTGGGAGTGAGGAGTGAGTGGGGAGTGTTGTGTGAGAGTGGGGAGTTATTTTGGGTAGTGGGGAGCTTTTTTGACCACACAATATTCCTATAAATAGCCCCATCTTTTAACATGAACAACACACAAACTCTAAACAAAAATTAAAAGGGAAGGAAAGAGGGAAGATTGCGGTTTTGCTTGAGGAGGAGAAGGTCATACTTGTGTTGGAGCTTTGGAGCATTTTTCTAGGAGTCCTACTTACTTTTTGCATCAAGAAAGAGGTGGGTGTTCTTATTACCTTCTAATTTTGTAGATTGTATATGCTTAATTTCACCATGAGTAGTTACTAAATTTAGTTTGATGTGTTGAATAATCTAGAATGTAGATTATGCATTTTTAGTATAATTAATATGTGATTGAGTAGATGCTTTTTATATTAACAAATGTTCATGTTAGTTAAAAGATGTGAAAGTAGTAATTAGTGTGTTTTATGTGGGGAGAGATCCCCTAGCAATGTAATTAGTACATGCTAAATTAATTATGTAGTGGACAAATTGGATTAATGTAAGTGTTTAGTCTTTATAAATTCTTAGATGGTGAGAATTTTATAAAAAGAACCCATTGGTATTAAATGCATTACAATAGTATAACATTTCTCAAGAATCTAGTTGGATAAGGGAAAAAAATTGATACAATTCAAATTGTAGAAATATGAGCAAATTATACAAATTGGGAGTTAGATTTCATTATATTTAGAGAATAAATAATTATAAATTTTCATTTTGGTGCAAATACACAGAAATTTTGGAAAATTTATTCTGGAAGTGATTAGAAATGATAAGAGCATCCACAATGGTGTTTCTCATTTTTAAAGCTACAGTAATAGAAAATAGGGTATTTGTCTGCAGTGGTTGTTTGCTAAAATTTTGCTAAAATTTGAGAAAGACGAGACATGTTGTTTCATCTGATTGGTTTTTGTTTTTTTTAGAATTAATTAATTAGTGATTAAATATTATAATAGGTTAATTAAATAAATTAAATAATATAATAATACCTAAAACCTAATTAAACCTACCCTAAACCTAATTAAATCCACTAAACCTACCACTAATTCTCCCCATAATTCTTGGACGGGACATGTTGTCCCATCCCATGCATTTTTGCTTGAGACAAGACAACATGGCTCGTCCGAGCAATTTTTTGATTTTTTGTTTTTTTTTTCAGACGAATCAGACCATCCGATCAATTTAAAAAAAAAAAAATTGTCAGACGAAACAAGTTGTCTCGTCTCTTATAATTTGAGAATCGCAAATTGGTTTCTCAAAAATGAGAAACGACTGTAGCAACTTTGCCATAAAATGGCAAAATAGCAAACGATTGCAGCAGCTCATTTCTCAAAAAATTAGAAATTGGCAAATATAGCAAACGATTGTGGATGCTCTAATACAAAGCAAATTTGAAATCAACAAATTTTGTTAAGAAAGATTTGGAAACAGAGAATTGAAAGAAAATGATTTTAATCCCTATATAATTAGAGATTGACTTGGTGTGGGTTTTGAGCGCTGTGAATAGTGCCCAATGGTCGTGGGTTCGAGTCTTGGGAGGTTCTGTCTTTTTCCAAAATTCGATTTTTAAAGATAAATAGTATATGCGTACATAAGGTACTGAAAGGGCTTTCTTTCAATAGCTGCGCGTTGGCCTAGTGGTTGGAGCTTGCGGTCTTGGGTGTTGTGCGGTCTCGGGTTCGATCCTGGCCTTGCACAGAAATGTGTTTTAATTTTATTTTTAGAGATTTTCAAGTTTTAAATTTGAGAAAATTTTATAAAATATTTTAGAATGTTATTAGAACCCTTGGAAATAATTTCACACTATTATAAGATAGATTTTGGGAATTAAAGGTCATTTTCACATTAAATAATGTATTAGAGGAACTTTGAATTCAATTTAAAAGGATATTGTGCATGATTAAAGAGAATTAAAAGTAGAATAAAAATTTGGACTCATCCTTGTAAAATTACATGAATATTAATCCATTGAATTAAGCAAATGGTTGAGATGGATTAAAAGGAATAAAAATATAATTATGAGATTGAAATACGAAATTTCTAGTCGTTTTAATCTTCAAGAATTTTGCATTAAGAAATGTATTTGGGATAAAGAAATGCACGTCAAGGTTCATTGAATATTGTTGAAGTGAATAATTTGGGGTTGTTTACAAGATTTTTTAATTGATTCACTCGTCATTGAACGTTGAAGTTGGTTACTTCATGGTTGATAAACCTAAGGAAATTGAATAAAGAAGAGATTATGAATAATGAATGAGTTATCTATGATGAGGTTAGATGTAACCTATGTGATCTCTTTTGAGATGGTTGTTTGTTCTAGAGTGAGCGGGACCCAGAGTACCGGAAGTTGTGATATATGGAATTTGAGAAGTAACCAATGTGGGTTGACTTTCTCTTGAGGAGTAGCCAGTGTGGGCTAACTCTCTCTGTGTTTTGTTTAAGCCCGGTGGGTAAGCAAACTCTAGGTCTTAATAAATATAATTTAAACTTAAGGACAGATACTAGTTGGAGATATGATGAAACACGAGCAAACGTGAGTTATGGAATCCAGAATGATCTACGGAGTGAGACAATCCCCAGTATTTCAGGACGATGGATGAAATAGGTCACAGAATGATCCACGGAGTGTGATTAATCTCCAGTATTCCGGAACGAGAGCGACACTCATAGGGCATTTGTGCGATGATGGTTCCAGAATGACTCGCGGAGCGAGACAATCCCCAGTATTTCGGGACGATGAATGAAATAAGCCACAGAATGATCCACAGAGCGGGATTGATCTTCTGTATTCCGGGGCGAGAACCAATACTTGCAGAGTGTCTAAATTTTGTAGTAGTCATAGTAGTAGGTTGTATTGTGAGGGATTTACCCTATAATGTGGAGTACATAGGTGTTTGCCTTCGGACCTATGTAGTATGAGATGCATAGAATCCGAACAAGTATGCATTAGTATCATCGTAGTGTAAAGTCTGCATTAGGCATTAAATTCATATCATACACTAACATGTTTAGGATAGTCACATTTTCTCTTTCTGCATTCATGTTTGTGATTTCTAAGTTAATGAGATCGTTGTATTATAGCATTGCGTCAGTTGTATGCAACTGACGTGCCCACAGTTTTCTAGCTGCAGGATTGGACGTGGCATGGACTTAAAGTCACTGATGAGATGTTACAAGATTGGAGAATTCTTATTATTGTAAATTGTATTGTATTCATTTTAATTCCGCTGTGCTGTTATAAAGAACATGTTCTAATCAGAAGTTTTCAATTCCTTGTAAATTTGTACGAATTTGAAGTAAATGATCTTGTTTGGCTACGAATTACCTGTGTTTAGAATTCGGGGCGTTACACCATCGCTATGTGGGGGATGGACCTACTGGGACCTTTCCCTCCAGCAATCGGTCAAAGAAAATTCCTTGTAGTGGTAGTCGACTACCTTTCCAGGTAGATTGAAGTCGGGCCATTAGCGATGATCACAGAGAATAGGGTCCAGCAGTTCTTTTAGAAGAACATTGTTTGTCGGTTCGGTATACCCCGAATCCTGATAACTGATAATGGAACTCAATTCACCAAAGTGATGTTCCGTAAGTTCTGTACCGACCTCGGCATCCAACAGCTATTCTCCTTAGTTTCCCACCCACAATCCAACAGTCAAGCAGAGAACGCCAACTGGAAAATTCTCAACGGCCTCAAGAAAAGAATTGACAAATCCTCAAAAGGACTTTGGGTCGAACAACTCCCCAATATGCTCTGGTGCTACCGAACAACTAGGAGAACCCCAACAGGAGAATCCCCCTTAAATCTTACATTTGGCTCCGAAGCCCTCATACCCCTCGAGGCCAGACTACCCTCTCCCCACCTACTAGCCTTCAGTGAAGAACAGAACTCCCACAACCTCCGAGGCAACCTCGACCTCATTGATGAGATCCGAAAGAGAGCATCCATACGACAAAAGATCTATCAACAAAGAGTCAAGTAGTCCTACAATAAGAGGGTACACCTCACGAACCTCAAAGAAGGAGACCTAGTTCTTTGCAAGTTAAAAATCTCATATCCTCGCAAGAAAGGAAAACTAGCTTCGAACTAGGAAGGACCGTACAGGATCTCCAAAGTTGTTCACACTGGAGCATATCAACTTAAAGATCCTGTGGGGGGTGGGGGGTGGGGGGGGGGGGGGCAGGAAGATACCTGGAATGCCGAGCACTTAATGAAGTATCAGGAAAGCGCCTAAACACCCCTTAGAGTTAGTTTCTCTATTTTTCAGTTGTTTCATTTTCCTTTTAAAAAGGTCGGCACTTGTTATACGGCCAAAGCATGTAATAAAGGTTTGCAACATAGAAGCAACCACTTAGTTTCTCATTTATAAAAAGTTAGTTTATTTTTTTTGCAAAAATTATTGTTCTAGCCGAATGCATACGTACCCAAGTCACGACGACCACAAACACAAAACAACAAGTTTGGAGTCAAACACTTAGTTCGATGCCGCTTTAGCCGTTTGCAAACAAGCAAGTGTATAGCAGCTCACCATTCAGAATTGCTCCAACAACTGTTGAAATGCTTAAACAATAAGTTTGAAGTCCAACACTTGGTTCGACGCTTCTTTAGCCACTTGTGAACAAGCAAGTGCGGAGCAGCTCACCATTCGAATTGCTTCCACAACTGTTCAAACTTTTAAACAACAAGTTCAAAGTCCAACACTTGGTTCGACGCCGCTTTAGCCACTTGTGAACAAGCAAGTGCGGAGCAGCTCACCATTGGAAATTTCTCCCACAACTGTTGAAACTCTCAAAAAATACTCACAATACAAAGAGGATACAATGAAAAGAAACAGCATTTCAACAATTAAAGATATTTTTCATTCAAATCCAAAAACTCGATACAAGTTCAAGGAACAAGAACTAAATTACAACTCTCTACAACCTTAGACATCCCCCTCAGAGCCACCTTTACCCCGTCGTGGTAAGGAGATGTTTGTTCTAAGAGACACTTGGGGTCGGAGGCTCCCTTCGGCACCCGAAGCGCTTCCCCGCTCCCTCGGACCACCTGAAGAGGACTCCAGCCTAACAGATCGAGTCTGAGCCATATGGTCTATGCTACATGCTGCCACTCCAGCCGTAGAGGTGCTCAAAGTACCGGCCACACCGCTTTGGGCATCTCCCAGATTCTTCGAAGCTCCGTGCGAACGAACAACCAATTCGTGAAACGATCGCCCTTGCTTGTACTCTTCATAGGAATAGGAGGTACTCTTAGTCTTGTCTCCCTTAAGAAGCTGCTTCAGTCGGTTAATCTCTACCTCTCGTTCGACAAGGATCTCCTTAAGAGTACCGTTCTTCACCCTAAATAATCTCTACCGCTTTGGGCATCTCCCAGATTCTTCGAAGCTTCGTGCGAACGAACAACCAATTCGTGTAACGATCGCCCTTGCTTGTACTCTTCATAGGAATAGGAGGTACTCTTAGTCTTGTCTCCCTTAAGAAGCTGCTTCAGTCGGTTAATCTCTACCTCTCGTTCGACAAGGATCTCCTTAAGAGTACCGTTCTTCACCCTAAACTTTAAACGACTAAACCGAGCACGCGCCAAACTGGCCTGACATGTTTCCCCCTAAATTCTCAAAGATGGTCTTCCTAGAAAGAGTTACCTCTAAGCTCTTCTCGAGCACCACATTCTTCAGCTCATTTCTTTCGGTGATGACCGCAAGTAAAGAATGTCGAATAGATTCAACTATGTATCCTTTTCCGTTACAGCCTTGGCAGGCGGATCTTCACCTTCACTACAATAATCATCAACTTCAGCTGGGAACTGATCCCGAAGAACTTCATCGCGATGCCTCGCTTCGGTCTCCCTACGAGCCAACACCCTTTTAAAGTGACCAAGCTCCGTCTCTAGCTTAAAAAACCTATCTTATAAGTTACCAAGCCCCAGCTGCATAACTTGGAGTTTAGTTCGAAGGCAGGCGATCTCGCTAGAGTAATAACTTCCTCCATCATACACGACAATCTGCCAAGGCAAAAGAGAAAAGATTCACTTCAATAGGAACGACCGTGGTCACAGAAAAGGCGAAGGATTAAATACTCATCTTCGAAACTTTCAACACAAGTTAGGAGAACCAAAATGGGATTTTCATTGATTCAAAATAAAGATACATTAAGAGGCGGTCAGTCCACTATTAGGCATCCATACAAAAGTCCTAAGCTAAGCAAAAGCAAGAAACAACTGAGAAGATGAATCATGAGTCCACCTCGATAGAAGGAACCTCGGGAGCGCGCGTCTCATCTCCAACTCCCTATATAACACCCGATCCCCCCATGATCGTGGTAGAAGGATCCACTATGCATTCTTCCTCCCCCGACTCTTCCTCTGACCCCTCTTCATCAGCGGCGGGGGCCTCCTTGAACAGAACATACCCCGAACGGTTGAAACTCAGAACCCGCTCACTAACCTCATCAAGAGCCCTAGCATATGCTTTCTCCATGTTCATCATCAGGTACCCATCTGCCTTGGTCTTCACCTTCGCTACAACGGCATTAATGGTGACCTCTCTCTCCTTAGCCGCTCGTTCCCTCTCCCGGACTATCTGCTCCTTCTCCTTCACCAAGGCCGCCTCTAACAGCGCAATCTTAGTTGCCTGAGTCTCCACTTGAAGCATCGCCTCCTGCAATTGCCTAGCAGACTTCGACCACTCCAACCTCTCCTAGTCCCTCGTCACCCTCAGATCCTGCTCCCGCTCCACTATTTGTTTCAACAAGTAGCTAAAGTGATAAGTGATCTGGAAAAAGATGGCACAAAATCATAAACGAGAAAACAACTCTAGGCACTTGGCAAAAATAATAATGCAAAGGCAAAAATTACAAATGACTTACCATCATGTTTGCTTTGGTAATCTCCAAGGCTGAGTCACTCTCAGTCCCATGCTCCATCGAGGCTCTATCCTTCGGGGTGCCCAAGTGGCAAATCGCATCCATGCAGCTTGCAGAGAAAGTTGTCGTGTCTCCTAACTTGCCAATCAGGGACAAATATCTTCTATAGCTTATCAGTCAAGATCATATCGGCCTACGCGGTAAGAGGTGGGGCCTCGAGAGCTAGAGTTATAGATAAAGAAAATCCAACGGCAATAATAGTTGATGAGGCAGTGGGGACTCTAAGTCCACCAATGGAGTAGCAACCCCCAAACTCCTGGCAACCTTCGACGGTGTGGGCTTAAGGCTGGCCTCTTTCTCTTCTTCTCCTCAGGATGCTTACTGCTCAAACCCGATATCTTAGACATTATCGCGTCGAAATCCATGCCAATCTCTCATGCAAAAGAAGACACTAAGATGATAATACAACGGAAAAAATGGATACAATGCCAAAGATAAAATAAACACATAAAATGAGATGTGTGCTAGGGGTCATCAAGATGAGACCTCCCCCTTTAGAGAGCCTCCTTGGTTACCTCTCTCCAACCCAAAGACGACCGAGCTAAAAGAGCTCTGACCATATCCAACTCCTCATGGCTCAAAATTGAATCTACCTTCGCCCTCTTCGACACCGTCTCCCTCCACACCATAGGAACCTCCCACGACTCACGACTACGAATCAAAAAATACTTGTGCCTCTAGCTCTTGATCGAATGCATTTTCAAGTAACTTCACACCCTTACGAGGAGTGAGATAGAACCGATACTCTGCTCTATTCTTCTGGTGGATCTTGTATAACATTCACAGCACATTGAGTCGGGGCTCGAACCCCGCTACTTGACAATGTAGTGTAAATCCATTAACATGTCTCCACATATTCGGCATACATTGTATCGGGCCCAAGCCGTAACACCTCATAACCTCTCTCACAAATGGGTGGAGAGGAAGACAGAGTCCCTCATGAAAGGCATCGAAGGGGAAGAAACACAAGTCTGGAGAGATAGGCAAACATGCTCTAACTCTGGGGCCTGATAACGCCAACTCAAACTCCAGTAGGATCTTGTAACACTCTCGTATAGTGAGCAAATCAGCCTCGGTGAGTATCGAAGAAATGTCGTCTACTTCGGAATGCTCACGCAGCTCATTCTCTTCATAAAAGCGCATCATGCCTTGCTCGACTCGTCTTAGCTCTTCGGCAGAGTGTTAGGGTTATATACTGAAAGCATCACTTTTGTATTAACTTTATTTCCTTAATTTTTTTGAGAATCATATGGGCATATGTTTGCATATTGTGTTTATTATAATATTAATGCAAGTATCTGATATTCTATAAGGTTGATAATATGGTGTGAGGTGACACACAGAAGATCATATTATCAGTTCCCTATGGAATATATAAATAGTTCACAACCTAGACGGACTTGGACAATCCATTGGAAAGGTTGTAGTGTAATCTGGTATTAGTCTATCTTGACTATAGGTTTACACTAGTACACTTTGTGTGTATTGAACAGAACCACTTGAGGTTGTTCTCTTTGTACTGACTGCAAAAGAGAACAAACACCTCTGTTATTATGGATGCTTATGCTCTTAATCCAGATATAATAACAGACATGTATATGCAGTGTGCATTACTTTGACTCATAAAAGAGTGAGATTCATTATGGATCAACAACCTCTATGAATTGGGTAATAGCATTGTATGTATGATGGGCTGTTGATTGTAAAAGAAATCCATGTTCCGATACGTCGGGTTGATGATGTCCCCTTAAGGAACTCATAAGGATTGTCATGTAAACCCTGCAGGTGGATTACATCCGACATGACAAATAAAGTTGAGTGGTACTACTTAAGGATAAAAGATGTTGATCAATATAGTTGTCAGTAACTTAATTTGATCGACGGACATTCGATATCTTAACATGGGGAGCTGAACGAACATATAATAAAAGGAGCCCATAAATATAATTTGGGATTAGGAAGGTAGTGCAACAATAGCTCTTTAGTGGACCGAGCTATTGTTAATGGGCCTGGGTTGTGTGTTCGGGCTGAACACGGGATACCCAGATTCGTTAGGAGACCTAACCCTAATTTCTCCTCATGGTCCCTGCCATAGCCTTATATATATATCCTCTATTCTCTGGCCGTCAGATCATTATCAGAGATAAGAAGTTTTCTCTAAATACGTGATTCACGTAAGGAGAGAAAGAGAGGTCAGCCAAGGAGAAGAAAGGTTGGTAGACCGTCGCCCACACGACGTCCAACCCGAGGAAGGAATACGTGCAGAAGATCTTGGGGTCGCCGACGGCTCGAGGTTGCTAGAAACTATCGTCTTCTTCTCATCGCAGGTATAATTCGTGAACCCTAGATTCCGCTATAAAGGGTTAGATCACGTATTAAATCTGTTAAGATTTTATGATCGATACGCACACCAATCCGTGGTCCTGGGAAACATCGCAGTTCCATCACAGAGTACTCTCTAACTTCGCCTATATGCACACTGCAATCGAATTGTATCCCCCATTTTCGAGTGTACAAAAAAAATTCTACGTATTTTTGTGATTCGATTTTTTTAAAAAAATTTCTTCTCTTAAATTATTATTGTATAAGGCTCATCTTTTGAATCTCCTATTTTAAACCCATTCTATTATTATTGCAACTATTTTATCTATACTAGTCATGCTATAAATTATTTAATTCTTTATTATATTATGAAGCCCATAACTCCGAATCCAATCAATAATTTTGTTTATTTATTTATTCCGTAAACCCAACCCAATCTTGTTTATTTTGTGAACCCAAAGCCCATACTAATATAATTACAACTAATAATAGGCCAACCTATAATTGTTTATTTCTTCATTTTATTGTGAGCCCATCCTATAAAATTGTGATTCTTTATTTTTATGAAGCCCAATATAAAACCCAAATCCTAATTCCCAAATCCGTTCACCTTCACCGTAAACCCTACCCGACTGCTCATTCCACTAATAGCACAACCTCACCCCCAATAACCCCAATCATCTCCACTAAACTCTCAACCACTAAACCAATTTTTACTCATTACCTAGTAATCACCACCCTGCTCTCCTCCAAATCCATCAGCCACCCCAAATCTCTCTCTCTCCTTTCACCTTCTCTTATTCTCTCTGGTCTGCTTCTGAAACCTCCCTCATCCGCCATTTCTCATCACCATCGCTCAAGCCCTTCCACCGCTCTCCATCTGCTCCTTCCCTTCAACACCGAGCAGTGCCAACCTCCACCGTGACTGCGCTCCGCCCCTGCCCTTGTCGCCATCGACCCCGCCTGTTGCCCCCCTCGACTCTGCGCTCCGCCAGTAACCTTGCCCTCCACCCTCGACTGCAGCCACAACCTCGACACTCCCTTGACCTCGCTATTACTGAACCCATCATCAGCCTCGCAACTGCCCTTCGCCCTCGAGCTCTCCCCGATGCTCACAATCGTCCTCCTCCACCACCACAAGCACCGCTCGACATTTCGATAGTCCCTCCTTCAATCTCCCCGTCGCCCACCACCGCACGACCCCCGCCGCCAAACCCATTGCCTCTATCACCGCAACTCTCAACATTGAGTCCTCGCTGCCTCCCTGCAGCCCAAGACCCCACCGGAGTCGCCACCATCTCGCAGCACCGCCGTCCCTCGCTACCACCTCTGCCGTAGCACCCCCCCTCTGGCTGTTGTCATCGCTGTCTCTTTCGGTTGCTGCTGTCGTTCTTGCCATAGAGCATTGTTGTTCTTGTTGTTGTTGTTCTTACTGTGGTTACTGCCCTGTTGAGTACACATGTTGCCATGTGTTTGCACGTGCTGTCGTTTGCATGTGTTGTTGTTCGTCGATTGCACGTGTTGCCACCGTGTGTCACCACCGGAATGCTCGTCCTGTTATTCTCTTATTATCAAAATCATAAAAAAGGTAAGCGTCCCTTGAACACAATTTTACTGTTCTAGTTCAAGGAAACATTCATTGAACTCGGACAAGTAGTAATTGAATTGAACATCGTAGCTAATTGAATTTCATTATTGATTCAATATTGATTCGTTATTTTCTTTATCACATCATGTTTTTGATTCATTGTATATAGATTGTGCCATTGTTATTGATATAAAACTTGAACCGTAAATTTATCATATTATTGAACATTCAAATATGCAGCCCTGTTGTTTTCCTGAATCTGTACTGAGGTATTGACCCAGCTCTTGACATCGAAAATTAAAATCTTGTACATAGAAGTTGTATTACACTGAGTCTTGAATCCGGAACATCTTACGGATTCTCAATCCGATTTATAGATTGTAACTTATCACTATTTTAGTACCGGCATGTTATAATTTCTAGAACTGAGACTGTGCACGAAACCCGTAAAGAATTGATTCATCAACCTAGTTACCGTGACTATAATGTATTGCGTGAGTATGCGCTAAAACCGAAAGAGAGTCTATTTTCTAGAATCTATGACGAAATCGGATTTGCATTCCTGTAGCGGCGGGAAAGTGAATTTGGGTACCCATAGGTGATGCTGTCCAGAACCTGTATGGTTATGTTTTTGCATATAAACCCGATATTTTCATATTTAATGAATTGAACCATGTACATTTCATGTATTGTACAACCTTGATATCTTCTTAACACTGTATTAATACTACCGTTCTCTTCGATTGTACCCACTGCATAATCCTTGATACCGCCGTTCACATTGATCGTATTGATTGCATGTCCATAATTGATTGTAATAAAATGATAACAAGCCGGGGTAATAAGGGTAAGACTTAGTAGTGAATAATATAGGAGAGTGTACTCGGAAGGAGGCCCATGTTTCCCGTATTGACATGTTATTGTTTTATCTATTGATTGCGATTACTGACTACAGTATCCCAATTTATTGTGTATTGTATTATGTATTGTTTATTGATTATTGAATACTGTTATTGCAAGACCCGAGTACATGACCCTGTAGAATCTACCACTAGATTCTAAACGTTTACTTGATTGTATGCACCCGAACCTGTGGAATAGGACGCTGGATTGCGTGCATTAGTTAGGATTGATAAAAGACTGATAGATATGTGATGAACACTGAATATTGACACTGATACTGAATACTGGTTATTGAACATTTATTCTCGATTACTGAATTATTGATTATCGACTTTTGATTTTGTTATCGTTTATCATTTATTGACTCTGATATCGCTCCAATTTCTTGCTCTTGTTATATAATCCTTTATTTCTTATTTTACTGCTTGCTACTACTTGACGCTCGTAGCGTGCTCTAACAGGCATTTTCCCCATCTCTAGATGCTGAGATTACAGGTATCATGGAGGAAGCAACTAAAGGACTTGGAGAACTAATCTTTTAAAGATTGAAGTGGAATTAATAGTCATAGTTATTTCATTCATGTTATTTTATTTCCAGTATTGTGTTACTTTCGTACTTTGTATTTTGGGCTTTGTTGACCCGAAGTTATTTACTTTCCAGATGTTGGTTATGTATGAGTCACTTCATGGATTATTCATGTTTATGTGATATTTTATTACATACGTGGTTATTGTCATATTTCATATTGTTGAGTAAACTATTGTACAGATTATGGATGATATGAGTTGATATACTTATTTCATTCGCTGGGCCTCAGTTGCGTGCTCGTGTTTCCATATAATGGAAAACGGGGCGTGACACGAATATCTCCTAAACTCCCCCATTCTCCTATCTCTTTCTACAACCGTCTCCACGACCGAAGGAGACTCCTCGATGCCTTTCCATTTCTCCGCTCTAGAAAGATGGGTCGGCGGTTGTGCTTTGACACGACCGAAGGGTGAGGTCTCACTGCCAGAAAAAACCCTAGACATCTTAACAAATTATAAATATATTACCTTTTGGTGTGACAACTACGGTTGGAATTCCTCACCGGAGATCGAAAAAATTGTCGGAGCCTCTTTAGAGCCAGTTTTTGCCGCAGAACAAGAAATTTTGAGGGAGAGGGTTTGAGAGAGTGAGGTAGAAGTGAGGAGGGGAGGGGGGAGGGATGATTTGTAGGGGGTTCGAGCGATGGTTGGGCTTCCGAGCTCGTGGGCCCCCAAAGAAATATGGAAGCCCAACAGACAAACACACGCAACGGTCGGGAAGGTAAAGCGACAAAATGCATTGACTGGTCAATGGTCAAATGGTCAATGCACCACGTGTCGACTCACCGAAGCATCTCCAACGTTCGGCGAATAAAACCGAGCAGATTGATTCCCGATCGAAAAAATGGCGCAAAATGTGTTGATTGGTCAACGGTCAATGCGCCACGTGTCGACTTAGCGAAGCATAACCAACGTTCAACTACCAAAATCAAGAAGATTGATTCCCGATCGAAAAAGGCACAAAATGCATTGACTGGTCAACGGTCAATGTGCCACGTGTCGACTCGGCAAAGCATCTCCAACGTTCGGCGACCAAAACCGAACAGATTGATTCCCGATCAAAAAAGGGCACAAAATGCATTGACTAGTCAACGGTCAATGGTCAATGTGTCACGTGTCACCTTGGCGAAGCATCTCCAATGGTCGGCGACTAAAACCAAACATATGGATTCCCGATTGAAAAATGGTGCAAAATGCATTGACTAGCCAACAGTCAATGCACCACGTGTCGCACCGCTAAACCCTAAAAAATGCTCGACAATGAGCACCCAACAGACGAGAAACCAAACTAAAATGGGGTGAAAAGCGTTGACCAGTCAACGGTCAACGGTCAACGCCACGTGTCGGTGCGTCAAAGATGCCAAGTAGTTCAAGGATGCGCACCGAGCAGATGAAAAATTAAACTAAAATAAGGCGAAAAGCATTGACTAGTCAACGCCACGTGTCGTTGCACCGAAGGTGCCATGTCGTTTGCCAGCGCTCGTCGAACAAATCGAAAAATGGGCAAAAAGGTATTGACCGGTTAACGCCTGCACACCGTCCGATCTTCTCAATTTTCACGTGTGCCTCGATCGACGCTCCAGATTCATCTACATCATCAAGGTATATTTTTAATTCTTTTCTTTAATTATTAATTCCGATTTATTATTTTAAAAATCCAAAAAATAAATAAAATTTTGGAAAATTAATTTAAAAATTCTAAAAATAATTATTAATTCAGAAAAGTATTTTTAAATTCCAAAAAATAATTATGAAATTAGAATAATTAATTGAAAATTTTGAAAATTAATTATCGGATTTTGGAAATTGAATAAAAAATTCGAAAAAAATCAGAAAGATCTGGAAAATCACAAAAACTCTAGAAAATTCAAAAAATAATTCTAAGTATTTTACAAATTCAGAAGAGGATCGTTACACCCCAAGCGCGAGATATAAACATCTCTGAAAACTCCGATAAATTCTATAAGCCATTAAAAACTGGTGAACTAATTCTCAAAGGCTGTGAAATTCAGTTTTTGGGAGTGGGGGGCCTGTCATATGGCTAGAAGTAGAACCAAATCGGGACTGTTCAAATCATGCACGAATCTCAAAGCTCTCACAGGAAAAACAGTAATTTTCCCTACAAACGGGTCCAAAAATTGGAACTGGGACTTTTCCAAAGCCCAATAACCCAAAGTGGATTTGTATTACTTGGTTATGATGACAGCCCATTATAAATAAACCCAGTTCATTTAAAGAGTTAATTAAATTCATGATTATCCCTAAGAGACGGTTTAAACCAAATCTCTTATCATGAAGGAATTTAAACTCTATTTCCTATCCAAAAATACCGGGAAGTAGAGATAAATGATTATCTAAAAAATGCTTCTAAAGGTGACTATAAATTTCTCTCTACCCCCACCATAAAAAGGTAATCAGTCTTTTTCTCCAAAAAAGTTCTTTTATAATCCTTTAGATTACTGACTTTAGCGTTGGAGGGTTCGTCGATGGGATCAATTCCGGTGTTTCGAACTTTTTTGCAGGTCAGCAGTAACATTGAGAACGGTCAACATCGGCAAGTAGTAAAAATGTTAGTTTTTATTGGTTCCAAAAGAATTCATAAATCATCTGTTTGCTTCCACACCAAAATTAGCAGCAACAATACCAAAATAAGCAGCAACAACATGTAAGGAAGTCATAACAGTAGCTTGAATTTTTTCAATGGAGCACCGAATTAATCAGTCAACAACAACAACAAAAACTTCCTCTAACCCATTCGCGAAATCCCTTCAAAAAGATACCTTACCCGTTAGTGTCTCATGTCAAGGACTTGTCAATGAAAATATTCGAAATTAACCTTCCACTCTGTTTGCATCATCTGAGCTCTCATTTTTTAAGACCCATTATCAAATTTATACTTTTTGGTTGTTACTTTCAAATATTATGTCCTTTTATATTTTGAATTCTAGGCACTAAAACACTTTTTTGAGAGTGAATTGCTGAGACTGCACAGAGAACCTGTCATCGAAGGTGTTTTGACAAACTCAGAGCTTTGAGCTTTTGTAATGTAGGGAAACTCCATTCGCAGATTTTAGTATGACCGGAGTATGGAAGGAATGCAGTCTGTATGATGGAGCTAATCTTTCGATTCGATTTATACAAGTAAAAGAAAATCACTTACATAAGTGATGCGGTTTGTTTTTGAAGGACGTGTGGATGCACCAGACGTGAGTTCTTACTCAATTTGTATTGAAGGAGGAGACACCTATGCAGACGATCCTTGGCTGGACGAACGGTACTGAGGTAGGCGGTATTGATGTGGAGGCTGGTGCTCAGCTCGGATCATTGAGGCTCGGATCCGAGGGTCTCGTGTACCTGCAGACGGTCTAGGAACACCGGGGTTGGTCCCGGTGGCAGACCCTCCGACGATCTAGTCAGTCACTAAGTGAGAGTAACAGTAACTAGGATTTGAGTGGGAAAAATTGATTACCTGGTGAAGGAGTAGGGGTCTGGTATTTATAGAAGATGCCAACAGGGTCTGGACCCGTTTGGGGCCGGGTCTGGACCCGGTTGCCCGCGTGGCTGAAGCGGTGGAAACCCGAGCGGTTTAGGACTGACGTGGCAGATGTCCTGGGCGGTTCCCCGGGCTGATGTGGCAGTAGTCCAAACGGTTTTCCGACGCTGACGTGGAGGACCTGGAGGATCAGGAGGCGCGCGCATCCTGAGGGGATCCTGTCGCCCAGGATGGGCCACGTCGTTTCTAACCCATATCACAAGCCCCACACTTTTGTAGGGTCGAGTGAACCAGCCCTGTAGGAGTGATTCTTCGCCTCTGTAGGAAGAGCAGGGTGGATGTCTGGGGTGAGAAAGTAGGATCTGCTATCTTCTGAAGAGGCCAGGGAGTAGGAGGAATGGATCCCTCATTGGAGTTTGCGCGGGAGGCTGTGTAGAGGAGAAGGAGAGCCAGAGCGATGCTTGCTGATGTTTGAGGGTCGGCAAAAATGAGCCCATGGGTCGGCAGACGAGCCCCAAGGATCGGCAGACGGTCCCCTCGCTAGTTGGAAGAGCGAGGGGACGCTGAGGTCGACTTTTTGGGAGAGTGGCTTTTTATAGTGCTTGGGGGTCGGCGGACGAGCTCGAAGGTTCGACAGACGAGCTCCAAGGGTCGGTAGACGATCTCTCCGTTGAGATGGAAAAGCGAGGGGAGGCGAGGTCTTCTTCTGGGGCTCGGTTTGTCGAGAACTAGGGGTCGGCAGACGAGCCCCAAGGGTCGGCAGACGAGCCCTAAGGGTCGGCAAACGAGCCCATAGGGTCGGCAGACGAGCCCCTCGCTAGTTGGAAGAGCGAGGGGACGCTGAGGTCGACTTTGGAGGAGATTGGCTTTTTAAAGTGCTTAGGGGGTCGGCGGACGAGCTCGAAGGTTCGGTAGACGAGCTCCAAGGGTCGGTAGACAATCTCCTCGTTAGTTGGAAGAGCGAGGGGAGGTGAGGTCTTCTTCCGGGGCTCGGTTTGTCGAGAACTAGGGGTCGGCTGACGAGCCCCACGGGGTCGGCAGACGAGCCCCAAGGGTCGGCAGATGAGCCCTAAGGGTCGGCAAACGAGCTCATAGGGTCGGCAGACGAGCCCCAAGGGTCGATAGACAGTCCCCTCGCTAGTTGGAAGAGCGAGGGGACGCTGAGGTCGACTTTGTAGGAGATTGGCTTTTTAAAGTGCTTGGGGGTCGGCGGACGAGCTCGAAGGTTCGGTAGACGAGCTTCAAGGGTTGGTAGACGGTCTCCTCGCTAGTTGGAAGAGCGAGGGGAGGCGAGGTCTTCTTCTGGGGCTCGGTTTGTTGAGAACTAGGGGTCGGCTGACGAGTCCTTTGCGGCAAGAGGAGAGCTCATGGGGCTCGCGGTGCTATCGGAGCTCTGAGTCCTTCTGAACAAGGAGGCTATTTTGGGGCTGCCATCCGAGCTCCGAGCCCCTCCGAAGTAAAAAAGGGGGCTAGCTGGGGCTCGCGGTACTATCCGAGCGCCGAGCCCCTCCGAAGTAATAAGGGGGCTAGCTGGGGCTCGCAATACTATCCGAGCGCCGAGCCCCTCCGAAAAAAAGGGAGGCAGTTGGGGCTTGCGCTGCTATCCGAGCGCCGGGCCCCTCCGAAGTAAAAAGGGAGGCGGTTGCGGCTTGCGGTTCTATCCGAGCGCCGAGTCCCTGCGAAATAGAGGGGGCTAGTAGGGGCTCGCTCTTCTATCCAAGCGTCGACCCTCCTGTGAAATAGAGGGGAATTATTGGCTCGCGCTTCTATCCGAGCGTCGACCCTCCTGTGAGAATTGAAGGGGAATTATTGGCTCGTGCTTCTATCCGAGCGTCGACCCTCCTGTGAGAATAGAAGGGGAATTATTGGCTCGTACTTCTATCCGAGCGTCGACCCTCCTCTGAGAATAGAAGGGGAATTATTGGCTCGCGCTTCTATCCGAGCGTCGACCCTCCTGTGAGAATAGAAGGAGAATTATTGGCTCGCGCTTCTATCCGAGCGTCGACCCTCCTGACTTTGTCGAAAAAAGCCTTTTTGGAGAGAAAAAATGTGGAGGGTAATGTGGTAGTTTCATGCCTATTGCTGACGTCATGGGCGCAAAGATCAAAGCGCTTCCAGACCTTGGTAGCCGTTGGATCTTGTCAGTTAAGATCCAACGGCCAGATCTTTTTTTGCGAAAATTGAGGAGTCGTTTTCCTCTTTAAAATCCCATCCCCCTCCCTCATTTCTCCATCTTCACCTTATTACTCATTTTCCAATTTTTAACAAGAGCGGGAATCTTACTTGCCGTCGGCAGATTTTCCGGTGACCGTAACTTTCTACGCTCCAGGTTAGTATTTTTCTTTTTAGTAAATGTCGCGAACTCAGTCCGGATCCGAGGCTAGCTCGTCAGGTCGTTCTGCGGGGGAATCGGAGCAGGAAATGTCCTCGTCCTTGAGCAAGTACAAGGTGAAGGAGGAGGTTCTTACCGACCCCGGGTCAGACGGTGGTGATGATGTTGTCTTTGTGGTATCCCCGTTGAGGTCCAGGAGACCAGGGAAGGAGCCCATGGATGAGGGTGACGAGGAGGAAGGTTCGCAGGGGGACGGTGAGGACGAGGACGAGGAGGAACTAGATCAGGAGTGGGATGATGATGAAGAAGAGGGGGACGAAGATGAGCAGGTCGCCGAGGGTGCTGAGGGTGACGAGGAAGATGAGGAGGAGGAGGTCGACGAACAGGAGGCTGGTCAAGGCACGGCTGGAGGGCCAACAGGGGTCGGGGAATATCTTCCACCACTTCCCCCTTTGTCGATGCCGTCCCCCGAGCGTAAGGTCGCCCTCGTCGGAAGAAGAAAGGCATGACCATTCCCCACAGTCCTTCCTTGCCTGATGAGTACGCGCCGAGACCGGGTCTCGAGTTTCCCCCGGTCACCTTCAGGAATCTCGGGTCGATTCGTATGTATCTTGACGATATTAAGGACATCGAATCGATCCCTCTCGTGCCGGGCGAAGACACTCGGGTGAAGATCCGCGCAGATAGCATCCCGAGCATTCTGAAGGCGGAGTACCTCAACATTATCAGGGCTGCCTACTATATTCCACGGGAGTTCGAGCTCTGCCTTCTGAGCCCGGGTATTCAGGCCCACCATGGCTCTGGCGCCGGGGTATTGTATGTTTCCTGAGGACGCCTTCCTCTCGGGGCTGAGGCTTGCCCCTCCATCCTTTCGTGAAGAGGGTTTTGAACTGGGCGAAGCTGTGTCCCTATGCAGTACGGTCCGAACTCCTGGAAACATTTAGTCTGCTACATGCTGAAGTGTCAAGAGAAAGGAGTGAGGCCGAGGCTGACGTACTTCCGAGCTATTTTTGGGATTGGTTCGCTCGGAGATCAGAGGGGATATTTTACTTTTCGCCGAGGCCACATAAGAAGGTTATGGACGGTCACCCGGACTCTATAAAGGCGTGGAAAGAAAAGTATTTTGTAGTTCGAACTGAGGGATCTTGGGGAATCCCAACCAGATGGAACTTCGTCAAGCCGAAGCACAAGCCTCCAAGGAAGAGCGACTTGACTGCCAAGGAATGGAAAAGGGTGGAGAAGATCACTGGGGGGCACAGTATAGCGAGGCCTCGAGTGAACGAGATACACCTCGCCCGGGCCGGACTGAGTCCTGCCGACCCCAGTATGTCTCTTTCCGAATATGTTCATTTCCTACCTTCGTGTTAACGTTAGCTTTTCTTATGTGTTTTTTGTAGGGATGACAACCCAACAGGCGGATGCGAAGAAGTTGTTGCTCGCTGTCGCCGAGAAGGCGAGGGTGGAGAAGAGGAAGAAGGCCGAGCAGGAGAGGATAGCGGCCGAGAAGCGGAAGCTTGCCGCGCAGACCGGCGCTTCCTCCCAGGTGCAGGCATCGGCGGCCGAGGAGCCTTCCCCGGCGAAGAGGGCTAAAAGGCCACACTCCCAGTCCTCCCATTCGTCGAGGGGGGATCGGGACGCGGCTGGCGGTTCGGGCAAGACCATGGATGCCCCGGAAAAAGGGCTCCCCCCTCTCCGGCCGAGCACCGCGGAGATGGTGAGCAAGCATGGCACGCTGCCTTTTGCCCCCGATTGGTCCATCGTGCGGGGCGATTCTCTGCTCAACGGGCCTGTGGCGGTCGAGTTTGTCTCGAAGTGTGCCACCGAGCGCGATCGGATGGCCCTGGCGGTGCAGACGGCGGACCAGGCCTACATGCGGTAGTCTCAGGCGACCCTCTCGGTAAGTTGGCTTGGCTTTATTTTTTACTCAATGACTTGGAGTTTTTTTGATCTCTCTCTCTTCGGATAGGCGATGCTCCATGGCCAGCACTTCCACAAGTGCTTGGAGAAGGAGATACTCATCGAGAGGCGAATGCGGAGAAGTACCTCCGTGAGCTGAACAAGGCCATGGATGAGCTGAAAGAGGCCCAGGGGATGGTGGCCGTCCATGAGGCCCAGATAGAGTCGCTCTGCAAGATCCACAAGCAGGACCGGGAGGACCTTGAGGCGAAGATCGCGGCCGAGGCAGCGAAGGGGAAGAAGGCAATGCAGGAGATGGAGTCTGTCTTGGGGGATACCATCATTATGGCGCAGGACGAGGCATACGAACAAACCAAGTCCCATTTTAAACAGATATACCCCGAGCAGCACGTGGACCATCTCCACTATGCGTGGACGCCAAACCTTCCTCTCACCCCGGGGGGCGATGATACGGGGGGCAATCAGGTTGATGAAGAGGTGCCACCCCCCCCCCCCTCAAGAATAGATCTTTTTCTTCCTTTTCTTTTCTTGTTTTGATGTAAATGCCTTGGGCGGACTGGCCACCGCAGGCTTTTGTATCAAACTTTTTGAAAGCAATGAAATTTACTTTTTTGGGCCGATCCTTTCAGACTTGTGTTGTTTGTGATGTTTGTTCTCGTCTTTTTATAGACGCACAGGACCAGTGTCGCCCTCCCCATTTTTGCCGAGGTACCCCTAGATCAAATGGGGGAGGAGGCCACGGAGGCGGTTTTGCTTCGTCAACAGAAGCAAGCTCGGGACCGAGCCGCCGCCTTTAACTATTTTCTGAACAAGTCCAGGGAGCTCAGCTTGGAGTTGGCACGCCTGAAGAAGGCCGTAGCCAACCGGGACTGGTGGGTTATCGAGACAGACTGGTCCCTCTCGGATGTTTCGAGCGCGGGGTCGGCTTCGGAGTCATTACTTCATGAGGCCGTAGTCGAGAAGAGCTGGAGATCTGCAGACTGAAGCTGGTGTTGGGCGCTGGTTTGATAGAAGGGGCCAGCAACGCGACCCCGGGGCGGTCTCTGATATTTCTACCAGATGGGGTGTAGCCCGAAGACGCGGGAAGCTCGGTGGCAGGCATGTCTTCCCGGGTCGGTCTAGCTGGCCGCGATGGAAGTCCCGAATTCGAGTTCGCGGCCGAGTGAGTGAGTTGTGAGCTTTCTCATTGTATTTTTACCGGCGTTCATTGAGTTGTAAGCAATGAGTAATGAATAAGAACCTTTGATTTTCCATGCTCTGATCACCTTGGTTGTTAGGGACGGTTGTCGGGCTAGTTGCGCAGGGGTCGGCTCCAAGGTGGCCTATTGCAACGGGCGCGACAGGTGGAGGTGGTTAGCTTTTCGATAAGCAATAATTGTCGACGTTTCGCGTTTCCCATGAGCATTTATGGCGATGTTTCGCCTTCCGCCATCTCGCATTCCCAGACACAATAAATGAGGGCCTCAGGGGGCTATATAATCCCCCACTCCCCTCGTTGGTTGTCAGGCAGTGAGCCGTCTGACTCGGGTGCCTGCCAAAGGCGGGCGCCCGGAGAATGTAATGTTTTCGAGTACTCCGAATCGGAGGCACACCGATCACCCTTGGACTATTCGGGGTTCAGGCCGTTAGGGCCGTGAGACCTTGGGTTGTTCGTTGGTGAGTGGTCGGCCGATCGATCGGTTCGGCGGGTCAGGGGGGAGCCGAAGCGTGGTGGCTCTTCTGCCGTCCGGGAACAATTCGGGGTTTTGGGCTCGTAAGAGCCGTAAACCCCGAGTTGTTCGGGGGCGAGAGGAGGGTCAGCTGAACAGCTCGAAGGCTCGGAGCGTTTGTTCCGGGACAGAGAGAGCAGCGGGTCGATGGCCCCCCTGCCATCCTCGAACAATTTGGGGTTTAGGCTGGTCAAGGCCGTAAAACCCCGAGTTGTTCGCGGGTGAGAGGGTCAATATTCGACACGAGGCTCGGGGCGTCTGCCGAAGGTGGACTCTCTAAACCTTAACAAAATATTGTTAATCACTGGGTCGGGACCGAGCGTGGTGCTTCGGTTCGTCGAGCCCCTATGTTTGTGAGAACCATTTGCAATGAGAGACGGTGCGGGCATGGCGGGCGGATGTCGCCTCGTACATAGGTTGATGGGCTCCAAGGAGCCCAACCCGAGCGAGGGGCGGATGCCGAGCCCCCATACCGGTGAGAAAGGCAACTGCAGGCGTAGCAGAGGGTCGCCGCCGAGCGTCAAGGTCGCGGTAACTTGGAGAAGGCACCTGCCTTGGTCGGGGTCGACGCTGAGCTCCTGCACATGTTCTCAGGGGGAGACGGTGCGGGCGTGGCTGGCGGATGTCGCCTCGTACATAGGTTAATGGGCTCCAAGGAGCCCAAACCGAGCGAGGGACGGATGCCGAGCCCCCATACCGGTGAGAAAGGCAACTGCAGGCATAGCAGAGGGTCGCCGCCGAGCGTCAAGGTCGCGGTGCCTTGGAGAAGGCACCCGCCTTGCTCGGGATCGACGTCGAGCTCCTGCACATGTTCTCAGGGAGAGACGGTGTGGCGTGGCTGGCGGATGTCGCCTTGTACATAGGTTGATGGGCTCCAAGGAGCCCAAACCGAGCGAGGGACGGATGCCGAGCCCCCATACCGGTGAGAAAGGCAACTGCAGGCGTAGCAGAGGGTCGCCGCTGAGCGTCAAGGTCGCGGTGCCTTGGAGAAGGCACCCGCCTTGCTCGGGGTCGACGCCGAGCTCCTGCACATGTTCTCAGGGAGAGATGGTGCGGGCGTGCCTGGCGGATGTCGCCTCGTACATAGGTTGATGGGCACTGAGGAGCCCAAACCGAGCGAGGGACGGATGCCGAGTCCCCATACCGGTGAGAAAGGCAACTGCAGGCATAGCAGAGGGTCGCCGCCGAGCGTCAAGGTCGCGGTGCCTTGGAGAAGGCACCCGCCTTGCTCGGGGTCGACGCCGAGCTCCTGCACATGTTCTCAGGGAGAGACGGTGCGGACGTGGCTGGTGGATGTCGCCTCATACATAGGTTAATGGGCTCCTAGTAGCCCAAACCGAGTGAGGGACGGATGCCGAGCAACCATACCGGTGAGAAAGGCAACTGCAGGCGTAGCAGAGGGTCGCCGCCAAGCGTCAAGGTCGCGGTGCCTTGGAGAAGGCACCCGCCTTGCTCGGGGTCGACGCCGAGCTCCTGTACATATTCTCAGGGAGAGACGGTGTGGGCGAGGCTGGCGGATGTCGCCTCGTACATAGGTTAATGGGCTCCTAGGAGCCCAAACCGAGCGAGGGACGGATGCCGAGCCCCCATACCGGTGAGAAAGGCAACTGCAGGCGTGGCAGAGGGTCGCTGCAGAGCGTCAAGGTTGCGGTGCCTTGGAGAAGGCACCCGCCTTGCTCGGGGTCGATGCCGAGCTCCTGCACATGTTCTCAGGGAAAGACGGTGCGGACGTGGCTGGCGGATGTCGCCTCGTACATAGGTTAATGGGCTCCAAGGAGCCCAAACCGAGCGAGGGACGGATGCCAAACCCCCATACCGGCGAGAAAGGCAACTGTAGGCGTAGCAGAGGGTCGCCGCCGAGCGTTAAGGTCACGGTGCCTTGGAGAAGGCACCCGCCTTGCTCGGGGTCGACGCCGAGCTCCTGCACATGTTCTCAGGGAGAGACAGTGTGGGCGTGGCTGGCGGATGTCGCTTCGTACATAGTTTGATGGGCTCCAAGTAGCCCAAACCGAGCGAGGAACGGATGCCGAGCCCCCATATCGGTGAGAAAGGCAACTGCAGGCGTAGCTGAGGGTCGCCGCCGAGCGTTAAGGTCACGGTGCCTTGGAGAACGCACCCTGCCTTGCTCGGGGTTGACGCCGAGCTCCTGCACATGTTCTCAGGGAGAGACGGTGCAGGCGTGGCTGGCAGATGTTGCCTCGTACATAGGTTGATGGGCTCCAAGGAGCCCAAACCGAGCGAGGGACGGATGCCGAGCCCCCATACCGGTGAGAAAGGCAACTGCACGCGTAGTAGAGGGTCGCCGCCGAGCGTCAAGGTCGCGGTGCCTTGGAGAAGACACCTGCCTTGCTCGGGGTCGACGCCGAGCTCCTGCACATGTTCTCAGGGAGAGACGGTGCGGGCGTGGCTGGCGGATGTCGCCTCGTACATAGGTTAATGGGCTCCAAGGAGCCCAAACCGAGCTAGGGACGGATGCCGAGCCCCGATACCGGTGAGAAAGGGAACTGTAGGCGTAGCAGAGGGTCACTGTCGAGCGTCAAGGTCGGGGTGCCTTCGAGAAGGCACCCGCCTTGCTCGGGGTCGACGCCGAGCTCCTGCACATGTTCTTAGTTAGAGACGGTGCGGGCGTGGCTGAAACAGAGTTGTTTGGTTGGATGCACCTTATCAGAAAAACAACCAGGCCGAGCCGCCCGAGCACCGAACCCTAAGCTTGTACGAGAAGCTTTTTGGGCCCGAAATGTTATCCGAGCGCCGTACCCTAAGCTTGTAAGGGAAGCTTTTTGGGCTCGCGCTGTTATCCGAGCGCCGAACCCTAAGCTTGTAAGGGAAGCTTTTTGGGCTCGCGCTGTTATCCAAGCGCCGGACCCTAAGCTTGTAAGGGAAGCTTTTTGGGCTCGCGCTGTTATCCGAGCGCCGAACCCTAAGCTTTTAAGGGAAGCTTTTTGGGCTTGCGCTGTCATCCGAGCGCCGAACCCTAAGCTTGTAAGGGAAGCTTTTTGGGCTCGCACTGTCATCCGAGCACTGATCTCGAGATATGTTCTTTATTTGTTACAAGATATGAAGCCGTGGGCTTGTTTTAAGAAAGCTGGCATATTTACAAATATTTGCAATATATTTGAACTTTACAAAAGACTAGGCACGACGTGCCGATTACATTCATGATAATTTACACGGAGGCTACTCTCCTCCTAAGAACTTGATTAAGTGTTCCGCGTTCTAGGGCCTCTTGATGGGCTTGCTTTCGGCACTGGTCAGGCAGTACGTGCCTGGGCGCACGACTTCGGATACTTTGTAGGGGCCCTCCCAATTTGGTGCCAACTTTCTCTTCTGACCGGGATTGGATACCGCCAGTTTTCGGAGGACAAGATCTCCAAGTTTGATGTTGGTTGGGCACACCTTCTGGTTGTAGAACTTCTCAACTCTTTGCTGGTAGATGCTTCTTCTAAGGGTAGACTTTTCCCTGACCTCGTCTATGAGGTCCAGGTCGGCTCGCAGCTGTTGGGAGTTGGCGGCCTCGTCGAAAGCCATGATTCGGGGTGAAGGGATCCCGATCTCCAAGGGAATGATGGCCTCAGCTCCGTACGTTAAATTGAAAGAGGATTCTCCCGTGGGGATTCTCTTTGTCGTTCGGTGGGCCCAGAGAATGCTCGGTAATTCGTCGACTCATAACCCCTTGGAAGAGCTATTGAGTCGTTTCTTGAGACCGTCGAGGATTTGGCGGTTCGCGTTCTCGGCCTGGCCGTTAGACTGGGGATGGCATATTGAAGAGAAGCGCTGCTGGATCCCGAGATCTTCGCAGAATTTGCAGAAATTCTTACCCGCGAATTGAGTCCCATTATCCGTGATGAGCACCTGCGGAATCCCTAACCGACAGACGATGTGTTTCCAGAAGAACTCCTGGGTCTGTTGTTCGGTGATCGTTGCTAATGGCTCGGCCTCGATCTACTTGGTGAAATAGTCGATCGCCACATTGAGGAACTTTCGCTGACCCGTTGCTTTCGGAAATGGGTCTACCAGATCCATCCCCCACATTGCAAAGGGGGTCAGACTGGCCATGGACCGGAGGTTCACCTGAGGGGCCCTTTTCACTGGGGAGAATCGTTGGCAGGGGCCACACTTCTTCACTAGAGCGAGGGCATCTTGCAGCATAATGGTCCAGTAGTACCCGTGATTTAGTGCCTTCCGTGCTAGTGAACAGCTTCCCATGTGACATCCACCGATCCCCTCGTGCAGCTCCTTGAGGGCGTACTTGGCTTCGTCCGGGCTTAGGCAGCGGAGGTAGGGTATGCCGTCTTTTGTTGTATAGGATCTTTTGAAGAGGGTGGTATTGATGACAGCGAACCTTTCAGATCGGACCCTGATCCGCCTTGCTTCAGCTCGGTCTTCGAGGAGCTCTCCCTTGACCAGAAATTTTTTGATAAGAGTGGTCCAGTCGTCTGGAGGAGCTCCGTCTTCGATGCACAGAACCTCCGGGGTGTCTGTACTTGGCTTTAACAGGACTTCAATCAGGACCGTGCGGTCGAGGCCTTCAAAGGATGATGAAGCCAATTTCGAGAGGGCGTCGGCCTGGGCGTTCAGCTCCCGGGGGATCCTTATGATTGCTGATTCGTCGAAGGACAATAATAGGCGTTGGACGATGGCCCGATACCTGATCATCCGATCGTTACGGGCCTTGTAGTCCCTCGGTGATCTGGCTGACCACCAGCTGAGAGTCGCTGAAGGCCTAGATCTGTTTGGCACCGTCTTGATGAGCCAGGTTCAGCCCGGCGATCATCGCCTCGTATTCAGCCTCGTTGTTAGAGGCTGGGAAGTTGAGGCGGAGACAATACTAGAGGAGGAAACCATCCGGACCTCGAAGAATGATGCCTGCACCACTCCCCGTTTTGCAAGAGGAGCCGTCCACGTATACTTACCACGTCTGGTCGGCTTTCTTGTTCGTGGGTTGCTCGGAGATGGTGCACTCGGTAATGAATTCGGCGAGGGCCTGCCCTTTGATGGATGTTCTTGGTTGATAGACGATGTCGTACTGGCTGAGCTCGATCGACCATTTAACTAGTCGACCTGAGTTCTCAGGTTTATAGAGCACGGCCTTCAGGAGTTGATCTGTGAGTACCTAGATCGAATGCGCCTGGAAGTAAGGACGAAGCTTCCGCGTGGCTATTACCAAGGCGTACGCCACTTTCTCCATTCTGGAATACCTGGTCTCGGCATCGAGCAGGACCTTGCTCACATAGTAGAGTGGCTTTTGAACCCCTTCCTCTTCTCGGACGAGGACTGCGCTGAGCACGTTCTCCGAGGCGGATAGGTAGAGCCAGAGTGGCTCCCCTGGTTCGGGCTTGCTAAGGAGAGGAGGGTTGGCGAGGTACTCCTTCAACTGTGCGAAGGCCTCTTGCTGCTGAGTACCCCACTCGAACCTTCCAGTGCCGTGCAGTGCTTTGAAGAACGGGAGTGACTTCTCTCCGGATTTGGAGAGGAAACGGCCGATGGCCGCCAGTCGCCCCGTAAGTCTCTGGACTTCTTTGATATTCCTGAGAGGGGCCATGTCTATTATGGCCTGAATTTTTTCGGGGTTCGCCTCGATGCCACGCTGGCTGACGATGAACCCTAAGAACTTCCCCGAGGAGACGCCGAAGGCGCACTTTGCCGGATTGAGCCTCATGTTGTGGGTTCGAAGGACCCCAAAGGCTTCTTCCAGGTCGGCGACATGGTGCTGTTCTTGTTGACTCTTGACGAGCATGTCGTCGACGTATACCTCCATGTTACGCCCGATCTGATCTTTAAAGACTTGGTTGACGAGCCTCTGGTAGGTTGCACCGGCGTTCTTCAGCCCGAAGGGCATGACCCGGTAGCAGTACAGTCCCTGGTCTGTGACGAAGGACGTCTTGGCGATGTCCGGAGGGAACATCCGGATTTGATTATAGCCTGAGAAGGCATCCATGAAGGAGAGAAGCTCGTGACCCGAGGTAGCATCGATCAAGGCATCAATGCTGGGGAGAGGGAAACGAATCCTTGGGGCATGCTTTGTTGAGGTCGGTAAAATCTATGCAGATCCTCCAACTCCCGCTCGCCTTCTTCACCATGACGACGTTCGCCAGCCACTCTGGTTAGCTGACCTCTTGCACAAAACGTGCGGACAAGAGCTTGTCCACTTCTGCGTTTACCGTTTTTGGACGACGGGCTTCGACCCGGGGATCACGCTGAGTTTGTGCCTGATGAGATCTTCGGAGATACCGGGCATGTCAGAGGGCTTCCAGGCAAAGAGGTCGACATTGCGCCGAATGCAGGCGATTAAGGCGGGCTTGAGGTCGAGGACGAGGGAGCAGCTTACACGAAAGTTCTTCGACGCATCCCCTGTCTCGAACAAGACATTTTGTAGCTCGTCTGCCGGCTCTGGCTCTGGCTGGGTCCTTTCGGGCTCCAGCTCGACGGCATCGAGGGGAAACACACCGCTTCCGATCGCCGTCATGTAGCACAACGTGCTGCTTCCTGATTCCCGTGGACAACTCCGACGCCAGTATCGGTAGGGAATTTCATCTTCTAATGGTAGGCCGAGCGAACCACCTGTAGGGAGCAGAGCTCCGGGCTGCCGAGGATGGCGTTGTAGGCTGTCTTGACATTCACAACCATGAAGTCCATAGACTCGGTCCTTCTGTTGGGCGTTGTGCCCGCCGTGACGTCTAGGGTGACGATCCCTTCTATAGTCACGGGGACGCCGGAGAATCCGTGTAGTGTATACCCGGCTGGCTTGAGTTTCTCGCGGGAGAGCTTCAGGTTCTCGAAGGCTTCGAGGAACAGAATATTTACCGAGCTCCCGTTGTCTACGAGGATTTTCCGGGCGTCGAAGTTCGCCATGCCGAGGTTGATGACGAGGGCGTCACAGTGAGGGAGCCGAACCCCCTCCAGATCCTCTCCTGAGAAGGAGACGGGGAGTTGCTGGACCGGGGGGGAGAGAGGGCCCTGGACGGTATTGACGTCCCGGATGAAGACCTTGCGGGAAGTGTTGGATTCGCCTCCCATAGGCCCTCTGTGGATGCAATGCAGGATTGCTCGATCCTCTGGCTCCTCGGGATCCGGGTCCTGCTCGGGACGCTGTCGGTGCCCTTGGGGAGGAGGGGAATCCCTCCTGTTTTTGTTGTCCCGCGGTTCTCGGGCGCCCTCTCGTCTGAACTCTCAGAGGTACCCTCATTGGATGAGGGCCTCAATTTCGTCTTTCAGGGCGCGGCAGTGGTCGGTGTCATGCCCGTTGTCCCGGTGAAAACGGCAATAGAACCGCTGATCCCTCTTCTTGCTAGTGTTGTTGGATGGTCGAGGGGGGTACTGAACGAGGTTGCTGTCTTCAATCGCTAAGAGGATTGTCGACACGTTCTGCGTCAGTGGGGTGTACCTCTCGAAGCGGGGGATCGGCAGAACCTTCTTTGCGGAGCCCCCGTCTCTTGGAGCTTTTTTTGCCGGCTCAATCTCGTCAGCCTTGCGCTTCCCCTTCCCGGGAGCTTCCTTCTGTTATTCGGGATTGAGGGCCTCCTCGGCTCGGATATATTTTTTGACCCGGTTGAGGAGGTCGGGGAAGTCTATCGGCGGCTTCTTCGCCACGGAGGCCTTTAGCTGTCCATGTCGGACATTGTGGTGGAAAGCTTCCAAGGCAACGCCGGGGTCGAGAGATGAGACTGACCTTACCTCGGCAGGTGAACCTTCGGACGAACACCTGGAGCGGCTCCCCCTTCTTTTTGCCGGAGTCCGAGTAGTGATGCGCTCGTTCTTTCGGCCTTTCGGCTGGTTACGAATTGGGCGAGGAAGCTGCCCTCTAGCTGGTCGAAAGAATAGATGGAGCTGGGGGTGAGCTTGGAGAACCATTCCCGAGCCGGACCCCGGAGTGTTGCGGGGAAGGCTCGACACAGGAGGGGATCCGATGCGCTGTGAATCATCATGAGGGTTTTGAAGCCCTCCATGTGATCAGCAGGATCGCCCTCGCCGTCGTATGTCTCGAACTGAGGCGGACGGAAATTGCGGGGTATCTCCGCCTGCAGGATGAGAGCGGAGAAAGGAGGACCAACCAGCCGGTACCCCTGAGCTTCTTTTTGGTCGCCGTTACCAACGTGGTCGAGACGCTCCTCCATTTCTTGGAGGCGCTTCAAAATGTCACCATCATACTCTGGAGGGATTGTCGACTGGCGAGACACGGTAGCCTCGACCTAAGACCGAGTGTGGGAATGGCGAGCATCCTCGTTGAAGGGGACTCCTCGGAGGGCACCCAAGATTTCCCTTCGGAAGTCTTGGAATTCCTGGTGGGTAACTGGGGCCCCTTCGGCTCGGTTCAGTTGGGCAGACTGTTGCCGGCCGACTCGGCTGAGCGCAGGCTCCCGCCCCTGGGACGGGGGTCTGGGATGGTTCGGAGCCGAGTTGGAAGCGGCTCCTCCCCTGCCATGGCTGGCCTGGCGGTTCGAGATTACCCCCCGCAGGTCGCTCTAGACCCTTTTGTTGTTCGGTCCCTGAGCGTTGGCATCGATGCCTTGCGGAGGCACGTCGTGTCGGCGTGCGGAGGTAACAACTTTTGCAGCTTTGGGCGCCATGTGAGCTCGTGTCGGCGGGAACGCCGACAGGGGTGGAGCTCTGGTCGGCGTCTACTAGGGTACCGTTGGAATCGAGGCTCGGATTGGCGTCTACGATAGGCAGTTTCCCACAGACGGCGCCATCCTGATGCGGTTTGTTTTTGGAGAACGTGTGGATGCACCAGGCGTGAGTTCTTACTCAATTTGTATTGAAGGAGGAGACACTTATGCAGACGATCCTTGGCTGGACGAACGGTACTGAGGTAGGCGGTATTGATGTGGAGGCTGATGCTCGGCTTGGATCATTGAGGCTCGGATCCGAGGGTCTCGTGTACCTGCAGACGGTCTAGGAACACCGGGGTTGGTCCCGGTGGCAGACCCTCCGACGATCTAGTCAGTCACTAAGTGAGAGTAACAGTAACTAGGGTTTGAGTGGGAAAAATTGATTACCTGGTGAAGGAGTAGGGTTCTGGTATTTATAGAAGATGCCAACCGGGTCTGGACCCAGTTGCCCACGTGGCTGAAGCGGTGGAAACCCGAGCGGTTTAGGGCTGACGTGGCGGATGTCCGGGCGGTTCTCCGGGCTGACGTGGAGGATCTAGAGGATCAGGAGGCGTGCGCATCCTGAGGGGATCCTGTGACCTAGGATGGGCCACGTCGTTTCTAACCCATATCAGTAAGCTTCAAAAATAAAATCTAGCACTGAAAAGTAATCAATATGAGATGGTCATTCGAATAGAATAAAAATCAAGCGAGGTTAATGCAATTTAAAGGTTGTTGAGGTGGAAAACTTTAGTAACTCACACGATAAGATAGCATTTGAAAACCTTTCAACATAAAAAGGTTGATGTCTTGAAACAAACACAAGGTTTTATCTTTTTCCAGCCTGAATTTCTTCCTATTTGACTTCTTTTCTATATCAATAAGGAGATGGTTGATCTCAATTGTTTTTTTAAGAAAAGCTCAGAAGTAAAAACAAAGACAAACAAATATATAATACTATTATTGACAATACAACTTCATAAAGAGTGTTATCTTCTAGGCTCAAACTTGTAATTGTCAACAACTTTCTCAGACAATGGAAAACTTATAATTGTCGACAGCTTTATCAGACAATGGAAACATTATATTTGCTTAAATTCACTGATATGGATAAAATCGGCGCCACTATATCTCGGCACGCATCTCGAAACTTCTCAAGCGTAGAACGGTAAAACCACATCTATAACAGGCCTACAAGAAGAACATGGATCGCCTCCAGGCCCATCAACTCAACCAGATCTACAACTAATCTAACAATTCAAAACACGAGTTTCTCTCTCTAGATTTCTATAGAGAGAAGCTCCCCAAATAACCCCAAAAACAAAAACCTTAGATCTAGAGGAAGTTTGGAGGGGGTGGCAGCTGGATTCTCGCCGCCCCCTCCCCGTTCGCCGTCACCTTCCTCTCCACCGATCTCGCATCCTCTCCACCTCCCTCTCCACCATCGCGTCTGCTCGTTGCCCCCTCACTCACCTCCACCTACATCCGAAGCCTCCGTCTTGTCTTCCGTTTCCCCATACCTCTCCCCCCCCCAGATTCGACCAAAGAGCCCATCATCGCCACCGATCCCCCCAGATCTGGGTGTGTCGAAAAGTACCCCCGACCCCGACTGCCCCTGCTAAACGCGGCGACGTGTTCATCATCGTCTCTGCCGTGGCTCCAAGTCGTATCGCCGGATCTGTTCCTCGCCTCTGCCGTGGCTCCATGACGCCCGCCGGATCTGTTCGTCGGCGGCCGTGAGCTCTCGTTCCGTCCGCCGTGGCGACGAACCCTGGTATTTGGAGTGGGGGTGTGATTTTGGGGGTTGGGGTTTGGGTTTGGTGGGCTTTGCTAGTTATTTGCCTGGTTGTTTTTCGCGCTTGCCACCATGTCCACACTCTTGGGGCCAATCACGGCGATCTGCCGCTGTGATTTGGTTTTTCCGAGGGTTGGTGGTGCGTGTGAAGAAGCCGAGTGTGCTTGGATGTGCCGTAGTGCGATTCTAGAGAGAGAAGCTCTAGAAGGGTTAGGTTGTCTTGCAGGATTGTGGAGCTTGGACCCAAAGATGGGGTCCCTCCGTGATGTGCGCTCACTTATCTCAACTTTCGGGGTACTTGTCTCAAGTGTCGCAGAGCGACTATGTCGTGCCAGAGTATCCTCCCGCGCCTGTTGTCGCGAACACCTTGGATATGGGGTTCAAGTGCGTGAGGTCGGTAGTTTACTGGTGTTGAGGGTGATGGAGTGTGGGATTTGGGTATGATTGGTCTGGAATGTCCTACAACGTCGCCGGTGAAATCTTCACAGCGCCTACTACCAGGCTATTGAGTTTCCCCCAGCTTAAGCCACTGGCTCGTAACAGCATCGTCTCTTCCCTCGGATTGGGAAGATGAGTCGAGATAAGTCTGTGTGGTGAGAAATCGCCAGAGAGAGCTTTAGCGTGAGAGAGGTGAAGGTATCTTCTCCAAGGCTCTCTCCTGGAGCGTGGTGTTTAGTGGGGTGAGTGAGATAGTTGTGTGGTGAGAAATTGCCTGAGATAGCGCTATCGTGTGAGAGGTGAAGGTATCATTTTCACGGCTATCTCTTTGGTAGCGGTTGTGGGAGATACTAGCATGTTTGTAAGATGAGTGGTGGAGATGGTGGGAGGGTGCAATCGCTGTGGATGTGTCGTGGGTTCAGTTTTCGTTCTGCGAGGCTTGGGCCCAAAGATGGGGTCCCCCAGCAAGGTGTAGGCAGGGATCGGTGGGTGATAAAATCCTGCCAGACTTGTCTCAGGTGGGTGTGCATGTGCCGTGGAGGCACTGTACGAAGCTAAACTGACGTACTTATAATTTTGCTGGACCGAGTTGTTTGTCGGCCCACCCTCCAGGGTTGTTGGAGGGATTTGTTGTTTGTACGCGTCACGTTGCTTCATGTATGTTTTATTTTCTGTCTGTAGGTTGTACTTGGGCCCAGTACTCTGGGTTTGTTTTGTTAAACTCTTATTAATGAAACAGGGTGGCCAGATTCCACCTTTTCGCTCAAAAAAAAAAAAAAAAACCAGATCTACAACTATGACTTATGTACAACCTAATAAAGGAATTTTCAGTAATTATAGTTGTCAGTCAAATCCCCTAATCTTATCCCTTAACCAGGGGAACCTCTAACCGAATTAAAAGATATCTTTTCAGATTTGTCATTTATAACTGATTTCAAACATATAAAAACCCTCATCTCTCAATTAGTAAAAGGCAATCAATCTTTCTCCACTAAAAACCCTAATCTCTATTCTAGATAACTGACTTGAGCGTTGGAGGTCTTTCACCGGAGCCACCATTGGTGAAAAGACTTTTTGTAGGTTCCCTGACGTTTTCAGCCGCCCAGATTCAGTTCCATATCCAGACTATTACAGCCATCCAGATCGAGATTCAAATGATCATCAGCCATCCAGATCGAGATTCAAATGATCATCAGCCAACCAGACTTACATCACAATCGATGGTCTAGATCAGAGCTTTCCTCCTTAAATAAAGAAATCATCATCTGGTTTCTCCCACACGGGAAAAAAACAACAACAGATTGTCGCCCACTATAGGAAAGCCATAGACCTGCCACTCTGATCGGATCCATCCACCAAGAACACTTCCAAACATGCCTTATGCGAGAAAGTAAAAAGCGGTTGCCGCCAGCTACCTAACTGGTCTCGTTTCTCCATCATTGCCACCTCCTCGTCTACCGTCACAACCCTCATAGCAGCACTGCGTTGGTCGACTCTTGACACAACCATCTCGAAGAACCCTGTCATGCCAAGAAACGGGGATCGGTTTGCACCTCAACTGGTCCACGGTGCCCCCTATGTCGACAGACCTCTGCGAAGTCATCAACTCCCACCTTGAAGGGGTAGACCTCTGTTATCGCCTTGATGAAAGGTGCTCTCGAGATTGTTTTCCCCACTCAGAATGCCAAAAGAGCCAGAGAATGCCTTCACCCCGGCCGCAGAAATCCCATTGAACGCCTTCACCACGAGGACGAAGAAGTGAGAAGAGCCCGAATCCATTCAGTCAGAGAGCTCCCAAGCACGACAGAGAAGAGGAGGTACCCAGAACTCGAGCTGAATTCTGAGACATTGCTGATCAAGTCCTTGGAGTCCTTCAAAACACCCCGAACAAAGATTGCCCAACAAGTAATTCGCACCCTAGGATCAACCAAAAAGAATAGTACTGCGAGTCAACTCGATCTGAGGGGTAAGAAGATTGGTGCTCTGCCACCTTCGTGAGATGGAGAACCGCCTCCATCCGATCGGACAAAAGGATGGTCACTGAAGAGGAGGATACCACCCCATCTGGCCTCCCTTCATGAGAGCTATCCTTGAAGCTCTTGTCATAGAAAATTTCAAGCCTCTAACCTTCAATTCCTATGACGGTGAATCCAACCCTGCAAATCACATTGTGTGCTTCAAAACTCTTATAATGATCCACTGAGCCTCCGACACACTCTTCTGCAGAACCTTCTCGGCTACCTTGAAGGGATCAACATGGGAGTGGTACTCTCGTCTCCCTCCAGGGTCTATCTCTTCATTCGGTTGGCTTAATAAGCTCTTCCTCACACACTTTGTCAGCAGTCGCAAGGCTGAGAAGACGAGTGCTTTCTTGCTCGAGTTGAAACAAAGAGTGGAGGAGCTACTCAAGGACTACGTTAGGCACTTCACAGCCAAGTCTAGGTCCATCCCTGCCCTTGACTCGGCAGTTGCAGTTTCCGCCTTCCTTCACAATGTATGCGATGCCAACCTCAAGGCATCTCTTACCATGAATCCTCCTCAGAATTTCTCTAACTACTGCAAAGATGTGAGAAGTATATCCGAGCTGAGTAAGCACTTCATCGCTGAAGCCAAAGTGATCCCTCGTCCAGGAACAAATGAAGAAATGCAAATGAGGAAAGGTCCAAGAAGTTCCATAAGGATGGGTTATTTCAACATCGCCCTCCTTTGAATCCTCGCTTTGATGAAAAGTTCACCACACTCAACACTGACATACAAATAGCCCCCCCCCCCCAAGTAAATAGGAGAAGGGATAAGAGCTGATGGTGGCCACAACACGGCTGAGTGTCGAATTCTCAACAACAAAATTGAAGCTCTCATCTTTAATGCCACCTCTAAATACACACAAGGACAAGGTCAAGCCTCCACCGGCTCGAGGGGCTAACAAGCGTGTGGAGAGAGATATCGCATCTCCAGACTCGGGACACATGGCTATCCTTTATTTTATCCATGGAGGTCCCATGGATGGATGGATGGATGGATGGGGATTCCAACTCCTCTCAAAAGGCATTCATCTAAGAAGTCTCTTCTCCGAAGGAGTCCAACACCACAAGCCAAGAGCTGGGGAATTCTAGTAACCTTCTCGGATAGAGCTCTTGAAGGCATCCGAACACCTTACTACGATGCACTAGTAATCAACCTCTCCATGGAAAAACCATGAAGTGCGTCGCATCTTGGTGGATAATGATAGCTTGGTGCATCCTCTTCTTAGAAGCATTCAAAGGTCCCAAGCTCCCCAAGGACTGTCTGAAACCTATCGAGTACACCCTCTATGGGTTATCCGGGGTTTCGATCAAGCTCGAATGAATAGTCACCCTCAACGTGACTGCAAGAAAAGCTCCAACTACTCGGCCCGATGATGTGACGGCCACCTACAATGCCATTCTCGGCCGCCCTGACCTTGCAGCTCCCCATTCTGTAGGTTTTGACCTTCCACATGAATATGAAGTTCCCCATCCCAGCTGGGGTAGGAAAGGTTAAGGGAAGTCAAGAAGTGTCCCAGACTAGTTACACAGCCATAATGGGGGGCTCAGTACTCTTCTTCGATGCCTTAGAGCTCCCTCAAGAGAGGAACCAAGTTGAGTCCAAGTTTGTCGATTAATGAGAAGAAATCCCCTTCTCCTTAGAGAACCGGTCCAAGTGTTTCTGAGTGAGCCAAGCTCTCCCCCACCAATTTAAAGAAAAACTTACGAGTTGCATTAGGGATAACTGAGACATATTCGCCTAGATGCTGCTGACATGCCTTGCATATCGAAAGAATTGACCATGCACTGCCTAAGAGTTAACCCAAATGTCAAGCCGGTCTAACAAAAGCACCACAAGTTCGCTCCTGACAAGCAACAAGTTATCCTCGAGAAGCTCCTAGTCGCTTGCTTCAATCAAAAAGTCAGCTATCCTGAGTGGCTAGCCAATGTAGTCATGGAAAGATAAGGGCAAGTGGGGAATCGGCATCTACTTCACCAACCTTAACAAAGCATGTCCAAAGGACCCATTTTCTCTTCCTAGCATTGATGCCTTTATCGCTGCCACATCCGGGCATGAACTCCTCAGTTTTGATAGATGTCTTATAGGGGTTCAATCAGATCTGAATGTCCCCTCATGACATTCCCAAGACATCCTTCATCATCGGCCAAGGCCTTTATTGCTATCGGGTCATGCCTAGCAGCTAGTGGACAACATCTTTAAGGAATAAATTAGCCGAAACAAGGAAGTCTATGTGGATGATATGCTTGTAAAGAGTCTTAATAAGGAGGACCATATCATTGACCTCCAAGAAGCTTTCGACGTCCTGCTGAAGCACGACATGAGGCTGAACCCTTCGAAGTGCGCCTTCGAGGTCTCCTCGAAAATATTCTTAGGTTTCATGGTTAGTCAAAGGGGAATTGAGTCCAACCCGGAGAATATTCGAGCCATACTTGACATGTTTCCCCCATCCAACATCAAGGAAATCCAGAAGCTTATGAGACACCTGGCTGCCATTGGACGTTTCCTCTTCAAGTCCGGGGAGAAGTGTATTCCCTTCTTCAAGGTTCTCAGTGGATCAAAGGGCTTCGAGTTGGGGGAAGCACAACAAGAAGCCTTCGAACAGCTCAAGTCATATCTGACCCACACCCCACTCCTAAGCAAGCTAGAGTCAGAAAGTGCTCTACCTCTACTTCGCAACGTCGGATCAGACCCTCTTTGTCGTCTTGGTAAGGGAAGAAGACAAGGTCCAGACGCCCATCTACTATGTGAGTTAGGTACTTCACAGTGCTAAGCATCATTATTCCAAGATGGAGAAGATAATTTATGCTCTCATAACAACCTCACATAAGCTCTGCCTTTACTTCCAAACACACTCTACCTCGCTCCTCAGCAACCAACCCCTCAAGAAAGTACTTCACGAGCCGGAGAATTCTGGGAGACTCATAAAGTGGTCTAGCTCCATCGTGCTGAGCCAACATGACATCAACTACCAACCGAGGATGGTTAATAATGCCCAAGCCTTAGCTGAACTCATTGGAGAGAGCACTATCCTCATTCCCCCAAGGAAGACGAGGACCCTCCGGTCTGGAGTATCTTCATCTATGGCTCCTCTTGCATAAAAAATAGAGGGTCCGGTGTCATTTTGCTCGGCCCAGATGAGTTCATCCTATAGTACTCACTCTACCTTAACTTTTGAGTCTCCAACAACGAGGCCGAATACGAGACACTGATTACCGGCATCCTCTTAGATCGAAAAGTAGGTGCCCGAAAGGTCAAAGTGTTTAGTGATTCATACCTGGTGGTGAACCAAATCCAAGGAGAGTATGAAGCTAGGGATGACCACATGGTAAGGTACTTATCTTGCATCAGGAAACTCATGGCTACACTCCAAGAGCCTGAAGTCCCTTGCATCCACTATGAGGAAAATGAGCAAGCAGATGCCCTCTCCAAGTTAGCAACCTCTTCCTTCAAAGGACTCGACCACACAATGCTTATTAAGGTCATACTCAAGCCAAGCATTAAAGAGGAAGTCTTTAGAGCTTATGGTCGTCACTCCTCAGACACCTGGAGACAATTGGATCAACCTTTATTAGACTTTCTCGACAAGGGAATCCTCCCAACAAATTTTAAATAAGCAAGAAAGATCCGGGTCAGAGCGAAAAGATATACACTTGTTGAAGGAATTCTGTACAAGTGATCCTACACACTGATAGATGGTCGAGCTTACTTGCGATGCCTCTTCCCCAATGAGGCAAAGTATGCTCTTAGAGAAGTACATGAAGGTGTTAGCGGCGACCACGTGGGCATGAGGTCCCTTGCTCAAAAAAATCTTAACCAAGGGTACTATTGGTCCTCACTCCTCTATGATGCCCAAGAATATATTCGCCAATGTGCCCCAGAAATTCTCCCCAATCAAGTGGGTAACCCATGTCGACCTTAGTTTCATGTTGTGTCCGATCCCCTTGGCCATGTAGAGAATGGATCTACTCGGGCCATTTCTCTCCATGACTACACAAAGTAAGTTCTTAGTAATGGCTATCTACTACTTCATGGAGTTGATTGAAGCAGAACCATTAGCCTTTACCATTGAACATAAGATTCAGTAATTCTTTTGGAAGAACATTGTCTGCATATTTGAGATCCCCTAGATACTTGTAACCGATAGGGGAACCCAATTGTCCGCCAAGAGATTCTGTACCTTCCGCACTGATCTGGGGATCAAACAACATTTCACTTCAATCTTGCATCCTCATACCAATGATCAAGCCGAGAACACGAATAGACAGATCCTTGATAGACTCAAGAAGATGCTCAATGAAGCTGGAAAGGGACTATGGGTAGAAGAACTCCCGAGTGTACTATGGTCCTATAGGACCACAAAGTAGACCCAGACAGGAGAGTCTTCGTTCAACCTCACTTTCGAGTCCGTAGCTCTAATCCCCATAGAAGTCGGACTACCCTATCTTCGCCTCCCCTATTTCAACAAAGAATAGAACTCGAATGATCTCCGGGGCAACCTTGATCCCGTTGAAGAAGTTCACGAGAAATCCGCTATACGGAGACAGATCTATCAGCAAAGGGTGGGGAATTTCTATAACAAGAAGGTTCGACCACCAAACCTCTAAGAGGGAGACCTCGTCCTGCGAAAGCCTGAAATTTTCAACCTGCGCAAGAAGGGAAAGCTTGCTCGTAACTGGGAAGGACCCTACAATGTCTCCAAAGTCATCTGCCCAGGAGCTTACGATCTTGAAGACTTGGCAAGAAGATCTTGAGGACTTGGAACGTCAGGCATGTGATGAAGTTCAACGAGGTTGCTTATCGCACTATGCAAAATTTTTAAGATTTGTAATAAGTCTGATATCTATAACGGTCAAAGCATGTAATAAAGGCTGGCAACCAAGGTAGCCACTTAGATATATTTTTAAATAAAAGTTCAGCATTTCCTTAGTAAATTCTAGTAATACTCCTCTGATGCAAGCAGCAAGTTCAGAGCTTAACTCTTCCCTATAGCTGCTTCTGCAACTCAATGACTCTCAAATAGCAAGTTTGGAGTCTAACTCTTTGCTCGAATCCCCTCATGCAACTGGCTAACAAGTAAGTTTGGAGCCCAGCTTGTCATTTGAACTGCTTGCTCAACTTGCTAACTCTCAAACAAAAAGCTCAAAGTCTAACTCGTGGCTCGAAGCTGCTCTCGCAACCTGCTCACAAGCATGTTCAGAGCTTGGCTCATCACTCGAACTACTCCTTCAACTTGCTAACTACCAAACAACAAGTTTGGAGTCCAACTCATGGCTCAAAGCCGCTCTTGCAACTCACTAACAAGTTCGGATCTCGGCTTGACACCCGAACTGCTCCCGCAGCTTACTAACTTTCAAACAACAAGTGCGGAGTCTAAATCATTGCTCGAAGCTGCTCCTGTAACTCGATAATAAGAAAATCGGAGCTCAACTTATCACTAGAATTGCTCTCACAACTCGCTAACTCTAAAAAACAAGTTCAAAGTCTAATTCATGGCTTGAAGTCGCTCCTGCAACTCGCTAAAAAGCAAGTTCAAAACTCGGCTCATCACTCAAACTTCTCCTGCAACTTGCTAACTCTCAAACACCAAGTTCGGAGTCCAACTCGTAGCTTGAAGCCACTCCCGCAATGCGTTAACTATCAAACAACAAGTTCTAAGTCCAATTCGTGGCTTGAAGACGCCTCCAGAACTATCTTAGAAGCATGTTCGAAGCTTGAATCATCACTTGAACTGCTCGTGCAACTTTCTAACTCTTAAACGGCAAGTTCGGAGTCCAACTCATGGCTCAAAGCCTCTCTTGCAACTCGTGAACAAGAAAATTTGGAGCTCGACTCGTCACTCGAACTTCTCCCACAACTCGCTAACTCTCAAACATCAATTTCGGAATCCAAATTGTGGCTCGAAGTCACTCCCACAACTCGATAACTCTCAAACAGCAAGTTTGGAGTCCAATTCGTGGCTCGAAGCCACTCCCGCAACTCACTAATAATCACATTCGGAGCTCGGCTCAGCAATAGAACTGCTACCGCAACTCGCTAACTTTCATATAGCAAGTTCAGTTTCCAACTCATGGCTCGAAGCCGCTCTTGCTACTTGCAAACAAGCAAGTTCAGTGCTGCACTCGTCACTCAAACTGGTCCCACAACTCGCTAACTCTCAAGCAGCAAGTTCGTAATCCAACTTGTGGCTCGAAGCCGGTCCTACAACTTGTTAACAAGAAAGTTCGGAGCTCGGCTCATCACTCGAACTTCTCTCGCAACTTTCTAATTCTTAAATAGCAAGTTCGGAGTCCAATTCGTTGCTCGAAAATGCCGTTGTAACTCGCTAACAAGGAAGTACAGAACTAGACTCATCACATGAACTGCTCCCGCAACTCTCAAATTCTCAAACTACAAGTTTAGAGTCCAATTTGTTGCTAAAAATGCTCCTGCAACTCGCTAACAAGGATGTTCATAGCTAGACTCATCATACAAACTGCTCCCACAACTCTCTAACTCACAAAAAACATGTTCGGAGTACAACTGATGGCTCAAAGCAACTCCCGTAACTCCCTAACAAGCAAGTTCAGAGCTTGGCTCGTCACTTGAACTGCTTCCGCAACTCGCTAACTCTCAATCAGAAAGTTTGAAGTCCAACTAGAAGCTCGAAGCCGCTCCCATAACTCGTTAACTCTCAAACAACAAGTTTAGAGTCCTACTCGTGTCTCAAAGCCGCTCCCGCAACTCGCTTACAAGCATGTTCGGTGCTTGGATTGTCTCAAAGCCGCTCATGCAACTCGCTAACAAGAAATTTCGGAGCTTGGATTGTCACTCGAACTACTCTAGCAACTCAGTAACTCTCAAACATTAAGTTTGGAGACCCTCATGGCTCGAAGTCACTTCCGCAGCTCGCTAACAAGCAAGTTCAGAGCTTGACTCGTCTCTTGAACTGCCCCCTCAACTCGCTAACTTTCAAATAGCTACTTCGAATTCGAAATCGTGGTTCGAAGCCACTCTCGTAATTGCTAACAAGTAAGTTCAAAGCTAGATTCGTTACTCGAACTACTCAAACCAAAAGTATGGAGATCAACACTTCCCTATAGCTACTCCTAGAAAATCTCTAACTCAATTTGGTAGATGGGAACACAAAGAAAGCAATAGTCAAGACAAAAAAAACTATGAAGATCTTTAATTCATATCAACATTCTAATACAAACGTGAGAATACATGGGAGATCATTATTCAACTTCCAAATTTTAGTACAAGTCTGAGAAGCTAAGTGCATCAGGTTGGTATATAATTTCTCCCCACTCCAGTCACTTATGATAGTGGGGAAGAGGGATACTTCGGTGGAGAGACATGACATGCTTGTGATGCAACCTCACCACAGAAGAACCATGACCGCCACCCAGGCTGTCCGAAAGAGAGGAGAGCCTAACCAATCGAGTCTGGACGTTGCAGTTGTGAAGGTGCGACACCCTCTCAGTCAAAGCTAAGCTAGATGACCTGGCTACCCTGCTCTAGGCATCCTCAGCATTCCTTGATATTGCTTGGGAGCGGGAGGCCAGATCATGGAACAACTTTCCTTGATTATACTCATCAAGAGAGTAAGTGGTACACAACGTTCGTTGTCCTTCGAGTAGCACATTCAGCTTATAAATCTCCACATTCTATTCGTTGAGCATATCCTTGAGGTGAGCATCCTGAATCCGAATCTTCCACCGAATTTTAAGAGTCCGAGCTGAGTAGCCTAGGTGGTCCTCAGCTGAGCAACTAGGATGATCATCCTTCAAGTCTATGAGCTATAAGCTCTTCTCGAGAAGCACATTCTTTAGTTGGTCCCTCTCGGTCGTGGCCGCAAGTAGTGCACCACGAAGACAATCAATCTCAGCATCCCGAGGATCTCCTCCAATGTTCACAACCATCTATCAATAAGAGGAGGGTGAAGTTGCTACAACACTAGTAAATACAAAAGACTTATAGCTTTGATGATAATAAGACTAAAAGATCAAACCCAACATATCAAAAGTTCGTGCTCACAAGGAAAAGAATCAAGTGTTGGACACCAAAATATTTGCATTAACTAAAGGTGAAGATACATTAGCGGTGGCCAGTCCACTATTAGGCAATTTACAAAGTCAAAATAAGAAGATAGAATATGAGGATAAACAATTAAAGGTCCACCTTAGTCGAAGGAACCACATGAGCGGAAGTTTCAACCCTTCCTTCCCCTTCCCCCTACATCATTCTTTGGGCTCTCCTCATCTCTGCCCGCTACCTCCTTTGGGGCCTCCTCTTCGCAATCCTTCTCATCCTCCTCCTCTACTAGATCATCTCTAAGCATGAGGTCGACGTAGTACCCCTTCCTGTCGAAGCCAGGAACGTGCTCGGCCACATCCTATATGGCCTTCGCATACGACATCTCCATCACGTTTTGGAGATTGCTCTTCACCTTGGCCTCCACCTCAGACTTCACTTCGGCCACTGCGGCCTCCCTTTTCTTCTTCACCTCCTTCCGCTCTTTCTCCTGCTCAGCCTCGAGAGTAGCAATCTTGCTAAGCTGACCCTCCACCCACTCCTTCACCGCCTCAAGCTCCCGGGCAGCGTTTTTCCTATCATTCTTGACATCAATAGCCATGTCCCCCTAGGCCGCCTTCTCCTCACCATTGAAATGATCAATCAGGTTGCCAAAGTGGCAAGTAATATGCAAAGGAGAAAACTTCAAGACTTCGAGATATATGAAGGAATACAAAGCTACGCTACATGGAACAAAAACTTACCGACATGTTGGCCATGATGGTGGAGTCGATTGTCTCGTCGGCCAAACTGTTCTGATCCTGTGGGTTTAGGAGAGTCTTTATCACCTTGATGCAGTTTGCCGAATTGTTGACAAAGCCATCATGCTGCTTGATGCTTCAGTTAGGCACATAGATTTTCTCTGCTCCTCGTTAAGAATCATGTTTGCCTCTACAACCAAAGGAGTGCGCGCCCCGCTAATGATCGTGCACAAGGTAAGACCCTCTGCAGTTGGGCTCGTCAATGTCTCCAGGGGCAACTGGAAAGAAATCATCAGGGTGGAGGCCGAAGACCTTTTCGCTACCTTTCAGGACGTCGATTTACTCGATATCCTCATCATCTTCTTCGCATCCTCCAGTTGCTTGTTGTGCAAAGCAGTGTGATCAACAAAGAGAACATCAAAGTCCAAGTCTCCCTTCTCTATAAGAACAACAAAAAAGGGATATGAGAATGAGGTGGATCAAAAAGACTGAGTAATTGATAAAGACTACAGCTAAATACTTGGTAAAGATAAAATCAAAGGGTCATACTATAATCCATTAGACTCAAACCCCCTAGAAGAGGACCTCATCCGTCACATCCACCCACCTCAACACCTGAGACTTGAGGATAGCGTCACTCAATGCCTTCTCCTCGCTCACCTGGAGATCGGATTTCCCCTTGATGTGTCGGATTTATATACAAATATTTGTACTCATTTACCTATTAACATGGCTTGTTTTCGTTGATATTGTCTATAATTCATTATATTTCTATAAGATTTCATTTAATTAATTTATTTTTGAAGAAATAATATTTTTGAGGCAAAAAGTAAAGAATTGGTGAAAAAATCAACAAACAAAGTAAAATAATGGATTTATAAATTTTTATTGTTTTGTTGAGTTAAAAGTGCGACAAATAATGTTTAAAAGGATTTTTATACGCTAATATGATTTATAGTTAGTTTAATAAATTTTAAACTAATTAATTTTATTTTATTTAAAAATCCTAATTTCTGGTATTATTTTGTATATGCAGCAGCACGTGGTTGGCAGAAAAGGCAGAAAAGAAGGAAAGAGAAACAAATAAAATTCTGCATTAAAAAGGAAGGAAATAAAGGAAGAAGAAGGACTATTCTGTAAAAAAGCGCAACCCTAATTGTTCTCCCGGTTCTCTATAAGAAGAAGCAAAGAAGAGAGAAGAAAGTGAGGAGGTGACGGCTATCAAATACAAAGAAAAAAAAAAAACAATAAAAGTTTGTGCGAGTTCCAAGAAGACCAAGCACGTGTGGGCAGTAGGGCTGTTTTCTTCATCGGGGCAGTATTCGAAGTGCACCCAACGAAGCAGTTAACTTGGCGACTCAAACTTCTGGCGACGTGACACGTGCGACTTTTTCTTCTCTTTCTTGCGTGTTGGACGAAGCAAACAAAAGCAGTAGGGACCCACGTGCTGATCTGGCGCTCTCTTCTCCTGGCGCACGCGGCTCGAAGCAGAACAGGGAGAAGCAGCAGGCGCGTGAGTTCCAAGTGCTGATCTGGCGCTCAGGCACTGTTGCTGATTCGACGTGACGCTGCTGACGTGGCTGAAGGCTTCGACGTGACAGCACAGTGACAGGTGCTGTGCGCTCTGACTTCGACGCGGGTTTCGAGGCTGACGGCGAATTCTTTTGGGTTCGGTATTGTTGACAGGGGTTTGGATTTAATTAATTTTTTTTATATTAGTATTTTGTGTATGTTCTTCTCTATCTTATTTTGATACAATCCAAACAATTCTGTTAATTGCAATTTAAACATGAACTGAATTGATTGTTCTAGAGGCTAAGGTGTAGCCGAGTTTTGAACACAAATTTTAATTTCTTATTTTTACTCTATTTTTCTTGATTGTGTTTTAATTTTTATTATTTATGCATACAACATGGTGGATAGACATTTGTATGATTTTTCAAATCACAAAGAGACCGAACAGGTAATTTGTGATTAATAAAAATTAAGACCGTATATTGGAGGACGTGACCGTTAAGAAATCCAATTTCTCAATTAATAATTCGGTGGATAGACGAATGATTAATTGAGAATAATTTTTAGACTACGTTGATAGAGTGGTTAATATCTTTAGGATTTTGGTCGACAATTTGGGAAAGATAATATTTTTATTTATAAGGAATAATAATTTGTGTGTGTGATAAACGAGGTGAACCAAGAGCCCTAGAACAAATTTTACCATTAATAAAGTACAAGAGCTTAAAAGTTTCACAGCCCTCTCCCTCTTCACAAATTTAGTTAGATTAAATTAGATTAGAATAATTTAGTTGTTTCATTAATTAAAAAAATTCGATCTTCCAAATAGTGATTCATCTAGCGATATCGGTACTCAGTAAAATATCTAGTCCCTGTGGGTTCGACACTCTACTCATCTATCTATATTACTTGTGCGATTTTGTACACTTGCAAATATCAACATCAAGTTTTTGGCGCCGCTGCCGGGGACTAGTTATTCTTTTATTGATATTGAAAATTGCTAGATTATTGCTAGTTTGGATTTTTGTAATTATTTTTATTTTATTATCATTTTACATCTTTATTTTTTTTCTTTTGACTAACTTTTATTTTTTTATTTTATTTTTCTTATTTTATTTTTTTTTAGTTTTTCTATATTTTTTTCTTTCTTTTCTTTTTCTTTTTCGATATTTACATTTCAGGACATACAGTGCAGTATCATGGCGAACGATGAAAATAGGCCGTTGAGAGACTATGCTATGCCCTCGATTTATGAGTCAAGCATAAAGAAGCCGGTTATTGAAGCTAACGATTTTGAAATTAAACCGGCGATGATTTTAATGATTCAACAGACTGTTCAATTTTGGGGACTGCCACACGAGGATCCTTACGCTCACATTGCAGATTTTCTAGAAATTTGTGACACTTTTAAGCACAACGGTGTATCAAACGATGCAATTAGATTAACACTCTTTCCTTTTTCATTACAGGATAAGGCGAAGACTTGGCTACGTTATCTACCGCCAGGTAGTATTACTACTTGGGAGGGACTTGCACAAAAATTTCTAGCCAAGTATTTTCCAGCAGCAAAGACCGCAAGGCTAAGAAATGATATTTGCACATTTACTCAATTTGAGACCGAGTCTTTGTATGATGCATGGGAAAGGTTTAAAGAGTTATTGAGAAAGTGTCCTAATCATGAACTACCAAAATGGCTGCAAATGCAAACATTCTATAATGGTTTGGGAGTTACACATAGATCTATCGTTGACGCAGCAGCTGGTGGTGCACTGATGAGCAAAACTTACCAAGCAGCCTATGATCTTTTAGAGGAGATGGCATCAAATCATTACCAGTGATCTTCAGAGAGAACGATGCCAAGAAAAGTGGCTGGAATTTGTGAACTTGATCCTTTTTCTACTTTATATACAAAAAATGATATTTTATATGAACAAGTAGAAAATATGAATTTTAATGTTATGCAATCTAATATGATTTGTGATCTTTGTGCAGGAAATCATATAAGTTCAGATTGTCAAGTGGGGAACCCTTTTGCTCCATCAAATGCTATACAAGAAAATTTTGTGTCAAACTTTCAAATGCAAAACAATCATTATGGAAACACATACAATTCAGGATGGAGAAACACCCCCAATTATCCATGGAACAACAATCAAGAAGCAGTTATACCACCTCAAATTTTTCCACAGCAAGAAAAGAAGCCGACACTTGAAGACATGTTTGAGCACTACATGCAAAAGACAGATTTGACAATTCAATATGTTGCAAATTCAACTTCGGCTTCCATCCAAAATCTTGAGGTACAAATTAGTCAAATTTTAAATATTCTTAATGACAAAACTGCAGGAACATTACCACACAATACAGTTGTCAATCCCAAGGAGCATGTCGAGGCTATAACATTAGGAAGCGGGAGGACAATGGAGCAACCACAAGAAGAAAATGAAGAACATAATGTGGTTGAAAAGCAAAGTGAGATTGAACAAATTGTGGAGGAACAAATTCAGCATGAGCAAGTAACTTTTAATATTTTTAATTCCATGAATTTTCCTCCTGAAGAACAGTCATCTTTCCAAGTAAGTAAAATTGATTTAATTGTGGGCGAGAAACATAAGGCTAAATTTGAAAAATCACTAATTGAAGTATGTCCAACAAATTCAACAACTTTTGAAACCGTTAAAGAAAATATTTTTGAACATGTTATGTACATGGATGCTGAACCTTCTATTTATTCATTTTTTCAGCATAAATTCAAAGAGGTGGGGGAATCAAAGACATCATCATCTAGAAGGAAACGCCTCAAATTGGAACTTGAACCTGATCCACATCAAAAGAGAAAAATTAGAAAGGATGTGTTAATGTTGTTGGATCTTGGCGTTACTTAACCATCTCACCCCCATGTCTGGCTGAAGACTTAAAACTTAGCGCTTCTTGGGAGGCAACCCATGTTTTATTTTATTGCATTTAGTTTTGATTTATCTTTTAGTTTATTTTATTTTAATTTTTGATTTTATTTTGTAGGATTGCATCAATTTTGAAAGTCGCCGGGCGGAGCTGTTTTGAACACCTGCATTGATGGCTGTTTTTGAGCAGTTTGAAGTCAGAATCTGGAAAAGTGATTCAAAGAGAAGTTGTAGACAATTGTCTTAGCTTTCCAGCAAAAAAAAATTCAGCCCATTTCGACATCTACAGCTCCAGATATCGCCAAAATACTGAAGGCTGCGCGTGCAGAAATTTAAAGACGAATCAGGGGAGATATTCTAAACTTTTTGCATTCTTTTTGTTTTTCTTTTTCTTTCCCATTGAGGACAATGTGACATCTAAGTTTGGGGGGAAGGTTTACAAATTTATTTTTATTTTTATTATCTTAGAAAAGAAAAACAAAATTTTAAAAATGATTTCAATTAGGCTCACCATTACACATTTTGAGTTCTTTATTGTGATAAGCATTGAAACAATTTTTTTTTTTGGATAAACAATTTTTTTTATAAAGCAATATTAAGCATACTTATTTACTTTAGGATTATTGAGTTTCAAAATTCCTTACAAAATTGTGTGGGTCATGCTATTATACATAAAAAAAAAAAAAAACAAATGTGATGCTTTTTCTTGTGATTATCCCCTTTAATCTAGTCCTAAACAGAGTTTAAGTAAATAGAGTAATAATGGAAAAAAAAAAAAAAAAAAAAAATTGAATAAAGTCAATCTACTCCAATGTTTTGAGTTGCTTAGTAACTAGGGGTATTCATCACAAATGTCTACACTTACGTAGAACAGCAACTTGAAATATGAGTATGCAAAGCACTTTAAGTTTGTGACTTGTTGAGTAACCGGGTGAATTCATCACAAATGTTTTGCATTCGCGTCAAAAGGCAAGTGACAACTTAAAGAAGAGACTAAAAATAAATTAAAAAAAAAAAAAAAAAAAAAAAAAAAAAAAAAAAAAAAAAAACTCTAGTTTGCTACTCGGTTTGTAGTAGAGAGAAGGGATAATCACAGATTGAGTCGTTGCATACTATAATTACATTAATTGCATGACAAATGCGATTTTTTTTTGGGAATTATGAATAAATAATTGCACTGGAGAAAGTGGGTATGCTTAGTTTTACTTTATTTGCAATTGTTTATATTTTTAATTGTAATTTTGATGCTTGCATGATAAGATTTCTTGGTGTGATGGGTGGAGCCCACTATTATTATTCCCTTGTTCATGATTCTACTTTTTGCTCGAGGACAAGCAAAATCTTAAGTTTGGGGGTATTTGATGTGTCGGATTTATATACAAATATTTGTACTCATTTACCTATTAACATGGCTTGTTTTCGTTGATATTGTCTATAATTCATTATATTTCTATAAGATTTCATTTAATTAATTTATTTTTGAAGAAATAATATTTTTGAGGCAAAAAGTAAAGAATTGGTGAAAAAATCAACAAACAAAGTAAAATAATGGATTTATAAATTTTTATTGTTTTGTTGAGTTAAAAGTGCGACAAATAATGTTTAAAAGGATTTTTATACGCTAATATGATTTATAGTTAGTTTAATAAATTTTAAACTAATTAATTTTATTTTATTTAAAAATCCTAATTTCTGGTATTATTTTGTATATGCAGCAGCACGTGGTTGGCAGAAAAGGCAGAAAAGAAGGAAAGAGAAACAAATAAAATTCTGCATTAAAAAGGAAGGAAATAAAGGAAGAAGAAGGACTATTCTGTAAAAAAGCGCAACCCTAATTGTTCTCCCGGTTCTCTATAAGAAGAAGCAAAGAAGAGAGAAGAAAGTGAGGAGGTGACGGCTATCAAATACAAAGAAAAAAAAAAACAATAAAATTTTGTGCGAGTTCCAAGAAGACCAAGCACGTGTGGGCAGTAGGGCTGTTTTCTTCATCGGGGCAGTATTCGAAGTGCACCCAACGAAGCAGTTAACTTGGCGACTCAAACTTCTGGCGACGTGACACGTGCGACTTTTTCTTCTCTTTCTTGCGTGTTGGACGAAGCAAACAAAAGCAGTAGGGACCCACGTGCTGATCTGGCGCTCTCTTCTCCTGGCGCACGCGGCTCGAAGCAGAACAGGGAGAAGCAGCAGGCGCGTGAGTTCCAAGTGCTGATCTGGCGCTCAGGCACTGTTGCTGATTCGACGTGACGCTGCTGACGTGGCTGAAGGCTTCGACGTGACAGCACAGTGACAGGTGCTGTGCGCTCTGACTTCGACGCGGGTTTCGAGGCTGACGGCGAATTCTTTTGGGTTCGGTATTGTTGACAGGGGTTTGGATTTAATTAATTTTTTTTATATTAGTATTTTGTGTATGTTCTTCTCTATCTTATTTTGATACAATCCAAACAATTCTGTTAATTGCAATTTAAACATGAACTGAATTGATTGTTCTAGAGGCTAAGGTGTAGCCGAGTTTTGAACACAAATTTTAATTTCTTATTTTTACTCTATTTTTCTTGATTGTGTTTTAATTTTTATTATTTATGCATACAACATGGTGGATAGACATTTGTATGATTTTTCAAATCACAAAGAGACCGAACAGGTAATTTGTGATTAATAAAAATTAAGACCGTATATTGGAGGACGTGACCGTTAAGAAATCCAATTTCTCAATTAATAATTCGGTGGATAGACGAATGATTAATTGAGAATAATTTTTAGACTACGTTGATAGAGTGGTTAATATCTTTAGGATTTTGGTCGACAATTTGGGAAAGATAATATTTTTATTTATAAGGAATAATAATTTGTGTGTGTGATAAACGAGGTGAACCAAGAGCCCTAGAACAAATTTTACCATTAATAAAGTACAAGAGCTTAAAAGTTTCACAGCCCTCTCCCTCTTCACAAATTTAGTTAGATTAAATTAGATTAGAATAATTTAGTTGTTTCATTAATTAAAAAAATTCGATCTTCCAAATAGTGATTCATCTAGCGATATCGGTACTCAGTAAAATATCTAGTCCCTGTGGGTTCGACACTCTACTCATCTATCTATATTACTTGTGCGATTTTGTACACTTGCAAATATCAACATCACCCCTTCTTAGATACACCTCACCTCCACTTAGTGGGGAATCACCAAGGGTTCGGGACTCCGAAGGATGAAATTGTTGCTATTCCAGTGCTTGATTGAGTTAGGATTCTCAACTAGTCTCATCTTCGGGTGGGGAGAGAGATAGAAGTAATTGTCCGTCTAATTCTGCTGATGGAGTCTGAAGTGCCTCCTCCAGACACTCAAACTCGGTACGACTTCCACTTTTCAGTATTGTAAGATGAATCTAACCAAGTGTATCCACATGTTTAACATATATTGCACCGAACTAAGTTTGTACCAGTTCAGGACCTCCTTCAAGAATGGGTACATAGGTACACACAATTTGGCATGAAAGATGTTGTAAGGAAAGACGCAGAACTCTCTGGCCATCATAGAGAACACCCTGACCCTGGGGACAACCAAAAGCAAATCCTATTCAGATGGAATTCCAAAAGCAACTCTAATCTTCATCATATCCTCCTTGGTGAGGATGGTCTTGATACAACCAGCCAGATTGATGGGTCCTTTCTCTAGCTCGTCAAATCTCCTACCATGCTTAACAAATTCCCCAAGTCTTCGGGATACTAGCAAATAAGGAAATGAATAAGGAGGATGATGCCAATCGAAGATGTTCCATGTCGGCTCTTTCGTCTCAAGTATCTTCTCTTCGACTACAACAGAAGAACTGACTCTCTTTCCCTTTTCCACTCTCGTGAGGCAAGAGTGATGAAGTGACTACGCTTCACTCTTTTCGTGAACTGTGGAGGATGTGGAGTTGCTTGAAGATACCCTAGAAATGACTTATAAATTATGCTAAATTACCTGGCTAAACAACAAACAACTTTGAAAAAAAAAGGCAAGAAAATCTCATCGGAGTTGGATCCTAGAGAGAGAAAGAGCACGTATGGAAGAGAAAGACTTGGGTGAAAGTGAGAGTGGACCTGAAGAAATGTGAAGAATGGGGAAGAATTTATAGAAAGGAGATACCAAGTGTAGTAATAGCACGAGACACGTGGCACGATCACAGTCATCAAAACCGTGTGGCCACGTGGCACGATCACCATGGTCAAAACTGCGTAACCACCATGGGCGACGTGGTGAAAAGCAACGAAAATGATAATGTCATCTGATGCCACCTTGCTCCTTTGGGTGAAATGACAAAATATTATCGCCTGAGAAGATTAACTCTATTAAGCGATCTGGGCCATCTGATTACCTCATGATTCGCACCTACCAATCAAAGCTTCCCGATCTGCTCAAAATTTTGCGCCCACCTCCTCCGCATGAAAGAGACAAAAAGTGACGTCACCTAGATCCTCGGTGCAAAATGAAAAAAAAAATGTTCGATGATCTCAGCGCTTTCGAGCGATCTGGGCCGTTTGATTGCCTCGTGATTCATGCCCACCGATCTCAGCCATCAATCTACTTCAAAGTTCATGCCATCTCCTCCGCGCACAAGAAGACAAGGAGCTAAAGTCAGCTAGCCACTCCGCGCAAAATGACACGACATTGTCATCCGAGGAGCTCGCCACTTTTGCCAATTTCCAACCATATGATCACCCCAATATTCGCGCTATGCTGATTCGACCATCTGATATGTCTCAAAATTTGTGCCTCTCTGGCTTTTTGATTAAAATTTCTAAAAAGTAATTATAATATTAAGAAATTTAATTAAAATTAAGAAAAATAATTATGAATTTGTAAATTTTAATTAAAATTTTTAATGATTATTATTATTTCAAGATAATAATAAAAAATTGTGGAAAATAATTATAAAATTCAATTAAAAAGTTATAAAAATAATTATAAATTCTGAAAATTTAAATAAAATTTTAAAAATTAGTAAAAAACTGGAAATTTAATTAAAAATTCTAAAAATTTGGGAAAAATAATTGTTAGATATGCAAGAAAGTTACTACCCAGAGAAGCTCCGAATAAGACACCAGGTATCTCTGGAGGTCACATATACTCCCTTGATCGCCGATGTGAAAGAAACTACCCCTTAAAGGCTGTGACACCCAACCTTCAAGTATGGGGGCTTATAATAAGGGTAAAATTGGACCCACTAGATCTCGATACGCATTTCGAAGCTTCACAAGGGTGGAATGGTAAAATTAAATCTACAACAAGCCTACAAGCAGAACATAGGCCGCTTCTAGGTCCATCAACTCAACTAGGTCCACTGGCTTACTTACAGCTTAAGAAAGTGAATTCCAGCTAATTATAGCTGTCAGTCAAATCCCCCTATCTTCACTTAATCATAGGAATCTCCAAATGAATCTTAAAAGATAATTTTTCACGTTTATTTTCTATAACTGATTCGTAGACTATAAATGCCATATCCTCTTAATCAGTAAAAGGTAATCAATTTTTCTCCACTAAAAATCCTAATCTCTCTTCTGGATTACTGACTTGGGCGTCGTAGGGTCTTTCGCCGGAGTCAACCTCCAGTGAAAAGACTTTTTGCAGGTTCCTTACGTGTTCAACCGTCTAGATCTAGATCCGAACAAATCCAGCCATCTTGATTGAGATTTAGGCTATCATTAGCCAACCAGACTCAAATCACTATCACCGGTCTAGATCAGAACTTTCATCATAAAATAAAGAACTCATCATTTGATTGGTCACACACAAAAATAAACCAGCAGCATTCACTATCGACAAAAATCAAGTACCACAGAATTTGCAAAGAAATTGATGGTTGGACAACCTGAGCTCCAAAGGAACAAGTCTAAATGAACACCATGGCTGATCCAATAACTAGATACATAGCCTTATTATTAGATGAAAAGAGCAATGAAGAGAAATTTCACCCAATGTTGATCATATTTTTTGATTTGGTGAACCAATCCATATACTAGAGATCTTTAAAAATATTAAACTAATAGCCGTAGAACATTCTATATTTTCCCATTCTTCGTTCCTTGGAAGATGCTGACCATGATTGTTTGGTTGGGGACGATGGCCAACAATCGTCCACCAAAACTGATCATCAGAAGGATGGAGGTTGTCACAGTCGAGGTTGTTGGCATGTGAAAAAAATTAGGGATGGTGTCAGACTTGCATCCGAGGTTAACTCAAAAGCTGGGGGACGAGAGTTTGCACAGTTAGTGAGGTGTCCGAGGAAGAGGAAATAGTTACTGTTCGGATATTTTTTTCGAAGACACAAACAATTTCAGGAAGGCAAAGGCTTCGGGGATTTAAAAGGGATTAAGTAGTTGGTACCCCAAGGGGATGTGGGTGACAACCACCTTAGGGGGTATTTAAATTTAAATTCTTTCATTCATTAAAGAAAGGTTGTTAGAGATGGGAGTGATGATATTTCAAAGGAAAATGGGTGTTTGTTGGTGTAGTGACCTTTGACGGTAAGCCGGGAGGGGGGAGGGGGGAGGGGGAAGGGGGGATTTAATTCTAATATTTTTGCATCAGGAGGTAGGATAGATTCTTTGGTTCATGGGGAGCCTAGTGGTGGGCAAGCTAAATTTAATGGGGAGTAGGCCCAACTTAAGAAGATTATGCTAGAAGAGATGGAAATTCATGGATAGGATTTCTATTCATCACATATGGAGGAAGAGGGAGAGGAGAGGGTGGATCATGACGGAGAACATGATGATCTTCTAGACTACTGTGGGGAGGAGGGACATGTATCACGCTCCACTTCCCAAAAATACGGAATACGAGTACATGACATTGGACCAGCGAATGACTAACGTCGTCCATAAGCTGTTTATCCGATCAACTCAACAATATAATCAATACAGAACAATTGCGCAGCCAATAATAATAATCTCATGAACAATAATACTTGAAATGAAGCAATATGAAATATCCAAATACAATAAACAACCGTCTCGAAACAAATAATAAAAATCGGGGCATAAGCCCATTACAATAATAAATTCCAAACACAATAGCAATAAGTCTCAATACAATAAGTTCAATGAAATAATATTCAATTATAAAGCAATAATTCTTGAGAAAGCATGTTCTCCAATCCCAGCAGGCAATTTCTCCTTCATTACCTATGAACACTTCATCTAAAAAGAGGAGAAAAATTGTCCTTAGAGCAAGTCATGGACAGCAATTAGAGAAAGCAAGGAACAATAGAATAACGATATAACAATAAATTCAATGGATCAATAGGAATCAATAACATGGGACAATAGCAATAATCAATATCATAATAATCGATGCAATTGGTATAAACAATGATTCAATAATCGATAACTATATTCAATAATCAATATCAATAACACTTAGACAATATTTGATATCAATAGGAACAATGATGAACAATATGCAATGTCTATGTGGTGTCAATTCTTAAGTCTAATAATCATTTTAATCCTAACTAATGCACGTACTACTGCATCTCATAACTACAGGTTCGATGCATCAAAACAATTTCGTTTAGACTTTAGTGGTAGACTTTATAGTTCCTGTACTCGGGAAACCATATAAACGATTCTCTTCAGTTTCAGTTATTCAGTTATTCAATCATTCAGTTATTCAGTATCAATGTCCATGGAATAATATGCAGTTATACAATTATTCAGTCATTCAGTCATTCAGTAATTGTAGGGAAACCACGAGCTCCCTTCCGAGTATAGTCTCTCTATTGTCCACTACTTAAGTCAACACTTAACCCCGGCTTGTTAATTATTTTATTAATGCAACAATAACATATACAATTAAGAGACATTAGATGAACAATAGTAACAATAGGAGATCAATAGAATTGTAACATTGAATAGGACAATTAGAATGATGAAAATAACTCATTAGGATCATGCAAGTAACATACACACTTTAATTCATGCAATACTACGATATAGGAATAATTAATCTATTAAAATATGGAATATAAAATTCTCGACAGCAAGAATAGTCTGTACAAAAATACAATTTTCCGCTGTTTCAGAAATCAAAAACTGAAACCGTCAGAAATTCTGAAAACGAGACTTCGACACGGTTCCAACGCATATTTAAAATTCAAAATCCGACAACACTAGCTAGGTTAAATACAGCGTTCCTTACAGATTTCATGTTTAGGCAGAATTTCGGCATCAAATTATTATAATTTTAGAATCAGTAAAAACTCGATATTAAATTCATTAAAAATATTTATTAGACTCCTAAGCATGTTAACTAATGTTCTGAAAATTTTCAGAGCAATATTTTAATGTTAGATCAACCTTTTAATAGATTAAACATGAAACATACACGAATTTGAAATTCTAGAAATAAAAACATAGCAGTAGTAAAACGATCATAACTTTTGCTACACAACTCGGAATTCAACAATTCAGGATGTTCTGGAAAGTAGAAACGTAGGGATACAAATCTTATTCAAAAATTTATTTATTTTAAGATCATTTACTGTGTCAAAAATAGCACACAAAATACAGACAACAACCAACATACAGATTTTTTTGGGATTTTTTCATGAAATAAATTAATTAAACATGATGGGTGTTAATTCTACTAGTCGATAAACTTCTCAATCAGCATGATGAGTGCAATAACATGATGAATTAAAATAAAATCACATTCATACACTAATTTAACATCAATCAAACAACAAACGTTCAGTCAAACATACAACCAAGCAATTCTTCCTACAATAATTTAGAGTTGTGACAATCATATGAGTAACCCTATTATCAATTCTATATGAACACATGAAAGATTAAATCTTTGGAGTCAATAGAGGCATGAAGTCAAATAAATTGGGATTAGCTCGTGTAAACCCTCAATAAACTCAACGAAAGAGATGAACAATGTACAATACGATAAACAATGGGATCTACTTGCAAGAGTTTCAACAAAAACTTGAATTTGATTCAATAACAATTCAAGAGGGAAGTGATTTGCCTTATAGACGACGAAATCAAATATCAAGAATAAACGGATGAGAATCCCGAAGCACCAAACCCACGAACTGCAACAATACGTGCACAACAACAACAAGACTCCAATAACACAATGACAACAGCAACACAAAATCCACACAAGCGAAAGGCGATCGATACGAGACCGAAAGTAGAATATATTAGAATTAGAAGAGTACTAAGGGAGTAAAATATACCATGATTGACAAATTGATGAATGAGACCAAAAAGTGGATCTAATATTTAACTCACCAAATAGAAGATGAACGAGACGATTAAGACGATCAAGGGTCGAGAACCAAAGATCAAGGAAATCAAGGCCAAGATCAAGTTGATGAAGCAATCGACGGTTGTGAATCAAGGATCAAAGGATCAAGATCAAGCTTGATCAATTGCAACTGATGATGGTGATCGACTGTGAGGTTTTGGTTGGGAAGCGACGGTGGCAACTCCGACGGCATTGCACAGCGGCTGTCGGTGAGTGCAGCAGGTGGCTGCGGAGGTAGAGACAGAGGCGGGGCGGCAACTGGGTGGAGTTTCTCAGGGTGGTCGACTGAGCGGATGGACGACGGCAGGTTCGTGGGTACGGTTGGATTTGGTGCCAAAATGGGGGAGACAAAGTGCGGAGGTTGGTGACGATGGGTGGTGGTGCTGGCGCGGACAGAGGAGGATGAGGTGTGGGATGGAGCAGAGCGATGGTGAGGTGGGCGAGAAGCGACTGGGTGTCGCGAGGTGTTGGGTTGGCTCTCCTCTATTTTCGGAAGAAACAGTGGAGAAGGTGAAGAGGTGATCGATGGCAGGGGATGATGGCGAAGGAACACAGGGTGACGAGAATGGGTGGGGCAAGCGGTGAGGATGAATGGGATGAGGGAAACAGTGGTTGATGGGTCTGGCGATGCTGTTGGGGATGACGAGACAATGATGGATGATGGTGGTCGACTGCGTGCAATCGAGGGTGATGGGAGGTTGACGACGGGGTGCTAGGTGGTTGGCGGTAGCAGGCGAAGAGTGCGGGGAAGGGAAGCCGGGGGACGACTGGCAGCTTCGGGTTTCGATAACAAGGTTCAGAGGAAGGGGATGAATAGTAATGGAGATTATGGTTTCAACATTAAAGGGGGGTTGGGTTTAGGCGGTTGGGTATTTAATAGGGTGAGGGGTGTTTTAGTAGTGTATTTCTAAGGGTTTAATAGGATATTGGGTTTTGGGTAGGATCCAATAAGAGAATATGCTATAGGGTTTAGGGTATAGGGATCTAATAAGGAAATAGCCAAATAAAAATAGGATTATATAACAAAATATAATTTGTATTACAATATATAAATAATTTGAAATAACTACAAATACAATTAATAAATAGGAATAGATTTTTAATAAACAATCAAAAGTAGTGATAATAATAACAATAATACTAGTAACAACAATAATATAACAGCAATCAAAGTAATAACAATAATAATAATAAGATTAAAATAATCCAATAATAATAATATATTTGATTTGGCTAAAATATAAATAGTTGATCAATTATGAATAGAAAATAAAGTTAAAATATATCATTGTTCTAAATAAATATAATTTTCGATCAGAAAAGATTTTTATAGAAGATTCAAATCGAGTTTAACACAATAAATTTACGAATAATCGAAATAAAGAAAATATGTATTTAGGGAACGGGGGTACAATCCTACCCACCTTACAACAAATTTTGTCCTCAAAATTTGCTTAGGTGGTACATAGGACAAAACAAAAGCAAACTGATAAAATAACAAAACTGAGAATGAAGGGAATAGAGGCAAAATGGTGGCAACACCAGAATAAGAAGGAACATGGATATGAATGGAGTGATTAAGAATGATATTGAATAAAGATTCAATGAACGGTAACAATGCAAATGTATGAATAGGGACATAAACAATGCAAAGAAAAAGAAAGAACAAGAGAATCCTGGGACCTGTGAGTTATGGGCCTACCATGCTTCTGCTGCGCAACTCCGATGGTGATGTTCCAAGCATCAGACATGTCATTGCAGATCAAGTGATGCCGATCGACGAACCAAGCTGGAAGAAAATAATGGACGACACTGGAATCAAAAGAACATGGCTATGAAAAGAATGAAATAATACCCAATAAGGAATCAATGAATGAGGACGACTGCAAGGGATGGAAGGAAACAAGGAATCAAAGAATTGAATATGAAGGGACCAAAAAGGAAGACTAGTATCCAGATTGTTGGTTATCAATTATTCATGTGATTCCTGTATTGCACATACTGTTGAGTCAAATCGGTTAAAACCCAAATCTGATTAATATATCAATCAAAGCCAAACTTCTTTTCGTTAGTCATGTTTGACTGATATATTATCCAAATCCGGACTCTGATACGACTAAAAACCTTGTCATGCCCCGCTTCCCAAAAATACGGAATACGAGTACATGACATTGGCCCAACGTCACCCATAAGCTGTTTATCCGATCAACTCAACAATATAATCAATACAGAACAACTTCGCAATTAATAATAATAATCTCATAAACAATAATACTTGGAATGAAATAATATGAAATATCCAAACAAAATAAACCAATGTCTGAAAACAAATAATAAAATCCGGGTCATAAGCCCAATACAATAATAAATTCCAAACACAATAGTAATAAGTCTCAATACAATAAGTTTAATGAAATAACATTCAATTATAAAGCAATAATTATTTAGAAAGCTTGTTCTCCAATCCCAACAGGCAATTCTCCTTCATTACCTGTGAACACTTCATCTAAAAATAGGAAAAAAATTGTCCTTAGAGCAGTCATGAACAGCAAGTAGAGAAAGTAAGGAACAATGGAATAACGATATAACAATGAATTTAATGGATCAATAGGAATCAATAACATAGGACAATAGCAATAATCAATATCATGATAATCGATGCAATTAGTATAAACAATGATTCAATAATCGATAACTATATTCAATGATCAATATCAATAATACTTAGAAAATATTCGATATCAATAAGAACAATGATGAACAATATGCAATGTCTATGTGGTGTCAATTCTTAAGTCTATTAATCATTTTAATCCTAACTAATGCACGTACTACTGCATCCCATAACTACAGGTAAGATGCATAAAAACAATGTTGTTTAGACTCTAGTGGTAGACTCTATAGTTCTTGTACTCGGGAAACCATATAAACGATTCTCTTCAGTATTCAGTTATTCAGTTATTCAATCATTCAGTTATTCCGTATCAATGTCTATGGAATAATATGCAGTTATCCAGTTATTCAGTCATTCAGTAATTGTAGGGAAACCACGAGTTCCCTTCCGAGTACAGTCTTTATATTTTCCACTACTTAAGTCAACCCTTAAACCCCGGCTTGTTAATTATTTTATTAATGCAACAATAAATATGCAATTAAGAGACATTAGATGAACAATAATAGGAGATCAATAGGATGGTAACAATGAATAGGAAAATTAGAATGATGACAATAACTCATTAGGATCATGCAATGCAACATACACACTTTAATTCATGCAATACTACGATATAGGAATAATTAATCTATTAGAATCTGGAATATAAAATTCTCGACAGTAAGAGTAGTCTTTACAAAAATACAATTTTCCGCTGTTTCATAAATCAAAAACTGAAATCGTCAGAAATTCTGAAAACTAGACTTTCACACGGTTCCAACGCATATTTAAAGTTCAAAATCCGACAACAGTAGCTAGGTCAAATACAGCGTTCCTGACAGATTTTATGTTTAGACAGAATTGTGGCATCAAGTTATTATAATTTTAGAATCAGTAAAAACTCAATATTAAATTCATTAAAAATATTTATTAGACTCCTAAGCATGTTAACTAATGTTCTGAAAATTTTCAGAGCAATATTTTAATGTTAGATCAACCTTTTAATAGATTAAACATGAAACATGCAAGAATATGAAATTCTGGAAATAAAAACATAGCAGTAGTAAAATGAACATAAATTTTGCTACATAACTCGGAATTCAGCGATTCAAAATGTTATGGAAACTAGAAACGTAGGGATACAACTCTTATTCAGAAAGTTATTTATTTGAAGATCATTTACTGTGTCAAAAATAGCAGACAAAATACAGACAACAACCAACATACAGTTTTTTTCGAAATTTTTCATGAAATAAATTAATTAAACATAATGGGTATCAATTCTACTAGTCGATAAACTTCTTAATCGGCATGATGGGTGCAATAACATGATGAATAAAAATAAAATCATATACATACACTAATTTAACATCAATCAAACAACAAAAGATCAATCAAACATACAACATAGGAATTCTTCCTACAATAATTTAGTGGTGTGACAATATGAGTAACCCTATTATCAATTCTATATGAACACATGAAAGATTCAATCTTTGGAGTCAATAAAGGCACGAAGTCAGGTAAATTGGGGTTAGCTCGTGTAAACCCTCAATAAACTCAATGAAAGAGATGAACAATGTACAATACGATAAACAATGGGATCGACTTACAACAGTTTCAACAAAAACTTGAATTTGATTCAATAACAACTCAAGAGGAAAGTGACTTGTCTTATAGACAACGAAATCAAATACCAAGAATAACGGGATGAGAATCCCGAAGCACCGAACCCACGAACCGCCACAATACGTGCACAACATCAACAAGACTCAAACAACACAACGACAATAGCAAAACAAAATCCACACAAGCGAGAGGCAATCGATACAAGAAAGAAAGTAGAATATATAAGAATTAGAAGAGTACTAAGGGAGTAAAATATACCATGATTGACAAATTGATGAATGAGAACAACAAGTGGATCTAATGTTTAACTTACAAAGTAAAAGATGAACGAGACGATCAAGACAATCAAGGGCTGAGAACCAAAGATCAAGGAGATCAAGGCCAAGATCAAGTTGATCAAGCAATCGACGACTGTGAATCAAGGAACAAAGAATCAAGATCAAGCTTGATCAAGTGCAGCTGATGATGGTGATTGGCTGCGAGGTTGTGGTCGGGAAGCAACGGTGGCAACTTCGACGGCGATGCACAGTGGCTGTCGGCGAGCACAGCTGGTGGTTGCAGAGGTAGAGACATGGGCAGGGCGGCGACTGGGCGGGGTTCCTTGGGGTGGTCGACTGAGCGGATGGACGACGGCAGGTTGATGGGTTCGGTTGGATTTGTCGCCAAAACGGGGGAAACGGAGTGCGGAATTTGGAAACGATAGGTGGTGGTGCTGGCGCGGACAGAGGAGGAGGAGGTTCGGGATGGAGCAGGGGCGATGGTGAGGTGGCTGAGCGACGACTGGGGGTCGTGAGGTGTTGCGGTGGCTCTCCTCAGTTTTCGGAAGAAACAGAGGAGAAGGTGAAGAGGTGATCGATGGCAGGGGATGACGGCGAAGGAACACAGGGTGATGGGAATGGGTGGGGCAGGCGGCAAGGATGAACGGGACGAGGAAAATAGTGGTCGATGGGTCTGGCGGCACTGTCGAGGATGGCGAGACGATGATGGATGATGGTGGTTGACTACGTGCAGTCGAGGGTGACGGGAGGTTGACGAAGGGGTGCAAGGTGGTTGGAGGCAACAGGCGAAGAGTGCGGGGAAGGGATGATGAGAGACGACTGGCAAGTTCGGGTTTCGAAAAAGAGACTGAGGAAGGGAATGAAGGGGATGAACAGTAATAGAGATTAGGGTTTCCAACAGTAATGGGGGGTTAGGTTTAGGCGGCTGGGTATTTAATAGGGTTAGGGTTAGGGGTGTTTTATTAGTATTTTTGCAGGGGTTTAATAGGATATTAGGTTTCGGGTAGGATCCAATAAGAGAATATGCTAAAGGGTTTAGGGTTTAGGGATCCAATAAGGAAATAGCTAAATAAATATAGGATTATATAACAAAATATAATTTGTATTACAATATATAAATAATTTGAAATAACTACAAATACAATTAATAAATAGAAATATTTTTAATAAACAATCAAAAGTTGTAATATTAATAACAATAATAATAATAATAACAATAATACTAGTAATAACAATAATATAACAGCAATCAAAGTAATAACAATAATAATAATAAGATTAAAATAAATCAATAATAATAATATATTTTATTTGGCTAAAATGTAAATAGTTGATCAATTATGAATTTTCTAGTTAAAACATATCATTGTTCGAAATAAATATAATTTTCGATCAGAAAAGATTTTAACAGAAGATTCAAATCGAATTTAACACAATAAATTTATAAATAATCGAAATACAGAAAATATTCGAAAAATATGTATTTACGGGAATGGCGTTTACAACATGTTTCTGGGGATTCGAAAAAGGAAACTGATGCATGCATTACTGGTTTTATCAAGGGGGATGCGAAGGCACAATCGGTAGAAATAGGGACTACTGCAAGTTCTGATCGTTCCCAAGGTACTCAAGACTTCTTAGTCTCAAACTTGGTAATTTCAAATTCCAACTCCAATTCCATTTGCATTCCTGAATTTTTGATTAATAGTAGTGATCTTCATAGCCTTTTCTTTGAAGTAGCCCATGTGTGTAAACTGGATTCGGGTATTGATAAGACCGTGCAATTGAAAACGATTAGGTCTGAGGGCAGGGAGGATTCATTCCTGAGACCTTGTGGGGTGGATCTGATGGGAGAGGGGGGGGGGTCCTTAGTAATTATTTTAATGGGTACAAAGGATATTATGTTTTAGAATGTGAGGGTAATGAATCAATGGTGGAAGCGAAGAATGATTAACGATACTTTGGCAGTGATAGGGCCTAGGATTGTGGGATTGCATGCGCAGTGAGTATGTCAGAGAGTTTAATAGAGTAGGTTTCAACCTAATGCTTGTGGTTAGTGTTAAGTGTTAATCATTCAAGTAGGAGATTTTTGACTCATGGGATGGGGGTTTTCTATCTCAATTCTTGTAAAAAGCAAGATTGATAACTGGGTTCAATTGGTCACTACTGTATACGCGCCAAATGCACATTCTGAGAGATAGTTTTTTCGGTTCGAAATTATTGGCATTAGGGAGAGATGAGGGGGGGTTTGTAATCGGTGTGGATTTCAATATTACGAGATTTGGAGAGGAACATTCTGGGGTGGGGGAAAGAGCTAGGGACCTAAGAAAGTTTAATGATTTGATTACTATGCTGGAACTGGTTGATTTTCCTATCAATGATAGGAAATTACCTAGTCTAACTTGCAGGAGAATCCAATATTAGCTAGGCTTGGCCGTATTCTTGTGTTGACTAGCTGGGAAGAGAGGTATCCTTTGGCATTTGATCAGCTTTAAATCGTATCACTTCAGATCATGTTTTCATCAAGCTTAAATGTGGAGTACGTAGAGTAGGAACATGAGACCGTTTAGATTTGAGAATCTGTGGCTTTTGAAAGAATCTATTAGGGACTTTGTGGGTGGGTCTTGGGCGAGGGGATTTGGTCATTATATGGAATTGTAAGATCCAAAGACTTAGGCTTCACTAGAGGGGTTTGGGCTAGACATGAATTTGGTTGGTTAGCAGAAAGAATCAAAGAGTTGGAGATTCAAGAAGAAGATCGAGCTTTGAATTTAACGAAGATTGAAGAATTGCAGGGTAAGAGGGAGGAGATTGCTAACCTGTATCTTATGAAGGAATGTTATTAGAAGCAGAAGGCAAAAAAGCAATGGTTGAGAGCAATGGTTGTTGGAGGGTGATGAGAACACAAAGTTCTTCTACAAGGCTACCAATGCAAGGAGGAGAGCCAATCTTATTACAGAGTTATTGCTTAACGGAGAATGGATAGGGCAAGGTGCTAGATTGTGTGGGATATTGGTCCTTCATTTAGGAGCTTGTAGGGTAGGCCGGGTTTTTTTAGATGACCAGTGGTTAGAAACATTTTTTTTACAGGTTTATTGCATAAAGGAGAATGGATAGGGTAAGGGGCTAGATTATGTGGGATTATTGGTCCTTCATTTAGGAGCTTGTAGGGTGGGTCGGGTTTTTTTAGATGACCAGTGGTTAACAACCTTTTTTTTGGGGGGGGGGGGGGTATATTTTTGGTTTGGGGTAACAAGGAGGATGTAGAGGAGGACTTTAGGGAGGAGTTGTTCGATGATATTAAGGGGTTGGGCCAAGAAAAATTGCCTGGTCCGCATGGTTATCCTGTAAGTTTCTATTGACACTTTTGGGAAATCATTAAAGGGGACTTGCTCAATATTTTCAGAGGCCTGGAAGGTAATGCTTTTGACATCTCTAAGCTTAACTAACTTCGGTGGTGCTCATTCCCAAGCCAAAAGATGTGTCGGGGATTAATGACCTTAGGCCTATTAACCTGCCTAGCAACTCATTCAAAATCATTAGTAAGGTTCTAGAAATTAGGTTGGGGAAAATTTTGCAAAGGGCCATTAGTAAGTCACTAAGTGGGTTTATTAAAGGAAGGGAGATCATGGATAATATTGGGACAGCTATTGAAACTAGCTTCAAATTTTCAGAGGAAGGAAAATGTCTTTATGTTTAAAGTGGATTTTGAGAAAGCATACAACACAGTGCAGTGGGAGAGTGTGGAGGAGATTTTACGTGTCAGAGGGTTTTAAGGAGAGATGGGGGTCTTGGGTTAAGTGTTATATAGGAGAGGGGGTTTATCGGGTTCGGTTCAATGGGGAACTAGGGATGGAGATTCGATGTAGGAGGAGCTTGAGACAGGATGATGGTTTATCGTCTCTTCTTTTTGCATGGGTTGCAGATGGGTTGACAGTTATGGTTGGAAACTGTAGTAAGGAAAATTTGTTGAAGCAATTGGATAATGTTAGGACAGGGTTGGCGCCCAACAATATCCTCTAATATACCGATGACACTCTTATTTGGTTGTTGGGACTCTCATGTGCATTCTTCGTTGCTTTGGTCTGGTTTGCATGTGAACTTTAATAAGAGTTACATCACCTATCTAGGGGCAAGAGAAAGACCGAAGGTGTTGGAGGAGGAGATGTTACACTGTACAGTTCAAGAGTTCCCTATTACGTATGTACCCCTTAAAACCCGAACTCGGTGAACCCCTCTTCCTATACCTCTCGGCCTCGGAAAGTGCGCTCAGCGTCGTGCTCGTCCGAGAAGAAGACGGTGTCCAAAAACCTTTGTATTATGTGTGTAGAACCCCGTATTTTTAAAATATTATTTTTAAAGGTTTATAAATGACTAAAATGATTTTTGGAGAATTTATGAATATTTTCAGAAACATTTATCTTTTTACACGTGCAAAACACGTGCAAATACTTTCTTGAGAAGTTTGAAAGTCAAGTTTTCTTCATGAAAAATCATTATTTAATATTTGGGATTTATTTAGTATTTTTCCAGATTTTTCTGAAATTAATTGGAGCTATTTGCAAATTTTGAGAAAAGAAGGACCTTTTTGCAAATTTGTCATTTTTAGGGGTTAAGATGTAAAATGTACTTTCTGGACGTTTTGAACAGTACCGGTTGAGATTTAGGATTATATTTTACCTTTAAATCCTAATTTAAATGAATTTTGTTGAATTTCCAAGAATAGAGCTATATATATATATATATATATATATATATATATATATATATATATATATATATATATATATATATAAAGTTGTATTTGAAGGAATTATTTTGCAAAATGGGTGAAACCCTAAACTCTTATCCCGGGTATTTAAAAGGATTTTTCCAGCCGTCATTTGCTGCAATATACAGAATTTTGTGATTTGTTTTGGTGGAGCAAGAGGAAATTTGGATCTCGCAAAAAGGAAGGCTTTTTCGTTGGATCTTTTCAATTCCAAGGTGAGTGACAATGTTTTGTTTTGTTTTGATGTTGTGAATGATATGAATCTTGTATTGTGGTTTGATTAATGTGATCGATTGTTATATTGTTGGTTTGGCATGTATGTCATTTAGTATTTTTTGCATGAGAATGATGCAAAGGTTGTTGTTTGTACCATGTATGTGAAATCTATGAATGTTGAGTAGATCTTGGTTCGTAAAATTGGATTGCTAGAAAGCATGTTTAAGTTTTGAGTATGGTTATGATCGGATGGATGAACATCTGGATCTTGTGTTTACAAATCAGATTTGGTTTTGAGTTGTGAAAGAAATTCAGTATTGAGAAACCCTAATGGAAGAATTAGTCAATTAGAACATGAGAACTTGAGTTTTGAGATATTGGATGATTTGAGAATTGTATCCAAACTGTGAACACTTTGAGATTGTCGTTTTATATGAATACAAATTATTTTTGTAGACAATGAATCTTTAGAAAAACTCAAATTTTGATTATTGTATACAGACCCAAATTATGTAAACTGTAGGCCAACAGTCGACTGGTATACTTTACAGTCGACTGGTACGACCCATCTACTGTGTCTTTAGTTCTTTTGAAAATCCGTTCTGGACAGTCGACTTAGACCATTGTTCAGTCGACTGGTGTACTGAGAACTCATTTTGTAAAGTCATTACAGTTTCTGTTCTGGGCAGTCGACCTATGACCCCTTGAGTCGACTTAAAATACTTAGAATATTTCTTGAAATTATTGGGATTTGTCTCGGGTAAGTCGACTGATGGATTTTCAAGTCGACTTATGTTACTTAGTTTATTTTCTTAAAACCATGGATATTTTCCCTCTGGACAGTCGACTTACTACAGTATAAGTCGACTGGTACTGATGAGTTTTCGTAAACTTGAATGTTCTTTCGAATGGTTAGTCTTCGGATATTTTGAGATTATACTTTGTCTTCAATTGAGCATATGATTTTGAGGTATTCAATTGAGCATATGATTTTAAGACATCAGTTGAGCTATTTTGTTTAGTGGAAAGTTGGTTTAGACTTTTTGAGTTTGAGTCTCTAGAGGATGTGTGTGACCCTAGTATACCGGTGTTGAGTTATTTTTTTGAGGCCTGTTGAGGCATTTCAGTTATTCAGTTTTGAGTTAAGTCCGGTAGGGTACACCACTCTAGGAGATTCGTTGAGTAATTAAGTAACCCAAAAATAATAAGGACAAGCTCTAGCAGTGATATGATGAACGGGAACATGAGTCAAGTACCTAAGTATGGCTTTCGGTGTGGGATTTAATCTCCGAAATTATCGAAGTATCTTACTTTGGGTGTGGGATCTATCTCCGGAATTATCCAAGTATTTTACTTTGGGTGTGAGATATATCTCCGGAATTATCCAAGTAGTTGCTTTCGGTGTGGGATTGATCTTCGGAATTATCGGAGTCGAGGCGAAGCACACGTGGTATTCGTGTGGTGATGTGTCAATGTTTCGGTGTGGGATGATCTCCGGAATTATCCAGGTAAAATATCTTGGGTGTGGGATCTATCTCCGGAATTATCGGGCATGGGACACTTTCCATAGCTTACCTTTATCTCGTAGTAGTCATCGTGTTAGGATTAGTTGCATAGCGGGGGATTGAACCCTATGAAGTGAAGACGTTAAGGGCTTGCACCGAACCTATGTAGAGTGGGATGCATAGACTTTGACAAGTACGCATTAGAGAGTCCGCATATAGAAATTGTGTTTTTCCTGACTCGGTTTTATGCACGTGGTTTCCTGTTTTCTACACTTGACACTTGGTTTAGTATCACTTGTTGTTTACATTTCTTGCTACTTCATATTTTATGTATTTTGGTTCACTACATGTTGTTTAAGAATCCTTGCTTAATGATTATTTATGTTGTTTGTTTGTTTTTATGTCACTCACACCATTTATGGCTGACCCCTTTAGTTTTAGGGGTTAGGGATCATCTCTAGTCTCATGTGTTGCAGGTTGTTGCTTAGAGTTTGGAGGTGTGGATGCTTGAGTTAGTTTTGAGATAAATTAATTTAATGGAGTTTGTGTAAATTTGTAAAGCAGTGTTGTAATAAGACTGTGTTGTAAATAAAAGAAAATATTGATTTGAGTTGTTTTGTATTCCGCTGTGCTTTGTAAAAGTGTGTTGTAATAAAAGTTGAAAATTTTAGTGGAGTTGGTTGTGTTTACTGTTACATTGAAGTGGATGCTGGGATTGTGCCACGTATTTTCTAAGATATCATATTAGAAATTCGGGGCACTACAATGTGAGCAAGGTTCTGCTCTCAGCCGAGACCAGGTATGCAAAGATGGAAAAGATGGTGTACGCGCTAATAACAGCAGCTCGTAAGCTCCGACCCTATTTCCAGGTTCACTCTATTCAGGTCCTCATGGACCAGCCCCTAAAGACCGTCTTCCACAAACCAGAGAGCTCCAGCCGCCTGGTCAAGTGGTCGATTGAGCTAAGCCAATACGACATCAGCTACCAGCCCAGGACGACGATCAAGGGGCAGGCACTCACCGAATTTATCACAGAGTGCACCATTTCCGAACCATCTGACACCTCGGAAACCAACCCAATGTGGGAGGTTTATGTCGACGGCTCATCTTGCGAAGGAGGGAGCGGAGCAGGCATCATCTTAAAGGGCCCTGATAATTTCGTCCTCCAATATTCTCTCCGGCTAAATTTTCCAACCTCAAACAACGAAGCGAAGTACGAAGCTATGATCGCGGGGTTCACCCTCGCACACAAGGCCGGATCTAGACACATCAAGGCCTTCAGCAACTCCCAACTCGTGGTCAACCAGATCACCGGGGAGTACGAAGCTCGCGACACTCGGATGGTACAATACTTGGCGGTGGTCTGAAATATCTTGTCATCTTTCGAATCCCACTCGGAACGAATCCCTTGGTAACAGAATGCCCAAGTGGATTCATTGTCGAAGCTCGCCTCTTCATCTTTCGAGGGGCTCGACCGCACCCTTCTAATCGAGGTCCTTCTCAAGCCCAGCATCGACCTCCCTAAAGCTTCCTGCCTCAACACCGATCTTCAACCCGAAAACTAGACGATGCCCATCCTAAGGTTCCTTTCGGAGGGCGAACTCCCTTAAGACCGGTCCGAGGCAAGAAGGATCAGAGTTCGATTCGAGAGATTCACCCTGATCAATGGAGTGCTCTTCAAGTGCTCGTACACAGTGGCTAACGGCAGACCCTACCTCCACTGCCTACCACCTGACGAAGCCAAGTATGTCCTGAAGGAATTGCACCTGACGAAGCCTACCACCTGACGAAGGGATCGGCGGATGCCACATGGGAAGCAGGTCGCTCGCCCGAAAGGCCTTGAATCGTGGATACTACTGGCCGACCATGTTGCAAGGCACGCAAGACCTCATCAAAAGGTGCGGCCCTTGTCAAAAGGTTTTCTTCGGTAAAGAGACTCCCGCAGGCCAACCTCCAATCCATGGCCAGTCCGAACCCCTTCGCCATGTGGGGGATGGACCTTGTCGGCCCCTTCCTTCAAGCAACAGGCCAAAGGACATTCCTGGTGGTGGCCATCGACTACTTCACCAAGTGGATTGAGGCCGAACCACTGGCCTCGATCACCGAGCACCAATCTCAGCAATTCTTCTGGAAGCACATCATGTATTGGTTCGGGATCCCTCAGGTGCTCATCACCGACAATGGGACCCAGTTCGTCGGCAAGAATTCCAGAAAGTTCTGCGAAGACATCGGTGTCCAGCAGCGCTTCTCGGCCATATGCCACCCTTAATCAAACGGCCAAGCTGAAAATGCCAATCGCCAAATCCTAGTGGCCTCAAAAAGCGATTGGACAATTCTCCTAAGGGACTTTGGGTCGACGAACTTCCGAGCGTACTCTGGACACACCAGATAATGAAGAGGATACCCACGGGTGAGTCGCCCTTTAACCTAACCTGCGGGACCGAAGCGGTTATCCCCTTGGAGATCGGCCTACCTTCGCCCAGAATAATGGCCTTCGATGAAGAAGGCAACTCGGCAGGTCTCAGGGCCAACTTGGACCTAGTCGACGAAGAAGCCTCGACACCGAACGGTGAACTCGAGCACACGGGTAGCTTTCTCAAGCTAAGGCAATGGAGCTCAGTGCTTTCCGCCGACCACCAAGCCTCGACACCGTATGGTGAACTCGAGCACACGGGTAGCTTCCTCAAGCTAAGGTAATGGAGCTCAGCGCTCTCCATTGACCCCCAAGCCTCGATGACCGTGTGGTGAACTCGAGCACACGGGTAGCTTTCTCAAGCTAAGGCAATGGAGCTCAGCGCTCTCCGCTGACCCCCAAGCCTCGACGACCGTGTGGTGAACTTGAGCACACGGGTAGCTTCTCAAGCCAAGTCATTAGGGGTTCGGCGCTCTCCACCGATCCCCAAACTCCGACCTCCGATCGGAACTTCAGCCAACCACCCTACTCAAAAGTTTTCATTAAAGATTTAGGGCGCTCACCTTCAGGAAAATGCCCCGGGCCCTGGATCTTTGGTCGACCCACCTCTCACCCGCGAACAACTCGGGGTTAACGACCCTTAGAGCCGAAACCCTGAATTATTCGAGGGTGGCTGGGGAGCCACCGACCCAGGTCCCTCGCCCAAAAGACTCCCCGAGCCCCCGGACCTCGGTCGGCACACCTCACCCACTAGAAATTCAGGGCAAACTGCCCTCAGGAATGTCAACCCAAAAATGCTAGAGGATGGCAGGGGAGCCACCGATCCGGAACTCTCGGCCAAAAAATTCTGTGGTAGGGCGCCCGCCTTCGGCAAGCACCCAACGTTCTCCCCCCGGGGTCGGCCAACCTTTCACCCACTGGAAACTCGGGGTAAGCAGCCCTCAGAGCCGAAACCCCAAATTGTCAGAGGGTTCCAAGCGAGCCATCGGTGAGGAGAACCCACGGAATTGTAAGTTTTTCTCTGACAAATTTCTGATGAGAGGGTGGGGGTTATATAGCCCCCCTGAGCGGCTCATTAATGACATTCGAAGATGGAACAACGGAAGCCAAAGCGTCCCCCATTAAATGACGTGGGAAGGCAAAACGTCGCCCTATTAATGGCGTTGGAAGGCGATCCTATACTGCTAAACCCTCAGGACTCCTCTCCCTCGCCGTCTCCATGCTCAGAGGTGACTGCTGCCTCTGCCAGATAGGCCAATCCCCGGAGTCGGCAGAATCCACTAGAAGCCCCTATCCTTCTGCTTGGTCCCGATGCCAAACAAATGCCCAAACTCTAATCTTCAACGCATTCTCAGCAACAAGTTCAGAAGGGTCAAAAAGTTTATTCTTTATTATAACACCCCAGGAGGGCACAATACGAAAGATTTATTCTTTATTATAATCTGTAACACCCCAGATTGTACGATACTTATATATAAGCATATATGTATTTTGTCTGTATGCGTGCATATGATTGCAGTGTTTTGTTTAATTTTGCTATCGTTGGTGTGCGGTTAGGTTTTTGGGGCGGTTCATGAGGGTGGTTGCATTCTAGGAGATGCACGAGAATGAGGAGAACCGATACTGGTGTAAACACTAGTTTTTGGTACGACACCTATGTAAATGTAACATTGTATGATACTACGAGGGATATATCTTGCGTACGCTCGATAAACCCTTCATCTCGCATCTAAGAACCCATTTAAGAGCTAAATAGGGCAGCCAATCCATTGTAACCAAAACCATTGGCTAGAGACCATGGTTTTTCTCACAAAACCACCCTAGTCTACACCCTAAAACCTACACCCTCCTACCCCCTCTTTCCTTCCTCTTTCCTCACTCATTTTCCATTAAAAACCTCCTTATTTCATCTCCTTTGTTCTGAAATTTCAGAACTCAAACCAAGAAAAAAAAGAAGAGAAGGAGAGAAAGAAGAAAGATTGAAGAAATGAGCTCTTGGAGGGATTCTCAAGGAAGGAAAGCTCAAAGACATCAACTACCCTACATCAACTCAGGGTGGAGAGTTACTCTAAACCTTTCTTATTGTTTCTTGATTGATTTCTTGCATGCATGTGTTGTAGTAAGTGTTAGGAGGAATATCTAAGAAGATTGGAAGATGAAATCAGAAACTAGAACTAGAATCTTGATCTGTATGCTGTTTTCTAGATTTTTCCGAGAGCAAACCACATGGAATTGTATCATGAAATTTTTACAGATTTTTCCTATATATTTCTAGATGGTTCATGAATTATTTCGGATTTTTCTAAGATGGTTTGATATTTTAATAAAATATATTTGTGAAACTGTGACGTAAGGCAACAGAAGCAGTTGGTTAACAGGATGCCTGAGATTGTTGGAATTTCCATAATTAATTGGAGCAAGTTCTTAATTTGAACTGTTTACCCTATATTCCCATTTGTATCTAGATTCTACATAAAAATCAGGGAATTATTTGGATGAAAGTATAGGCATGTTAAAAATTAATCTTTAAGCAGTAGCTAGAGCTGTAACTGAAGAGCATGATGATTTTTGTGCTTAATTGAAATATAAAGAAATCAGTGGAGACTTGGAGTTTGGATATGAAACCTTTTGCATGTTGTTCACTATGATATCTAGTTTCTTTACTGTAAATTTTGTGTAAATTGGATGAGTAGAGAATTTATGATTATTTTATTAGCATATACTGTGCTGGTTTCAGCAAAATTTGACACCCTGTAGAGATGGTACATTTGAGGCTCCTTAAGAGCAAAATTTGAGGAACTGTTTCCTTATAGGTTTGTAGTATACATCAAGTCCTTTCCAACACGACCTATTTGAGGTGTTTCCAGTAAGTGGTTGATTTATTATGATTTTTTCAATACTGGACAGAGACCAGGAATTGAGCTGAGTGCTCTGATTAAGAAAGTCTTAGTGTGTGACTTGATATATTTGTGAGTGATGTGTGTGTTAGGATGATCTATTGGCATATTTTGGACTTATGACCAACTAGAGAATTGTAGAGGAAATCCACACCTTTCCATAGAACTTGGGTTTGTAGCATTCTGATGAGTGAGCAGCGTTTTATGCTACCGGTAAGGTACAGCCCGTGTACAGAAAATGTGCAGGCTGAGATTTGAGAGGCCATTTTGAGGACTTAAATAATAGAATTTGAGGTTATGATCAGCTAGGAAGTTGTAGCCTAGGTTCTTACCTTTCCAGATTGGGCTTGTAAACCCCAATCGGAGCTGTATCGAGGGAGTTATGACCTTTTAAGTTTCGGGCAGAAATCCCGTAGGTTGCTTAGTCTTGAGTGTTGACTAGGTATTGTGACGACTTTTCCCTGGTACTGTTGGAGTTGATAACTCTTGTATGGGAATGTTTGGTATCTGTTGTTGGTTTTGTTGACTCCCATAGTGGGTCTGTGACTCGAGCTAATCACTAAGGTAAGGGATACCCTGCATCTGTCGACCCTAAGTTATGAACTTCCACCGAAGCGTAGGACATCCGAGCCGTGCCATTAATATAAGTTCATAGCCCGAGTTAGGGGTGAACACATACATTTACAACCGGGTTAGGGGTGAATGTTGGCCATGGTGCTGGACAAATCCAAGCCGGGAAAGTGGCGAACCTGACTGGTATCGCCAGGGCCAGAAGTCGATAGGCAAGTTTTCGGAAGCAATCTTATCTTTTACCCAAAGTGATTAGAATGAGGCTGGGATTAGAGTGATGCATTAGGGGTTGGGTAATTGCATTAGTACCAGCAGACTATAGTCGGTGTTGTACCTTCCTATCGTAGGGATACGTTTTCGGCACTCATGAGTGATTCCTCGGCTCGTATCTCGATATGTTAATTTCCAAAGTTTTTTCGGAGTAAGGCACGGGAGGCTAGGGGGATTTGACCCCCGAGGCCATCACGTTCCTATGCACTTGGGTTTTGTTAATTATATATATATCAGTTCATGGTCGGGTTAGGGTGAACACACATGCGTTAGTCCACAGCCGGGTTAGGGGTGGACAGTCCACAGCCTGGTTAGGGGTGGACACATGAATTACACGGTCTTGCGACCAGATTCAACGCGGATTTTTGAAGAGGTCCATACCGGGTACCGAGTGGCAAACACGACCACCACTTAGGTACTGCAGTGGCGGAACTAGAACGACCAGCTGCAACCTCCTTGGACACGGATAATCTATTGGGAACAGGATGAGTACAAGGATAGGATGCATGGCGAGGGATTGAACCCTACGATCAGGAGAGGCGAACTCCTTGGAAAGTATGTAGTATGGGATGCATACGTTTCCATCAAAGTTGATTTTGGGAAAGTATGTAGTATGGGATGCATACGTTCCCAAATGAATTGCATTAGAGTAGGTGCATCGTGTGCATTCTTGTTTTGTGCATTAGATTAGGCCATGCTTGGGTCTGGAATGCATGTAGTATGAGATGCATGCGGATCCAAAGTCCCAAGTCCTGCTTGCTTTAAGAATAGGCTTGTGATTGGTGCATTTAGTTGTTAGGTCATGGCATACACGAGCACTACAGAATTAGGATGCACGTTTCTTTTTCCATTCAAGATGGTTTGTGGTTTCCACTTTGGAGGATCGCTGTTATTATCAGTATTGCGTCAGTCGAAGTACTGACGTTCCCCACCTTTTAGGTACCGGTTCTACCTTTCGAACGGGTGTAGAGATATCAGAATCGCGCAGCAGAAGACTCAAACCGAGGAACAAGCCTCAGAAAAGCAGATTGACCGTTCAGCGGAGTTCGGCAGTGATCCGTTGACTACCATTCCGGTAGACAGCTATTAACTTTACAAGAGGAGATGATATATGTAACAAGATGCAATGAGTTGATGTAATTTGTATTCTTGCTCAGGAACAAGACATTGGTTGTAATCAATGATGTAATGACTTTATTTAGCAATAAAATGTTTTAAAATTTCCGTGTTTTTACTATGTTGAGATGCATTTGAAGGCAAAGATTCTGGTTGCATTACGGATGTCCGGTAACAGGGATCCGGGGCATTACACAATGAAAGCCTCGTCCTAAACTATCCTCAGGCCCCCTCCGTGCTCGGACGAGTCAACTCAAATCCTGCCGAGCGACTCGGTTCCACAGCATGCCTTGCCGAGCCCCTGGGATTAGCCACAGAGGACACACCGGCCACGGAACTCTGAGTATCGCCCGACCTCACGTACTCCAACTGCATAATTGGGGATGGTTCGCGCCTCGAGGAAGCCCTGATCGCCGAAGGGACCGACCTTCCCAACAACGTTTTTTAATGCTGAATCTCGATCTTTTTCTCCATAATGACTTCGAGGAGGGACGACTCCGATATAGGCCTCTGCACCGAAGCAATCGACATGGAAAGTCCGAGGCCCGCACCCCCGAGGTCTCGGTCGGCTATCGCCTTCTTCAACTGAGCCGACTCCGCGCTCAGCTCCTTCGACTTATTTTGGAAATAATGGAAAGCGGCGGCGTGATCGCGAGCTTCCCTCTGATACCGATCGAGGGTGGACTCCAATACCTTGACCTTACTCCAAAGCCACATCACCTCGGACCGTCGAGGATCAACCTCGGCAAGAATAGCCAACATCTGATGGAAGCAAAATAAATCGAAAAATTACACAAGTCTAGGAGGGTCGGACAAACTCCGAGAGCCGACCCAAAAGTGAGAAAAAAATCAAGAGTAAAACAGTTGGCCCACCAAAAAATCTTTGTTATAAATTCTCAATACTTGTACAAAATATTGCGGTGGCCAGTCCGCCGTCGGCAAAATACATTCAAAAAGACAAAAAGAAGAAGAGAAAAACAACTACGACTACGGGCCCACCTCTCCTCCGGCTCCGGTGACAGCCATGGGGTCGACCACCGAATCGGCACTCGCTCCTCTGACTTCGCCATCCTTTTCACCCGGCGCATCGCCCCCAGGGGTCTTCGGCGGTCCCTTGATCTCCATGTCATACTCGAGGTGCGATAGGTCCACGATCAGGTAGAAGTGCCTGACATGGCTCAACTCCTTGGCATACACTTCATTCTGTGCCTCGATGACCATGTCCTGGGCCTTCAAGGTCAGCATCCCCTTCTCGGCTACGAATGCCTGCTTCAGCGCCGCCTCCCTCTTGAGCGCGTCATTAGCCATCGAGGCCAGGTCGGCCCTCAGAGCCTGCTCCCGTTTCATCGAAGCTTCTAGGGAGATCTTCAGATCCACCATCTCGCACTTGTAGCGATTGGTCTTGCTCTGCTCGTACTTTAGCTTCAGCTCGTGCAGTCGCCTCACCTGGTTCCCGGACATGCAGGCCTACATCCGAGGTCAAAGCACTTGGGTGAAAATAAAGTTCTGAGAAACCAATACAAGAGAAATAAAATCGAAGGCCTTGGAAATTACCTGCACACTGGCCTGAGCCCACCTCATGTAGGCTGACTCAGAGGTATTGGCCCCCATACTCTGCCGATTACGGGGTGTGGCCATTTTGTCCACGAACTCCATGGAGACGAGACCCTCAGTTAGGGCGTCCTGCTGGCGGATGGCCCAGTCCGGGGCCCAAGGCTGCAGTCCCTCCTCTCTGACCATGGCCTAGGCATCGGCACAAAGAGGAGGAAGGCAACCCTGCGAGACCTCGGACGCCTTCGAGGCCCCCTTGCTCAGCACGAGGGCGGCCTCCCTCGGCTGACTCATCTTCTGCTTCTTCGACTTCGGCTCGGACAGAGCCTCGGAGACTGCACTTGCTTCCCCTTTTCGGATTGCTCCACCTTCTCCTTCTTCATGGCAAGCCTCCTCGCCTTCATCGCTTTGGGGTCCATCTCTGCAAAAAGGCCCATTAACAAACGATCAGCACAAAAGAGAAGTATGGAAAGAAAAATGAACGAAAAACATACGGGGCAGGACGGGGCTCAGTCCGGCTCGGATCATATGACTCTCCGTCACTTTTGGCCAACTTATACTATGGCTCTTCCGAAGGCGCTCCACGAAAGCCCATTCCTTGGCCGAAAGATTGCCCTTCTTCGGCCCCTTGAAGTTCGGCTTATAAAAATTCCACCTTGTCGGAATATCCCACTACTCCTCGTTCCGTACGATGAAATATTTTCTCTTCCAATCATTTATCGAGTCGGGGTGTCCATGCACAACCTTACACCCGATCCGAGGCGATACGTAGTAAATCTCCTCAAACTCCCCAGACGAGCTGACCCCCAACATGGCTCGAAAAATACTCAATCTCAGCGATACCTTCCTCTCCGTATACAATAATATGAAGCTGACCATCTGCTTCCAGGAGTTCGGCCCAAACTGCATCGGACACAGCGAGGACCAGTTAAGAACCTCTCGGATGAAAGGGTAAATAGGTAGCCTTAGCCCCGAGGAGAATTCATCGGCGGGGAATATGGAGTACTACAGCGCCAGAGGATCGGTCGGCCGAAGACCAGCGATCGAAACCATCAGCTCATACTCCTTCCCGTTGAAGTAACTCGTTCGGATGACCGAGAGGTCCTCCCCCTTCAAGACCGAGGGAGTACTGTCCATCTTAATCCTTACCCGGCTCGACAACGAGGGCAGCACCCCGTAGAGAACCTTATCCCCGACGTCATCTAGGTAGTTCCTGATCGACAGAGGCTGTGGCAGAAAGGAGATCCCTAATCGCCGAGGTGCAATTGTCCTATCAGGGCTGCTTGGCAGGGTCACCTTCACCCTTTTCTTCCGAACCTTACGGGCCTTCTTGGGCGACGGGGTGGCCAACAGCTCGAGGGCGGAGGCCCTCTGGGAGGAGTCCGTCCCCCCGACCTGACCACCCTCGGCCTCAGCCTCTTCGGGTGGCGGTCCCCCTCGTCCTTCCCTTCCTCTTCGTCCTCCCCTCTTTCACCCTCCTCTTCATCCTCGTCCTCGGTACGCTCCTCATCCGAACCACTACTCTCCACCACAAATAGTTTGCGGGTCCGCAGTGGCTCTATGACCATCACCTTGTCTGCCGTGTCCCATGAAGTTGACACTTCTGGAGGATCTGAAGAGGTGGTAGAATCTGATAGGCCCGTATGAACATAGCTGTCGGAGGTAGAGGCGAAAGAACCAGACTGAGCCCTAGACATGACAAAGAAAATTAACCTGAGTATGACTTGAACGGAAGGTGGCCGGAAAACTAGTCGACGGTGACGAAAAGTCCAAGAGAGAGAAGCTCTGGGTTCTAGAGAGAGAAAGAAAAAGTAAGAAAGGAAAAGGAGAGTGGGGGATGGGCATAAATAGAGGATTAAAACTCCTTGATTATTGGGAAAGACAGGTACAGTAACTGCCTTGATTTGTGCAAAAACGGTTACTGTGACTCCTCGATTCTTGCAAAAAATGGTTCCTATAACCGCTATGAGAATCTCCGAGGCACTTGGCCCCGCTCGTCTTGCTAACCCCCTTAAAGCCTCAACGGTCGACCCATATCTCGAGCACAGGGGTAGCTTCAATAGGCCATGTGACTTGGCCTCGCTCGTCCTTCCGACCCCCTCAAGCCTCGACAGTCGACCTATATCTCGAGCACATCGGTAGCTTCAATAGGCCAAGTCCCTCAGCCTCGCTCATTTTGCCGACCCCCTAAAGCCTCGACGGTCGACCCATATCTCGAGCACAGGGGTAGCTTCAACAGGCCAAGTCACTTGGCCTTGCTCGTCCTTCCGACCCCCTTAAGCCTTGACGGTCGACCTATATCTCGAGCACAGGGGTAGCTTCAACAGGCCAAGTTGCTTGGACTCGCCCGTCCTTCCGACCCCCTGAAGCCTTGATGGTCGACCCATATCTCGAGCACAGAGGTAGCTTCAACAGGCCAAGTCACTTGGCCTCGCTCGTCCTTCCGACCCCCTAAAGCCTCGATGGTCAACCTATATCTCGAGCACAGGGGTAGCTTCAACAGGCCAAGTTACTTGGCCTCGCTCGTCTTGCCGACCCCCTAAAGCCTCGACGGTCGACCCATATCTCGAGCACAGATGTAGCTTCAACAGGTCAAGTCCCTTGGCCTTGCTTGTCTTACCGACCGCCTAAAGCCTCGACGGTCAACCTATATCTCGAGCACAGGGGTAGCTTCAACAGTCCAAGTCGCTTGACCTCACTTATCCTTCTGACCCTCTAAAGCCTTGAAAGTTGATCTATATCTCGAGCACAGGGTTACCTTCAACAGGCCAAGTCACTTGGCCTCGCTCATTTTGCCGACCCCCTAAAGCCTCGACGGTCGACCTGTATCTCGAGCACAGGGGTAGCTTCAACAGGCCAAGTCACTTGGCCTCGCTCGTTTTGCCGACCCCCTAAAGCCTCGACGGTTGATCCATATCTCGAGCACGGGAGTAGCTTCAACAGGCCAAGTCCCTTGGCCTCGCTCGTCTTGTCGACCACCTAAAGCCTCGACGGTCGACCTATATCTCGAGCACAGGGGTAGCTTCAACAGGCCAAGTCGATTGGCCTCGCCCATCCTTCCGTCCTCCTAAAGCCTCGACGGTCGATCCATATCTCGAGCACAGGGATAGCTTCAACAGGCCAAGTCACTTGGTTTCGCTCACCCTTCCGACCCCGTAAAGCCGTGATGGTCGACCCATATTTTGAGCATAGGGGTAGCTTAAACAGGTCAAGTCACTTGGCCTCGATCGTCCAGCCGACCCCCTCATGCCTCGACGGTCGACTATCGAGCCAAACTCCATCCATCATTTTGTTAAAAAAGGGAATCACCGCGACCTGCTCGGCAGCAGACCCCGGTACTCGGCCTCCGAAGCCCTCGTGCTCGGCCATGTGGGCCCTAAACCATCCCTGTGCCGATCCCAACTGACCCTAGTTACAGGAACTCTCTTCTCACTCTTCGTCATAAAACTCGACTACTCCTCCACGACCAGCCAGGCACAGTCCCGCAGGAGTGGGGGGCTTGTGATATGGGCTAAATTAAGCAGCATCAACCAGATCCCTCTGATCTCCTCTGGATCCTCCCTTCTGTGATCATCAGGCCAGCTACAGTCCAATGGGCCTCAGCCAGCTCAGGCCCATAGGCAAACGGGTCCAACCCGGCACGCCAGGGTTCCAGACCCGTTTACCTCTACCTATAAATACCATCCCCCTTCCTCACTTTCAAAGGTAATCAATTTCTCCCCACCTGAACTCTAGCTGCCAATTCTCTTTTTCAGTGACTGACTAGATCGTCGGATGTCGCCGAAACTTCTTCCGGTGTTTCCAGACCGTGTGCAGGTACAGAAGACCTAGCCGAGCCGAGCTCCTGGATCCGAGCCGAGCACCCATCCTCATTTCCAAGCCCCTCTGCGCTCCTGCTCCCGAACCGCTCCCGCTACACGGGGTCGGACCGACGTCAGTACTGCGTAAGGACTTCCACCATACAAATTGAGAGAACTCACACCTGTTGCCCCCACACCCCAAAAACAATCTGCATCAATAACCGTCTTTTGGCACTCCTAGTCAGGGTTGCAAATTCCTTTGTTAGTAGTTGAAATTACACAAAAATGGATAATTCTTGAAGCATAAACAAAATCGAAACAACAATTCCAATAATACATACAATTGTTCGACAGTTCTCCCTTTAATTTGTTGGTTTATTCGGTGTCTTTTTAACTATACTTAGGTAATTCTAATAATATTTGAGGTTCTCATAAGAATTTCATCAGAGCATTTCCAAACACGTTAGCTATTTTGGCTTACTAAAATAGTCAAAATAGATAACAAATGAATAATTTGGCTAGCAAAAAAAGTCTCCACTCCAACCATGTTATCTATTTCGAATAACCATTAATAATTTAAAGTCCAAAATTAAATAAAATAAAAATATAAAATAAAAGCCCATAAAAAAGACCAATACAAAATAAAATTTCCAAGCCCAAAAATAAAATTTCGCAATTTTCGCGATTGATTTCCGCGATTCTGCAACAATAGAAATATAAATGTCGTGATTCCGCAATTTTCCGCAATTCCGCAATTTTCGCGATTGATTTTGCGATTTCCGCGATTGATTTTGCAATTTTCGCGATTGATTTCGCAATTTTCGCTATTGATTTCATAATTTTTGCGATTGATTTTGTAATTTTCGCTATTGATTTGGCAATTTCGCGATTGATTTTCACGATTTCGCAATTTTGTGGTTTTGGAAAGAAGTTTAGCGAGCGGTACATACTCGCAAGATCTGACGAGTGAATATTAGAAATCTATTTTGGCGAGTGGTTTGACTAGTCCCGTTGGAGCATATTTTTGTCTCTATATTAGCTATTTTGGCTAAAATTGAAAAATGGTTAGCATGGTTGGAGATTGTCTCAAACGGCTCATGTGCTAATTAAAGTTAAAGTAAAAACACTTCAATTAACAGAGCTATCTAAATATGATAAATAACAATAGTAAACATATCTTTAAAAATACATATATATATCACCTTGGACTATAATGCCATAAAAAAAAGAATAATATAAAAGAAGATAAAATTCTGGAATTAGCTAAAAATACAATCTCTACTTTTACGAAGTATACCACAAAATACAAAGTTATACGACAATGTGCAGGGTTGCAGGCCATAAAATGTATCAAAACCTCTTGGCTGAGATTGAAGGTAACCGGAACTGTTTCGAATCTTTGGATAACTATTCTAGCATTCAGGCAATGCTGAAAGATCCACGTACCATGAAAGATGTAGAAAATAAATTTCAAAGAACACTGTCAATGTTAAAGTTTCTCCCCTTTTTTTTTTGACTTAACAGAGTCAATGTTTTTTTCACTAAAAAATTGTGTCATAAGAAGGTTGTATCATCTCTTGTGTTGATGGAACAGATATCTTGCTTTAACTCTGCATGACGAGCGCTGAAGCCTGCAGGTGCATACAACATAGATAATTTTCTGTAAAGGGACATATAAGAGCGGAGAAATGTGAGAATTTAAACAATAAAAAGAAACAAAAAGAGAACATAAAATGAAGTAATCACTAAATTAACCCGTCAATAGTTTCTCTCTCTAGAAAAACCTAGAGAGAGAAACTCCAAAGTTAAAAAAAAAAAAAAAGTAGATCTGCTGCGTCGTCGTCGAGGAGGGGGGAGGAATCCCTCGCCACCTCTTCCTCCTCCACCTCCTCCCCCCTGTTGGATATATTGGTATATTCTCTCTATATAAATATTGTATGTGTATATGAGTAACATGTGTATTGAACGTACAATTGAATGGATATTGTAATGCAGGTTTATGGGCTTATAACCCGATACCCAAACCAATATTTAGAGATAAATACTGGCTTGTAATAGCAGTCTAGGAATTCCAATCTTGATACCTAGGGTGAATATCTCAAGCAACTTAGATCTAGATATTAACCCTAATTTCCAATTGTTAATTTCTCACAAAAGCTAATAATCTTGAGATATTATTATCAATTTGTGAGATTAATTAAGAAGGAAAAAAGGAGCACTGTTGGATCCCGTCGTTCTCGTCGAAACCCTCAAAGCCGTTCGAGGGCATCGTCACCGACGATCGTCTCCGGCATCGTTGCTCCCACAGACGAACGCCGAACTCCGCCGTCGCTCCCACAGATGAACGCCGAACACGCCAGTCGTCGTCTTCTTTCGTGCGAAGCCATCGACAAGCCGTCGATCTGTCGAGGCGTCAGATCCCGCCCAAACTTCGACGGTGCTGCTTCCCCTCAGTCACCGTAGTCGCTGATCCACTGCGCCGCCCTCCAACAGACGCCGTGCTCAGTCACCTCCTCCTCCCGATCCATCTGCTGTGTATTTGGGTATAGATCTGATCTCAAAGTTGAATCTGAATCCGTTTTGATTTGATCTACAGTTGGGAGTTGCATGATTTGTTCTTGTGATAGTCAGATCCAAACCCGATTCATTGAGAATCTGATTTTTGGGTTTTGGATTGTGGAGAAGAAGAAGTTGGGTTCTCTCTCATTTGAGTGACAGGGGTTTGAGTTCGATTCAGAACTGCCCACAACCTGTTTATTGAAATCCCCCCACCGAGTTCAATCCTTGAAATTGAGATTGGTTTGATTAGAAATGGGTGAGATTTGCTCAAAGAGAGCAGCAGTGGATTTGTCCCTTATTGGTTTTGGCACAGATTGAGATACTCTGGAGGGTGCAATACGGGATAGATTGGATGTGTTTCGAAATAGATTTGACCTTAATCAATTGAAGGGGAAGACACGGTGAAAGATAAGTTCTTTACTTTCCTCTTATTAAATTTATGTTAAATATTTTGCTATGTGCTGGAAGTTCAAAATAATGGTTTTAAGTTTATTTTAAATTATAGAACTACTGTGATGCTAAGTGGTTAAGTTCAAGACCGTATTAATCATTTGTTTAATTAAATACAAGTTGAACAGTTATTTTGGCTATGTGTTAAAACCAAATATATATATTTTTTGATAAGTTAAACTGTATGTTGACTATAAAATTCGGATCTCCAATTAAATTGTTGCTAGAATTAGATAATGCTAATAATTTTTTTATTGGCTAATCTTTAACAATTTGATGAATGTAGAAACTTTAATGTTGCCTACAAATTGTGTATGTTGGAGACGATAGATATGCATTCACGGTTGAATAAGTCTGTACCACACATGCTTCTCCATCGAATTTGGAAAACACTTCTAACTTGAAGTATCGGTATGATCTACTCTAATCTTGCTTAATACTTTCATGTGATGAAGGTGTTAACGTTTTGTGCGTTTGATCATATGATTGAGAGTTTTAGATTATAGTTATTCTCGCTTTGGAAAACTAGCATGTTTAGGACTGTTAAGTGTTTTATCATACTATGTGTATAGATATTTTGACAAATCCATTGTTTGCAGTTTGTGTGAGATTACATTTTTGCTTCTCTAAATTTAAAATAAAATAAAAAGTGTATAAAATGTATAACAAATGTCTGTAACTTAGGAGAGAGCATCTCTTAATGTATGATATGACTCTATTAGTTACGTTTTGTTCTTTCTTGTTCATTGTACTGTGTGTGCAAAGTTGAATTATAATATGTTAGTCATTATCTCATTTAGCGTTATGAAGATGATGAAGAACGAATAAAGAAAAGAACTCTTTGCTCAATGTGTTTGAGCAAATGGTCATTGTTAGAACCATTAAAGAAAGCACACAATTTTGTAAAATGTGATAGAGTAATTTTTTATTTACTCTTATAAAGTGCATATATTGTCAATCGCATGTATAAGTTGAGTTTAACAAATGAGACAATTAATAATAATAGTTCTAATTGTGTTTTTGAACATAGCATAATTGGCTAGGATTTGAGAACTATATATTCAATTGTTTGTGAGAAAATGTGATCTAATTATCAAAACTGTGGGGAAAAATAGAGTTAAAAGCTATTGAGTAAAAAGCTTTAACATCCAATTTGTTTTGAAATTTAGAATCACTATGAACTATATATTAAATTGTTTGTTCTTGTTAAAACTCATAACTCTGCTAAATGATACTCCATTAAACATGACAAATATGAAAGTTGTGCTCAGATTATGATCACTAGAAAATCATTTAGCATGGTCTCTAGGAGCACAGAACTTCTTGAGTCAATACATTCTGATATTTGTGATCTCAGTAGCTTTGTAACTAGATGAGACGATTGTTGGTCAGAAGTATTTAATCGTTTTTGTAGATGATTAATATGAGTCTGTCATATATATGAACAATGAAGCACTTGTTATTCTTAATGAATTAAAAATTTTAGTTAAATGCTGAAAATCAAGGGTTCAAATTTGATAGAGGTGGTGAATATGTTTTAACAATTTAAGAGAAGTTTGCATTTGGCATAATCTCTACTGCACTCTACTTACAACAGTTAAACAATATTGATAAAAGTTAGAATCAAACACTTAGTGAAATGTTGAATTCTATATTATTGACTGTTGTTTGTCTTGTGTAATTATGAGTGATGTTGTATTGTTAATCATATCTCTAATGTGTTACTACACTCTAAATTGAATATACCTTGTAGATCATGGCATGAAAACACAAATAATTCTGTTAAAGTGAAATTTTATGTTGTGATACTTCTATTAGAGTACATGACCCTAGAAGGCCTAAAATAGGACCTACAACAAATATTTGTGTATATTCAGAAAGTGCAGAATGTAGTTTTATGGACAGATGTTGGATCTATCTAATTTGTGTTAGAAGAATCTAGACTTGCAGAGTTCTTTGAGGATGTTTTCATCAAAGATAAATGTATGAAATAATCTAGTCCTGACAGACACATTCAATGATTCACAGTTGGAATCAAGAACCAGCCTTACTGACACTTAAAAACCTGAATGACAAATGAGCTAAAAAGAGTCTTTAGTAGACAATGAGATGATTTTGTGTCATACAATAATACTTTAATTTAGTTGATCTACCGAAAGGGGCTAAAACTATAGTTAGTAAGTGGGGTTTTGTAGAAGAAACTTAACTTTGATTGTTCAGTAGCAATTTTAATGTTTTTTAGTAGCTAACAGATTGACTCAGAAAAATGGGGTAGATTTATGTGATGTCTACTCACATGTTTGTCATATTTCTACAATAATTATTCTTCTTACCCTTACATTCATTGAAAATTTTATCATTCATAAAGGATATTTAAAAAATTTTGTACTGAACAGTTTTGTACTGGAAGTTTTGAACTAATATATTTAGTGAACAAGATTTACAATTTAGTAAAATCATTGTATGTTCTTAAAACATGTATATCCAACGAATAAATAATTTGACAAATTTTTGAAAGAGCCTAGTATATGAATCAAGTAATTCAGATCAGTGCCTTCAATTTTGTGGTGTGTCAAATATAATGACTATTATTTACTTGTTCTGTTGACATGCATGTTCTTGGAAGTGACCTCTCTATTACAAATGAAGTTAAAATTATGCTATCCAAAGAATTCAACACGAAAACCTAGGTACTGTGGACACCATAGGTATAAGGGTGAGTTTCAGTTGGCAAGGCATAACTCTTAGTCAAACTCGTCAAATCAAAATGTGTTTTAAAAGTGGGGATATAGTAATTGAAAGTGTGTTTTGAAATACCTTATGATTATGATAAAATGTTGACACCTAATAATGGTGCAACTATGAGACATGTAGATCATTTTTGTAATACCCCGCAAAAATAGCATATGGCTATTTTGCATCGTAATCTGTGCGCAATTGAGAATTGCACGCGATTGTGTGTTTTCCTAATAACAATTGATTGTTATTGAGAAATATCAGATATATTGTCTACTTTATTTTATAATTTTGAAGGATTATTACGAGGTAGTTTTAATGTATTTTGTATTGTTTATATTATTAAAGTAGAGATTTTTGGGTTTATTTGAAATATATTTGAGACTAGGGGGCTTATATGTAATATTCCCTTATTATTTATTTATTTATTTATTTATTTATTTATTTATTTATTTATCTATTCCTTTATAAAACCCCACCCCACCCTTCTCCTTCCTTCTCCTTCTTTCTTTCTCCCGTTTCTCTCCCAGTCGAAAGAAAAACCCCACACCCCCGAACCCATTGGCTCCCTCTCTCCCTGCTCAAATCCACTCCATTTCTCCATCGTTTTCAAATTAAATTAAGGGATAGGCTAATTGAAGGGCTCTCTACATTGTGGTAGTGTTCGTTTTTCGAAAGGATTTCGAGAAGGTAAACCCTAAATTATTTTATTGTATAAAATTTAGTGTGGTTAATTTCTTTTGAGTCGGAGTATTATGGTAGGAAGATTAGGAGATGTTGGGAAGGGTAGATGCGAGAAATTAGCAAGTTTTTAGAGAATTTGTAAGTTGTTAATAAATTAGGATTTTGGGTTTGTAAAAGAGAACTATATGTGTATGAATTAGTTCTCGTATAGTAGTGGAAAGTATAGTTGGGCCATTAGAAAATTTAGGAGTGGTTCTAGTGATTATTTAGGGATAAAAAATTTCATAGGCATTAGATTATTATGTGCATCGCACATGTGTATCCCAGGCATTCAATAAACGCTTGCGTGATATTTGTAATAGTGTTATTAGCTTTTGTGATTGGTTTGAATGAGTTGAGTTTTAATTGCTTTGAAATTTGATGATAGGATATACTAGTTACTTTGGATGCGTGCTGGCACTTCGAGTCTTTGCAGGATATTTTGTGAGTATGATCTTTTTTATTTTATGTACATGGTGTGTTATGAAGATTCTAAATTACGATTGCTGTGTATTTTCGATTTCGTATCCTAGTATAGCATGGGTGTTTTGAGCTAAGAATTTGTGTGGACACTCTTGTATGTGTCCACAACTATAGTTTAAATTTCTTAATTATCGAGGTCGGTTGATACCTCAAAATTTAGAGAGTGCAGTTTGGTCTGAAAGGGCAAAGCTGAAGCCGATTGCTTTTGGACTGAAGTCCAAAAGATCATAACCAATTGTATATGTATGATCTTGCAATGAACTTTTGAGAGTAGCTTTTGGTATGAGTTTATTTGATAATTCACAAGTTTTAGAAATTCTAGAGTTTGTTTGGTAAAGGGTAGTAAACGTTCTGCTGAAAGAGTGGCTGGATTTGTTTGCTATGTTTGAAGAGTCGTAGCTCATTATGCAAGATGAATCTAAATGTGAATTTTGGGACACAATGAAATGGTATATGTGTAAATTGAGAATCTCAAATTTCATGGGCATTGGACTCAAGGTTGATTTATTATTGGCTTTCAAAGTGGGCTATGTTCAGTCTAGTACAAGTTGACTAGTCTGAGTAGATGAGGAATTTGGGAACTATTGTTAAGAGTTTGGGAGATTGACCAACTAGAGAGTCGTATTAGGGAGTCATAGTGTAGAACCCCGTATTTTCAAATATTATTTTATTATTTGAAAATGAATTTAAATGAATTTTTGAGGATTTAATTGATATTTTCTAAAAGATTTATCTTTTGTACACGTGCAAATGACTTTTGAGATGTTTGAAAATTTTAGTTTTCTCTATGAAAAATCATTATTTATTATTTGGGAATTATTTAGTATTTTTCCATATTTTTCTGAAATTAATTAGTACTATTTGCAAATTTTAAGAAAAGAAGGACCTTTTTGTAAAATTGACATTTTAAGGGCTAAAATGCAAAATTGGCATTCTGGACATTTTGAACAGTATTAGTTAGGATTTAGAAGTATATTTTCATATAAATCCTAATTTTAATGAATTATGAGATGAATTTCCAAAAGAAGATATATATATATATAATTGTATTTGGATGGATTGTTTTGCAAATGTATTTCCTAAACCCTAATACTTGATCCCGGCCTATATAAGAGAGTTGCAGCCGTCATTCGCTGCACAACTCAGATCTTATTATATTTCTATTCTCTTGGTGATTGAAGAAGGAGTTCTTGGATCTAGCAAGAGGAAGGCTTGTGGATTCTTCTTGATTCTAAAAGGTGAGTGATATAGACTTGTTGTTTATGTGTATGATTGCATGTTGTTTTGTTTGATGATTTCGTATCTTGTATGAAATCGATGCCATGGTTGTTATTCGTAATATACATGTGAAATCCATGATAGATTAGTAGATCTCGATTGACAATTCTTGATTTGCTTGAAACATGTTAAGATTCGATTATGATTATTGAAGATAAGAAATTGGATGGAGGAATCTCTAGACATTGTTATTTACGAGTTGGATTAGATATGAGTAGAGGAAGAGATTTGGTATTTGAGATTGACTCCAATATTGAGTATTGATTTCAGACCTAATTTGTGAGATCTGTAGGCCGACAGTCGACTGGGACTATGTATCAGTCGACTGGTACGACCCTAATATTGTATCTTTAGTTTTTCTCGAAATTCTCTCGGGTAAGTCGACTTATGTTCTTATAAGTCGACTTATGTCCCCTTTTAAAGTCGACTTATGTTTTGATAAGTCTACTTATGATCTTTATAAGTCATCTTATACTTTTGATAAGTCTACTTATGATCTTTATAAGTCATCTTATACTTTTGATAAGTCTACTTATGATCTTTATAAGTCATCTTATACTTTTGATAAGTCTACTTATGATCTTTATAAGTCATCTTATACTTTTGATAAGTCTACTTATGATCATTATAAGTCATCTTATGTTTTGATAAGTCTTCTTATGATCTTTATAAGTCATCTTATGTTTTGATAAGTCTTCTTATGATCTTTATAAGTCATCTTATGTTTTGATAAGTCTTCTTATGACCTTTATAAGTCATCTTATACTTTTGATAAGTCTTCTTATGATCTTTATAAGTCATCTTATGTTTTGATAAGTCTTCTTATGATCTTTATAAGTCATCTTATGTTTTGATAAGTCTTCTTATGATCTTTATAAGACATCTTATGTTTTGATAAGTCTTCTTATGACCTTTATAAGTCATCTTATACTTTTGATAAGTCTTCTTATGATCTTTATAAGTCATCTTATACTTTTGATAAGTCTACTTATGATTTCTATAAGTCACCTTATATTATTGATAAGTCGACTTATGATTTTTATAAGTCATCTTATACTGTTAGCACTTGGATTGTTCTTGAGAAATTATTGGTAATTGCTTCGGGTGAGTCGACTGATGGTTGATTAAGTCGACTTACTGCACTTGTTATAATCTTGGATATTGGTTCTCGAGGCAGTCTACTTATTACGGCATAAGTCGACTGGTTCTGATGAGTTTTCATGATCTTGAAGGTTCTTGTTATCGTTAGTTACTTGCAGATGAATATGTTCGTCGGTGTAATAGTCACCATTGGTGATGCATGCCGGGTTCGTATTCTATCTATACCCTCTTTAGTTTGTTTGTAGATGAATATGTTCGTCGGTGTAATAGTCACCATTGGTGATGCATGCCGGGTTCGTATTCTATCTATACCCTCTTAGTTTGCTTGTAGATGAATATGTTCGTCGGTGTAATAGTCACCATTGGTGATGCATGCCGGGTTCGTATTCTATCTATACCCTCTTTAGTTTGTTTGTAGATGAATATGTTCGTCGGTGTAATAGTCACCATTGGTGATGCATGCCGGGTTCGTATTCTATCTATACCCTCTTTAGTTTGTTTGTAGATGAATATGTTCGTCGGTGTAATAGTCACTATTGGTGATGCATGCCGGGTTCGTATTCTATCTATACCCTCTTTAGTTTGTTTGTAGATGAATATGTTCGTCGGTGTAATAGTCACTATTGGCGATGCATGCCGGGTTCGTATTCTATCTATACCCTCTTAGTTTGTTTGTAGATGAACATGTTCGTCGGTGTAATAGTCACTATTGGTGATGCATGCCGGGTTCGTATTCTATCTATACCCTCTTTAGTTTTGTAGATGGATATATGGGTATCCGATCTATGGTATTATTGGAGATCGATTGTTGGACATACATCGTGGTATTGAGATTTATTGATAGTTGGGCATGATCAGAGAGGTGAGGATTATTGTTGTTCTGATCAGTCGACTGGTCCTTTGAACAGTCGACTGTACCGTACAGTTGAACTGTACATATTTTGAGAGAGATTGATTGATGGATACTTGATCGTTGGTATTGTTTCTCGACTTGGTTCACTCATGTACTGGCCTATCGTTCTTGTTTCAGATTACATGTTCAGTTTATGTATTTTTGTTCAGTACATGTTGATTGAGAATTTATGTTTATTTGTTATTTATGTTTGTTGTTTATATCACTCACACCAGTTATGGCTGACCCCGTAGTTTTGGGGGTTAGGGTTCAACTCTAGCCTCACATGTTGCAGGTTATTGCTTAGAATTGGAGGCTTGGATGCTTGGGTTAGCTTTAGAGAGTATGAGTGAGATGATAGAGCCATGTGTAATTTTGTAAAGAATAGTGTTGTAAAAGAATTATTGTAATGTAAGGTGTTTGTATTTCCGCTGCTATTTGAAAGAAGTTGTTGTAATAAAGATTTGGAATAAAATGACTTGAGTTTTTGGTCTATGTATATTGTTACATTGAAGTGGATCGCTGGGAAAGTGCCACGCATTTTCTAAAGTTTCGTATTTAGAAATTCGGGGCGCTACACATAGCCTTTTAACCCATCTAGAGTTTTGTAATTTCAGTTTATAGGTTGAGAATTATGATTTTCCAAAGATGAAACTTGTGTTTTCGAGAACTCGAATGATAGAGTCTGAAAGAGGTGTTCAACTAGGAAGTTGAAGTAGACATTCCCACCTTCCCATAGGACTCAGGATCGAGAACTTCTGATGAGTGAGCAAACCCTTATGATATTGGAAAGGTGCAGCGAGTGCAAGAAGAATACACTATTGAGAGTATATGAGGTTTTATAGTATCAAGATGATTGAATTCGAGGAAATGGTTAGTTGGAAGGTTGTAGACTAAGGCTTTATCTTTCCAGAATTGGTAGTATCAAACAATTCTGTGTTTTGAGTTGAAAGTTATGGACGTTGCAAGATAGCAACCTGTTGTTTAGACCAAACTTCAAGTTTAAGTTGACTCGGGGACTTGAGTTCCTAAATATTTGAGGGAGTCGCCTACTAGGGGATTGCTGTGGATCTCCCTACCCTTCTAGAAGTCTGATTGTGTTGAATTCCAATGAGCGTAGCTTGGGTCACAGCTGCTGCTATTTCTTGAATCATTTTATCGGACAATCGATGAGGAACCCTCAACGTGGGTGATCATGAGCTATCGGATTTTAATGATGTTTTAGCATTTTCATTTGGGAACTTGGATAAGTTCCTGTGCTTAATACTCATGGTGGACATGAGGGAGTTGGAATATAGCTCTGGTCGGTTATTGTTTGGTGTCTCGATGCCTGAGTCTGCCAATGGTTAAGAATTGATGGTTGTGTGTGCTTAAGTAACAACTTGTTCCAATAAACTGTATTGATTAGGTTTTCTTTTGTTGTTTTCGCTTGAGGATCGAATTGGTATTAGGGGTGATTTCCTATAATCCAACTCGTTCTGAGAGTTAGCACTAGGTGGTGATACTATGGGGTTGTCTCTTCCTGTCATTAGGGATACGTGCTGCGGTGCGTATCTTGCACTATTGATTCCTGAGGTACCGTGGTAAGGATGGGATGGGATCCAGTACTTGCTTGTGGACATGAACGGGTCGTATGGGATACAGCGCCATAGGTATGTTGCGGTATATCTTTAAGTTCGTCACGGCTGTTGAATGGGATCCAGGTACTTGCTCGTGGACACGAACGGGTCGTATGGGATGCGGCGCCATAGGTATGATGCGGTATATCTTTAAGTTCGTCATGGCTGTCGAATGGGGTCCGGGTGCCAGGCATTAGTGGCAAACCAAGACACCACTAGGTGACTGCAGAACGGTGGGACCGTTGATTTGCAACCTCATTGCCACGATCTATCTATCGGGAACAGGAAGTAGACCAAATTAGAATGCATTGCATAGTGAGGGTTCAAATCCCTGAACTGGAGAAACGGATTGATCTGGGCCACATATAGTATGGGATGCATGTGTGTCCAGGGTCTTGCTGACATTAGATTAAGTGCATCTGTTCTACACTCTGTATAGTTGCATTAGACTCAGGTCATGGCATACTCGAGCACTAGGAAATCATGATACACGTTTATTTTCTATTCAAGATGAATTATGAGTGTGAAAGTGATATATTGCGAGACGTGATGATATATGTTGTAAGAAATGAATGAATGCGATGTTATGTGATATGAGATTGGGAAGGAATATAAGTCGTGAGTCTGTAATTGCAAATGAATGATAAACGAGGCGTGGTTTATGTGGAAATAGAGTTGTTTGTGAATGTAATGCTTTATGGAAAAATAAAACTATAGGAATATTTTCATAAGGCGTAAAGTGATGGGCCTTAAGCGACTAATTTGGAAATGATTTCCAAACTAAAGATAAGTATGTTGTGAGCGGGTATGGATACGCATACAGGAAATGACTAGGAGAGTAGTTGATGTGAATTCCCATTTATGATGTTTACATATTCAGGTTTATCTTGGTATTCGTAAGTTCGTTCTGTTTTACTTGTAAAGTTTAATTTATTTGGTTATTAATAGATTATACTCACACCAGAAATGGCTAACCCCTTATTGTTTGGGGGGTTAGGGAGTCTCTGGACTACCCTAGACCCCTACTGTTACAGGTCCTCAACAGTGCAGAGGTGAGGTGTAAATTCATGGTTCTGTGGAGTGGAGCTTCATTTTACAATTGTTGTTTAAGGTTTATTTATGTGAATAGTGGAGGTTATGGTTTAAATTGTATTTTGGATGTATAAATTCATGGACGACAATGATGAGTATAGTGTGGGGTAGTATGATATGTTCTCGACCCGTACCCATCTCGTTGTGGTCTACTGGGCCATGTGGTATATTTTATAAGTTGTTTTCTAAAAACCTTACTACGTTTTCAAAGGAATTTATGGTTTTTATTTGATATTTGATATTCTATTCTGAGTTTGGCCCCCAGAGCATATATATATATATATATATATATATATATATATATATATATATATATATATATATATATATATATATATATACCTGTGTGATTCTGCTTATTTTGGCCTGGAGAGCCCGTGAAATTATTGCCTGTGATGTGAGCTACGGAATTTAGAGCAGAATTCCTTAAGCTTTTTGTGTTTCGGGATAGAAATTTCAGAGGAAACTCTGCCCAAATTTTCTTTGAAATATCATTATCTTAGTTTATGTTTAAAGTGATATAGAAATTGAAAGAATTGAATTTGGAGTCAAAAGGGGGACGTTACAGTCCGGTACGACAAATTGATATTTGTAATTATTGTGTAATAACCCTGATGGCAATAAAAGTGTTTTAAATTTTCGTGCTATTTACTGTGTTGAGATGCATTTGAAGGCAAAGATTCTGGTTGTGTCACGGATGTCCGATGACGGGGATCCGGGGCGTTACAATTCTAAAGGAATTGACAGTCTCATCTATACAAAGATCTACACTAGAATAGACATAGTCTTTGAGGTAGGTATGATCTGCAGATTCACTAATAATCCCATACACATTTGAGTGCCCTTAAGAGGCTAATGAGATACCTGAGTGGTATTCAAGAGTTTGCTTTGTGCTACTCTAGTAATTTTTCGAATGAGTGGCTGATCTGATGCAATATGATGCTCGGAATTTAGTGAAAGTCGATAACTAGTAGATATGTGTCTACACTAAGAGGAACAGAAATGTTATGGAAATAAAAGGCAAACAGGCACTGTGCTATCATCCATGAAATCAGACCTCTATGTGTTATCATCTGCAGGTGAAAAGGCTGAGTGAATTGAAGAAATTGTTGCTAGTTATCCATTAAGAAGTTTAAGTAACTCTCTAATTCTGTTATGCGACTATCAAGCTACAATGCACTGTAGCTTATAACTCACTCTATAATAGTAAGAGGAGTACATTAAGGCTGAAAGAAGCCTAGCTGAACTTTCTCATAGATAAAGTGCAATTGCGATAAGTATGGCTAATGCTCTTTCTAAGAGATTTGAAAGTGATCTAATTATCAAAACTGTGGGGAAAATGGAGTTGAAAGCTATTGAGTAAAAAGCTTCAACATCCAAGTTGTTTTGAAATTTAGAATCCAATTGGAGCCATAGAGAAATTCAAACTTAAGCATCAATTTTAGGTAGTTGACATGTTTTAGATAATTTTGAGGATTCCACATAAATTCTACAAATATATAATGTTATTCCAATTTTGATGGTATTATATATCTAGGAAATTTACTTAGAATAATCATATTATTCCAATACGAAACATGAAAACTTGTCGATATGTTTCCGATGATTAAATTGTCCTAAATATCATTCCAATTTTGATAATATGTCTTTTATGGATACATGTTTCATTCCAATTTTGATGATTCAATATTAAACCATGATTGAAACGACAGTCTTTTCATTCCAATATGAAACATAGTATGGTTCTTGTGTAGAAACTATAAAGTTCATGTACTTTACTTATTAAAAATACTTGATTGTGATACTTACGTTACATTTTTGCTAAGCTAATTATGAATTGTACTAAGTTCTTTTGTGGAACTAGATACTTTGTGAAATTCGTTGGAATTCTTAGAGACGTGTCTCTTGATATTCTTGTTTTCTATAAGCTAGCAAAGATGGAGGAGTTGAATCTGTCAACATAGATTTCAAAAATAATGATTTGCTCAAAATGGAGGAGTAAACATAATGCAGTGTGCAAGGATAGAATTTCAGTTTATTTCTTTCGAGAATAAATTAGTCACTTGCTTGGTAAAACTTCTGTTGAGTTTAAGACTCTTGTGTTCATGAGCTTAAAACTCATATTTTGTTCTTGAAGTTTATTTGCTTTGTTTGATTTTGAAACTATGACAGATTATTTCAGTTGATTTAGTCATGTGAACTATTCTGAATTGGATATGGTTTGAAACTATTTAATTATATTGGTTTAGTCATGATTGAACTATTCAGTTTTATAATTCTATTGGTTCTTATGAAACTATACCTTTATGATGCTTTTCTTTTATGGACTGCTATGAGCCAGTCAGTTTTATACTGAACTGAGAAGATAATCCTGTACTTTATATATTGAGAATATAGGAGGAGATTGTTGGATAAATTGGTATATTCTATCTATATAAATATTACATGTGCATATGAGTAACACGTGTATTGAACGTACAATTGAATGGATATTGGAGCGCGGGTTTGTGGGCTTATAACTCGATACCTAAATCAGTATTTAGAGATAAATACTGGCTTGTGATAGCAGTCTAGAAATTCCAATCTTGATACCTAGGGTAAATATCTCAAGCAACTTAGATCTAGATATTAACCCTAATTCCCAATTGTTAATTTCTCACAAAACCTAACACCCCTCCCCTTTCCGCTTCGGAGCGGTGTAGAGGCCGTCGGGATCCATCTAGGGTTTCGTGGGGTTAGATCTCGTAGAGCGATCGGCGCGACGAAGATTGCGACGCCAAGTGGCTGGCGTGGCGAAGGTGGAGCGTTGTCGGGGGAAGTAGATGCGGCATTGAGGCAGCGTGGATGGCAGCTGACGGCAGCGGGATACTTTCATAGGGCTTGGAGGAGATGGTGGCGTGGTCCATCAGGGGGATGTCGACAGCAGCGGGGTCTGTCGGTGTGAGTCGAATTGTTGTCAACGGCGAGGGTGCTGGCGGTGAGGCTAGTGAGTGGGTAGAGCAGTGGCTCAGGGACGGGTAGACTGAGATGGGTCGAATGAGAGGGTGGGCTCCATTGTGAAGGTGTGGTTGGGGTTGTTGGAGTTGGTGGGGTTGTTGGAGTTGGTAGGGACTGTTGGAGTAGAGGTGGCTCGAAAGCAAGGCCGATGAGTGGAGAAGGGCGACGGTGGCCGGGGGGTGGTCGGAGTAGAGGATTTGGTCTGGAATGGTCTTTGATTTCGATTTTCAAGATCGTTTCGAGATTTGGAGGGGGAAATAATCGTGTTTGGGAATTTCTTCTTAGATTTCGAAATTCCCTAAGACTAGTTGGAGAGGGAGTGTTAGGGGGGACAGTGGTGGGCTGTTATTGTCAGGGTAGTGCGCATGAAGGTTCTTACTGGGGTTCGTCAGAGTAGTGTAGTTTCGTGGATAGCCGGTCGTTGTGTTTTAGCTTGTCGAGATCCCAAATAGAGTTGGGTTCGATTAGGTGAGGAGTCGGGCCAGGTTCGACGGAGGGCGCAGAGAGCGTTGCTGTGTCCGGAGGTTCAGTTTGGTGATGACCAGAGTGGCATCATCGAGGATGCAGCAGGGCTAACGAAAGGTTTGTTGTTCGTTTGGGTGGTGACATTAGTTGATGGCAAAGATGAGCGGATGAGTGACGGATGCGTACGATGAGAATTCTTGAAGGAGTGGGGGTGTGCATGAAACCAACGATGGGGGACGTGGAGTCGGAGAGGGGATAGGGAGTCAGATTTGAAATTCAAAATTTGAATTTCACAGCAGGGTTCTGAGGCTCAGATTTGATTTTTGAATTAGGGTATCGAAATTCAAATTTGAATTGGAGGTGTGGAGGGGGAGTTTCCTTGAATTTTGTATTTCAATATAGATTTTTGAAATTCAAATTTCAGGTAAGGAGTGTGAGGAAGGTGTCTGGTGTAATTTGAATTTCAAAATTGAAATTCAAAATACATATTGTGGTGAGTTCAGCGAGTTCAAGGGTCCAAGTTTCGGTTGAGAACAACGGCTACTGTTGAGAGCTGAATTTGACGCAATCGAAAGACGGCGTCGAGGTGGGGTTGGATTGGCGGATACACGATAGCAACGTCGTGGGGAGAGGAGCAAGTTTGCCAGCAAGAGATAGTGGTTGTAGTTGATGACAATGTGGACGTTTGAGGGAATGTGGAGGGAGTTTCAGGGGTGGAGCGTTATCTCGGAGGTTTTTGAATTCCAAATTAAACTTTTGCGGAATTCAAATTACATTTGGGAGAGATAGGTTGGAGAACTGGATGTAGAGGCAACGTTTACAAGTTTAGCTATGGAGGGACTAATTAGGGGTGCAGGTTTTGCTTTGTATTTGTTCTCCACTGCTCCGTTTAGGAACAGATAGATGTGTTGTATCTGTACTACTTGTATCATTAATTTTTTATTAATGAAGTGGTGGCGAGGTCACCTTTTTTCTATTAAAAGAAAAAATTAAAAAAAAAAAAAAAAAACCTAGAATGAAGTAATAACTTAATTTTGTTCAATTGACCCTTTTTTGTTAATGATGTGAAATTTAAAGAGTTTTCTTCTACCTTTGTACTTGTTTGAATTTATTCTTATCACCACTTGTTTTTCATTAACATTAACATACAATTACTTTACAACTCCTACACCTCCTACTGTTTGTTTTGCAGCAAATCGGGATGGTGTACTGAGTGTGACAGTTGCATACATGTCAATAATTTGCGTAAAGAGAAGCAGGTATGCCATAGAGTTTCTGAAGTAAAATGCTCCAAACTCCGAAGATGTCAAAGTAGAGCCATGAGCGTTGCTTATATAGTTATACAAAATCAACGTTGATACGGCTTATAATCATTGGTCAATACTTACAGGAGGAGAGACTGCTCTCACATACTCTCTTGTCTACTTTTATTAGTACTCTGCATGTACTTGGGGAAGAGAAAAAGTCACACGGAGGCTGAAACAGAAACGATCCTCAACGCATTGAGGCTGATAGATAATAGTCTGCCAATAAGCAAATTTTGAATATGCTATCTAATCTCTAAACCACCATACATCAGACATATTCTCCGTAAAAATAAATAAAATAATATGCTGGAACTAGCTAAAATGCGTGACTCTAAATATCATATATGCAGAATGATAGTGGAAGAAAACAAAAAAAAAAACAAAATGAATTAGGCAGGGTTTATTATAAACAGATAAAACCTCCGTAGAGTTTATTTCAAATAGGTGAAACCTCATTATGGCTTTTGGAAATGTATCTTCTTTAAAATTATTATAATAAACATTAAAGAGTCCCCGTCCATTTTTTCCAACATGATAATTACCATTCATTTTCAATTTGCTTAGTAAAGGCATTAACAGCACCATTTGCCTCCCATTATACACCTGCAGCATAGCATGGTGAAAATCCAATAACATTAATACAAAATTCTCATACACACCTATAATCTGAATCCTTCTATGTACGGAATTTGAGAAATTAGTCCATAATATGCTTGAACCTTTATACTCGGATAATCCGTTAAAATGGTTTGATAAGAGTCCTAGATCAAATTATTAGAACAATACAAAGACTCTAAAATTCGAGTAAACAGTATTATGGTCTCTCCAACTTATAAGATAAAATTTGCAAAACAGATTCAAGATTTATTGGATCTGCAATTAAACAAAAAAGTTCTAGCCCTCATTCATCTCTAACATTTCTAGTAAGAAACCATGCAGAGATAAAAAGAGAAAATGCTAGAATGGTCATAAATTGTAGAAACCTAAACAGCTATAGAAAGTTTGATGGATATTTTATCCCTTCTGCAGAACAGCTTGTCAAGCAGATTCAGGGAGCAAAATACTATAGTAAATTTGATGCCAAGTCAGACTTTCGGCAATTAAAATTAGCAGACATCAATTCTATAGAATTAACAACATTCAACTGTCCTTAAGAACATTTTGAATGGTTAGTTATCACATTTGGACTAAAGAATGCACCACAAATATTTCCAAATTGGATGAACTCTATATTTGGCCATTTGCCATATGTAGTGGTTTATATAGATGATATCTTGATCTTGTCGTCTTCTGTTGAAGAACACAAGCAACACCTATTAATAGTAGCACAATTACTGTTAAAACATGAAATAATAAAAGTCCTAAGAAAATAGAACTATTCAAAACAGAAATATATTTCTTGGGAAAATATATTAAGCAAGGAACCTTAGAATCACAACAACATATTTATTCAAAAATAAAAGAGTTCCCTAAAACCTTTTCAACTCTTAAAGAACTTCAAAGCTTTTTGGGTTTATTGAATTATGGAAGAAAATTTATACCCAACTTATCTTCTAAAATTCAAAACTACAACAAAAGCTTAATAAAGAACAAGTTAAATATAAAACTCAAATAGGTGAGCAACCTAGGAGATGGAATACTGAAAAGATTCGTATCCAATTAAATGCAATTGAAGAACACGTGATAAGAGAAATAAAGAATCTAGTACAATAACAAAAGGTTCGTTATTTTCCTTCAGAAAATGATACATTAACATTACAAGCTTCTGACAAATTTTGGGCAGGAGTATTAATTGCTAAACATAAAGAAATTTTTGTTTATACTTCAGAAAAATTTGACGAAACAAGGGTCAAATAATCCATATATGATAAAGAATTACTTGCTATAAAATTAGCCTTGAAAAACTTAAAGATTTATTTGTTATACAGACATTTCATAATAGAAAAAGATAATAAATTTGTTGCACAGTTTCTTAAGAAAAAAATATTTAACAATCTTGTGGAAAATCTTAGGAGAATTAGATTAGCAATTTACTTAGAAAATTTTTCCTATGATGTGAAATATATTCATGGTATCAACCTATACAATAAATTCAATGGATGTTTTTAAGACATATAGTTGACAGACTATAGAGGCGCGAATATTTGGCTAACCCAACATGAAAAAGAACTCCTAGAAATATCTAGAGAACTATGGCAACATCAGCAACGCCATATAGAGACACAACAGTTAATTACCAGATTAACACAATTTTCCACTACCTCTTAGTTTGATGCCCTTGACAAAAAAGAAATTGAATTATTTGCATGAAACACTCCTAAACAGAGGAGTTTGCCATTGTTTTTTTCCCAAATGGATACTTAAGATCTAGTAAATTTAAGAATCCAAGATTTCCTAGATTTACTAAGATCTTTTAATATAACAAATGATAAGACAAAGGAATTAGAAGCAGAGATCACTATACAAAATATGATCTCTATGTATTAACAAAATCTTCTCGATGATACACGACTTCTTAATTTCTTCAAACTACTTGAATACACTGATATAGCATATTTCTTCATAAATGAAGATGTTATACAAAACAAAAAGTAACGACCAAGACTTATTGCTTGTTTTCATGGTATCCCCAAATACCAAAAGCATATTCCTAAAGGGATAGTACATGAAATTTATGTAAATACTGTTAGATTAAGATGAGTAATTAGGGTTAGGGTTTAATATCCCACCGACTTAAGATATTATACCCTGCTTATCATGATTGGAATATCACAAGGGCACTACCTCTAGACCAGTAAATATGGAACGAAACTGGGTTTAGGGTATTGGGCTTGAAGCCCTAGTCAACCCGGTCCAATAATTAACAGATAACATGTGTAAAGAACGTGTTGCCCCATAGAACATTACACAATAATATTCTATTATATTGAGAATATACCTATATATTCAACAATCTTCTCCTATATTCTCAGTATATTAGGCAATGCCTCGTTAAATCATTGGCTCACAGAATAATATAGTTCATAGACTAAATTAACTATAACTCGAATAGTTCAAATGAGACTAAACCAAAATAATCAAATAGTTCAAAAGACCATATTAAAACAGAATAGTTCACAATGACTAAACCAACAGGAGAAACCTGTCATAATTTTAAAATCAACCAAAGCAAATAAACTTCAAGAACAAATATGAGTTTTAAGCTCATGAACACAAGAGTCTTAAACTCGACAGAAGTTGTACCAAGCAAGTGACAAATTTATTCTCGAGAAAAATAAACCAAAAACTATATCATTACAAACTGCTTTATGTTTACTCCTCCATTTTGAGCAAATCATTATTTTGAAATCTATGTTGACAGATTCAACTCCTCAATTTTTGCTAGCTTATTGCAAATAAAAATATTAAGAGACACATTTCTAAGAATTCCAACAAATTACACAAAGTATCTAATTCCACAAAAGAACTTATTACAATTCATAATTAACTTAGCAAGATTATAGCACAAGCATCACAATCAAGTTTCTTTAACTAAATAAAGAACAAGAACTATTATAGTTTCTACAAAAGAACTATATTATGTTTCATATTGGAATGATAGAACAGTCAAATCAATTATGGTTAATTCTGAATTATCAAAATTGGAATGAAACATGAATCCATAAAAGATATATATTATCAAAATTGGAATGATATAACGACAATTTTAAACATTGGAAACACATCGACAAGTTTGCATACTTTCTTTTGGAATAATAAGTGATTATAAGTAAATTACGAAAATATATAGCATGATCAGAATTGGAATGAAATTATATATTAACAAAATTTACATAGAACAATTTCAAATTGTCTAAAGTATGGCAATTGCCTAAATTGATGCTTAAGTTTGAACTCCTCTATGGCTCCAATTATATTCTAATTCTCAAAATAACTAGGATATTAAAACTTTTGACTCAATGGCCTTTAACTTCATTTTCTCCACAGTTTTGATAATTAGATCACTTATCTATAGCTCCAATTAGATTCTATTTCTCAAAATAACTAGCATGTTAAAACTTTTGACTCAATAGCTTTTAACTCCACTTCCCCCACAGTTTTGATAATTATATCACTTTCAAGTTTCTTAGCAAGAGCATTAGCCTTATTTTATCTTAATTGCACTTTATTTATGAAAAAGTTCAACTAGGCCTCTTTCAGCCTTAATATACTCTTCTAACTATTATAGAGTGAGTTATAAGCTACAATGCATTGTAGCTTGATAGTCGAAGAATAGTATTAGACCCTTACTTAAACTTCTTAATGGATGTCTAGCAACAAGGTTTTCAATCCACTCAGCCTCTTTCCCTGTAGAGGATAACACATAGAGATCTGATTTCATGGATGATAGCACAGTGCTTGTTTGTCTTTTAATCTTCATAACATTTCTGTTCCTCCTAGTGTAAACACATATCCACTACTTATCGACTTTCACTAAATTCTGAGCATTATAATGCATCAGATCATCCATTCGTTCATGAAGGATGACTAGAGTAGCACAAAGCAAACTCTTGATTACCTCTCAAGTATCTCATTAGCCTCTTAGGGCTCTCCAATGTGTATTAATAGGACTACTACTAAATCTACAGATCATACCTACCTCAACAGCTATGTCTGTTAGTGCAGATCTTTATATATATGAGACTTCCAATAAGTTTAGAATGATCTAACTGTCTCATAGTTGCACCATCATTAGGTGTTAACCTTTATCATAATCATAAGGTGTTTTAAAACACAGTTTCAGTCACTATATCCCCACTTTTGAAACACATTATTGATTTAATGAGTTTGACTAAGGGTTATCCCTTGCCAACCCAAACTCATTCTTATACTTAATATGGTGTCCACATCACCTAGGTGTTTCATGCTGAAATCTATGGATAGCACATTTTAAACTTCATTTGTAATAGAGAGGTCACTTCCAATCAACAAGCATATCAACAGTATACAAATAAATGAGGGCACTTATATTTGACTTACCACAGAATTAAATACATTTATCTGAATTACTTGATTCAAATCTAAGCTCTTTAAAAGTCTATCAAATTATTTGTGCCTCAAGATTAACACATGTTTTAAAACATACAATGATTTTACCAATATGTAAATCTAGTTCACTAAACATATTAGTGCAAACTTTTCAGTACAAAACTATATAGTACAAAACTTTTCAATACAAAACATCAAGTACAAAACTTTTAGTACAAACCTGTTTAAACATCTAACACGCCCCGCTTCCCAAAATACAAGAACACAGTCCGTGACGAAGGCCCAGCGAATGATATTAACATCATCCATAAGCTGTACCAGTCTTAAGAACATGAAAAGAAATAATCACAACCACGCAGAAAACATAATCACATAAACAAATATTGAAATAAAACATGCAATAGTCCAACATAATAACCAACAACTAGAAATAATCACAAATACGGGTCAACAAAGCCCGGGATACAAAGTTCAACAAAGTAACAATGCAACATAAAAATAAAACATGGAAGAAATAATTTATTTCAAAGCAGCTCCTGCTCCAATCCTAGAAGAACTGCTCACCAATACCTTCTGACAATTCTCCTTGCGCACCTGTGGTTGGATCAACTAAAGTGGGGAAAAATGTCCTTAGAGCAAGTATGGACAGTAAGTAGTGAAAACCAAAGTGCAAAGAAACATGGTACATCAAGGAATATGAAGCAAGATCAAAGTCCAAAAGCAATAACAATGTCAATAAACAATGGTGAAGTGTACAAGTGTCAACTTAGGTTTATTAGCATTTTATTTTTTCTATCTAGTGCACGTACTACTGTGTCCCATACCACAGGTTCAGTGCACACAAAACAGTGTACGTTTTAGACATAGTGGTGGGATCTACAGAGCATGTACTCTGTGTAACAAGATAACATGATAATAAGATAACAAGATAATATGATAACAAATTCACAAATATTTCTCCACCTTCCATGTCAATATTCCATGTAAACAAGAAGGAGCCTACGAAGTATATTTTCTTAGATTATCCACTACTAAGTCAACCCTTATTAACCCCGGCTTGTTTAATATTTTATTATATCATTCATGGTTATGCAAGTGTGTATAAGAGTATCAAGGCAATGATAAGGATGCAGCAAAATGATGCGATGCATGATAATATACATGTAATTGTGAGTATGAAAAGAGCAGACACAGCAGTACTAAAACAGCAATAATTTACAAACTATAATTCGGAATTCGATTCCGTCAAAAGGGATATAAACTAGACATATGGGGCTACAATACATATTCAGTAAGTTTCAATTGATTCTGATTATAACTAGGTCGATTACTCTAATCTTTACAGCTTAAGGATTCTGGTAGCAGCTTATAGTCAACTTTATGGGTGAAAACTAGGTGTAAAATCAATATAGAAATCCATAAAAATTAGAAAATGAATCCTAAGTATGTCTACTAAGTTTCTGGAGAGTTTCATGTCATTAAACTACTATTATCATAGTGTTTTAACTGAAAATTGTGTCGGTGTTTCACTAATTTGCAATTCTAGAAATACAGACCAGTAGTGACTAAAACTGCAATATCTCACAGAACACAGATCGGAATCTAGATCCGTAAGATGTTCTGGAAACTAGATTAATTAGGATACAATTCCTTTTTATATATTTTTGGTTGGTTCTTATTGTAACAGGGTCGAAACCTCAGGCGAAACAGAACTGGTAGTAAGAAGTAATAAAAAGTCATCATATATATTCATCAAAATGAACAATTGACTTATTCTTGAATCATGGAATGTATTAACACTAATGTAAAAAAAGTTAAGATGAATTCCTACAGTGTACAAGCCAAGTTATCATGTCATGATTCAATTTACGAGATCTCAACCAATCAACATGTAAACAAATCACTATATATTTCTATATACAAGTTTCTAGTCAATTTATTCATGTCGTGTGTGCATGCAAGTTTGGATTTGAATCAATGGATGTTTGAACGAAGTCAAGGATACTTCGGGTTAGCTCGTGTAAACCCTCAATATCCCTAACAAAAGGTACATAATGCAATCATACGATAATCGAAAGAGAACTACTTGCGGAGATCAATAATCTTGAACTAGAAAAATCAAACGAGTTCAAGGAGACTTGCCTTTAGATGACGATTAGATCCAAATGAGCAAAGAATAACGGGATCAGAATCCCGGCAACGAGCAACGATCACGATGATCACGATCGGACACGAGTCTTGATGGGGATCAAGATCGGATGATCAGACGGCTGAGATCAAAGATCAAGTTCAAGATCAAGATGATGATCACGATCGTGATGATCAAAAGAGATCCGATGGTCGAGATCATGATCTTGATAATGATGTGATGCGATCAAAGGCCGAGATCAACGGATCGAGAAGTGATCACGATCGCAATGATCAAGTGCAGATCAGACGGCCGAGATCAAGGTGATCAAGGAAATGATGATCTGATGGCTGAGATCAAAGGGAACTTTGTTGGATGATCAAAACAGAAGGCTTAGTGCTCGGGGCTTCGGTGGCGACGAGCGAACAGAGGTTGAGTTGCAGTGGCAAACAGGTCGTCTGGGCGGCTAGGGCATGCACTGGCGGTGGAGTTTTGGAAGGTGCAGGGTATGGCAACGAGAGGTGTTGGCTCGACTAGATGGCGATGAAGGTGATAGTAGTTCTCGACTAGGCGACTGACTGGAGCTTCGATGGGGTTGTCGACAAGGAGGTCGAGCGGAGGAAGAAGATGGAGGTCGTCGGGATTCGACGGAGGACAATGGCGGCAATGGAGCTCAACAGTAATGTTAAGGCCAGGGAAGAAGATGGTAGCGGGGTGGTTGCAGGGTTGGCAACACTTCAACTAGGTGAGGGTGAAGACGACGAGGCTAGGCGGTGGAAGGCAGAGACGGGGAGTCGAGCGGAGGCTGTGCAGCTTGGCAATGATAGTGACGAGGTGCAGGCTCGAGCGGAAGGGTTCGGTTGTCGATGGGTTCGACGAGAACCCAGAGGAAGGAGAAGACGACGGAGGTGAGGCACATGCGATGAGGGGCGATGAGGAGGGTGATGGGTTCTCGGTGGGGGTAAGGTGTGCTGACGAGGTTCGACGTTGAAGACGAACAGGGGGCGAGGGAGGCTGCAGCTGTGGAGGATGAGGAGATGGTTGGAGGATGAAGATGATGAGGATGGTGGTTGTGGAGCGGCATGACGAGGAAGGCAGGGGAAGCTCGAGAAGGTTGATGGAAGGCGAGGTCAAAGGGATGACGATGGGTTCTTCGGAGGTGGAAGAACGAGGAGACGGTCAAGGTGGTGGCAATGGCGGGGGTGTCGACAGAGTGCAGAGGATAGCAGTGTGTGTGGTGGTGCACAGGAGGAGGCTCGGCAGGGTGAGGTGGCAGCAGGAGCGTCGATTGACGGCGGGCGGTTGGCTGCGGCAGGGTGCGACGGAGGATTGCGAAGGTGGTGGAGACGATGAAGGGTGGCTTCTCTACTTTGGAGAGGAAACAGGGGAGACGACGGAGCGAGAAGAGGTTGCGGGATGCGGATGTCCAGCGGCTCGACGAGGGCTGTATAGTCGAGGGAAAGCTCGACGATGAGTGTAATGGAAGGCGAGGTGATGAGGAAGACGCGAAGAGTTGTAAGGTTTGGGGGTGTCTCTGTTTCGTTTCGAAACATCGGAAAAGAGAAGGAGATGGGGAAAGAGAGTGGGAGAGAGATGGGTTTTTAATAAAATAATAATATAAATAAAGTAATGGGTAGTTATGAGATAGTGGGGGTGTGGAGTTATGGGGATGTGAAGAGTGGGGGAAATGGAGAAATTTGTATACGGATAGTTGAATTTGGGTAGGGTAGGATAATAGGTTAACGGGTTGGGATCCAATAGATTTGGGTTTGGGTTAGAATCCAATAGGAGATGGGCTAAAATTTGGGCTTCAAATGATGGGCTTTAATTTAAATAATTAAATAATACAAGATAAATCAAAATCAATGGGCTTTAACGAAAATAATAATAATAGTAGTAAAATAATAATCACGAGTCGAATAATCAAATAGTGATACATAATAGTGTGGTTTGAAATTCTGGATTCAAACAAAATGGTCGGGTATTTAAATGAATGCAAAATTTTTGGGGTTCAAAATAATAGAATAATTTATAGGAAAAATTAAATACATGAATACAGGAAAGCAAAAATATCAATTCGTATAAACGGGAACAGGGGTTACAACATCTTTCATGAATAACAAAATGGAAGTAAGTGCAAGAAGAATACTTATGTAGAAGTATGACAGACATGTGAGTAGATGACAAACAAATCTTCCCTACTTGTCTCAATCAATCCTTCTGCTGCTAAAATTGCTACTGATCATTTCAAAATTAAGTTTCTTTTACAAAACCCAACTTTCTTACGATAGTTTTAGCCCATTTCGACAAATCAACTAAATTAAAGTATTATTGTATAACAACAAATTCATTTCATTATCTACTAAAGACTCTTCTAGGCTCATTTGCCATTGAAGTTTTAAGTGTCAGTAAGCCTGGTTCTTGATTCCAACTGTGAATCATTTACCGTGTCTGTAGGACTAGATAATTTCATACATTTATCTTTGATGAACATATCCTCAAAGAACTCTGCAAGTCTAAATTATTCTAACACAAATTAGATAGATTCAATATCTGTCTATAGAACTACATTCTGTACTTTTTAAGCACACACAAATATTTGTTATAAGTCCTACTTTAGGCCTTCTAGGGTCCTGTATTCTAACAAATGTGCCGCACCACATGTTTTCACTTTAACAAAATTATTTGTGTTTCTATCTCATAGTCTACAAGGTGTAAATAATTTAGAGTGTAGTAACATATTAGAAATATGATTAATAATAAAATATCACCCATAATTACACAAAGTCAAATAACAGTCAGTAATATAGAATTCAACATTTCACTAAGTGTTTGATTCTAACTTTTATCAAAACCGTTTTGACTGTAGTAAATAGAGTGCACTAAAGATTATGCCAAATGCAAACTTCTCTAAAATTGTTAAAACATGTTTACCACCTCTATCAAATATAAAACATTTTGATCTTAGCATTTAACTAGATTTTTAATTCATCAAAATAGCGAGTGCTTCATTATCCATATATATATATGACAAATATTCAATAATCATCTACACAGGTGATTAAATACTTCTGACCAATCATCGTCTCATCTAGTCACAAAGCTACTGAGATCACAAATATCATGGCGTATTAACTCAAGAAGTTGTGTGCTCCTAGAGACCATACTAAATGATTTTATAGTAATCATAATCTGAGCACAAATTTCACAATTATCATATTTAATAAGGTTTCATATAGCAGAGTTATGAGTTTTAACAAGAACACACAATTTATATATAGTTTACATGTCCTAGCCTGTTATGTCGTGTTCAATGACTACAAAAATTTGAACTACTATTGTCAATTGCTTCGTTTGTTACTCAACTTACACATGCCATTGACTATGATCTGCACATTATAAATTAATAACAGTATGAGTTAATACAAAATTACCGTACCACATTTTACAAAACTATTTGCTTTCTCTTGTGGTTCTAACAATATCCATAAACACATTGAGTGAATAGTCCATTTCTTTATTTGTTCTTCATCATCTTCGAAATGCTAAACGAGATAATGAATAACATGTTATAATTCAATTTTACACACACAGTACAATGAACAAGAAAGAACAAAAGTAACTAATGGAGTCATATCCTGCATTAAAAGATGCTCTCTCCTAAGTACAGACATTTGTTATACATCTTATACATCAATCTTTATTAGAGAAGCAAACATACAATCTCACACAAACTGCAAACGATGGATTTAGCCAATATGTTTATACACATAGTATGACAATGCACACTAAACAATTTTAAACATGCCAGTTTGAAAGTGAGAATAGTTATGATCTAAAATTTCAATTATGTGATCAAAAGCACAAAACGTTAACACATTCATCACAAGAAAATATTGAAAAAAGATTAGAGTAGATCATACCGACACTTCAAGTTAGAAGTGTTTTTCAAATTCTATGGAGAAGCCTGCGTAGTGCAGACTTATTCTACTGTGATGCAAATCCATCATCTCCAAAACACACAATTTGTAAGTAACTTTGAAGTTCCTACTTCATCAAATTGTTAAAGATTAGCCAATTAAACAAATTATTAGCACTATCTAATTTACAACAATTTAATTGGAGATTGAATTTTATAGTCAAAGCCTATAATTCATCAAAATAAATATTTGATTCTTAGCACGTAGCCAAAATAGTTATTCAAACTTGTATTTAATTAACCAATGATTAACACGGTTTTAAACTTCAGCGCTTAGTAACAAACAAATAATTAAAAATATATGTAGGTAAAGAACTTATCTTTAATTTTGAATCTGATCCAATCCAGTTCAATTATATATGGATCTAGTCCAAATAATATCCTCACTGCCAGCACTATCTCCTAAAAAGAATTTCATCTACATATCGTATTGTGCTTTTATCTTCCAACTGTTAAATTCAGATCTATCAAATGTGGCTAGTTTTGGAATTTTGTATGCACAATTAGGTTTTTCCATCTTAAAGGAATAAATAGTAAATTTCAAAATCTAGAGGGTTTATTCAGAATAATTACTACTAGCGTAATTTCAGTAAAAGAATGGTTTTTCTATAAAATTGCCTAATAAACATTAAAAAGAAAATTAAATCAAATATAATAGCACAGATCTTAAAGTTTAGAGTGGACCAATCTTGATGAGATAGATGCACACAACAGCGGATCCCGTAGAGTTTCCAAACACCAAACGGCAAGTCAAGATTCAAATAAGAGAAGAAATGGATACTGTAGAAAATCATATGTTCGGCTCAAACATGAAACAGCAACCCCAACGACTAATAGAAGGATGCCTCAGTCCCACTCTAGATCTGTGCTCACCCCAGACATGAGACAGCCACTTTGGCCAGTAGAAAAACCCTGATCTTCGTTCGGATCTGATCGATCCACTATCAGATCGAAACACTGTGTTTCGCTCGCGGTGTTTGGGAAAAAGGCGAGGGAGAAAGGGGGGTCTCGCTCGCGACGGGTTGCCCTTTGGCATGCGACAACGCCGACCATGGTGGCGGTAGTGGCGATGGTCGGTGACGACTACGAAAATCAAGACGGTGATATCTTAAAATAGTTAGATCAAGATGAGTATTAGGGTTAGGCTGGTTTAATATCCCACTGACTTAAGATATTATACCCTGCTTATCATAATTGGAATATCACAAGGGCACTAGCTCTAGACCAGTATATATGGTATAAAAATGGGTTTAGGGTACTTGGTTTACAGTCCCAGTCAACCCGGTCCAATAATTAACAGATAACACGTGCAAAGTACGTGTTGCCTCATAGAACGTTATGCACAATAATATTCTATTATATTGAGAATATACCTATATATCCAACAAACACTAATAATCCAGATTCAGTTGCATACCTGAAATTTGCAAAATTAAACTCTCTGAATACGCAAATAGGTTCTAGACCATATTTATATTCAGAATTTGGTCAATATGGGAAGAAAGACAATATGTGAAGTTGTTCCCTTCAGTATAACTATGGGAACTTGAATGTGTCACTGAGGAACCACGACATCAATTCCTGAAATTCAACAAAAAAAAAATTTGTAGAGGAAACAGAAAGACTTTTAGCAGCACATGAATTTTTTGAACATACATATTATGAGGCAGCAATTGGCGCTCATTCCATTCATGAAGGGAAAACCATATTGCTGGTTGATAGATTATCATGTTTCGAAAACTTTCTCAAAGAATTCAAAAAGCACAAAACTTCCTTTGCTCCCTCCGATTAGGTCAACTCGGAAGTACTACACAAGAAGAATATCTTGAAAAGTTGGAAACTCTTTGACAAGCACTAACAGATGGAGATGCCTCGACAAATTCTGAAGTAATGGCTGAGGCAAATGATGACTAAAGAATGTAGAAGCATGGTGGACCCTGCTCTAAGTAACGAAATCTCTGAACAGTATGGGATTTGGTGAAGAAGTCTGCAGTCTGTTGAGAAGAGGTAACAGAATGGAGAGAAATGGTCCAATCAATCTCTATATTCTTCGTTCGCTCATGAAAGACCTGGTTTCTTGCAATGTGCAATGCACTCCGGTTATCACAATGAAGAGGAGTCTCTCCTGTGAGAGTGACACCCATATCTAATAACAACCAACGAACATGAAAAATCTCTCTTGTAGTAGCTGCCATTGCTCTGTACTCAGCCTCGGTAGAAGAACATGCAACAACTGCCTGTTTCTTACTTTGCCATGAGATCAACGAATCACCAAGAAATAGACAGAAACCTGTGGTAGACCTTCTGGTAGTGGGATCACCTACCCAATCTGAATCAGAATATGCACTAAGCTCTATTTTGGATGTAGAAGGTATGAATGATGAGCGAGTGATAGTGCCCCGAAGATATCTGAGGATTCGACGAAGAGCACCGTAGTGAACTGATGTAGGAGCGGAAACAAACTGAATGACAACACTAACTGCGTGAGCAATATCGGGTCTGATCATGCATAAGTAGACAAGCTGTCCAACAATCTGCTTGTATCTAGTGGGATCAGGAAGGAGCTCACCATCTGTGGGACGTAGCTTCACATGAAGCTCTAAGGGTGTATCGGCTGATCGACTGTCAGAGAGATATGCAGCGGAAATAATATCTGATGTGTATTTCTGTTGAGAAATGAGTATCCCCTGAGATCCATGAGCAATCTCTAAACCCAGAAAGTAATGTAGCTTACCAAGGTCTTTCATATGAAACTGCTGGTGAAGGTATTTCTTGGTGGATACAATGCTGGCAGAGTCATCCCCAGTAATGATCATATCATCAACATATAGTAGTAGAAGTCCCCTCCCCTATGGTGATGACCACATAGACATGGAATGGTCCTGGGAACTCTGATGAAAGCCAGCCTTGGTGATGACAAGCTGAAAACACTCAAACCAGGCTCGAGGGTCCTGTTTCAAACCATATATAGCACAGCGTAGTCTGCAAACATGACGAGGAGGAGTAGTAAGACCGAGAGGAGGATGCATATAAACCACTTCAGATAAGGTACCATGAAGAAAAACATTCTTCACGTCCAACTGGTATAGCGGCCACTGACGAACGCCAGCAACAGCAAGAAGAGTGCGAACTGTAGTCATCTGAGCCACTAGGGCAAAGGTCTCATCATAATCAATGTCATGCTCCTGAGAAAATCCCCGGACAACTAGAAGAGCCTTGTACCGCTCAATGGAGCCATCAGGTCGATATTTTACCTTAAAGATCCACTTGCAGCTAATAGGCTGAACACCCACAGGTAGTGGAACAACATCCCAAGTACCAGTCTGATCAAAGGCACCGAACTCCTCTGTAATAGCTTTCCACCACTCGGGGTATTGAACGGCTTCCTTATAGGTTCTAGCTCACGTGTAGAGTGTATAGCAGTGAGATATGCATGAAACTAGGGTGATTAAGAAGCTAGTGTGGCAAAGCCAAATTGGTCAGAGGGACCAGTGGCATCAGGTGTGTAACGAGGTGGTGGGACGCCCACAGTAGAATGTGTAGCCTGGCGAACCGGTGGTGGAAGGGCAATATATGGAGGTGAGGTAGGTGGTGTGAGTGTATGCAACTGTGGGGATGCAAGTGGTGTGGGTGTATGAGGTAGTGGAGAAGTAGGGGGTGGCTCTATAGGAGGAATACTAGGGGGGCTGTCTATAGCAGAAGCGAAAGGAACCAAAGGAGTGGGATCGAATGGAATGGGTGGAGTGGAATTAGGCCCAACAGGTGAAGGATCGAGAAAACTAGCATCCTGAGGAGAGGTCAAGTAGTAGGGAGAGTCTTCTACAATGGAGACATGTCGAGAAATACGAATAGGATCTACCACAGGATCAAAACAACGATAACCTTTATGCTCAGGACTTAGACCTAGATGAACACACTTAGCAGCACGAGCGGTAAGCTTCGTACACTCAGTGTGAGGGAGAAGGACATAACAGGTGCACCCAAAAATACGGAGTATGTTGTAGTCGGGTAGTGAGTGATAGAGAGTCTCATAAGGAGTGGTGCCAGAAAGGGCAGACGAATGAGTAATGTTAATGAGACTGATAGAAGTTATGACAGCTTCAACCCAGAAAGAGCGAGGAACAGAAGAGGAGAGTAGAAGAGTGCGAGCCTCTCAAGGATGTGACGATACTTGCATTCAGCTACACCATTCTGCTCATGGGTGTGGGGGCATGATTGCTGAAAATGAGTGCCATGAGATTGAAGAATCGATCGCATAGTAGCAGAAGTGTACTCACGAGCACTATCTAAGCGAAAGGTTTTGATTCGAACCCCAAACTAAGTGTGAACCATGGTCGTAAAGAATCGATAAATGTCAGGTATCTCAGAACATTGGCGCATAAGAAATACCCATGTGTGTCTAGTGAAATCATCGATGAAACTAATATAATATAGATAACCTTTTTGAGAAGGTGTGGGAGATGGGACCCATATGTCAAAGTGAATAAGTTGAAATGCATGAGTAGACTGAGAAATGCATTTATTGTTAAAAGGAAGGGCTAACTGTTTTGTCAACTTACAACTCTGAAAAATAGACAATGAAGTAAAATTAAAATGACCAAAAGCACTACTACGAACCAAATCTTTCAAACGAGACGCACTAATATGACCTAAGAACCTGTGCCAAAAATCGGCATCAGAACTGACAACACCAACAAAACTAGAAGTAGAGTCATGAGCATGAAGAAAATCTAGATGATATAGACGTCCATGTCTGCTAGCACGCCCAATCATATGACCAGTCCAAGGATTCTGTATGGTACAGTCCAAAGAAGTAAAGGTAACGGTAAGGCCACTATCACATAAAACACTAATGAAAAAAAGGTTCGTAAATAAATGAGGGGCATAAAGGAAAAAAGGTAATGTGAGAGCTGGAGTGTTAATAGACCCGGAATATGTAGTAAGAAGTAGTGAACCATCGGCAGTGTAAAGTGACGGTGCATGAAAGGTCAGTGTAGTGCGAGTCGTGAGAAGAGTGTAATTGCTAGTGAGATGATGTGAAGCACCAGAATCTAAAAGCCAGGAAGAAGACATACCAGGAGTGACAGAGAAAGCAGGAGCAGAGGAACCAGCACTGATGGAGTGATCCGAGTTCTGAAGATCTAGCTGAGCTAGACGGTGTTGTGAATATCATAGAAAGCAGGCGAAGGCATGGACAGAGTGACTTCCATCGCACCAGGTGTGCGGCGAGGAGGTAAACCCTATTGCTGTCTGCGCTGTTGTGCCTGAACAGGGAGCTGGGGATGCAGAATAAAGCAGTTACTATGATTATGACCATCTCGGTGACAGTGGGTGCAATGGGGACGACGATCAGGAACACTGCGATGAGCAGAAGGAGCAAGCATAGGGCTGAGGCGAGGCTTGAGTGAGAAGGATGTACGGTGAGCAACAGCAAGAACACATTCACTGGTATAGGATGGGTGAGAAGCAGGAGTGGGGAGAGCACGTAACCGAGTTTCTCAGCAACAAGCTTAGCAATAGCAGCTTCAAGAGAACCGGATCTCGATGGATCAATTGACTGCATAAAGACTGATACCCTGGTCGTAGACCCATCATAAAGAACATAAACTGACGACGTTCACGAGTAACATGCACATCACTGTGCTCTAGTTGCTGTAATTCGTGCCAGATATTGCGCATGGCTGTGTAATGTTCCTGAATACTGTGATCACCTTTCCTATCAAGAATGGACTGAACAAGGAGCTGATACTCATGGGCTCCACTATTCTGGACATACTGAGTAACCAAATGTTGCCAAAGAGCCTTGGCAGGATGAACACGAAGAAGATCAGCACGAAGACTACAGTCGATAGAGGAGATGAGGAAAGCAAAAATCCGATGATCATGATCATCCCAAGTTGTCTGAGATGTGTGAATCAGTTGCTTATCGGCAGGGGAAGTAGTAGCATCGGGATCTTTGGAACAAATAGTGGAACCATCAATGTGACCCCATAAAGAATGGTCGAGAAGAGTGGCCTCAACAGTAGCAGACCAATCAGTCCCATCCTTAGCAGAGGAGAGAAGGAAATCAGTGGAGACTGGAAGGTACTGACGAAATTGGGGCTCCATGAAAAATCCAAGTACCTGCAAATTTTTTTTTTCCGCCTTTTTTTCAGTTTTTTTTTTGAAAAACAGATAAAAATAAAAAAGAAAGAGAAAAAAAAAGTAAATGATATGGCTAAAAATAGGGTTAAATCGGAACCGTCCAAATCAGGCACGAATCTTAAAGCTCGTGGGTAAAATGGTAATTTCACCTCCAAACGGGTCTGAAATGGGAACTAGGCCTTTTTCCAAAGGCCTAATAACCCATAAACAGATCCGTCTTACTGGGTGCGAATTCCAACCCGTAAGAAACCCAGTCCAGCTGAATAGAATTAGGGTTTATGATTGTCCTTAATCAACGATCCTGATCACTTCTATCCATTTACTGGGAAGTAGGGATTTGATCTTATCCCGAAGCTGGTTCCTAAGGCGGCTATAAATACCCCCCATCCCCCACTATTACTAGGTAATCAATCTTTTGTCAATCAAAGCTCTTTCATAATCTTTCTGATTACTGACAAGGGCTTCGGAGGGTGCGTCGCCGGAATCAACCCCGGTGTCTCGCACTTTTTGCAGGTCAACGGTAGGAGAATCTCGGTTAAGCTCCGGTGAAGGTGTTCAGGTGTAACTATTCAACTTCCCTCGAATCCAAAAATCTTTCTGTTCGCCCCCACACTGATTTCAGCGGCAACAAATTGGTGCCGTTTGTGGAAAACACGAATAGCAGTCCAACCTCTTCCATCGGTCAATACCGTCTCTAGCCATGCTACCAAGGAAACTGAGATCTAGAGGGTCCAACTGTGGACCCACTCCCCCTCAACAACAATCGAGGGCTCCCCTCCAACCCGTCCAGCAACAGGAACAGCTCCCTCCTCAACCCGATCCGCCGCTGCAACAGGGGCAGCCTCCTCTCCAAAATCTTCAACACCAGCAGGCTCCACTCGGGCCCCAGAACGCTGGTATAGGGACCTCTCGTCCTCACCCTCAGAAGCAACCTCTTCACCACGACCATATCTCCGTACATAACCCTTCAACCGACTCCATGGCATCCCATAACCCTCGGCCCTCAGAAGACCTCTGCAACATCATCATCAACCGGCAGAAAGAAGAGGACCTTCGCCACCGTTTGGATGAAAGGCGGGCCCGTGAGGGAGTCTCCCGCTCAGAACGTCCAAATGCGCAATCTCCATACCGTCGCGACCACAGGAGATCCCCTCTTCATATAAGGCAGAGGGAGTCCCATGAGTACCGACGAAGTAGGCATCACTCTCCCGCTGGTCGACAGTCCCAGAGGGACCAGAACGGACTTATCACCCGAGCAGAATTCCAAGAGTTCCAGGCAACAATCTTGCAGGCCCTCAATCTCTAGCCAAACAACAACAATACTGTTTAGAGGGTCCCCACTCCTCCGCCGGTTTGGAGCCCTCGCCATCGGTCCCTCAGTCCTCCTCAAGCTCCGAGCCACCGCCATCACATTCTTAGCCCACACCAGTCTCCGAGCTACCGATGCCGTAGCCCACGCTCCCCTTCGTATGAAGACGAGTCCAGAGGCTCACCAGGATACCGTCGAAGGGATGATGCTGTCTACCGCCATCTCCACGAGATGGAGAGGCGCCTCGGTCAACTCGATAGGGACGAAGAACTGAGAGGAAGGACCCTCCGACCAAGCAGACCTCCGTATTCTCGAACCATCATGGAGGCACCCGTTCCAGCAAACTTCAAGCCCCCACAGTTCGAGACATATACAGGGGAGTCAGATCCCATGGATCATATCGAGAGTTTCAAAACTCTCATGATGACCCATCAAGCCTCCGATGGCCTCCTATGCAAGACTTTCCAGCCACTCTCAAAGGCCCGGCTCGAGAATGGTACTCTCGCCTCGCCCCGTCCTCCATCTTCTCTTTAAATAGTTCGAGACCCTCTTCATAACCCATTTCGTGAGCAGCCGCCGCTCCGAAAAAACGAGTATTTCACTACTCTTTCTTAATCAGAAGAAGGGCGAGAAACTGAGAGACTATTTCAAGAGGTTTACCGCGGAAGCCAGGTCCATCGCCTCCCTCGACCAATCGGTCGCTGCAGCCGCCTTCCAGTCCAATGTCCTCAACTCGAACCTCCGGTCCTCCCTAGCCAAAAAGCCCCCGCGAGACTTCTCCGACCTTCTTCTCAGAAGCGAGAAGTACATCCGGGCAGAGGAAGCTGAACATCGCCCTACATTCGAGGGATCCTCTTCTGGGAATAAGAGGAAGGCCACTAAAGACGAGGGAGCTAAAAAGCTCCAGAAGGACAATGGGGGTCAGCGTCGTCCACCTCCCTGATTTGAAAAGTTTACCCCTCTCAACGCCAATGTCTCAACCATTCTCATAGAGGTAGAGAAAGAGGGGATCCAGACTCCTGCCCCAAAGATGAATACTCCCGGGAAGAAGAGCAATAAGGAGAAATGGTGCCGCTACCATCGAGACCACGGCCACGAAACCAATAACTGTCGGGCCTTGAAGAATGAAATCGAAGCCCTTATTCAGAGAGGGCAGCTATCCAAGTTTGTAAGAAAAGACCAGGGTCGATCTTCCCCCACCCCCAGGAGGGGCTAACAAGCGGCCCGAGAGGCGTGACGCGACTCCCGAATTCAAAGAAGAGCGCATCTTGCACCTCATCCACAGGGGTCCAATGGGAGGACCTCCAACTCATCTCGAAAGGCTTTCATCAGGGAAGTCAATTCGGTGCACAGCCTACCCCCTTCTAAAGGTTTGGGAGTCCCAGTTACTTTCTCAGATGAAGATCTAGAGGGTGTCCGAACCCCCCATTGTGATGCACTGGTGATTAACCTCCACATGGCTAACTTCAGAGTAGAGAGGATTCTAGTGGATAATGGTAGTTCTGTCAACATCCTCTTCGAGCAGCTTTCCGAGGACTCAAATTATCGTAGGACAGGCTAAAGCCCACCGGCTACACTCTCCATGGATTCACGGGAGTGCCAGTGACAATCGAAGGGGTTATAACCCATGACGTAATCGCTGGAAAAACTCCTACTACCCGAACAGAGCCAATAGACTTCATGGTTGTCGACGTCCCAGCCGCTTACAATGTGATCCTAGGTCGCCCTGGCCTAGCTGCTTTAGAAGCCGTCTCGTCAGCTTATCATCTGAAAATAAAGTTCCCCACCAAGGCAGGTGTAGGGGAAGTAAGGGGAAGTCAGGAGATGGCCCGCAAATGCTACATGACCTCAACTAGAGAACCCGTCCTTTCCCTCGAGATCCTTAAAATTCCCCAGGGGAACACCCAGCCTATTTCAGAACCGGTAGACGTGCTGGAGGAAGTGCTCTTCTCAGAGCAAGATCCGACCCGCAAATTCTTCATCAGCAAAACCCTTCCCTCTGCCCTCTGTTCCGATATAGTTTGGTGCATAAAGAAGAATCGGGACCTCTTCGCATGGTCGGCTGCCGACATGCCGGGAATTTTCGAAGAACTCCTCGTCCACCACCTGAGCATCGCTCTGGGGTCCAAGTCGGTCCAGCAAAAGAGGCGAAAGTTCACCCCCGAGCGCCAGTAAGCTATAAAGGAAGAAGTGGAGAAGCTCCTCAAAGCCCGGTTCATACAAGAGGTCAACTATCCCGAGTGGCCCTCTAACGTTGTTATGGTTAAGAAGGCTAATGGAAGTTAGAGAATTTGCATCGACTTCACAGATTTGAACAAGGAATGCCCTAAGGATCCTTTCTCACTCCCCAACATCAACACCTTGATCGACGCTACTTCGGGCCATGAGCTGCTGAGCTTCATGGATGCATTCTCCGGATATAACCAAATCAGAATGCTCCTCCCAGATATCCCAAAGACATCCTTCATCACAGATCAAGGCCTCTACTGCTATAGGGTAATGCCCTTCGGGCTCAAAAATGCCGGTGCCACCTACCAATGCCTCGTCAATAAGGTCTTCCAAAATCAGATTGGCCGCAACATGGAGGTTTACATCGATGATATGCTAGTAAAAAGCATCCAGGGGTCCGACCATATCGCCGAACTTCAAGAAGCCTTCGACGTGTTGAGGAAACACAACATGAGACTGAACCCGAATAAGTGTGCATTCGGGGTCTCATCTGGTAAATTCCTGGGGTTCATGGTCAGTCAGAGGGAGATCGAAGCCAACCCTGAGAAAATAAAAACCATACTCAACATGGCTCCCCTACAAATGTGAAAGAAGTACAAAAACTCACAGGACGCCTCGCGGCTATAGGGCGCTTTCTGTCCATGTCCGGAGAAAAGTGTCTTCCTTTCTTTAAAGCCCTCAGGGGGGCTAAGGGCTTCGAGTGGGGCCAGCAGTAGAAAGAATCGTTCGACCAATTGAAAGCCTATTTAGTCAACCCCCCACTGTCTTAGTAAGGGAAGATGACAAGGCTCAGAAGCCTATCTATTATGTGAGCAAGGTCCTCAGAGATGCCGAGCTCCACTATCCGAGATTGGAAAAGATAGCCTACTCCTTGGTTATGGCAGCCAGGAAGCTCCGCCCTTATTTTCAATCCCATTCGGTGGTCATCCTTACCGACTAGCCGCTCAAGCAGGTTCTGCATAAGCCCGAGACCTCCGAGTGTCTGATGAAGTGGTCAATCGAGCTGAGTCAACATGACATATCCTATCAGCCTCGGACTGCAATTAAAGCTCAAGCCCTAGCGAGTTTATTGTGGAAAGCACGATTCCAGAAGTAAGTCAACAGCGGATGGGCCACCAATCTGGACGGTGTATGTAGATGGGTCTTCTTGCATCGACGGGAGAGGAGCCGGAGTTATTCTGGCAGGCCCCGATGACTTCGTTCTCTAATACTCCCTCCGCATCAATTTCAAAGCTTCCAACAACAAAGCTGAGTATGAAGCCCTAATAGCAGGCTTAGGCATGGCTCGAAAGGCAGGAGCACAACGTGTCCGAATATTCAGTGACTCTCAGCTCGTGGTGAAACAAGTCTTAGGAGAATACGAGGCGCGAGATGACCGAATGGCCAAGTATCTAGCCAAGGTCCAAAGTCTCATGGCTTCGTTCGAAGAGGCACTACTCCAGCGGATCCCTAGAGAAGAGAATGCCCAAGCAATGCCCTCTCAAAAATAGCCTCTTCCTCCCTCCAAGGTCTCGAGCAGACCGTCCAGATCGAAGTTCTCCTAAGTCCCAGTATCGAAGAAGAAGTCCCCGACTCAATGGAGTCGCTACCTGTCCAACTCAAGGATAACTGGATGACGCCTTTGATTGAGTTCCTCAAAGACGTGAGCCTTCCCCAAGATCCTAAAGAAGCTCGTCGAATCCGAACGAGAGCAGAGCGGTACACCCTTGTTGAGGGAGTCTTGTACAAATGCTCCTATACCCAAGTAGATGGCAGACCCTACTTGAGATATCTCTCTCCAGAGGAAGCCTTGTATGCCTTGTATGCCTTGAAAGAACTCTACGAAGGTATAGGCAGAGCCTATTTAGGATCAAGGTCCCTCGCCAGCAAAGTTTTGAACTACGGATACTTCTGGCCTACCCTACTTCGGGATGTCGAACAACATGTCCGGAAATGCAGCTCCTGTCAGCAATTCTCCAACATCCGCCGCCTACCCCAAAAACAACTCACATCTCTCTCAAGTCCAATTCCCTTCGCAATGTGCGGGATGGACTTGCTAGGTCCGTTCCCACCAGCTCCAGGCCAGCTCACGTTCCAAGTCGTGGTAATCGATTATTTCTCCATGTGGATCGAGGCCGAACCACTAGCTACTAACTGAGAACAAAGTGCAGTAGTTTCTCTGGAAAAATGTGATTTGTAGGTTCGGCATACCTCGAGTCCTAGTAACAGATAACGGAACGCAGTTTACAGGAGCAGCATTCCGCTCCTTATGTGAAGACCTCGGCATTCAGCAGCACTTCTCCTCCGTCTCCCATCCTCAATCCAATGGCCAAGTAGAGAACGCCAATAGGCAGATCCTCTCAGGCATCAAGAAGAGACTAGATAAGTCGGCCAAAGGCTTATGGGCAGAACAACTTCCTAACGTATTATAGAACTACCGCACTACAAAAAGGACCCCCACAGGAGAGTCGCCCTTTAATCTCACCTACGGTTCTGAGGCCGTGACCCCCCTAGAAGTTGGTTTGCTATCTCCACGCCTAGTTGCATATAATGAAGTGCGAAATGCCAAGGAGCTCCGAGCCAATTTGGACCTCATCGACGAGCTCCACGAAAGAGCTTCAATTCGCCAGCAAAATTATCGGAGAAGAATCGAGCAGGCCTAAAACAAAAGGGTTCGTCCCACGGATCTCAAGGAGTGGGACTTAGTCCTTAGAAAGCTGGCCATCTCGTTCCCCAGCCAAAAGAGCAAGCTAGCCCCGAATTGGGAAGGACCATACAAGGTCTCCAAGGTAGTTCGGCCAGGAGCATATCATCTTGAAGACCTCGAAGGCAGAGAGATACCAAGAACATGGAATGCCGACCATTTACTGAAGTACCAAGAGGGTGTTTGAACGCCTCTCTGAGTACCATCAAATGTCGAGCCATTCCTATCTTATTTTTATTTGTACTTGCTTCTTTATTCTCCCATTGTAATAACGGCATGCAACTTAGAAGCGGCCGGTTAGCAATTATTAATAAAGAACTTCTTTCGCATAATAATTCTCTCGTGATTGTTTTATCTCTCTGTTTAAAAACCTAATTGTGTTTTCAAAAACGACGAGTTCGGAGTCCAAAACTTGGCTCAATTCCGCTTCGCAAGCTCGCTCTTAAGCGAGGTAGAAGTGGTTCGCCATTCGGAACTGTTCCTACAACCGTTGAAACTTACTCAAACAACGAGTTTGGAGTCCAAAACTTGGCTCGATTCCACTTCGCAAGCTTGCTCTTAAGCGAGCTAGAAGTGGTTCGCCATTCGGAACTGCTCCCATAACCATTGAAACTTACTTAAACAACAAGTTCAGAGTCCAAAATTGGCTCAATTCCGCTTTGCAAGCTCGCTCTTAAGCGAGCTAGAAGTGGTTCGCCATTCGGAACTGCTACCACAACTGTTGAAATTTACTCAAACGACGAGTTTAGAGTCCAAAACTTGGCTCGATTCTGCTTCGCAAGCTCGCTCTTAAGCGAGCTAGAAGTGGTTCGCCATTCGGAACTGCTCCCACAACCGTTCAAACTTACTCAAACGGCAAGTTCGGAGTCCAAAAATTTGCTCGATTCCGCTTCGCAAGCTCGCTCTTAAGCGTGCTAGAAGTGGTTCGCCATTCGGAACTACTCCCACAACCGTTGATCTATTATAAAACAACAAGTTCGGGGTCCAAAGCTTGACCCGATCCCGCTTCTACTACTTGCCCATAAGCAAGAAGCGGTTCGCCAATCAGAAGTACTCCTACGACTATTGGCAACCATAGATGATTAACAAAACACGCAAAGAGTAAACAAGTTTCGCTTCTATAAGATTTAAGGAGCAGCTCAGTTTACAAGACAAACTTCTCGTACTTATGATGAGATACAAAACTTGGAAAACAAAAACACAGAACTCTTTCAATGCTTCTTCGGGACAGGGATGTTCGGGTTTAAAGACACCTGGGGTTGACGGCGCCTAACCTCGGAGCTCGTCTCTAGACCGGCAAACTGGGACGCATCTTCAGCACTACCTCTTACGGTGGCCCCAACGGACGCTCCACTCGACGAGGCAGCCACCCCACTTTGTGCATCACCAGGGCTCTGCCGAGCAACAGGCGAGCGAGTTGCAAGCTTGTAAAAGGAAATTCCTCTCTCGCTTTCTTCACGAGTACATGACATGCTTCTGACATTGACCCGTTCAGGTTGGGGTTTGAGGCGAGTGACCTCCTCCTCGAGTTCGACGATTCGATCCTTCAGAGAGTCATCCTTCACGGCTATCTTGAAGCGAGGAAGCCGAGCGGAGCCTGCGGTACCAGAGCTATCGGCAATAATTCGACGAAGATGAGTAACTTCGATGCTCTTATCGACCGTAACCCTCTTCAACTCGTCAACCTACGCCGTCACCTTGCTCGCGGTTGCTAACAGCTCATCTCACTCTGCCGTCAACTTGCCCATCGCCGCTATTAGTTCTTCTCTCTCCGCCAAAAGCTCGTCTTCTACTATCGACAAATCGTGAATCTCAGCTAACATTTCATCTCTCTCCACCGAGACATCAAATAGTGCCTGCCGAAGCGACTCCACCTCCCCCTCGAGAGGAGCTTCTCGAGCTCGTTTCTTTAGATGCTTCAGCTCGGAGAGACGCTTCGACAACTTTGGCTTGAGATGGTCTAGATCCAACTCGCTCTTGAGAAAACACTCTCGACTACGAGAAAGGGCCAACTTCGTCGCTCCTAAGTTAGCTCGGAGACGAGAGACCTCTGTCGCTACCGAGTTTGGCGATGCCTCCGCTACACGCAACTCGGCATCTGAAAGAACACAAAAACACTAAGCTCAAGCAACACATAGCTAAATTTCAAAGCAAAGTTGTTACCAACACTTAGCAAGATTTCAAAGCGAGTCGTTCTCAAAACTTAGCTACATTTTAAAGTGAGTGGTACTCAACACTTAGTTGGATTTCAAAACGAAATTATTTTCAGCCCTTAGAAAAATTTCAAATCAAGACGTCTCCAGAACAAGATCGACCCCAACACTTAGTCAAAGAAAACAAAATTTCATTCATAACAAAAAAGCGGTGGCTAGTCCGCTACAAGGCGATACATGAAAAAAGAGAAGAAAAAATACGAGGCAACAAAGATCAAGGGGCCACCTTAGGTGGTAGCTCAGGCGACGGGCACCTCGGTAGACGGCTCCCCTTCCTCTGCAACTATGGCTTGGGGGTCGGCCATAGCCTCGTCGCTCCCTCCCTCCACCACCACGGCCACGGGATCGGCTGGAGCATCGTCACCTTATTGCTCTTCCCCTTCCTCTCCTTCGACCTCCTGCTCGGCTTTTGGGTCCTCCTTGCCGACCGAACCCCACAGCCCGTACCCCGACCTGTCGAAGCCGGGGACTTGAGCCTCGACGTGCTCGAGCGCGGTGGCATAGGACTGCTCCATGTTAGCCATCATGTGCTTCTTGGCCTCTGCCTCTATCTCTGCCCTTGCCGCCTCTACGACCTCGTCCTTCTGCTGCATCACTGCCTCCAGGGCCCTCTTCGCCTCGGCCTTCTCCTCGGCTGCCTCCAAGTCGGCGACCTGTGCTGCCAAAGCATTCGAGCGGCGCTGCTCTGCCTCGAACTGCTTCACGACCCTTGCCCTCTCCGCTCGATCTTTGTCGCAAGCGGCCTTTAACTCCCTCTCTTGCTTGGCATACTGCTTAAGAAGGTGGCTGAAGTGGCACGTGGCCTGCAAGAAGAAGCAGTTAGAGCGCGATGAAAGTCGAGCTAAAAACTTAGAAAATTTTCAAAGATTATCGAGATCAACTGAGAAAACTTACCGACATGAGCACCCGAGCTACCTCTAGAGCATCGTCGCCTGTCGTCCCAGCCTTCAATGCGGCTCGGTCTTTTGGGGTCGGGAGATGACGAAGAGCCTGCATACTCATCGCTGAGTCCCCCAAGAAACCGTCGTGGTTCATCACCCTCCAATCGGGGACGAACAGTTTCTTGTGGCCCTCGGTCAGTATGGCCTCGGCCTGCTCGGTAAGGGGCGAGGCCTCGAGCGCCAAAGCCACCGAGACAGAGAAGCCTTCATCCGAAGGATCAGAAGGGGTCGGCTGAAGAAGACCTACAGCCGAGGTCGATCGCCGAGGGGAAGCCAGATCCACGACCGCAGCGGAAGGAACCTTGGCGGGTCGGCCGGATGAAGGCCCTGCACTCGTCCTCTTCCTCTTCTTGGCCTCAGAGGCCTTGTTTCGTTCGGCCATGATTGCCCTAAAGTCCATGCTCGGAGCCTCTGTCGAATGAAGAAAACAAGGTTAAGAAAATACAAGGCGTAACAAAAAGTAAATAAGAAAAAAGAGAGATGTCTGTAGCGTACTCGGGTCGATCGGACTAAGGCCCGACCCGTGAAGCACCTCCTCGATCATGTCCCTTCAGCTCAACATCAGGAGGCCGACCAGCTTTACCGCAACCTCTGCTTCGGCCGGAGTCAACACCGGCTCGGCCTTTGCATACTTCAGCACGTCCTCCTTCCACCGGGTCAGGAAGTCCCACGCCAAAGGGCCTCGGATCAAGAAGAACTTACCCTTCCACAACTTGATAGAGTCGGGGTTCTCTATAAACTTGACGCCTTTCCGAGGCGACAGATAGTAACGTGGTTCGGTCTTACTCATCCGATTGATCCGGTACAAGCTCCTGAGGACAACGAGATGAGGTTCCACGTTTGCTGTTCGGCATTGGAGCAGAAACTCGAGCACATGTCGCCACATGTTCGGCATAAACTGGATCGGGCTCAGTCCATACCACCGGAGCACCTCGGTCACGAAGAGATGGAGGGGGAGATGCAGTCCGATATTTAACGTGTTGTAGGCGAAGACGCAAGTGTCGGGCATGAATGCCTTGCAAGCTCGCACCCCGGGACCGGGGAGAATCAAGGTGTACTCCGGGGGAATGACGAAGCTCTTCCGAATCCGAAGCAGATCTCGCTCGGTTAGAACTGAGGGGATATTGTCGACTTCGGTAACCTCCCTCAGTTCGTTCTCCTCGTATGTTTCCGAGCATCCGTAGACGGCCTTGGTCAGCAGCTCGCCGGTATACTACCTGATCCCCCCGTGGCTGGACAACACCGTCGGCAGCCGACCCATTTCTCCTGCTTGTCTCACGGTCTCCACCACCATTTCAACAACCGCTGGCCGGGCCACCTCCTTCCCCTTCTCCTCAGCTGCGGACAACCCTACTATCTCTTTCCCCCTCCGTCTGCTTAGCACTTTTCCCCCTTCCTCGTGAACTAACCGCTCTTCGCTCTGACCCCCTGAGGAAGAAGCTTCGCTACCTGAGGACACTCATGACATCTCGTAGGGTATAGATATGAGATTGAGAATATATATAATAACCTTGATGTGACGTTCTCGGTCAGAAAAGCCTTACCGTAAATCGCCTTGCCTGCCACAACTGCTAGCGCAACCACCCTTGAGCAAAAATCTCCGCTAGCAGAGCAACTCGAAGAGCGAAAGTGAATTCTGTGAGTGAAAAGTTAAAGAATGAGAGAAAGGGTGAAGGGGGGTGAAAACTTATAGTCAAAGTGGCAACTCTTGGGCTTTTGTAACACTGTGGGCCCACCACAAGCACGTTAAGGAAGGCTTAACGACAGAATATAGAAGGGCGGCGACACTTTAGATTTAGCCACGTAGCTCGGCAATTCACGAAGCGCTGAGCCACCGAGGCACTCTACCGAGCTACAGGGGCACCGACCTCCACATTTGGAGAAAAATGACGCCGAACCACTTGGGCCATCTGATCGTCCTAAGATTCGCGCCCAAAATTGATGAGAGGCTCAGATTTAGACACGCCCACAAAACGACAAAATCACATTTTCTCATGATCTGAGCCTCCTACATCGTGATTCGCGCAGTGATGGACGCTCTAGATTTAGCCACGTAGCTCGGCAACTCACGAAGCGCCGAGCTACCGAGGCACTCTGCCGAGCTACCAGGGCACCGACCTCTACATTTGGAGAAAAATGACGCCGAACCCTTTGTGGGCCGTCTAATCGTCCCAAGATTTGCGCCCAAATTGATGAGAAGCTCAGATTTAGACACGGCCTCAAAACGACAAAATCACTTTTTCTCGTGATCTGAGCCTCCTACATCGTGATTCGCGCCGTGATGGACGCTCTAGATTTGGCCACGCAGCTCGGCCGCTCACAAGGAGCCGAGCTACCGAGCTGCCGAGGCACTCTGCCGAGCTACCGGGGCACCGACCTCCACATTTGGAGAAAAATGTTGCCGAGCTACTCTAACCGTCGGATTGTTCCAAGATTTGTGCCAAAAGATGATGAGCGGCTCAGATTCCGCCACGCTCACAAAACGACAAAATCACGTTTTCTGGTGATCTGAGCCTCCTACATCGTGATTCGCGCCATGATGGACACTCCAGATTCAGCCACGTAGCTCGGCAGCTCATGAAGCACCGAGCTACCGAGGCGCTATGACCGAGCTACCGAGCTTCACCCACGGGAAAAAGTGCTGTCGAGCCACTTAGACCGTCCAATTGCTCAGATATTCGCGTTGTTAGCTGATGAACGGCCCAGATTGCGCCACGTCATACAGGGTATTAAAAATTAATTTTATTTATTAAATTTGATTTATTTATTTAAAAAATTGGGAAAAAATGATTACAAATTCAGAAAAATTAATTAAAAATTATAAAAATAGTTATAAATTTGGGGGAATATTTTTGAGCCCCTGGGTAAATAATTATTGCTTAGAATAATTAATTAATGCCCCGAACAATAAATCACCGCTTCGCAAGATTTAATAAATGATCTGAAAAATCAAGAAAAATCACCAAAAGTCCAGGAGAGCTCAAGAACAACCTTTAGCGCGTAACCAACTCCGAAAATCACCATAATACCTTGTACGAAGATTCAACACTCCTTATTTGGACTCTGATACAACTCCGCAAGCCATTAAAAAAGTAAAACTACTCCTCAAAGTCTGACCAAGCTCAGTCTTCGGGAGTGGGGGGCTCGTGATATGGCTTAAAATAGGGTTAAATCGGAACCGTCCAAATCAGGCACGAATCTTAAAGCTCGGGGGTAAAATGGTAATTTCACATTCAAACGGGTCTGAAATGGGAACTGGGCCATTTTCCAAAGGCCCAATAATCCATAAACGGATCCGTCTTACTGGGTGCGGGTTCCAACCCGCAAGAAACCCAGTCCAGCTGGATAGAATTAGAGTTTATGATTGTCCTTAATCAACGGTCCTGATCACTTCTATCCATTCACTGGGAAGTAGGGATTTGATCTTATCTCGAAACTGGTTCCTAAGGCGGCTATAAATACCCCTCATCCCCCACTGTTACTAGGCAATCAATCTTTTGTCAATCAAAGCTCTTTCATAATCTTTTTGATCACTGACAAGGGCGTCGGAGGGTTTGTCGTCGGAATCAACCCCGGTGTCTCGCACTTTTTGCAGGTTAATTGTGGGAGAATCTCAGTCAAGCTTCGGTGAAGGTGTTCAGGTTTGACTATTCAACTTCCCTCGAATCAAAAAAATCTATCTGTTTGCCCCCATACCGATTTCAGCGACAACAGTAAATAAGCAGAGAAAGTGACAAAATGGGGGGGGGGGGGGGGGGGGGGGGGGTATGTCTGAAAGGAGAGACAGATCGATGCCTAGGGTTTGGGGGAGCAACGAAGAGGCACTGGTTTCGATTGGTAGCTTGGACTTCGGTGTTGTTGGACGGCGGCAGAGTTGGATGTCGGTGGGTAGCTTGGATCGATGGGTGGCTGGGACGAGGGAGGACAACAGTTGATGGGTTGCCGATGGGTTCCGACGAGAGAGGACGACGGGGGAAGACGAGGTTGTTGACGATGTTTGCTAAAAATGACGATGTTTGCTGAAGATTGGGGTTGTTGACGATGGGTAGCTGATGGTTTTTTTTTTTTTTTTTTTTTTTTTTTTTTGTAGATTTAGGGTTTTTGGAAGAAATTTGTATAACTTGGCTCTGATACCATGTTCAGATAAATCAGATAGATGAAACAATACTGAATATTGAATGGAGTTTAACCAAGTACAATACCACTTATATATAGGAGGAGAACAAATATCAAAATAACTCTACAACTAATATGAGACTATAATAATATCTAACAAGTCCCAAAAGTACCACTTTTACCTTAATCTTACAGAAAAATAGCTTATTTTCCATGGTGAGGGGGCAGTACAGTACATCAGTTGAATAAGTGTAAACCAGTCTAACCGCAGCCGATGTATTTAACTGTATGGCTTGATGTATTGCATGAATAACTAGGAGACAGTTATTGATTTCCGACTTCTCATTCTGACAGTGGTGTATTTCCCCTGAATCGATTTATGGTGATTTAGTTTTATTCTAAAAAAATAAGTAAAAATTATATTATACATAGCAGTCAGAAACATGCTAAAAGGCATGGCATAACTATTTTACATTTCTTTAGATCAGATGGAACACGGGAAGATAAATGCACAAGACAGATATCTTGGTTACTTTTACTATCAAGCAGTATGGCAAGTATTTTTTTATTTTTTTTAATTTTATTTTATTTATTTATTTATTTACGTTTCTATGGGGGGGGGGGGGGGGGATGTGGAATATGACTATCATGTTTCATTAATCAGAAATTAATCAAATATACAAACTACGAACAAAAAATAAAATATGAAGCAACATGATCCGTACAAACACCAGATCCCTCCAACAACCCTGGAGGGTGGGCCGACAAACCAATAGTCAACACACTATCGAAGAGACAAACCTACTCCTCAAATATTTCTCCAACACTCTGAGAAATATTGTAATGGACCCCACAATTACATAGCTCAGCCAAACAAAATTGTATGTACGTCACTTTAGCTTTGTACACTGTCTCCACGGCCCGTGCACACCCACCTGAAGCTAGTCAGTCGGGATTTTATCAACCGCCGAATCCTGCCTTCTCATCAATGGGGGGACCCCTTCTTCCGGCCCAAGCCCTGCAGCCGAAACTGCAACAATCCAACATTCTCCTCCTCTCCTCCCATCCTTCTCCTCACACTCTCACCCTCAGCCCAGTCAAAGTCACAACCAAAAAGAGAGCTATGGAGAGGATACCTTCACCTCTTTCATGCTTTAGCTCTCTCAAACGATTTCTCAGCAAACAAAAGTCTCACTCACTCTAACCACGGACATAGTCAAAGAGAGAGCCGTGAAGAGGATACATTCGCCTCTCTCATGCTTTTATTCTCTCAAGTGATTTCTCACAACCACAAACATACACCTACATAGAGTAGTGAGGAGCAACATCTTCACTCACTCACTCTCTCACTCGCTCTCACGCAAAAACCCGAATCAAATCACAACTAACTGACGTATGGCAAGTACTTTTTAGATATGGCTGGCAACGACTAAGCTCATATTTTTAAAATGGATCCAAAGCCCTGCCTACTGTTCTTTGGGTTTAAAAAGTTGGCCCAAGCCCAAACCTGAATAGGACCTGAAAATTGGATTTGGGATTAAGCCTGAACTACTGATGAATTTTTAATATATAATTTTCTAATTTAACAAAATCTAAAACAAAAAATAACCTGAGATAAAATTTCCTAGAATCACATATATTTTCAGGTATGTTAGTAATTCCCTAGACAGTTATTGATTTCCTACAAATATGGACGGAATATGATGGGTAAGGGAGGAGGCTACTTGGGAGCCAGAGGATCGCATGCTGAAGGAATTTCCTGCATTGTTTGTATGAGTGTATTTCTTGTATGTGATTGGAGTACTTTGGATGATTGTACTATTGACTGGTATATGATGTATTCCTCTGTTTTGATTGTGATGTTATAAGAAATTGTTTGGATTATGTTCTATATATATATGTGAAACACTATTTTCTTTTGCTTGGTATGTGTTTGAACTCATTAGTCGTAGTTCTGAGGACAGAACTCTTCTAAGGAGGGAGTGAAGTAGAACCCCATATTTTCAAATATTACTTTAATTATTTGAAAATGAATTTAAATGATTTTTGGAGATTTAATTAATATTTTCTAAGGAATTTATCTTTTGTACACGTGCAAAACACGTGCAAATGACTTTTTAGGAGTTTGAAAATTTAGATTCCTTTATGAAAAAAAATCATTATTTATTATTTGGATTTATGTAGTATTTTTTCAGATTTTTCTGAAATTAATTGATACTATTTGCAATTTTTGAGAAAAGGACTTATTTGCAAAATTGACATTTTCAAGGGTTGAAATGCAAAATTGGCATTCTGGACGTTTTGAGCAGTATTGGCTGAGGTTTAGAAGTATATTTTCTATTAGATCCTAATTTAAAAGAGTTTTATTGAATTTACAAGACTAATGTATATATATGTAACTTGTATTTTTGGGAAGGATTGTTTTGCAAAGTGTGGTAAAACTCTAATATTAATCCGGCATATATAAGGGATTCCTTTCCCAGCCGTCTTTTACAAAATATTTAGATTTTTGAGAATTGTTGGAGGAGCAAGAAGAGGCTTTTTGGATCTAGCAAGAAGGAGAGCATTTTTGTGGATTTCTCTTCAAAACAAGGTGAGTGGTTTGTTTTTTGTTTTGCTTGTTTTGTTTGTTTGTTTGGTTGATGGATGACGTGAGACTCTTGTTACCCTTGGTTTGATATCGGTATGACATTGTTTGTTTGTCTCATTGTATGCATGATATGGATCTTTCATTTTAATATGGATTATGAGAACTCTTATTGATATTGGACCATGTATGAGAAATTATCAAGATTTATTGAGGAAATATTGATCTATGGAATCGTATTGTTGGAAAGCATGATTGAGAATTGAATAGTTTGTGATCAGGTGATAGACATCTAGATCTTATGATTTTTAATTCAGAATTTGATTATGAGTTGAGAAAGAAATCTTGTTGAGAAACCCTAATGGAAGATTTGTGGGTTAGATCTTGAGAAGTTGAGATTTGAGGAATTGATTGATGAGTAATGTATTCTTATTGGTGATTATTTGAGAGTTATCATTGGCTTGTGGACGAACTATTGATTGAAAAACAATGAACCATGATTCTTTAGAAATCTTCAGATTGATTTTGTATCCAAACTTATTTTTGAAAACTGTAGGCCGACAGTCGACTGGCCTACCGTACAGTCGACTGGTACGACACTACTGATTATCTTCAGTCTTTTGAGAATTGTTCTGGACAGTCGACTTGGACTGTGTCAGTCGACTGGTCTGCTAATTGTAAATTTGTTTGGTCCCTTCGGGACAGTCGACCTGTGAACTTATCAGTCGACTTATATACTTAGAATATTTTGATGAGAATTATTTGAATTTGTCTCGGGGCAGTCGACTGATGACTTCCCAGACGACTGATTATGCCTTAGTTTATTTTTGTAAAATGTTGGAAAATTGTCCTCTAGACAGTCGACTTACCTCAGCATAAGTCGACTGGTCCTGAAGTCTCTTCGTATTTGATTGTTGGATATTCAGTTCAGTGTTGGAATTTAAGCTATTCAGTTCAGTAATTTGTTTTTGAGATATTCTTTAAGAATATGATTTTGAGATATTCAGTTGAGCCACTTGGTTAGTGGGAATTTGTTCAGATATTTGTTTTTGAGTCTCTAGAGGTACGTGACCCTAGTATACCGGTGTTGAGATATTTGTTGAGTTATTTGTTGAGGCCCGTTGAGGCAAATTTTCAGTTATTCAGATTTTTTAGTCCGGTAAGGTACACTACTCTAGGAGATTTTGTTCAGAAACCCAATTTATAAGGACAGGCATTAGTAGTGTCATGACGAATGGGAACATGAGTTATGCACCTCAGTAAGACTTTAGATGTGACACTTAATCTCCTGAATTATCCAAGTAATTAGCTTGAGATGTGGGATTGAACTCCTGAATTATCAAGGTCGAGGTGACGCTTTTGTGGTATTCTTGTGATGATGAGACTATGTTTAGATGTGGGAAGACCTCCTGAATTATCCAGGGAAAATACCTGAGATGTGGGATCTATCTCCTGAATGATCAAGCATGGGCAAATTATCATAGTTTATCTTCATCTCTTAGTAGTCATCGTTGTCAGCATTTAGTCATCATTGTTTTCTTGACTCACTTTTCTGCATTTGGATTTCCTGCTTTCCCACACTTGACTTTTGGTTTTGGATATCACCTGTTGTTTACATTTCTTACTATTTCACACTTTACGCCTTTGGTTATTATTGGTTGGATGCTATGATTTAAGTTCATTTATATTGCTATTTGATTTTTATGCCACTCACACCATTTATGGCTGACCCCTTTAGTTTGGGGGTTAGGGTTCAACTCTAGCCCCACTTGTTGTGGGTTATTGTTTAGAGTTGGTGAATGGATGCTTGAGTTAGCTTTTTGGATAAATGGACTATTAAGTGTTCAGTGTTAATTTGTAAAGACCTGTTGAGTTAATTTTGAGTTGTTTAGTCTTCCGCTGTGATATGTAAAGATTTGTTGTAATAAATGTTGAAAATTCTAGTGGTGTTTGGTTGTGTTTATTGTTATATTGAAGTGGATCACTGGAAATGTGCCACGTATTTTCTAAGCTATTCATCTAGAAATTCGGGGCGCTACAGAGATTGGTATCAGAGCATCTAGAAATTCAGGTTTGACCCGGAAGAATGTGGCAATTGTATGGACAGATAAGTGCGAGGAGAGTTTCCTTGAGTTAAATATACTAGAGAGTGAGTACCTAGGTGTGGACATCAGAGTGTGAGTATCACATAGAGTTAAAATATGATGTTTGGTTTGAAATTTTGGTTTGACTTCGCCGTAAGGCATTAATATGAGTTTGAATTGTGTGTTACTCTAGCTTTACCCTCGTTTTGCAGTATTCAAAATGGTTGCACCCAGAGGCAGAAATGGTGGCAACAACGAGGATGGCGCAGGTAGTTCCCGAGGAAATGGGATCGACCTAGAGGCTGAATTCGCCAAGGTGTATCAAACACTGAATACATTGATGGCATTCAACGTGGCGCAACAGCAGCAAGCTCAGCAGCAGCAGAATCTGCCGCCAAATCATGGAGCTGGACATGGATTGGTGAATGCCGACCCCATCAAGCAGATCGAATCCTTTAAGAGGATGAGGCCGCCAGTATTTGAGGGGCAAGCTGATCCAACAGCAGCAGATGATTGGATTAGGAAGATGGAGATGATTTTCGAGGTGTCAGAGACTCCGGCAGCTAGCAAGGTGAAGTTAGCTTCGATGCAGCTCGAGAAAGATGCTGGTGTCTGGTGGGAGTCACTGAAGAGGAATTTGGGAGATCAGCAGCTGACATGGGAAGCTTTTCTAGAGGAGTTCAGAGATCGCTTCTTTCCTCTGGATGTACAAGAGAAGAAGGCGACCGAGTTCATGAACCTTCAGCAGGGCAGCATGACTGTTCGGGAGTATGAGACGAAGTTTGCTCAACTTTCGAGGTATGCACCAGAGTTGGTCATGGACGAAGCAAAGAAGGCCAAAAAGTTTGAGCAGGGCTTGAGGCCAAACTTGAGGTCAAGGATGGTTTCGTTGGGTATCAGAAGATTTGACAAGCTGGTCAGACGAGCAGCGATGACTGAGGAGGATATGGACCTATTTCAGAGGAAGCAGGATTCATGGAACCGGAACAAGAGGCCAGCATCAGGCCAGAGTGGGAAGGGATTCCCCGCGAAGCAGGCAAAGTTTAGTGGATCGGTGCGGAAGGCACCTGCAGCTCAGGGGGTGACCTGTTACTACTGTAAGGAGGTAGGACATTACAGGTCAGCATGTCCGAAGTTGGCAGAGCATATCTGTTCTCAGTGTGGGCAGACTGGACATTCCAAGCTCCGTTGTCCAAAATTGAAGGAGGATGGTTCGGGTGGAAGCAAAGTCCCGAAGAGGCAAGGGCGAGTATTTGCATTGACCGAGGAGGATGCGAGAAACTCGGAAGATGTAATACAGGGTATGCAGGAATTTTGATTTCTTTCATTTTTGAATCAGTGTAATGAATAAAACTTTTATTTCAGAACAATTTAAGATTGAGTATCATTCTTATTGTAACAGGAGTTGTTTTAATAAATGAAATAAAAGCAAGGGTTTTGTTTGACACTGGTTCATCGCATACATTTGTATCGCCAAGTTTTGCAAAGATCTTAGGTTTGGAACCTAAGTTATTTCCGGGCAGGATTTTGTCGGTGGCAACGCCGTCAGGTGAAGAGCTGATTGCGGATCGATATTACGAGGGCTGCGATATCGAGATTGGTGGAAGGATGTTCGGCATCGACTTGATCGAACTTCAAGTGTTGGGAGTAGATGTCATTGTAGGCATCGATTGGATGGCTATATATGATGCCACAATTGATTGCAAGCAGAAGGAGGTGTTGGTGAAAGCACCAGGTGGACCTGCAGTAACTTTCCAAGGGAAGAAGAAGATCCCGAAGGTGGCTGCAATGGTATCTAAGATGGCAATCTCGGATGAAGTCAAGGGCATTCCGGTTGTTCGAAATTTTCCTCAGGTGTTCTTCGATGATTTTCCAGGATTACCGCCGCAGAGATGTAGAGTTTTGCATCAATGTTTCAGTCGGGAAGTGCACCGATTTCCAAGGCTCCATACAGGATGGCACCTGTAGAGCGTGATGAAGTGAAGAAGCAGATTGAGGAGCTTTTGAGCAAAGGGCTTATCAGGCCGAGTTCTTCTCCGTGGGGAGCGCCAGTGTTGTTGGTCAAGAAGAATGATGGGTCAATGAGGATGTGCATTGACTATCGGGAGTTGAATAGGGTGACTGTTCAGAACAAGTACCCACTGCCGCGGATTGACGATTTGTTCGACAGGCTTCGAGGAGCAGCGATGTTTTCGAAGATTGATCTGAGGTCGGGATATCATCAGGTGCGAGTCAAGGAGGAAGATGTGAGTAAGACAGCGTTCAGGACTCGTCATGGGCTGTATGAATTTTTGGTGATGCCATTCGGGTTGACGAATGCGCCAGCAGTTTTCATGGATATGATGAATCGGTTGTTGAGACCGTTCATTGATTCCTTTGTAGTGGTCTTCATCGATGATATCTTGGTATATTCGAAGTCGGAAGAGGATCATTCGACGCACTTGACAGCAGTGTTACAGACGTTGCAGGAGCACAGTTTGTATGCCAAATTGTCGAAGTGTGAATTCTGGAAGTCTGAGGTAGCTTTCCTTGGTCACATTCTTTCTAAGGAGGGAGTGGCTACTGATCCTCAGAAAGTGGAAGCAGTGAAGGATTGGCCCAGGCCGACGTCAGTGAAGGAAGTCAGAAGCTTCTTGGGTTTAGCTGGGTACTACAGGAGATTTATTCAGGGGTATTCTCAGATTGCAGTTCCGATGACAGGTTTGACCCGGAAGAATGTGGCATTTGTATGGACAGATAAGTGCGAGGAGAGTTTCCTTGAGTTAAAGGAAAGGTTGACTACCGCACCTATATTGGCATTGCCGCAAGCTGGGAAAGATTATGATATCTACAGTGATGCATCTCTCAGAGGTTTGGGTTGTGTGTTGATGTAGGAAGGCAAGGTCATTGCTTATGGTTCGAGGCAGTTGCGTCCGCATGAGAAGAATTATCCGACGCATGACTTGAAGTTAGCAGCTATCATCTATGCCTTGAAGCTAGGGAGGCATTATATTTATGGTGAGAAGGTCAATATGTACACTGACCACAAGAGCCTGAAGTATATTTATCAGCAGAGGGATTTGAATCTTCGGCAGAGAAGGTGGTTGGAGGTATTGGAAGACATTCGCCCTGAGATAAAGTATCATCCGGGCAAGGCGAATGTAGTGGCTGATGGACTTAGCAGGAAGAGTAGTTTATCGAGATTGATCACTACTCGAAGGGAGTTGGCAGCAGAGATCGATCAGGCAGGTATCGAGGTGGTACTGCGAGGCTTGGGGGCATCTTTGGCTCAGTTGAGGCTGCAGCCGTCCTTGAGAGAGAAGATTGAGGAAGGTCAGAGATCAGATTCAGAGATCCAGAAGATGTTGCAGCAGGTTTCAGAAGGCAAGTTATCAGAATTTCGTGTCCAAGATGGAGTTCTTTGGATGGGTGAGAGGTTGTGTGTTCCAGATGATGCAGAGTTGAGGGAGAGTATTTTGCAGGAGGCACACAGCACACTGTTGTCAGTTCATCCAGGAGGCACGAAGATGTACAGGGACATCAAACCACATTTTTGGTGGTCTGGTATGAAGCGGGATGTAGCAGATTTTGTGGCAAGGTGTCTGACTTGTCAGCAGATCAAGGCAGAGAATCAGAGACCTGGAGGTTTGTTACAGCCATTACCCATTCCGGAGTGGAAGTAGGAGAATATCAACATGGATTTCATCACGGGTTTTCCAAGGAGTTCGAAGGGCAATGACTCGATTTGGGTTGTTGTGGACCGATTGACTAAGTCGGCACATTTTCTAGCCATGAAGATTACTTGGTCAATGGAGAAGTTGGCTGAGTTGTACATTGGAGAGATTGTGAGACTTCATGGAGTTCCTGTGTCTATTGTTTATGACAGAGATCCAAGGTTTACTTCGAGGTTTTGGAAGAGCCTACAAGCAGCTTTAGGCACCAGGACTGATTTCAGTACAGCATTTCATTCGTAGACAGATGGTCAGACGGAGAGGGTGAATCGAGTGCTGGAAGATATGTTGAGAGCTTGTGTTATGGACTTCGGTGGTAGTTGGGAGAGATACTTGGCATTGGTTGAGTTTGCTTATAACAACAGTTACCATGCAAGTATTGGGATGGCACCGTATGAGGCTTTGTACGGGCGGAGGTGCAGGACACCTGTATGTTGGTATGAGGTTGGCGAGAGGCAGATGTATGGTCCTGAGATCGTGCAGCAGACGTCAGAGCAGATTGAGCTGATTCGCAAGAGGTTAGTTGAAGCTCAGAGCCGACTTTCGACACCGGGTGTAGTAGAGGTCAGTATGATCTGCAGTGCTGAGAGTCATTGATCTCCGGGGTCGGGTATACTCTGCGGTGTTGAGAATCACAGGTAGTGATTGATAGCCGGGTATCCGATCTGCGGTGTTGGGAGTGACTGATGGCCGGGTATCAAGGACTATACTACATCGGCTAGAAAGGGCGGTCCTACACTAGATGTGTGCCCTGTACTCAGCGAGGGCGCTGATTCCTAAGGGGGGGTGTATGTAATACCCCAGTTTGGAGCGAACAGTCGACTGGTTGGATTAGCAGTCGACTGGTCTGCTCGGGATTTGAGAAATTTGAGAAGGATTTGAGAATTTAGTCCCACATGGGAAGTTTGATAGGATAATTTGAGTATAAATACTATTAGCCAATGATCAAGAGTCACCAATCCGGTTAACCACCTTTTGAGAGGTAGCCTGTGGTTGGCAGTTGTACTACATAGTATTTATAAAATTGTCTGAGTATTGGGGCGGGGCGTTACAAATGGTATCCCAAGTTCCCTACAAATGTATCTATTATGAATATGGACCAATATGATCTGTTCATGTCCACCACATAGAACATGACAGCCTCGAAGGTCTACAACCCCCTATCCGCCAGGAAATCGACATCCCGTTCTTACCACGGTACTTCAGGAATCAATAGTGCAAGATACGCACCGCAGCACGTATACCTAATGACAGGAAGAGACAATCCCATGGTCATCACCACCTAGTGCCAACTCTCAGAACGAATCGGATTATAGAGAATCACTCCTAACATCAATTCGTTCTTCAAGCGAAACAAAAATAAGAAAACATAATCAATGCAGTTTACTGAAAACATGTGGTTACCCAAAATCATACATGGTTTCGATCAACAATGTCGAGTCTGACTGGTCTGTCAAAATAACAATCATCACAGGAATCACATCCACTGATTCCCAATACCTTCACAGGTCAACGACCAGATAATCAGCGAGTAGTCCAACGGTGCCCCAAGGATGCAATATAATTCAAATGAAGGTAAGCACACACATAATCACAAGTTCCTGACCATTTGACAGACTCAGGCATCAAGACACCGATCACAACCCGACCAGAGCTATAACCCAACTTTCTCATGTCCATTATGAGTACTAAGTACAGGAACTTGTCTAAGTTCCAGATGAAATGCTAAAACATCTTTTGAAACTCAATAGCTCATGATCACCACACTGCGGTATGCAGAGGGTTCTTCATCAATTGTCCGATAGAATAGTTCAAGAAAAAGCAGTAGCTGTAACTAAAGCTACGCTCATCGGAATCTAACACAATAAGACTTTCTAGAGGGGTAGGAAGATCCACTGCAATCCCCTAGTGGACGAATCCCTCAATTCTTTAAAGAACTCAAGTCCCCGAGCTAACTTAAGCTCGAAGTCAAACTAAACAATAGGTTGCTAAACCCATAACGTCCATAACTTCCAGCACACAAGTCAGAATTACATGGCTCTAACCATTTTGAAAGGCTAAGACCCTAGTCTACAACTTTCCACTTAACCATTTTCTCAAATTCAATCATCTGGACACCATATAAACCTCATATAATTCCAGCTCTACGTTCCTTCATGCACTCGCTGCATCATTCCGATATCATAAAAGTTTGCCCACTCATCGGAATTACTCGATTCCGGGTCCTATGGAAAGATGAGAGTGTCTACTACAACTTCCTAGTTGAAAAAATTCTCATATTCAATCATCAAATTCCTTTTAAACACCAAATTCCATCAAGTGCGCAAACAGGAAAAATGTTGATTCTTCAATAAACAGGGTTTCGACTAGGCTAGATCTGTCCTAGTCTTTGGAAAATCATAACTGTTAACCTAAAAACTAGAATTACAAAATTCCAGATGGGTTAGAAAACTATAAATCCCTACTACGAATCTCTAGTTGGTCAAATTCTCAAAAACTTAACAAATCATTCCAGAATTTCCCATTTTCGCAGACTAATCAAATTGTACTCAGCTGAACCTAATTCACTTTGAAATTGGATAATAAATCAACCTTAAGTCCGATGCTCTTGAAATTTGAGATTCTTAATCCACGCATATACCATTCAATTGTGTCCAAAATTCAAATTCAGATTCATACCACACAATGAGTTATGACTCCTCAAATATAGCATACAAATTCAGCTACCCTTTCGGCAGGGTTTATACTACTATATACGGTTTATTTTTGAAACATCATCAAATAATCTCTAAAAATTCTAAAATTTGAGAATCATCAAATAGACTCATACCATAAGATACTCCCAAAATTTCATAGCAATATCATAAATAAACATGTAGTTATGCACATAGGAATTTCAGTTTCTAAACCAAATCTGCAGTTCTGTTTTCTCAGACCAGCGAGATTCGTAAAACTTTTTGAGGTATCCAACCACTTCGGAAAAGGGTAAAATTTGGGATTTTGGTAGTAGACATATACATGAGCTTCCACAAAAAATTTCAGCCAAAAATACCTAACAAATAATTAATTATGATTTTCCAAAGTTACAACAGAATTCCTCAAGCTACTGTTTCTGCAGTCATTTTATTGTCCGAAATTTGGGGACTTGTTTGGGCTATTAGATTGCTTCAAAATATTATGAAAAATTTGATGGATGATCTAGATAAATAGAAGAACAATTTCCCATAATTTGAGCCCCAAATTTCGAACCGTTTGGGATCAAGAAATTCCCAAACTCACCATCACAAGCATGTTTCTTAACAAAAGCTTATAAAAATAAATTGTTCTTACCATACAACTATCTTTTCTTAGCATTCCACTTTATCATACATGATAATCAAATTCTCCAAACACTAACACAAGCTAAGAATTTTCACATACACATCAAGATAATAAATTTTTAGAGTTGAGAGAGATCGCCCACATCTTGATTTTGTAAGAGAATCTCCTTGTAGCTTTAGCTAGCTCCTTGTCCTCCTCTCTTCTTCTTCTCCTTCTGCAGAACTCCAAGAACATCTTGACTCTCTTCCTCAATCTCCCTACTTTCTCTCTCTTGTCATGGGTTCTTGATAAAATAGAAGAAGATGGAGAGTAGAAGAAATAGAAAAAGATGGATGTGGAGATTTTTGGATGAAAATTGAGATTGGAGATGGAGATTTTCGGATTTTGGCCACGGGGATTGGGTTTCTTTTGATGCCAAAAATGGGAAGGAAAGAGAGAAGGTAGGTCGGTGGATGAGTGGGAGAGAGGAAAAAGGGATAAGGAGTAGGGATTTTGACACTTAAATCCCTAGAAGTTTAAATATTTCTTGGATTTGTTTGCACTAGGAATAAATCTCCATCCTAGGTTTTATTTGATTATCAAGATAAAAAAATGATAACTCTTGGTTGTGTGTGTGATTCTTCATCCTACCAAGTATACATGTAATCATATCATATACAATCCAATCACGATATACATATATTCATATATGTATATGTACCTTCATATACAAATAAAATATTTATTTGTAAAATAAAAATATAAGAATATATGTTATAAAAATATTATTTTTTCAGAGATTGTCTCGTAAGAAAAATCGGAATAATACACACAATTTAATTGAGAAGATATCCCGAATATACCTCATCGGGTTAAGAATATGTAATATATTTGAAATTTCTCAATTAAAATAAGTTGTTATTAAAAAATATATAATCACGTGCAATTCTCAACTGTGCACAAATTACAATGCAAAATAGCCATATGCTATTTTGTGGGGTATTACATCACTCCCTCGTTAGAATCGTTCTGTCCTCAGAACGCTGCTAGTGGAGAGGAAAAATAAAACACAAACATCAATGTTTCACGAGACATTTTTCTGAACCATCTCCAGTTCCTCGAGTGATATTCTCGACAACTAGTCTTCTACCAAGTTGAACTGTTGTTCTTTAGTCTTCTAGACAGACTCCTGCTCTGGAGTAGACAATGGCTGCATTACCTTGAATTTGATGCTGACATTCTTATACTCCTGCTCTGGAGTAGACAATGGCTGCATTACCTTGCTTTATTCTTGTCTACAAGTGATGTTAATTTACTCCTTGATTACGACTCTTGTTGGTTGGTGACCACTCCCTCCTTAGAATGGACGAAGTCACACATTATAGCTTCAGCCCCGGAGCAGCTCCTCCTGGTGACCTTGTTGAATTGTTAACATGATTGCCCTCTATCTGGGCAAGATTTTCTCCTTGGCGTGCTCCTGGTGGTTGCTTAATCATAAGCTAATCTTGGAGAACTCTGTTGCTTCCTGAGAATGATTGAGTTGATTGTTGACATATCCTTCCTTGAGCCCAGTCTTGATTAGTTCCTGGTGATGGCATCTGGTTTATGCTAATTTCTACCAGTGCCTTCCTTGGTATGTCGTGAATTCTAGCCTCGATGTTGAGCTTGTCGGTGTGGTCTTATCGTTCTTTCTCAACTTTTGTGCCACCATTTGCCCTCACTTGTTGCTCGACTACAGTCTTGTTACCTGCATATCAGGTTACGAATTGGCCTTTTCAACATCCGGTTGCAGATTTGCCTTCTGGACATTCGATTGCAGACTTGCCTTTCGATATCCAGTCGCAGGTTTGCCTTTTGGACATTCGGTTGTAGATTTGCCTTCTGATATCCAGTTGCAGGTTTGCCTCCATTGATGTCTGGTTACAGACTAGCCGCCATTGAACACGATTACACCAAGCTTGTTAGTAAAGAATGAAATACATTGGGACTGGTTCAGATATAGGGAGGATCATAATCATAAGTTGGAAAGTGCTACCATATGATTTATGATCACCATATCTGCCATACTAAACTCAATTTATCTGGTGGCAGGCTATCTGCTAGATACTTGGTTGCAAACTTGCCCTTCTAATGTCTAGTTGTATCGCAATTATAACGAAAAAGTCATTCATCCAGGAAGTAGCGCATCAAGACTCCTCCCAAAATACAATACCATCCTATAAAACATATACGAGTTTAGATCTGGTTAGAGAGGAATCGCAGATATATATCGATTACTCTCATTATCTATACATAACCCTGCCTCTAACTAGCACTTTAAGTTTTAATTTTCTACTGTATTGGACTGCAATTTGAAGTCAGCTCTGATACCAACTGTAACGTCCCGGATCCCCGTCATCAGACATCCGTGACACAACCAGAATCTTTGTCTTCAAATGCATCTCAATACCGTAAATAACACGAAAATTTAAAAACCTTTATTTTCATCAAGTAATTACATCATCAGTTATAATATTAATTCGTCCTTGAACAAGGAATACAAGTTACGTAAACTTATACAACTGATTACAAAAATATTCAAACCCTTCTTGCGAAGCTATCGGCTGTCTTCCAGATCGGCAATTGATTGGTCACTGCCGAAATCCCACTGAGTGGTCTATCTGTCTCCCTAGGACATGCCCTTCGGTTTGAGCCTTCTGCTGCGCGATTCTGATATTTCTGCACCTACTTGAATGATAGGCATGTACACTGTCGCCCCACTTGGATGTCCTGCTGGCCTGGCTCTCCTGCCCTCACGACCCAGTATCCGGTACCTAATTAAGTGGGCACATCATTCTACTGACGCAATGCTGATAAAAAAACAGTGATCTCCAACTATCACACCCACAATTCATCCTGAATGGAAAAGAACGTGTATCCCAATTTTCTAGTATTCGTGTATGCCATGACCTGAAGTCTATTACAAACACAGTACATAAGAGACGCACTAAATCTAATGTCAGCGAGACTCTGGACACACATGCATCCCATGCTACATGTGCCCCAGATCAAACCGTTCTCCAGTTTCAGTGATTCGAACCCTCGCTATGCAATGCATTCTATTATGGTACACTTCCTGTTCCAGATAGTAGAGCGTGGCTGAGGAGGTTGCAGATTAATCGGTTTCATCCATTCTGCAGTCACTTAGTGGTGTCTCGGTTTGCCACTAGTGCCCAGCGCCCGGACCCCACAAAATCCGTGACGAACCTACAAATACACTGCAGCATATCCATTATTCAGAAGATCCAATATGATCCGTTCGTGTCCACCACACTGAACATGATGGCCACGAAGGTCTAAAACCCCCTATCCGCTAGGAAATCGACATCCCGTTCTTACCAAGATACTTCAGGAATCAACAGTGCAAGATACACACTGCAGCACGTATGCCTAATGACAGGAAGAGACAATCCCATGGTCATCACCACCTAGTGCCAACTCTGAGAACGAATCGATTATAGGGAATCACCCCTAACACGAATTCGGTATTCAAGCGAAACAAAAATAAGGAAACCTAATCAATGCAGTTTACTGAAAACATGTGGTTACCCAAAATCATCATGATATTGATCAACAATGTCGAGCCTGACTGGTCTGTCAAAATAACAATCATCACGGGAATCACATCCACCGATTCCTAATACCTTCACAGGTCAGCGACCAAATAATTCCAGCCCGTGACCTTCAGCGAGTAGTCCAATGGCACCCCAAGGATGCAATATAATTCAAATAAAGGTAAGCACACACATAATAGCAAATTTCTGACCATTTGACAGACTCAGGCATCGAGACACCGATCACAACCCGACTAGAGCTATAACCCAACTTACTCATGTCCACAATGAGTACTAAGCACAGAAACTTGTCTAAGTTCCAGCTGAAATGCTAAAACATCTTTTGAAACTCACTAGCTCATGATCACCACACTGCGGTATGCATAAGGTTCCTCATCAATTATCAGATAGAATAGTTCAAGAAATAGCAGTTGCTGTAACTCAAGCTATGCTCATCGGAATCCAACACAATCAGACTTTCTAGAAGGGTATGGAGATCCACTGCAATTCTCTAGTCGACGAATCCCTCAATTCTTTAAAGAACTCAAGTCTCCGAGCTATTTTAAGCTCGAAGTCAAACTAAACAACAGGTTGCTAAACTTGCAACGTCCATAACTTCCAGTACACAAGTCGGAATTGCTTGACACTACCCATTCTAGAAGGCTAAGACCCTAGTCTACAACTTTCCAGTTAACCATTTTCTCATGTTCAATCATCTGGACACCATATAAACCTCATATAATTCCAGCTGTATGTTCCTTTATGCACTCGCTGCACCTTTCCGATATCATAAAAGTTTGCCCACTCATCGGAATTACTCGATTTGGGTCTTATGGAAAGATGGGAGTGTCTACTACAACTTCCTAGTTGAAAACATTCTCAGATTCAATCATTAAAGTCCTCGAAAACACCAAATTTCATCAGGTGTGCAAACAGGGAAAAGGTTGATTCTTCAATAAGCAGGGCTTCGACAAGGCTGGATCGACCCTAGTCTTTGAAAAATCATAACTGTTAACCTACAAAATAGAATTACAAAATTCCAGATGAGTTAGAAATCTATAACTCCCTACTACAAATCTCTGGTTGGTCAAATTCCCAAATTCTTAACAAATCATTCCAGAATTTCCCATCTTCGCGAACTAATCAAATTGTACTCAGCTGAACCTAGTTCACTTTGAAATTGGATAATAAATCAACCTTAAGTCCGATGCTCTTGAAATTTGAGATTCATAATCCACACATATACCAATCCATTGTGTCCAAAACTCAAATTCAGATTCATATCATACAATGAGTTATGACTCCTCAAACATAGCATACAAATTCAGCTACTCTTATGGCAGGGTTTATACCACTATATACGATTTATATTTGAAACCTCATCAAATGATCTCTAAAAATTCTAAAATTTGAGAATCATCAAATAGGCTCATACCATAAGATACTCCCAAAATTTCATAGCAATATCATAAATACACACGTAGTTATGCACATAGGAATTTCTATTTCTAAACCAAATATGCAGTTCTGTCTTCTCAGACCAGCGAGATTCGGCAAAAATTTTGTGGTATCAAACCACTTCAAAAAAGGGTAAAATTTGGGATTTTGGTAGTAGACATATACATGAGCTTCCACAAAAAATTTTAGCTAAAAATACCTAACCAATAATTAATTATGATTTTTCAAAGTTACAACAGAATTCCTCAAGCTGATGTTTCTGCAGTCATTTTACTGTCCGAAATTTGGAAACTTGTTTGGGCTATTAGATCGCTTCCAAATATTATGAAAATTTTCATGGGTTCTCTACATACATAGAAGAACAATTTTCCAAAATTTGAGCCCCAAATTCTGAACTGTTTGGGAGCAAGAAATTTCCAAACTCACTCTCACAAGCATGCTTCTTAACAAAAGCTTATAAAAATGAGTTGTTCTTACCATACAACTATCTTTTCTTAGCATTCCACTTTATCATACATGATAATAAAATTCTCCAAACACTACCACAAGCTAAGAATTCCCATACACATCGAGAAAATAAATTTTTAGAGTTGAGAGAGATCGTCTACATCTTGATTTTGCAAGAGAATCTCCTTGTAGATTTAGCTATCTCCTTCTCCTCCTCTCTTCTTCTTCTCCTTCTCCAAAACTCCAAGAACATCATGACTCTCTTCCTCAATATCCCTTTTTGCTCTCTCTTGTTATGGGTTCTTGGTAAAATAGAAGAAGATGGAGAGTAGAAGAAGTAGAAGAAGATGGATGTGGAGATTTTTGGGTGAAATTTGAGATTGGAGATGGAGATTTTTGGATTTTGTCCATGGGGATTGGGTTTCTTTTGTTGCCGAAAATAGGAAGGAAAGAGAGAAGGTAGGTCGGTGGATGAGTGGGAGAGAGGAAAATGGGATAAGGAGTAAGGATTTTGACACTTAAATCCCTATAAGTTCAAATATTGCTTGGATTTGTTTGCACTAGGAATAAATCTCCACCCTAGGTTTTATTTGATCATCAAGATCAAAAATGATAACTCTTGGTTGTGTGTGTGATTCTTACACATCCTACTAAGTATACATGTAATCATATCATATACAATCCAATCACGATATACATATATTCATATATGTATATGTACCTTTATATACAAATAAAATATTTATTTGTAAAATAAAAATATAAGAATATATGTTATAAAAATATTATTTTCCTAGAGATTGTCTCGTTAGAACAATCGGAACATTACACACAATTTAATTGAGAAGATATCCCGAATATACCTCATCGGTTTCAGAATATGTAATATATCTGAAATTTCTCAATTAAAATCAATTGTTATTAGAAAAATACATAATCGCGTGTAATTCTGAACTGTACACGGATTACAATGCAAAATAGTCATATGCTATTTCTGCGGGGTATTACAAAAGGTTATGTTTCAATTGTGATGAAAAGTATACACAGAGACATCGATGTAAAACTCTGAAGTTTTTATTTTTGGAAGGGTTGGAAGATGAAGATGAAGAGGAAGTTGATTTCGAAGCAATAATTGCTAAAAAAACGACCCAAACTCCCATTCAAACTACTCTTCAACCTGAAATTTCATTCCACACTTTAGTTGGTACTCATGTCTATCCTCAAACCATGCGAGTGAAAGGCAATATCAGTGGTACTGTTGCCGCTAAATTTGGTGTGGGGGCAAACAGATGAATTTGTGGATTCTTAGGGAAACTGAATAGTGAACCTGTATACCTGTTCCGTCGGTCTTCGATCGTCGATCCCGCCGTAGTCCTGCGAAAAGTGCGAGACACCGGGGTTGTTCCCGGCGACGCACCCTCTGACGCTCAAGTCAGTAATCAAGGAAGACTATGAATGAGCGCAAAAACTGGTGAAAGATTGATTACCTCTTGATGGAGATGGGTGGGGAGTATTTATAGGCGTCTCAGGGAACAGATTAGGCATGTAATTCCTTGTGTATAGATAAGGAATGTAATCCCCAATCCCCAGTGAAAGGATAGATATGAATCAGGACCGTTGATTAATGTTAATCAGAAACCCTAATTCTATCCTGGTGGACCGGGTTCGTTGCGGGTTAAAACCCGCACCCAGTTGAGGTGGATCCGTTCGCGGGTTATTGGATCTGTGAGAAGGAGACCCAGTACCCGTTTCAGACCCGTTTGTAGGTGAAATTACTGTCTTGCCCCCAGTCTTCAGGATTCGTGCCCAGTTTGGACGGTCTCGATTAAATCCCTATTTCTAGCCATATCACGAGCCCCCCACTCCTAAAGACTGAGGGTAATCAGTCTTTGTGGAGTAGTTCGACTGTTTTAGTGGCTATTGGAGTTGTATCGGAGTCCGAATGGGTGTTTTTGGATCCTGAAGTGGGTGGTAAGGTAACTCCTTCTTTCTTGAAGCAATATGGTGTATCGGGTCTTTGTCTATTTTTTCGGGCTGTTTATTTAATTTTGCGATGTGTCAACTAATTGTTCGGGGGACTTAGCTGTATATTCTAGGCAATAATTGTTTGTTCGGGGGCTCAAAAATATCCCCCCGAATTTTTAATTATTCCCTAGGATTTTTAACTAATTTTTCCGAATTTTTAGCGATTTTTTCGCAATTTTTAAATAAATAAAACAATTTAAATAAATAAAAATCGATTTATTTATGACGTGGCGTCATCTGAGCCCTCGATCAGGGCGGAGCGCGAACTTCGGAACGATCAGACGGTCCCGGCTCCTCGGCAAGCTTTTTCGCCGTATACGAGGGTCGGTACCTCGGCACCTCGGCTCGGAGGGTCAGCGCCTCGGCTCGGAGGGTCAACGCTTCGGCTCGGAGGATCCGAGGTACGTGGCATCATCTGGGCCGTCCATCTCAGCGCGGATCTCCATAAAACGCTATCTTGTCGTTTAGTGGACGTGGCCAAATCTGGGCCGTCCATCATGACGAGCGCGCGTTTTCACAAGATCCAACGGCTGATATGGGTCGGTGTGATTTTTTGCCATATACGAGGGTCGGTACCCCGGCACCGTCGGCTCGGCGACTTGTCTCCTCGGCTAGATGGGTCGGTGCCTCGGTTCGGAGAATCCGAGGGACGTGGCGTCATCTGGGCTGTCCATCTCAGCGCGGATCCCCATAAAACGCTATCTTGTCGTTTAGTGGACGTGGCTGAATCTGGGCCGTCCATCATGACGAGCACGTTTTTTCACAAGATCCAACGGCTGATATGGGTCGGCGCGATTTTTTGCCATATACGAGGGTCGGTACCCCGGTACCTCGGCTCGGAGGGTCAGTATCGTCGGCCGAGGTGCTGAGTTGTCTGTTTTGAAGGCAGTGTTCTTCGAAGGTTGTTCCCCTCTGTGTCCAGTGGCTCGGCTGTTCGGCTGAGCTGTTCGGTAGCTCGCCTGAACAGGCCGATGGCGGACAGCTCGAAGAGACGCGTGGCTGGATCTAGGTCGTTGATCATGGCGCGCATCACGAGGATGGGGTTCAGATCACGAGAAAATGTTATCTTGTCGTTTTGTGGGCGTGGCACGATCTGAACCGTCCATCAGATTCTGTCGCGAATTTTGGAGAGATCCGATGGTGACTTCGCCTCGGGGCGATTTTTTGGCATATACGAGGGTCGGTACCCCGGTACCTCGGCTCGGAGGGTCAGTACCGTCGGCCGAGGTGCTGAGTTGTCTGTTTTGAAGGCAGTATTCTTCGAAGGTTGCTCCCCTCCGTGTCCAGTGGCTCGGCTGTTCGGCTGAGCTGTTCGGTAGCTCTCCTGAACAGGCCGATGGCGGACAGCTCGGAAGAGACGCGTGGCTGGATCTAGGCCGTTGATCATGGCGCGCATCACGAGGATGGGGTTCAGATCACGAGAAAACGTTATCTTGTCGTTTTGTGGGCGTGGCACGATCTGAACCGTCCATCAGATTCTGTCGCGAATTTTGGAGAGATCCGACGGTGACTTCGCCTCGGGGCGATTTTTTGCCATATACGAGGGTCGGTATCCCGGTACCTCGGCTCGGAATTGAGTTGTTTGTTTTGAAGGTGGGTAGTAGCTCGGTTGCCCAGCCGGGCTGTTCGATAGCTCGGCTCGGCAGACCGTTGGCCGAGTCGTTGACTTGGTATTTTGAAGAGTTTCTTGCTTCTCGTAACTTCGTAACTTTTCCGCTTGTCGCTTTGGCTTCTTAGTGGGCTTTTTGCGTTTCCCAAGGAGGCCCAACTTGTTAGGGGTTGTAAGCTTTCACCCTCACTCTCAAGCTCATTTCTTACTTTTTACTCTCAAGTTTTTTACTTTCGATCTCTAAGTTCTCTGCTAGCGGCGATTTTCTCTCCAAGGCGTTGCCGTTAGCTGTCGCGTGGGCCAGGCGATTTCCGGCGAGAGCACTCCGACCGTGAACGTCACTTCAAAAGGTCAGTTCACTTAGTCCAAATAATTTTTCTAGAGATGTCTCGAGTGAACTCAGGGAGTGGGGCCTCGTCTTCGGGCGATGATGGTGCCGAGGAGAGGAGGAGGTCGGAGATCCGGAGGAAGGGTAAACAGGTTGCCGAACCGTCTATAGCCGAGACGAGGCAGGAGAGGAAGAAGAGGAGGGTGGAGGCCCAATCCCCCGTAGTGGCGGTGATTGTGGAGAATCCGAAGCAAGCCCCCGAGATGGGATGGTATCCTTCTATCCTGTCCGGTCATTCGGGGGTCAGGCAGTACCAGGGCGACCTGCTGGAGAAGGCGATCTATGGAAAGTCTAAGATCGTCGAGGAGCCTAACCCAGCCCTTCCCATCGAAGCCGACGAGCTCATCTCGCTGTTATCCGAGAAGGACCTACTCCGGGTTAGAAAGGCCTTTGCCATCCCTCCGGAGTACAAACTGATTCTCCCAGGTCCTGGGATATGAGCGAACTCCAAGCTGCCGTCGTCGGACATGTGCATGTTCGACGTCGACTCCTTGAATGCCGGGTTACGTTTCCCTCTGCACCCTTTCATCCTTGAGATCCTCGACTGGTTCTGCCTCGCGCCGACCCAGTTCATGCCGAACACATGGCGCCATGTGAACGCCTTTTTGCTTCAGTGCTACCGAGCCGAAGTAGAGCTGGATCTCACGGTCTTCCGAGGAATGTATCGAGTAAACCGGCAGCACAAGACGGAGTATCGATACTACTTGGGGCCGAGGAAGGGTGTTAAGATTATAGAAAACCCTGACTCAATTAAGGGTTGGAAGGAGAAGTATTTTATAGTAAGGGGCGAGGCGATTCGGCCTATTCCGACCCGTTGGAAGGTGGAGGTGCCGAAATTCGCGCGTGCCGACCCTGTTTTGTCTGAGGCCGAGGAGGAGGTGGCGAGGAAGATAATGGCTCTTCCGATACTGAGTTGGAGGGATTTGACGGAGGAGGTGTTGTTCGGGTCCGGCCTAAGCCCCATCGACCCGAGTATGCTCCTGACATCTCATTTATTTTCATTTTTCTTTCAAGTTTTTGGTTCGACTTGCTAACTCGTCTCTTTTTTTGTGGCTCGTCGCAGAAGCAATGAAGATCGACTTCAACTCCATGATGGCCGACAGGTCCAAGTTGGCCGGGGGGAGAAAGAGGAATAGGGTGGCCGCGACTGTCTCGTCGACTCCGCCGCCCACCGTTGCCCCGACCATCACCCCACCTCCTCCGACTGTTGAGGCGCCCTCGGAGGTTGTCGTGGTTGAGGAGCCCTCGTCCAATGTGGCCCCTGGCGTGATCGAGGGGGCCTTCGACGTAAACGCGGCGCTGTCGATCGAGGCACCTCCGCTGACCAAGGCTGCGGAGGAGATTCTGACCGAGCAGCACAAGCAGCTGTTCGTGCCGAATTGGCGAGTGAAGAACCATGACGGGTTCCTCGGCAATTCGCAAATGTCAGTGCAGGTCGTCAAGCACTTGGCGACCCCGAAGGATCGAGCCACGCTAAGGGCGGGGACGGTGGGTGACGACACCTACGAGGTGGCTCGGTCTCTCGTCTTGGTAAGTCTCTTGTTGCTAAGTTTTTTCCAAGTTTACTGCCTGGTTTGTTTAGTGCGCTCACCGTTGTCTCCGCAGGCTACCGTCACTTTGGCCATCTCCTCGAGACGTTCGCCGAGCAGGAGAAGGAGTTGAGGGCGGCGAGCGACAAAGACCGATTGGCGAAGGTCAGGGCGGTGAAAGAGCTTGAGGCCGAGCAGAGGTGCGCCGAGGCCTTAGAAGTCCGGGTCGCGGATCTCGGGACGGACTTGGAGAAGGCTAAGGAGCGACTCGACGCGGAGTCTGCCAAGGCCGCCGAGGAGCTGGCTGCGGCGCTGAAGTCCTTGGCCGAAGAGAAGGCGAAGAAGGAGGCCTTGGCGACGAAGATCAGGGCCGAGGTGGAGAAGGAGGTCGAGGCCGAGGCGAAGAAGCACATGGCCGAGAACATGGAGCGGTCTTATCAAACGGCGCTCGACCATGTCCAAGAACGGATCCCTGGCTTCGAGCGGGTCGGCTACCGCCTGTGGCCAGGGTCGCCCACGGGAGGTGAGGAAGAGGGCGAAGGCGACGAGGGCGAAGGGGAGGACGAGGAGGAAGAGGCCGAAGAGCCTGCGGCGGACGGCCAGGTCAAGGAGCGGATTAAGGGGCCATCCGTCGATGCCCCCGTGGTCGACGCGACGAAGAAGGTGGACCCCTTGATCCCCACGTTAAGCTTTTTGTAATTTTTGTTGTTTTTTCTTCCGAGCATTGTAATGCCTTTTGCGGACTGGCCACCGCTTTCAGTGAATGAAAAATATTTTCTCCGAAATTTGTCTAAGTGTTTGGTTCGGTAGTGTAGTATTTCAATGCTATCCCTTTCTCTTTTCAGATTGCAAAGCAGACCCCTATCACCTCGGCTGATCGGCGCCGAGCCGAGTTGTTTAAGCGATCTCGGGAGGATCGTCTCGAGGGTGAGGTTCACCTGACGAGGAAGATACTTCACAACTTAGAGATTAGGCATAGCGAGGCATTGGCTGAACTGCACCATCTACGGATAGTTGAGGCCGAACTCTCTACTAAGGAGGAGGAGCTGGCGCGAGTTTCGGCCGAACGAGATAACTTTGCGCGGAAGGTTGAGCAGCTGCAAAGGGTAACGGTCGACAAGAGCATCGAGGTGACCCACTTGCGCCGTATTATATCTGACAGCGCCGAGTACCCCGGTTCGGCGAAACTCCCTCAGTTTAAGGTGATAGTGAAGGATGACACATTGAAGGATCGGATCGTCGAACTGGAGGAAGAAGTTGCTCGGCTCAAGCCTCAGCCGGTGAGGGCTAACGTCCGGAGCACCTCGTGCACTCGCGAAGAGATCGAGCGAGGGATCACGTTCTATCAAGCGGCGAGCCAGGACTCCTATCGTAGGCAGGTCAGCCGCCGACGCCCAAAGCAGTGTAGCGGTGTCTTCAAGTGGTGCTTCAGTTGGAGCAACTGTCAGGGTCAGCGGCGAGGAGGCGTCTCAGGTTCGTTGGACTGGAGACGAGCTCGGAGGTCAAGAAGTGCCGACCCAAAGTGTCACTGAATCGGAGCATACCCCTTCCTCGGAGGCAGTAAATGGGTCGTGTCTTGTTGTTGTGACTCATTTGCAAGCTTTTGTAATCCATTTTGTAATTTTTTCCAAGTTATTAATAGAATTGGAAGTTGTTTTATCCGAACTGTTCTCTGTTGTCTTCTTATCTGTGCTCTAGTCGCGCTAACTAGGGTAGGCTCGAAATGAACCGCGAGGCAGGTGTTTGCATCGCCGAACACCTTAGCCTCGGAACTCTCTCTTTTGCTGTGCTTCTGAACCTTGCCCGGTCAGTTCAGGTGCGGCTCGGTTCGGCTGCTATGGCGCCGTTGTTTCTCAGCTGCGCCCACGTGGCCTGATCGTAGGTTGAAGACCGGAGTGTCTTCTACCGAGCGAAGTGAAACAGGTCAGAGCCGTCTGATGATTGCAAGAATCTTGAGGCGGGTCCAGTTCCCAAGAAAACGTTATCTTGTCGTTTTGTGGACACGTGGCTGAATTTGATCCGCTCATCACGCCCTAGCACAATTTCTGAGATGATCTGACGGTGGTTTCGCCTCGGGAGGTGTTTTCGCCATATGCGAGGGTCGGTACCTCGTCCGCTCGGCTCGACAGTCGCGGGGCAGGTTGGGATGGCCATCTAACTCCGACCCGTTTGAGGACGAGCCGGTGAGATAAAGTCGAGCCGTAGGAGAGACCCGATCGTTAGATTAGTTTAAGGGTTGCAGGAGCAGTTCCGAATGGCGAGCTACTTCTAGTTCGCTTAGGGGCGAACTTGCGAAGTAGAATCGAGCCAAGTGTTGGACTCCGAACCATTCAATGGATGCGGGAGCAATTTCGAACGGCGATCTACTCCTGGCTCGCCTATGGGCGAGCCGAGGAAGAAGAGTCGAGCCGAGTGTTGGACTCCGAACCATCGTGAGGTTAGTTAAGAGTTGCAGGAGCAGTTCCGAATGGCGAGCTACTTCTAGTTCGCTTAGGGGCGAACTTGCGAAGTAGAATCGAGCCAAGTGTTGGACTCCGAACCATTCAACGGATGCGGGAGCAATTTCGAACGGCGATCTACTCCTGGCTCGCCTATGGGCGAGCCGAGGAAGAAGAGTCGAGCCGAGTGTTGGACCCCGAACCATTGTGAGGTTAGTTAAGAGTTGCAGGAGCAGTTCCGAATGGCGAGCTACTTCTAGTTCGCTTAGGGGCGAACTTGCGAAGTAGAATCGAGCCAAGTGTTGGACTCCGAACCATTCAACGGATGTGGAAGCAATTTCGAACGGCGATCTACTCCTGGCTTGCCCATGGGCGAACCGAGGAAGAAGAGTCGTGCCGAGTGCTGGACTCCGAACCATCGTGAGGTTAGTTAAGAGTTGCAGGAGCAGTTCCGAATGGCGAGCTACTTCTAGTTCGCTTAGGGGCGAACTTGCGAAGTAGAATCGAGCCAAGTGTTGGACTCCGAACCATTCAACGGATGCGGGAGCAATTTCGAACGGCGATCTACTCCTGGCTCGCCCATGGGCGAGCCGAGGAAGAAGAGTCGAGCCGAGTGCTGGACTCCGAACCATTGTGAAATTAACGAATTAAAGGCAGAGAGATGCGACAGTATCAAAAATATGAAAAACTTTATTTATTAATATCCAATGATCGGCTGCTTCTAAAGTTGCTAGCCGTTATTACAATAAAAAAAATAAGGGAAAAATCAATACTAGTAACAGGAAGGGAATGGTTCGACATCTCGAGTTACTTAGAGAGGCATAGTCGCTTTCTCTTGGTATTCCAAAAGATGGTCGGCATTCCAAGTCCTGGGAATTTCTCTGCCTTCAAGATCTTCTAGCCTGTATGCACCGGGGCGGATCACTTTTGAGATCTTGTATGGTCCCTCCCAATTCGGGGCCAGTTTGCTTTTCTATCCGGGGAACGAGATGGCCAACTTTCGGAGGACCAGGTCCCCTTCTTTGAGGTCCGTTGGGCGGACTCTTTTGTTGTAGGCGAGCTCAATTCTTCTCCGGTAACTTTGTTGCCGTATAGCAGCTCTTTCTCGAATTTCGTCTATCAAGTCTAGGCTTGCTCTGAGCTCTCTGGCATTCTGCTCTTCTTCAAAGGCTATCAAACGAGGAGAGGGTATCCCAACTTCTAGGGGAATGAGGGCCTCGGACCCATAGGTGAGATTAAACAGGCTCTCGCCTGTTGGGGTTCGCTTCGTGGTGCGGTAATTCCATAGCACGTTGGGCAGCTGATCGACCCACAAGCCCTTGGAGCACTTGTCTAGTCTTCTCTTGATGCCTGAGAGGATCTGTCGGTTGGCATTTTCGGCCTGGCCATTGGACTGGGGATGTGAGACGGAGGAGAAGCGATGCTGTATGGCGAGGTCCTCACATAAGGCTCGGAAGGCAGCCCCAGCGAACTGCGTTCTGTTATCTGTAACTACGACCCGGGGAATGCCGAATCGGCAGATCACATTTTTCCAGAAGAATTGAACGACCCTATGCTCGGTGATTGTAGCTAGGGGCTCGGCCTCTATCCATTTCGAGAAATAGTCGACTGCCACGACTAGAAACTTTAGCTGTCCGGGAGCTGGCGGAAATGGTCCTATTAAATCCATCCCCCACATTGCGAAGGGGATCGGACTTGATAGGGAGGTGAGTGGTGCTTGTGGAAGGCATCGGATGTCGGAGTACTTTTGGCAGGGGCTGCATTGCCGAACGTGTTGTTCGGCGTCCCGTAGGAGAATGGGCCAATAATACCCATGTTCAACACTTTGCGTGCTAAGGCTCTGGAGCCAGAATGAGCCCCGCCAATGCCCTCGTGGAGTTCTTGCAGGGCGTAGTCAGCTTGCCGGGGGGAGAGGCACCTTAGGTAGGGCCGACCGTCTACCTGGGTGAAGGAGCGTTTATACAGGATGCCTTCGATTAATACATAACGCTCGGCTCGGGTTCTTATCCTTCGTGCTTCCTTCGGATCCTGGGGGAGGAGTCCGTCTCTTAGAAACTCGACGAGGAGCTTCATCCAATTGTCTTCGAGGAGGACTGGCAGTGTTTCAACGGAGTCGAGCGCATCGTCCTCTATGCTCGGCTTCAGGAGGACTTCTATCAGAACAGTTTGTTCGAGGCCTTGAAGGGAAGAGGAGGCTAATTTGGATAGTGCGTCGGCCTGAGCATTTTCTTCTCTGGGGATTCTACGGATGAGGGCCTCCTCGAACAGTGCCATGAGGCTTTTCACTTTAGCCAAGTACTTAACCATCCTGTCATCACGGGCTTCGTACTCACCGAGGACCTGATTGACGACCAACTGAGAGTCGCTGAAGATCCGCAGGCGTTGCGCCCCTGCATCTCGGGCCATTCCAAGGCTGGCTATGAGCGCCTCGTATTCGGCTTCGTTGTTCGAGGCTTTGAAGTTTATACGGAGGGAGTATTGGAGGATAAAGTCATCTGGGCCTGCCAGGATGACCCCTGTCCCACTTCCCTCGTTACAAGAGGACCCGTCGACATAGACCGACCAGACGGGGGGTCCCTTCATTGTTTGGCTGGAGCCGGGGATTGTGGTTTCGACTAATGAATTCGGCCAGTGCCTGTGCCTTGATCGCGATCCGAGGCTAATAAGTTATATCATGTTGGCTCAGCTCGATTGACCACTTCATAAGGCGACCGGACGTTTCGGGCTTGTGAAGGACCTGTTTCAGCGGCTGGTCGGTAAGGACGACCACCGAATGGGATTGAAAGTACGGTCGAAGCTTTCTCGCGGCCATTACCAGGGCATAGGCTATTTTCTCAATCTTTGGGTACCGGAGCTCGGCATCCCGAAGCACCTTGCTGACGTAGTAAATAGGCTTCTGAGCCCTTTCTTCTTCTCTGACTAAGACCGCACTAAGCGTCTGTTCGGAAGCTGTCAGGTAGAGGTAGAGCGGTTCGCCAGGTATTGGTTTACTGAGAAGAGGTGGATTGACGAGGTATGCTTTAAGCTGGTCGAATGAGTCTTGTTGCTGCTGCCCCCACTCAAATCCTTTAGCCCCCCTGAGGGCTTTAAAGAACGGGAGGCACTTCTCCCCGGATTTCGACAGAAAGCGCCCTATGGCGGCTAGGCGACCAGTCAATCTTTGAACTTCCTTGACATTTCTAGGAGGGGCCATGTCCAATATGGCCTTGATCTTCTCCGGATTTGCTTCTATTCCTCGTTGGCTAACCATGAAGCTGAGGAACTTCCCTGATAAGACGCCGAATGCACACTTGTTCGGGTTGAGTCTCATATTGTGCTTTCTCAAAACATCAAATGCTTCTTGGAGGTCAGCCACATGATCAACGCCTCGGATGCTTTTCACAAGCATGTCATCGACGTACACTTCCATGTTCCGGCCGATCTGGACCTGGAAAACCTTGTTGACGAGGCGTTGGTACGTCGCCCCTGCATTCTTTAGGCCGAATGGCATGACTCTGTAGCAATAAAGGCCTTGGTCGGTCACAAAAGATGTCTTCGGGATATCCGGGGGGAACATTCTTATCTGATTGTAACCCGAGAAAGCATCCATGAAGCTGAGGAGCTCATGTCCCGAGGTTGCGTCAATCAGAGTGTCGATGCTCGGCAGAGGGAAGGGATCTTTGGGGCAGGCCTTGTTGAGGTCGGTAAAATCAATACAAATTCTCCATGTCCCGTTGGACTTCTTCACCATTACTATGTTTGACAACCACTCAGGATAGTTTACCTCCTGTATGAATCGGGCCTTCAACAGTTTGTCTACCTCCTCTTTGATAGCGAGCTGACGCTTGGGGGCGAACTTGCGTCTCTTCTGCTGAACCGGTTTGGACCCCGGATCAACACTCAGGTGGTGGACCAAGTGCTCTTCGGAGATACCGGGCATATCCGCTGCTGTCCATGCAAAGAGGTCTTGGTTGGCTCGGATTTACAATATCTGAGTATAGGGCGGACGGGAGGGTCTTGCTAACGAAGAACTTGTGGGTCGGCTCTTGCTCCGAGAAGAGCACCTCCTCCAATTCGTCCACCGGCTCAGAAGTCGGCCGAGCGGCATCTTGGGGAATTTCCAGTGTTTCTAAAGAGAGGACAGGTCCGAGGGTAGAGGTCATATAACACTTGCGGGCCTGCTCCTGATTGCCCTTTACTTCTCCTACTCCGGCCCGGGTGGGGAATTTCATTTTGAGATGATAGGCAGAAGGGACGGCTTCAAGGGCGGCTAGACCGGGCTGACCCAAAATGACATTGTAGGCTGCTGGGACATCTACGACCATGAAATCCATCGACTCCGTGCGGGTAGTAGGAGTTTTGCCAGCTGTGACATCGAGGGTAATCACCCCTTCAATAGTCACCGGCACTCCTGTGAACCCATGGAGAGTGTAGCCGGCGGGTTTGAGTCTGTCTCGGGAGAGCTTCAGGCCCTTAAAAGCGTCGAGGAAAAGGATGTTGACGAAGCTACCGTTATCTACTAAGATCCTCTCGACTTTGAAATTGGCCATGTGAAGACTGATGACGAGTGTGTCACAATGAGGGGTGCGGACACCCTCGAGATCTTCGTCAGAGAAGGTGACGAGCACTCCGAGGCCTTTGGGAGGAGGAGTGGTTCGGACCGAGTTGACTTCTCTTACAAAAGCTTTCCGAGAGGAGTTCGAGGAGCCCCCCATTGGACCCCCATAGATGAGGTGGAGGACTCGCTCTTCCACAAAGTCTGGCATCTCTTCTCGTTCCGGACGCTTGTTAGCCCCCCGAGGCTGGGGAGGAAGTTCGGCTCGGTCCTTTCTTACAAACTTCGTCAGCTGCCCCCTCTGGATAAGGGCTTCGATCTCGTTTCTCAGAGCACGGCAGTCGTTGGTGTCATGCCCATGGTCCCGGTGATAGCGGCACCATTTCTCCCTATCTCTTCTCTTGGCGGGGGTATTCATCTTTGGAGCTGGAGGCAAGACCCCTTCTTTTTCGACTTCCATGAAGATGGCAGAGATGTTAGTGGTGAGGGGAGCGAACTTCTCAAATCTAGGGGGAGGTCGGCGCTGGCCGGCATTATCCTTCTGGAGCTTCTTGGCTCCTTCTTCTTCCGTTCCCTTCCTCTTAAACCCAGAGGCAGACCCCTCCCAGTTGGGTTGTTGCTCGGCCTCTTCAGCCCGGATGTACTTTTCAGTGCGGAGGAGGAGGTTGGAAAAGTCATGTGGTGGCTTCTTGGCGAGGGAGGAGCAGAGGTTGGAATTGAGGACATTGGATTGGAACGCTGCGGTAGCAACTGACTGGTCGAGGGATGCAATGGTCCTGGCTTCAGCTGTGAACCTCTTCACGTAGTCCCTCAATTTCTCCCCCTTCTTCTGATGGAGGTGCAATAACGAGATGCTGGTCTTCTCAGCCCTACGGCTGCTTACGAAATGTGTGACGAAGAGGGTTTCGAACTGCTCGAAGGAGAATATTGAGGAAGGGGCGAGGCAAGAGTACCATTCTCGAGCTGGTCCTTTGAGTGTGGCGGGGAAGGTTTTGCATAGGAGGGCATCGGAAGCTTGATGGAGGAGCATCAGAGTCTTAAAGCTTTCGATGTGATCAACTGGATCGGTCTCCCCGGTGTATGTCTCAAATTGAGGAGGTTTGAAGCCGAACGGGACAGGTGCATCCACTATGGTTCGGGAGAAAGTGGGTCGGCTAGGACGTAGGGTCCTTCCCCTGAGCTCCTCTTCTCGGTTTATCTGACCCAGGCGTCTTTCTACTTCATGAAGACGGCGGTTCATGGTGTCATCTCTCCGACGGTAATCCGCCGAGCCACGGGACTCGTCTTCGTATGAGGGAGAGCAAGGGCTGCGGCGATGGTAACTTCGGGAGCGACGAGGACTTGGGGTGCGCCGGGAGTTGGTAGGAGCAGGACGAGGAGATGGGGACCGTCGGCGAGGGCTTCGGAATAGAGGAGGAGACGGGACCTTCGGCTCATTAGGATTTTGACGGAGGTTGAGAGCCTGCAGGACGGTCGCTTGGAACTGCTGGAACTCAGCACGGGTGATTGGTGCCTCATTGTTCCTGGGCTGTTGCCGACCTGCGGGAGAGTACCTTCTTCGGTAATGATCGGGGGACTCTTTCCTTCCCCTGCGGACGGGGGACCTGTGGTACCGCTCGCCCGGATGGTGTTGGCGGGAGGCTCCCCCTCGGGCCCGCTTTTCTTCCAAATGGCAGTGGAGGTCATCGTCTTTCTGGCAATCAGGGGCTGTATTGTGGCGACCAGAGGCTCGGGGGTGATGGGAGGCCATAGAGTCTGTGGAGGCGTTGCGCATGGAGACATGTTCTTGATGAAGGGGTTGTTTCTGAGGGTTAGGACCCTTTGGATCAGGAGGGGGAAGGTTCTGTTGGAGCGGGTCTTCCGCGGTAGGGGGAAGTTGCCTTGTTGCTGAGCGGGATCAGGAAGGACTTCTTGCTGCTGATCAGGGTTGGGTGCCCGGTTGGACCCCCTCGATCTGACTTTCCTAGGAGGCATGGCCAGAGGAGATCTGTTCACCAGGAAGAGGAGAGGTCTCTATTCGTTAGTTTCCCACAGACGGCACCAATCTGTTGCCGCTAAATTTGGTGTGGGGGCAAACAGATGAATTTGTAGATTCTTAGGGAAACTGAATAGTGAACCTGTATACCTGTTCCGTCGGTCTTCGATCGTCGATCCCGCCGTAGACCTGCAAAAAGTGCGAGATACCGGGGTTGTTCCCGGCGACGCACCCTCCGACGCTCAAGTCAGTAATCAAGGAAGACTATGAATGAGCGCAAAAACTGGTGAAAGATTGATTACCTCTTGATGGAGATGGGTGGGGGGTATTTATAGGCGTCTCAGGGAACAGATTAGGCATGTAATTCCGTGTGTATAGATAAGGAATGTAATCCCCAATCCCCAGTGAAAGGATAGATATGAATCAGGACCGTTGATTAATGTTAATCAGAAACCCTAATTCTATCCTGGTGGACCGGATTTGTTGCAGGTTAAAACCCGCACCCAGTTGAGGTGGATCCGTTCGCGGGTTATTGGATCTGTGAGAAGGAGACCCAGTACCCGTTTCAGACCCGTTTGTATGTGAAATTACTGTCTTGCCCCCAGTCTTCAGGATTCGTGCCCAGTTTGGACGGTCTCGATTAAACCCCTATTTCTAGCCATATCAGTGCCCATCTTAACTTCACAAAGCGGAAAAGTATCGAGTTTTTCCCAACAGTAAGTCGGTCATAGAATAAGGTTGTGTTATTCTAATTGTTATTGTTTGGTGTTGACAATATGTTGTAAATATAATAGATTTATATGATATCGTTATAGGATAGTATTGTTGGAAAAAGTCATTTCCTAATAGTACATCTTTATTCATATCATCAAACTGGTATATTATTGATATTTTAGCACGTAATTTCCTATTTGTATATTAACATTTTGTTGATACCTATCAAGTATGACGGTTTGTCCAATTAATCATGTTATCACCTTTTTATTATATCCATCTTGTTTCCATCTTGGTAGTATATTTTTACGGCATAAGCTAGTGCCTGCTCCAGTGTCTATTAGACTATGGTAGTTTTTTGATTTGTATCATTCATAGACAAATTCTGTTAGTATGTATAATGTATTTTTTGTTGCTCTTAATGAATTCACTTACACAATATTCTATTTATTATTATACTTTCATTATTTACTACTATTTTGATTTTTTCTTCTTGAATTGAGTAAGGTTGTACTGATTTAAGAAAGTCAGTTCCTAATAACATGGTGTTCTGGATCTATATGTAAATGTAATAGCATATCATTTCTACCATTTATCCTCAGTGGCAGTATTATTTTATGTATAATTGGATGTCTATTATTGTAATAGTCTAAGTAGTAATATGGATTTTCTAATGGTATTAATTTTGTGTTTTTATATTTGTTTGTTTAATATGTGAATTAGTAGCTCCTGTATCTACCATGGCTACTTGCTTATTCCATTTTCCACTATCATAATATTCTATTTCTATTTTAAATTGGTTATTATTTTGATTGTCTAATATATTTATTGTTGGTATTAATTCCAATGCTTGTTGTTTGTTTCTTATTGATAGTGATCTCTTTTCGAGCATTATTTGTGGTGTTTTTCCTTTTGTAACTTTTTTTGCTTTATTAAAGCCAAATTCTATATAATTTGGTATAGTCATTTCAGGGTTTTCTCTTGGAGGTTTGTATCTTATAATTTCGCTGAATAGTGTATCTATTTTAAAATTATTTATATTCCTGTTTTTTACTTCATGCTTACTAGTAAAAACATTAATATTTCTTATTTGTATACACATAACTTTGTTTTTCTTTATCATTTCTATTCCTGATAATCTGTAGTACATTACTAAACTTTTGCCCTTATTTTCTTCAGCCATACTTATAGAGAAATTATGTTTTATTGTAAATTTTATCTTTTGATACATTAGGTTTTCTTGTATTGTTTCTATTAAGGCATCTTGTGTACTTGATATTATTCTATCATCCATTAGGTATTTCATAAAAGGGACTCTCTATAGATCCCCAATGGCCAATCCTTACATGAATAGCTAAGGATCCAATAAGTCCAACATTGATTCCCTTAGATGTGTCAATTGGACAAATACGTCTATAGTGGCTCGGGTGGATATCTCGTATCCGAACTATTCCTTCCTTAAAATAAGCTTTTATTATTATTTTCATAACTCCTAAATGTATGTCTTAATATTTTCTGATTTTCTCACTTATTTTTTTCATCTCTTGTCTTATTATTTTTCCAGTTATTAATGAGGTTATGGTTTTTCCTTGGGCTTGTTCAATGTCTATAGGTTGTTAATTATTCCTGACTATTATGAACATATTCTTTTTCCTTTCAAATATTGGTAGTTTAAAAACATCTTTTGGGTTTATATCTAATTTAGTTGTTCTTATTTTATCGTATTTCTGTATGCCAAAACACATTCTTTCCCTTACTTATTCATTGTTTTCTTCTCTTTCTAATTGTTCTCCTATTTCTGTTATTTCTGTCATCATATATTTCACATTCTTCTATTTCACTTTCACTACTTCCACTATTTCCTTCTAGTACCATTATTTCTTCATCTTGACTAATCTTTGACCAGTTTTCCTCATATTGTATGGGTTCATAGTTTATATTATTCATGTCTTCAATTTCTTCTACGTATTTTATATTTTCTTTTTTCAATCTCTTTGGGCAATTTGGTGATATATGTCCTACTTCTCCACATATATAGCAATTATTTTTTTCGGGGTTTTCGGATATTGTCTATTTTTATTTATTCTTCTGAAGTGTTATTTACATCTCTTAAAAGTTTTTCTATATTTTGGTTTATATTTTTGGAATTTGTGTTTACTGTTCTTTGTAGAATTATAGTTATTATTACATCTCTAATAATTCGGTCTTGCATATTTACAACAAATTCTTTGTTTATATGTTCTATAGTATTTCATTGTTGCTCTAGCTTCTTCGCACACTTTATCCCTATAATCTTTTACAAATTGTGTTCTATAACCTAAAGTATCTACTTCTGGTTTTACTTTCTCACCTATGTATGCACTATATATGTTTATACTCCATGGATCAGGTAGTTTTATAAAAAATGAGTTTAAGATTGGACTCCTTTCTTCTTTTGTATAATAACTATCTTGAAAATATTCTCGGAATTCACAAGCATAGTTGTTAAAAAAACACATGTCACATATTTCTAAATTACTTAATCTCCACCTTGCTTGGTTCTTTTTGTATATAGTGTGTTTTTCTTCTTTATCAAAAACACTAAATTATGTTCTTATTGCTATCTCATAATTTATAATTATTTCTTTTAGTCCTAAGGTTTGTTGTGTTGAGTTTTCTTCTTTTCATTTATCATCAATTGGTCTTGATTTTCTGACAGTATTTCTTTCTTCTTCCTTAAGTCCATTCCACCATTTTGCTACTACTCCTATAAAGGTCGCTTCTATAAATTTCTCAAACGAATTTATGAAAGATTTTGCCTAAATCCTACTATTAGTGAAGCCTTTGCCCATTCTTCTATTGTCCTATCTACATATTTTACGCAGTCTAGATCTAGTCATTCTCCATTTCCTTCTATTTCTTTTTCGTAGTGTTCTGCAGGTTCATATTTTGGGGTTTCTTTTTCTTTATCTCTTCCTAACTTATTATTTTATGTGTTTTGCCAATTCCATGATAGGTGATAAGGCCTTTTATTAGGTGGTGGTTTTAAGATTTCGTACATATCAGTTGGAATTTCTGTAGGTTTTGCTATAATCTTTTCTTTCTCTTGATCCATTTTTATTTCTTCATTTGTTATATCTAGATTTTTTAAGGCTTCCTCTACTTCCTCTGAATTGAGATTTTCCATTAAATATTCTATTTCTAAAATATTTATATTAAACTTTGTTATAGCTTCTAACCTCTTCATACCTTCTTCCGTTGTGCCTAGTTCTTCTTCTTTGTCTTCGGTTATATATCTACTTAGTTCTTTTATGTTCTTATTTATAATTTTTGACTTTTGTAAGATTTATAATTATTTTGGCGAGTTGGGGCTAATGTTGTTATATATCTTATTTTGACTTTTGTAAGATTTGTTAATCTTAATTCATTTATTTTCTGTGAATCCATGGCCATGTAAGTTTTTTTGTTTGTTTGTTTGTTTTGTTTTATGATACCTACAACTCTTTCGTATTAGATCAAAAAATTCTTTCTTTTATGTTCTTCACATTATAATGCTTACTTTCATACCTTACAGGTTGATGTTGACTTGGAAAAAATAGTAAGAAAAAAACAATAAGTGAAGCTTATAATGGTCCACTTACATTCAAAATTTTGGTAGTTTTACTTTCTTCAGGAATATGGTTGGTGGATGAGTTATTAGTTGTATATTTTGTTAAGTTATGTAGAATGAGAGAGAAAATCTGTGTAATATTTATTTAAGTAAAGTATGTATGGGATGGTGATATATAGTGATGGGATATAGTATGTTAAAACCCGTACCCGCAAAGTTGTGGAGTATTGGGTTATGTGTGTTGTTTTTCAAAGGTTTTTTAAGGTTTTTCTAAAAATCTATTACGTTTTCAAATGAAATCTTGGTTTGTATTTTGTATCTTGCATCATAATGAAGATTTTTGCCTCCAGAGCCCTATATATATGATACCTGTGTGATGTTGCTTGGATTGGCCTGAGGAGGATTGATATTAACAGCATGTGATATGATATTTTTGATTGTTAGCAAAATTCCATAAAAAATTGCTGTAAAATGGCTAATATTTTGGGGGAAACTCTATCGAATTTTTTACTAAAATTCCTATTAGTATTCTAGAATAGAAATGAGGATTTAATTGAGTGGTGAGGAAAAAAAAATTCATACATGGTAATAGTAAGCTAATAGTAAGGTTTATTATGCATATATGTTGGGGGTAATGAAGAGCATTTTTGGTTCAAACTGTCGAGTTTGAAGAAAATTTCTTTTATACATCAGTCATTTTGAAAGGTATTGGTTTGAAAATAAATTTTCCTACAAATTATTAGTGTTGGTTTTTTAAATTCTCATTGCTTTTGACTTGATTGATTCCTTTTTCATTAAAATGATTTTTCATTCTTGATCGTGATTTTTCAGGTCTTCATTATAGCGGGTTTAGTCGTCTATCCATCTGCAATCTTCATGTTCTCATAATGTTTTTTATGCTTTCTTTTTATCTTTATGTTACTGTCGACTTTACTGATAAAATGCCTAATAGTTGGGCTTATGTGTTTTGTGTTAATTACGGTGTAATTATTTTGGCGAGTTGGTGCTAATGTTGTCAACCACACAGAAGTGAATGTTGTTATATATCTTATTTTGACTTTGGTAAGATTTGTTAATCTTAATTCATTTATTTTCTGTGAAATATCTAGTTTTTAAATAGGGTAGTAAGTTATGTAAATTGTTAGTTTTAATGTTGTGTAAATATCTTCAAAGGTAGGGATGTTTTTGTAAGATTTTCTTTAATTGACCTTTCTCTGCAAATAATTTGGCTAGTGGCCCATATACGCAATTAATTTCTCAAAGTGGCCTATATATGAGAATCGCTCAGAGGAAGAAAGCTACGAACCTAAGAGAATCAATCGACATATATTACCTCTCTATTTCCTCTTGGCAGTAAACATTTCAGAAAAATGTGCCTTATCTTGTGATCACAGAAAAAAAAATTAATGCAAAACAAAATTCCAAACCATAGTTTCTTATCTAGAACTCCAGGATCTAATTCAAAGTCGTAGCATAATTTCGATAGAATAATGAAGTTGATGGCACTTACGTGACGTGATCTTCTTCAAAACTTCCCTGAGAAGTTTCGCCATGTGCATCGATTTCGAATTTCATCTCCCATCGAGAAACGGTTAACAAGTGCCTGAGAACACAATTCTAGATCAAATTTCTATTTCAAAACCCTAATTTCGGATCAAGAACGAAATGAGATATCCAGTTTCAAAATCAATGGTAAAACGAAACCCTAATTTCTAATGAATAACAAAATTGATAGATCGAGATGAGAAAGATAACCTGAGAACCCTAGTTTCTGATGAGAAGCACATTAGAATTTGGGATCAAGAGTTATAGGGTTTGGGAGAGTTGGGAGAGAGGCGAGCGATGGGTTTAGAGAAAGACAGAAAGCAGCGATGGGAGTGAAGGGTTTGGGTGTGGGTATTAGAACTATATTTGAGAAACTTGTATGGTCCAAATTAGATCTAAGAATAAAATGTGGGGTACAGATCTTAATTATTAGATCTAAAATATGATAAAAAATAGATGTGTAGTCCAGATCTGCTCTAGACAGATTTATTCTTGTTTTTATAATAGAAACCAGATCTGCTCTGGACAGATTTATTCTTGTTTTTATAATAACAATAGATATATTTATTAAGACATGCATCGCACGTGTAAATTAGTATCTAAATAATCATATCCATTTTTTGTCATTTGGAGAAGGATGAGAGATACATTCCTGCTAATTGATGTAAAATCATTCAATGGGCAACACAATATCCATTACAGAAATAGGACCATTTTGAACACCATCACCCTGTTCCTCTTTTTTAGGCCTAACAAAGTTAAATAGGATTTTATAAATATATATAGGCATGTATGCATCAAGCAATGGCATCACCATCTCTATCGATTGCAACTGAATTCTTAATTATATTCTTAGAAGAAGGCAAGCCAGCGACCACGTCCTCTTCAATCCCGCATTCATTTCTTCCCCTCACAATCTTGAAGTAGCCATCCTGCGTACATATAAACAAAACAGTCTTAGTTTAAACATAATAACAATTTAAATTAGATCATACGTACAGGTACTTACATCACCCCAACCTCTATTCCACTGGTTTGCAAGAAGCTGCAATATAGGGGGGAAAGATATTAGAGAATGAGAAAATGAAAACTGAAAACTGAAAACCCAAACTGATGAAGTTGAAAAGAAGTGAATGCTTTTGAACAACAGGAATTTCAACATACCCAATAATCTTCACCATCTTCACTAGTTCCCCACCCAATCAATTTCACAGCATGGCCACCCATGGCCTCACCTGTGATATGTTTGTATACTCCTGATTTGTAGTGTGCAAAATCCTAACAACAATAATAAGTACAAGAATATTAGAGTAAGAGCCATTGTGTAAAATTTTATTCATCTACTAAAATACAATAAAAAATTTGAAGTGTTGAAGGGTAACAAAAATGTCGACATAGGTTATGGCAATTTTCCATACCTCATAAACTGTGAAGGCAACTTCTACAGGACCATTCTTATAGACCTCTGCCATAATATCGTGTGGATTGGAGCTTACTCTGTAAGCATTGACACTGAAGTGCTTTGTCTGCTCCCAAACAAGATTGTTGACTTTGCACCTTTTTTCGCATCGTGGTGTTGGATATAGAGGTTCACAGCCTGGATGAGCACATCCAATGTCATCGAAATATGGATCACACTGCAAGATGGCATTATTTATTTGGTCATTGCATACCATAGTTTATGGATTCTAACACCACTATATAACCATTAAACAGTGTCAGCGTAAAAGAAAAAACAGAAAAAAGAAAACTGACATGACCAATCACATGTAATATAGTTGGTACCTTTTCCCTTTCCTATGAACAACAAACAATAAGGGAAAGAATGCAAATAGGCTGATAGGAAAGCGGATGTGGTGTAAAACTGTTATCAAGAAAAGGATTGTTACAAAACAATATTATCGGACCAGTTTGACTTGCGCAAACTGACAAAAACTCGGGCTTTGCATATTCCTCTATAATTAGTTCGGGCTTTTCGCAACATTTGCATGTATGGGACAATATTTTGTGCAGATGTTAGAGCTCTAATTGACATTTATTGACATTCAGATTTAGCTGCAAGTCTCATCAGAATTTATCCTCAGCATTAAAAACTTAAAAAATTACTGATACTTTGTGAATTATCTATTGTACTAATTGAAGTTGTCTCAATCACCTTCCCTTACCATTTACATTTAACCAATGATAAATATTATGCCTTTTTATTCCTTTAAATTAACTTTTCAAATAATTTCCATTTTGTTCCTTATAACTGTTTTGCCCTTTTCTTCCTGGTTGATAAGTATTTTGTTTTTCACTAAATAATCTCCTTTTTGTCACGTACAAATTGGCCATCGTTCAATCTTTGATACTATAAACAAAGTGTTGAAATATAGTAATTGTATATTCTATTTCCTAATCTATAGGAGACAGATTCCCCAAATCTCTCATCTGTCCAATCTTCTCTCAATCTCCTTTCTTCTTCTCCAAGAATGTAACTCTTATATATAGATATATACAGTAGAGAAATAAATGAATAAGAATAAAATTTATTTTCCCAAAATCTGTTTTCAACATAGTATCAGAGCCTAAAATATCCTAGGCTACGTGAAGAAGAGGAAGAAGAAGAGGCGTGTTCAGCCTCACCGATCACCAATCTCAGATCCAAACCTACACCCCGAAACTCCGACTTCGTCCATTGTCTTCATCGACTGGACCCCGATCCAGTTGCCGATCCCGTCGTCGATCTCATCGTCGACCCCGAAAACCAACCGCTGACGCCCTCACCCCGAAACCAACCGCGGCCCCTTCCTTTTCAACTCCGAGAGTACCTCCACTGCAATTCCCTCCATCGTCCTCCTCCTCGAACCCATCGCCATCTCCACCTTCGCAGGCAACCCCGCAACCAAGCCCCCGCAGCCTCGTCGCCATTGCCACCGCTGACCACGCCGCCAAACCCCTCCCTCCCTCTGCCGCTCCCTATTCCCGATCGACAACACCCCCGCTCTGTCCTCCTCCCTCCTGAACCTCTGCCCAGATCCCCACGCCGCGATCGACGGCCCTGTTGTCGACCATGCCGTCCACCGCCAGCCAGACCCGAGTACCCCCTTGGCTGCGCCTCCCTCCCGTCGACACCCTGATCCGACCTCACTACACCCCAGCCTCCCTCAACCGACCGAAGCTGAGATCCAGGAAAGAGAGAATCTTCGATTGCTGTTTGTTTTTCACTTGGTGGCTGTTGATCAAATCTGTGTTGCGGTTATGCTCTTTTGGTGTGTTGTTTTGGAGAGAGTGTTGTTTGCTATTTTTGATCCCGTCTGCTGTTTGGTGTTTGGATCATTGGTTCTTCTTGCTGTGCTGTTTGTTGTGTTTCTATGGGACAATATCCGTATGAGTCAAGAAAGTGTACACATTGTGACAAAGATCGACCACACGAAAGCTCATTGTTATAAGATTATCGGCTATACGGAGATCTGGGATCATAGCAGGGATATTCGGGCGAAGACTTCCAATTAACCCACTGTCGCATTTGGAGTTGCTGATCGTGCTGCTGCAGGTAATGATGATAAGGTTTTTAATATTTCTGGCGCTGTTATGAATAATGCATGGATAATTCATTCGAGTGCTACCGACCAGATGACTTTCGATTCTAGACAAGTTCAAAATTTTCAATCTTCCACCAAATCAACTATGTCCACTGCCAATGGTGATCCTGCCACTGTTACTGGCGATGGTACCATACCTCTCACAAACAATCTAACCTTAGATACTGCCCTAATTGTGCCATCCATAAATTTTAACCTATTATCTGTTGCTCAAATAACTACTGCCTTACATTGTATTGTAGTCTTTTGGCATTCACATTGTGTGTTTAAGGATATTCGGACTCGCAAGACGATTGGTTATGGAGTTGGACACGGGAAGCTCTATTACCTGGATTTAGAATCTGAAAGTTCAAGCAAGTTGACTCAAGCTCTAAGTGTGGAAGAATCCGAAGATGAGAAGAAATCAGATATTTGGCTATGACATCGACGTCTAGGGCATGGTTCTTTTGGTTATTTGAAGAAATTATTGCCAAGTTTATCTTTTAAGTTGGATATTTTTGTCTTTCGGTGTGATGTGTGTGAACTCGCAAAAAGTCACCGTATCTCTTTTTCTCCAAGTCCAACTAGAAGCTTTCCTCCATTTATGATTATCCATTCTGATGTTTGGGGTCCATCCAAAACCACTACATTTGGAGGAGCCAAATGGTTTGTGATATTTATTGATGACTATACTCGTATGACCTGGATTTGTTTCATGAATTTGAAAAGTGAAGTTAGTGGCTTGTTTCAAAAATTTCACAAGCATGTTATGATTCAGTATAAATCACAAAATCAAGTTCTTAGGAGTGATAATGGCGGAGAGTACCTGAGTTCGAATCTGCAACAATATTTGGTGGAACACGACATTGTTCACCAGACTACATGCTCATATACACCTCAACAGAATGAGGTTGCAGAAAAAAAAAATAGACACTTGCTCGAGGTGGTCCGTGCTTCTCTTATCCATGGAAATATGCCACTCATTTATTGGGAAGAAGCCCTTACTTCTGCTGCATACTTAATCAACCCAATTCCCTCTAGTATCCTAAACTTCCTCACACCATTTCAAGCATTAACTGAAGCTGTGAATGCACCAAAAGTCGTCAACTTGCCACCTCGTGTGTTTGGGTGTGTTGCATTTGTTCATCTTCATCAACATGAACGCAATAAGTTAACTTCTCGAGCTGTCCGCTGTGTTTACGTGGGATATGCACAGGATAAGAAAGGGTACCAGTGCTACCACCCACCAACTCAAAGTATGTTTGTGACTATGGATGTTGTGTTACATGAAGATGAGATGCATTTTTCTTCTTCTACGACTGAACTTCAGGGAGAGTACCGAAGTGAAGTTCAGGACTCTTGGGTATGATGAAGGGGTTAGTGAAGTTCAGATTCTTGTCTTGGGTATGATAAAGTAATTACCAGTCAGAATGAACAACTGGATACAAATAGTAGTGAACACTTGAATGAAGACCTAGCAAGGGAAGAAGACCCTCACGAAGAAGTGCAACCAAGGGAAGAAGCCCCTTTAGAAGAAGACCCTCTTGAAGAATTGCAACCAGTACCGAATTTAAGAGAGTGAACCGTCAGAACCCCAAAACCAATTGTCATCGTTGTCCGAAGCTCCTAGAAGAGAACTTCCGCACCGTACTAATAGAGGTATTCCAAAACCCACTTATGAACATGATCCCACTAGTAACGTCAAATATCCCATGAGTAATTATGTATCCACTCACTGCTTGTCGGAATCAAATAAGTCATTTGTAAATCAATTATCTACGGTATCTATTCCTAACAGTGTGCAGGAAGCCCTTATTGATCCAAGGTGGAAAGCAACTATGGATGAGGAGATGAAGTCCTTGAAAAATAATGAGACTTAGGAGATAGTCGAGCTGCCAGCAGGGAAGAAGCCAGTAGGATACAGATGGATTTATACGGTGAAGTATAAGTCCGATGGTTCAATAGAGCGATACAAAGCAAGACTGGTTGCCGAAGGATACACTCAAACGTATAGAATTGATTATAAAGATATATTCACACCTGTGGCAAAATTCAATACTGTTCGAGTCCTACTATCACTTGTTGTAAATCTTGACTGGCTGTTGGAGCAATTTGATGTGAAGAATACATTTTTGCATGGAGAATTGACAGAAGAGGTTTATATGGATCTTCCACCAGGTGAAACAAACCAATCCAACACAGCAATAAAGTATGTCGTTTGAAGAAAATATTGTATGGACTTAAGCAGTAGCCAAGAGCTCGGTTTGGGAGATTTACAAAATCAATAAGGACATTCGAATACTATCAGAGTAATTCAGATCATACTTTGTTCCTAAACAGCAAAGAAGGTAAAATCACTGCTCTCATTATTTATGTGGATGATATGATAGTAACTGGTGATAATCCTGAGCACAGAAAGGCATTAAAGAATTACTTGTCACAAGAGTTCGAAATGAAAGATCTTGGCTCTTTGAGATACTTCCTTGGTATTGAAGTTTCTCGCTCAAGAAAGGGAATATTTTTGTCACAAAGAAAGTATGCTCTTGGTTTATTAAAGAAACTGGAATGCCCGCTTGTCAGCCGATTAGTACACCGTTAGAAGAAGGACTGGAACTGTGCAACGAAGCTGGTCATGTACCTTGTGATAAGAAAAGATTTAAGAGATTGGTTGGACGGCTGTTGTATCTTGGACATACACCGCCAGATTTGTTATATGCTTTAAGAGTTGTAAGTCAATTTATGCATGCGCCTCGGGAACAACATATGATTACGGTGATGAGAATTATGAGATATATTAAGTCTACAACAGGAAAATGGATCTTATTTGCAAAACATGATCACTTGAAGGTTGAGGCATATACTGATGCTAATTGGGCAGGATCTATAATTGATAGGCGCTCCACTTTAGGATACTTCACTTTTGTTGGAAAAAATTTAGTTACATGGAAGAGGAAGAAGAAAAATGTTGTTGCGCGCTCTAGTGCAGAGGCTGAGTATCGCGGAGTAACTTTAAGTATAGTGGAAGCTTTATGGCTGAAACTCTTGTTGCAGGACTTAGGCTATGGTCCGAATGAACCTATAAAAGTATATTGTAATAGTCAAGCAGCGTGTGATATTGCTGCAAACCCGGTTCGGCATGATAGAACGAAATATGTAGAGGTGGACAGATTCTTCATCAAAGAAAAAAATAGATGAGAAAGTCATTGAGATATTGAAAGTAAAGTCAGGAAATCAGCTCGCAGATATCCTAACCAAGACAGTTTTGAATCGGCTTTTCTTGAAATTTGTTGACAAGTTGGGCATGTTCAATATCTATGCACCAACTTGAGAGGGAGTGTTGAAATATAGTAATTGTATATTCTTCTTCTTAATCTATAGGAGAGATTCCCCAAATCTCTCATCTCCCCAATCTTCTCTAAATCTCCTTTCTACTTCTTCAAGAATGTAACTCTTATATATAGTTGTATACAGTAGAGAAATAAATGAATAAGAATAAAATTTATTTCCCCAAAATCTGTTTTCAACACAAAGCACTAATTAAAATTTGCCCATCTTTATGTATATGATTGTAAATGACATAAACTTGTGCAGTCTACTAGATAACAAAGAATACAGACAGTTCTCCAAATGAGGTTAGGAATCAAGGATAAAATGATCATTTACATAAATCAGAAACAACTAATCTTCTAGTTTCGGCAATCCGTGATCTACACACACACACTTAGGACAATGCTATTGATCCAACTAAAGAATACTTGGGGAGATTAGAACATTAGTTCTATTAAGGCACAATCAGAGAATGTGATAGTGAAATGATTACCTCTTCAGTAACAACCCCATTCTGCATAAAGTAGCGCCATGCATATATAGGGTACCCTCCATCACAACCATCTCCACACATAAAACCACAGCAGGACAAGAGGTCGTTAACAGATAATGATAAGTTCTGCAATGATAAGCAAAAGCATTAGTTGAAGAGCCAGAAAATTCCAGCATTCATGTGAAGGCCCTTACGCAACTTTCATGTGATAACTGCTTAAGAAAGGAATTACAGTATTTACCATGTTAAAATTAATACAGAAACGATCGGACAGCGATTCTACTGCACCAAAAGCCCAACAAGAACCACAGTGTCCCTGCACATTAGATAAAGAATCACTTGAGTAATTCATACTGTAGTAAGACTTAAACTTCATAGTTCCAACTTGCAAGGAGACAAACTTACCTGATCTTTGGACCCAAATAGGCAGAACATGCGATAAGAGAAAAAGCTCAAAAAGTCAGTAACTGTTACAACAATAAATCAGTGATACTAAAAAAATGGTTTACTAACCAAGTATTCTTCCAATACTACTACATTGTGGCCAAGCTGTTCTAGCGTCAAACTCTGCAGGCAACTTTAAAGATTTTGAGTAAGTTTTTACAGGAACATCTTCCAAGGAATTCTTAGGCATTTGCTTCACTCCAAGAATGTATTTAAATTGATTGACCTACAAGCAAGAGGCCGGGGTAAGTTGAGTCCCAAAAAAAAAAAAAAAAAAAAAGCTGGGGAAAGACATTTTTTTGTGTTATATAATTGTCAGATAAGAAACTTGATAAGTCGATCAAATCCTTATGGGTCCTCACCGTATAATTGGAGAAGCGAGAGTTCTTGGAAGCTTCCCATCCAGCAGAAGGGTTTGCATTAATGTTATGTACAATAGAATCCTCCAGAACAGAAGGAAGGAAATGCAAAGGCGTTATTACAAAGAGAGCAATTAACAAGGACAAACAAGAAAACAAACATCATTGTGAGAAAATAAATTAATGAAAACACAAAGAACATAAGAATGGTAAGCATACCTGGAGAATTTTGGCCTCCGTCCAAGTTTTGGGGATTGGCTTCACTGCAACAACCTGCAAATAGACAATACTAATCAGTCAATGCTAGAGCGAACCAAATATTTATCCTTTATCCTATTTCTCTGGATTGGTGACATTATACAATGTTTCCTTTTTTAACTTTGTTAATTAAGAGACATCACCTCAATCTATAAGTTCGGCAAGTGATTAATCCTCTATGATATATTTAATGATGGAGGATCCCTATTTACCAACTTGAAAGAAATTCGTAGGTTATATCTAGAGCCCAATAATAGAAAAGACTGATACAGATGGACCTAAGGTGATGTGCACGAGCGGAGCCACCTGTGGTGTATGGTGGTCAATTGAACCCCTTGTTCTTTTTGAATCTCAATAGGTAGTATATATGTATAGGTTATATACTTTGTAAATGTGTTTAGCTTTTGACACCCTAAAACTTTTTTTTGTTACTCTCGCTGGGAATAATTCGATGGGAAACATGTAAACCTTCTAACATTTGATCCTTTATTTTCCGTCGACACTTTCTTGGAATTGGGATCAATTTTTACTCTATTAAATACGTTACAATATAAAACCTTTCGTGTTTTTCTTTCTTAATTTTGTCTTCTCTTCTTCTTCTCATTTGATCAAATACTTACGGAGAAGAAGAAAAATCCCATATGCCCCCTTTTCCTCGTGATAGTAAGTCTTTTTTGGGATCATATGCCGTAGCCATACACACCACACATACTCCCATCCTATAATATGAGATTTGCATAAGTGGGACTCGAAAACATAACCTTTTGCTGACTAACTAAGAGGCTAGACCATAGTGGCACTCGTCTTTGTGAAGTTTTTGTTTAGGAAGACTATAATCTTATTTAATTTCTTTTATTAGCAATTAATGTATAAAGGTGCAAACTCTTCCTTGATGCAATTTAAAGATGCTAGTTTGTTTCCTATTATAGATACTAGTTATAGAAATGAATGTTAAATATTTGAAAGATAAATTATTAATTCATTTTTTCTTTGACAACATCAGGAAATTTCCTGGCTCCGCCCCTGACTAATGGGAATTATCAAGCAATCAAACATGTGCATCTGATATGAGTTATAGTGATGAAGCCAGCCCAACTACTTGAATTACAATACTAAACAATACCCATATGGGAAAAACCCATTAATATAATGTTCGCATACAAGCAGTTAATTATTTTTTTTCTTTTTTTGGAGAAGTATATGTTGTTAGTTGTTAACAACTCAAACATCTTACTGTCAATTGCAGCTTATTTAGAACTACTGTTCTAAACTTATGGCAGCTCATCTAAATCACCACAAGCCATCTACTTTTCATTCAAAATATAGTAACTGCTCAAGCTCATACAAAATAGAATTAGGCAAACATCCCAAGTTCTCAGCATATGAATACTTTTAAAAATTGTAACAGCTGGGTCTAACAAAGATTCCAAAATTAGATGATGTATTTATCAAATTCTTTTTCCCCCTTGACCAGTTCTTGATAAGTGAGAGATTCGATTTGGAGATGCAGAAATACATGGTTTTGATGGAAAACTGGTCAAATTCTTAAACCTGACAATAATTAAGCAAACAACTGATTAATTGATAAGAAAATTAGGAGGACGGATTGAACCTGCAGTGGTTGGAAGAAGGCTGCAAAAGCCAGAAGCAGAAGCAGGGGAAGAGTCTCCATCGAAGAAGAAGAAGAAGAAGAAGAAGACGAAGAAGAAGAAACCAACTTCGCCTCTCTACTCTCGAGACTTTATATATTAGAGTAAAGAGGAGAAATCTGAAGGTAAGGAGGATTAAGACGGGGGAAGAAAAGAGTATTTATAGAGAGTTGATAGATATTTTGTGAGTTTGTCGATTATTCTAGTTTTGTTGCGAGGCGGAATCCTGTGATTGGGTTCGAGTTGCGATTCAAGTAACGAAAGAAAACATGAAATTTTGTACCATCACGCCAGACACCCGTGAACTGGTTGGTAATACTAATCAGGATGACGTGCTATTGGGTGGGAACAGGGGAAAGGATCCTATGAAGCCTGTTTATATGGTTTACTATACACCCACACTTTTCATTGGCTACAATCCTATGCAGTGATTTATACCGGGCACTTCAATTTTATTTATTTATTTATTTTATTTTTAATGACCATTGGCTACAATCCTATGCAGTGATTTATACCTGGCACTTCAATTATATATATATATATATAGAAAAATGCTAATATGAGATGGTGAGATGGGTGAGATGAAGATGTATTTTGTGAGATGAGCGATTTGAATCATCGAAATCTCGATCATACCGTTCACATCATTCTACATATTATCTAGATGGTTTGTGCAAAATTTCAAGCAATTTGGAGACCTCTAGCCTATGCATCAAAGCGTTCAAATAAATACATATATATGTATTTCGCATCATCTTCGTGATATGTTGAACGCTTTGATGCAAAGGCTAGAGGTCTCCAAATCGTTTAAAATTTTGTACACCCCATCTAGATGACATGCAGAATGATGTGAACGGTGTGATCGATATTTGGATGATTCAAATCGCTCATCTCACAAAAAAACACTCCATCTCACCATCTCATAATAGCATGACTCTATATATATAGAGAGAGAGTTAGTCTATTATGAGATGGTGAGATGGGTTCCTTATCGTGAGCGGGAGCTACCAGCCATCCGATCTAGTTTGATTCAGATCGAATGGCTGAGATCAGATCCCGTTCTCCATCCTGTTTTGTTGAGGGTAAAATGGTCATTTCCCCCCTCTCCTTATCTTTTGGCATGCTGGCTCCCAACTCAAGTACCGGATATTGCAAAGACCAAAGATAGCGGGAAGCGAATTAAGGGAGGGAAGGAAAAAGCCATGGAGAAGGCCGCGAAGCCACTAAGGAAGTGTCGTTTATGCAAGAAGCTTGTTAATCATGACAGTCGGACTTACCCTTTGAAGGAAAGGTTGGTATTTCCATACATAATTTATTTCAACTTTTGTCATATATAATATATCTTTTATTAAATTGGTGCTTATTATTCATGTAGTTCTAATTTGAACGAGTCACAAGCTTAAACTACTTTTTCAACAATGGAACCCATAACGGAAGAGGCTCTAAATATTGCATGAACTTTAGTAGTATATGACTGTGGATTTTGTAGGTAAGTGTTTTACATGATTTTACTCATATTTTTTTGCTATATGTGTAATTATTTTTGAACCATTCCAAATATGTTCATATGTTAAATTAATCGTTATGTGGTGACTGTTTGGAGGCAATTTGATGATGGGTATAACAGAAATGCATGATTTTTCACCATCTTCAAAAAGTTGGTAAAATGATTTTGTTTATACAAATAATACCAAGTTGGTAGGCAGTGATGAAAAGTTTATGACTGATTTGTTTATGCCTGAATTTGTTGAATCATGAGTTTTCTCTACTGGACTGTGTAGGCAGTGATGACAAATTTATACAAGGCAAGTTAAATGATTTTCATAATTTTGTGCTTAAACTGATTGAGTTGGAAGAGATGGAGATGCAAAACAACAATTTGGTTGGATCTAGTAGGCATGGCTTAATTTAGCAGCCCTAGTGACATATTGAAATTTCTGCATTTGACTCACTTATACTTGATTTTTTGGAAATATTTCCAGCACCTGTGTACGGTCCTACAAGTTGTTGTTTTGAGCTTACAAATTTTTTGGTGGTGTTATTATTCAGAGCCTACACATTTTTTTTGATGTTGTTGTTCTAAGCCTTCAAGTTTTGTTGCCAAGTGTTGTTCTGAGCCTACAAATTTCTACATTTCGACTCACAATTTTTGATAAGTTGGCATTTTCTATGTGGAGTCAAATTACTCAGCAAACATTTCATTTTCTTTTTCCTTTTTATATGCATTTCGTGTCTGTGTTTTTTTTGTTTTTCGTCAAAAGTTTGTCTACCTTTTTTATTAATTTCATTTATAAACTTAAAAAGGGATCTGCATTAGCCAAAATGTACACAACATTTAGGAAAATTCACAAGGAGAAGGATGCTGAGCCCTCTAAGTTCGAAGTTTCAGTTGCACAGGTTTGCCTGTTAAACAATCTTTCATGCATAAACTTTAGCCTATCCCAGTTTTCTTTAATTGATTATTTAATTGTGCATAATTTATTGTTAGGCACTTTTCGATCTGGAACACTCCAATCAGGAGTTGAAAAGTAACTTGAAGAATCTTTTCATAAATTCGGCTGTGTAAGTGTATCTCTCTCTCTGTGCCATTCCATCTTGTTTTCCATAATGCTATTTATATTAATAGTCAAATGGATAAACATCTTTTAGCTGACATGAAACTGAATTGATGGTATTATAGGAACCTTTTAAATTCTATTAAGGAGAAATCATTTGAGTTGTTATTCTTTTCTGGAAAAAAACTCCATTGATTGTGTGATGACGATTTTGTTGGTGAGAAACAGAATTTTATATTTTGGGTATTTGCAGTTTAAAAAGAGAGGATTGATCAGTAAAATTATTGTTGCTGGCCTAACTTCAGTTCATTGTTGCTGATGAACTCTGTTCAGCTATATTTCCCTTGAACTCATTAGTTCTTTGGAGAAGTATGAAAGTTCGGAACTTTAGATGTTAGTTTCTATTATGTTACAGAAAGAAGAGAAGTGAAATTAACTATTGAAATCGTCATTTACGCTTTGTTTATCTGCATTGAAATATCGTTTGAAGTAATTATAACCATTTTAAGTTTTGATTTTCCTGGATGAGTAGAAAATTAATGCCAAACATCAGATAGATTTAAAATATATGTTATTCTCCTATTTTGCGGTGATATGCATTGTTTAGCTTTAGATAATGACACAAGTTTTGCATTGTCCATGTTGTATGCTTTTTTACTTGGATATCATTGGTTTCATAATTTGTGATAATATATGCTTTTGAAATAGAAGGCACATAATTTATAGTGTTATGAAGCTTAATGTGGTTGTCAATTTGCTTGAGAGCTACAATTATTCTAGTAGGTGTTCCTTCCTCGAGGTTTGTTTTTGGCAGAGCCTGATGATGTTCACTTTTATAAAATATTATACTTATTCCGCATATACTCTTTTTATTGCTTCTGTTTTTGTAGATATATAACGAGCAGATAAATGACTTACTGAATCCCACTCAGAGGAATCTTCAGGTAGATTAGATTAGATTACTCTTCTTTTAACATGATAGTTTTGATGTTTCAGTTTAGTTTGGTATCTAGTATATATGTTAAAGTGTATCAACATCCCCTGGTGGCAGATACAGGATGATGCTAGGACTGGTTTCCATTTGGAGACTGGAGAACCTCACTGATGAATATGGCAAATCGAGAAGAGCAAAAGATTGTGATGAAGGTTCTCAAGATTCAGAAGGCTAAAGAAAAGCTAGCAGCCAAGAGTTAAAAAAAATATGGCAAATCGAGAATCCGAAGAATTTTGAGAATCTTGTTTGCTAGACTATTTTTTGACTTTGTTCCTTAAATTTGTTATGAATTTTTCATATTTGGTCTCAAGACATATGTTCCTCTCAGGTAGTGGACATGTATTTCAGTTATAGTTACCTGATATGTTCTGTTTATGTGCCTGTTTGTGCTATTTGTTCATGTTCAATTTTCTATAATATATATACAAACTGAACTTCATGTTTTGTTATGAATTTTTCATATTTGATCACCTGTACAATATATATACAAACTTACTTGATCCTCATATATATACAGTTTGTTTAGTTTTTTCTTAGATAATCATATGACAACTTACTTGATCGCAGCAATCTTGATGGATAGGCGTTCATATGAGAACATAGTAGGAGCACTATGGTTAATCTTTATATGGATGAGTAGTACTGTAGCGCCCCAAATTTCTAATATGAGAGCTTAGAAAATAAGTGACGAAATCCCAGCAATCCACTTCAATACAACAATAGTCACAACCAAAATCACTAAGATTTTCTTTCTTTTATTACAACAAACTTTTCAATTACAGCGGAAGTCTAAACATCTCAACACAAATTAATCTTTATTTACAACTCAATAATGATCTCAAATAAGTCTTTACAATTTTACAACAAACACTAAATAGTCCAACTATCTCAAATTGCCCACTCAAGCATCCAACCTCCAATCTAAGCAATAACCTGCAACATGTGAGGCTAGAGTTGAACCCTAACCCCAAAAACTACGGGGTCAGCCATAAATGGTGTGAGTGGTAACAAATCAAACCAATAGCATAAATGAACATAAAACATAATATCCAACGAATAACGATCAAACACTAAAGTATGAAATAACAACAAAAGAATAACGGGTGATACCAAAACTAAAAGCCGAGTGTGTGTAAAAACAGGAAATCCAAATGCATGAAAGGGATTCAAGAAAACATCATGACTACATGCTGACAACGATGACTACTAAGAGATGAAGATAAACTATGATAATTTGCCCATGCTTGATCATTCCGGAGATTGGTCCCACATCACAGGTATTTTCCCTGGATAATTCAGGAGATCATCCCACATCTAAACATAGACTCATAATCACAAGAATACCCCAAAAGCGTCGCCTCGACTCCGATAATTCCGTAGTTCAATCCCACATCACAAGATAATTACTTGGATAATTCAGGAGATATACCTCACATCACAGGTTAACTACCTGGATAATTCCGGAGATAAATCACACATCACAAGTTAACTACTTGGATAATTCAAGAGATTAAATCCTACATCAAAAGCCATACTGAGGTGCATAACTCAAGTTCCCATTTGTCATGACACTACTAATGCCTGTCCTTATTAGTTTGGGTTACTGAACAAATTTCCTAGAGTAGTGTACCCTACCGGACTAAAAATCTGAATAACTGAACATTCGCCTCAATGGGCCTCAACAAATAACTGAACAAATATCTCAACACCGGTATACTAGGGTCACTTACCTCTAGAGACTCAAAAACAAATAACTGAACAAATTCCCACTAAACAAGTGGCTCAACAAAATATCTCAAAATCATGTTCTTAACTGAACATCTCAAAATAAATACTGAACTGAACATCTTAAAACAAATACTGAACTGAAGATCTCAAAATTATATGCTGAACAAAATGTCTCAAAATCAAACACTGAACAAAATATCATTATCCTTCAGGACCAGTCGACTGCATATCTTACCAGTCGACTGTCCAGAGGACATAATCCAACATTTCTCAAAAATAAATTAAGGCATGGTCAGTCGACTTACCAAGGAGTCAGTCGACTGCCCCGAGACAAAAACAAATAATTTTCATCAAAAATATTCTAAGTATATAAGTCGACTGAAATGGTTCATAGGTCGACTGTCCCGAAAGGATTGAACAAAATACAAACAGAAGATCAGTCGCCTGACCTCAGTCTAGGTCGACTGTCCAGAACAAATCTCAAAGGCTACAAGTACATCAGTAGGCTCGAACCAGTCGGCTGCTCTACATGCCAGTCGACCGTCGGCTACAGGTTTCCAAACAGAATAGATCTGAACACAAATCAAAACTAGAGTTTTCTAAAGATTTACTGATCACCAAATTAACTTGTATCCAGGCAATTAAACAACTCTCAAAGATCTCCATCATGGATACATTTCTCAATTAATCAAATACTCAAATCTCATCTCCTCATGATCTAAACTCTTAATTCTTTGATTAGGGTTTTCTCAACAAAACTAAATGTCGTCCTCAACACATAAACAAGATTGGTTTGCAATCACTAGATCCAGATGTGTAATATCTGATCACAACATAATCAGTTCTTAATTTGCTTTCTAACAACATGGTCTCATAAATCAACATATCCTCAACGAATCTAAATCTTTTCTCATCATGGTCCAAATATCAATAAAAGTTCTAATCATCCATATCAAATAAAAGATCCATATCATATATACAACGAGATTGACAAACAATAGCATGACGATCACAACAATCATAACAAAGGTCTCATGTCCTTCATTAATCAAGCAAACAAAGTACACAAACAAACAAATTAAAACAAAACAACCACTCACTTTGTTCTTGAAGGAAAATCCACAAAAAGCTTCCTCCTTTTGCTAGATCCAAGAATCCTCTTCTTGTTCCTCAAACGAATCTCAATAATCTGAATATACTCAATGACGGCTGGGAAAAGAATTCCCTTAAATATGCCGGATTGAATTATTAGGGTTTAATTCCCACTTTGCAAAATAATCCTTTTAAGAGTACATCTTACACATATAATTGTATTCTTGAAAATTAAATCAAATATCATTTAAATTAGGATCTAATAGAAAAATATATTTTCAACCCTCAATAAGTACTGATCGGAAAGTCCAGAAAACATCTTTTGCACTTCAACCCTTAAAATTGTCAATTTTGCAAATAAGTCCTTCTTTTCTCAAAAATTGCAAATAGTATCAATTAACTTCAGAAAAATCTGGAAAAATACTACATAAATTCTAAATAATAAATAATGATTTTTCATAAAGAAATCTTAATTTTTCAAACTTCTGAAAAGTCATTTGCACGTGTTTTGCACGTGTACGAAAGATAAATTTCTTGGAAAAACATCAATTAAATCCTCAAAAATCATTTAAATTCATTTTCAAATAATTAAAATAATATTTGAAAATACGGGGTTCTACATCACTCCCTCCTTAGAAGAGTTCTGTCCTCAGAACTACTACTAATGAGTTCAAAACACATACCAACAAAAGGAAATAGTGTTTCATATATATAGAACATAATCCAAACAATCTCTTATAGCACCACAATCAAGCAAAGAATACATCATATATCAGTCAATAGTACAATCATTCAAAGAATTCCAATCACATACAAGAAATACATTCATTCAAACAATTCAGGAAAATCCTTCAACATGCGATTCTCTGGCTCCCAAGTAGCCTCCTCAAACTGTTGATTCCTCCACAATACCTTGACCATAGGTATCACCTTGCTTCTAAGGACTTTCTCCCTACGATCAACGATCTCAACAGGCTGTTCCTTGTAACTCAGGTTCACCTGTAGATCTTCGGGAACTTCTACCAACTGATGCTTCTGATCGGCCACATACTTCCTTAATAATGATACATGAAACACATCATGCACCTGAGCCAACTCCTCTGGAAGCTTCAATCTGTATGCGGTCTTACCAATTCTCTCCACGATCCTGTACGGACCAATGTACCTCGGCGCCAACTTGCCACCCTTGCCAAATCTGATCACTCCTTTGGTCGGAGAAACCTTGAGAAAAACTGCATCCCCAACCTCAAATTCCAAATCTCTCCGTCGAGTGTCAGCATAACTCTTCTGCCGACTCTGAGCTTCAACTAACCTCTTGCGAATCAGCTCAATCTGCTCTGACGTCTGCTGCACGATCTCAGGACCATACATCTGCCTCTCGCCAACCTCATACCAACAAACAGGTGTCTGCACCTCCGCCCGTACAAAGCCTCATACGGTGCCATCCCAATACTTGCATGGTAACTGTTGTTATAAGCAAACTCAACCAATGCCAAGTATCTCTCCCAACTACCACCAAGGTCCATAACACAAGCTCTCAACATATCTTCCAGCACTCGATTCACCCTCTCCGTCTGACCATCTGTCTGCGGATGAAAAGCTGTACTGAAATCAGTCCTGGTGCCCAAAGCTGCCTGTAGGCTCTTCCAAAACCTCGAAGTAAACCTTGCATCTCTGTCAGACACAATCGAAACAGGAACTCCATGAAGTCTCACAATCTCTCCAATGTATAACTCAGCCAATTTCTCCATCGACCAAGTAATCTTCATGGCTAGAAAATGTGCCGACTTAGTCAATCGGTCCACAACAACCCAAATCGAGTCATTACCCTTCGAACTCCTCGGCAAACCCGTAATAAAGTCCATGCTGATATTCTCCCACTTCCACTCCGGAATGGGTAATGGCTGTAACAAACCTCCAGGTCTCTGATTCTCTGCCTTGATCTGCTGACAAGTCAGACACCTTGCCACGAAATCTGCTACATCCCGCTTCATACCAGACCACCAAAAATGTGGTTTGATGTCCCTGTACATCTTCGTACCTCCTGGATGAACTGATAACAATGTGCTGTGTGCCTCCTGCAAGATACTCTCTCTCAACTCTGCATCATCTGGAACACACAACCTCTCACCCAACCAAAGAACTCCATCTTGGACACGAAATTCTGATAACTTGCCTTCTGCAACCTGCTGCAACATCTTCTGGATCTCTGAATCTGATCTCTGACCTTCCACAATCTTCTCTCTCAAGGACGGCTGCAGCCTCAACTGAGCCAAAGATGCCCCTAAGCCTCGCAGTACCACCTCGATACCTGCCTGATCGATCTCTGCTGCCAACTCTCTTCGAGTAGTGATCAACCTTGACAAACTACTCTTCCTGCTAAGTCCATCAGCCACTACATTCGCCTTGCCCGGATGATACTTGATCTCAGGACGAATGTCTTCCAATACCTCCAACCATCTTCTCTGACGAAGATTCAAATCCCTCTGCTGATAGATATACTTCAGGCTCTTGTGGTCAGTGTACATATTGACCTTCTCACCATAGACATAGTGCCTCCATAGCTTCAAGGCATAAATGATAGCCGCTAACTCCAAGTCATGCGTCGGATAATTCTTCTCATGCGGACGCAACTGCCTCGAACCATAAGCAATGACCTTGCCTTCCTGCATCAAGACACATCCCAAACCTCTGAGAGATGCATCACTGTAGATATCATAATCCTTCCCTGCTTGCGGCAATGCTAATATAGGTGCAGTAGTCAACCTTTCCTTTAACTCAAGGAAACTCTCCTCGCACTTATCTGTCCACACAAATGCCACACTCTTCCGGGTCAAACCTGTCAATGGAACTGCAATCTGAGAATACCCCTGAATAAACCTCCGGTAGTAACCAGCTAATCCCAAGAAGCTTCTGACTTCCTTCACTGACGTCGGCCTGGGCCAATCCTTCACTGCTTCCACTTTCTGAGGATCAGTAGCCACTCCCTCCTTAGAAAGAATGTGACCAAGAAAAGCTACCTCAGACTTCCAGAATTCACACTTCGACAATTTGGCATACAAGCTGTGCTCCTGCAATGTCTGTAATACCGCTGTCAAGTGCTTAGAATGATCCTCCTCCGACTTCGAATACACCAAAATATCATCGATGAAGACCACCACGAAGGAATCAATGAATGGCCTCAACACCCGATTCATCATGTCCATGAAAACTGCTGGCGCATTCGTCAACCCGAATGGCATCACCAAAAATTCATACAACCCATGACGAGTCCTGAAAGCTGTCTTGCTCACATCTTCCTCCTTGACTCGCACCTGATGATATCCTGACCTCAAGTCAATCTTCGAAAACACCGCTGCTCCTCGAAGCCTGTCGAACAAATCATCAATCCGCGGCAGTGGGTACTTGTTCTGAATAGTCACCCTATTCAACTCTCTGTAGTCAATGCACATCCTCATCGACCCATCCTTCTTCTTGACTAACAGCACTGGTGCTCCCCACGGAGATGAACTCGGTCTGATAAGCCCTTTGCTCAAAAGCTCTTCAATCTGCTTCTTCACTTCATCCTGCTCTACAGGTGCCATCCTGTACGGAGCCTTGGAAATCGGCGCACTCCCCGGCTGAACACTGATGCAAAACTCCACATCTCTCTGCGGCGGTAATCCTGGAAAATCATCCAAGAACACCTGAGGAAACTTTCGAACCACCGGAATGCCCTTGACTTCATCTGCAATAGACTTCTTAGATACCATTGCAGCCACCTGCGGAATCTTCTTCTTCCCTTGGAAAGTTACTGCAGGTCCACCTGGTGCTTTCACCAACACCTCCTTCTGCTTGCAATCAATTGTGGCATCATAAATAGCCATCCAATCGATGCCTACGATGACATCCACTCCCAACACTTGTAGCTCGATCAAGTCGATGCCGAACATCCTTCCACCAATCTCGATATCACAGCCCTCGTAATATCGATCCGCTACCAGCTCTTCTCCTGACGGCATTGCCACCGACAAAACCCTGCCTGGAAATAACTTAGGTTCCAAACCTAAGATCTTTGCAAAACTTGGCGATACAAATGTATGCGATGAACCAGTGTCAAACAAAACCTTTGCTTTTATTCCATTTATTAAAACAACTCCTGTTACAATAAGAATGGTACTCAATCTTAAATTGTTCTGAAATAAAAGCTTTATTCATTACACTGATTCAAAAATGAAAGAAATCAAAATTCCTGCATACCCTGTATTACATCTTCCGAGTTCTTCGCATCCTCCTCGGTCAATGCAAATACTCGCCCTTGCCTCTTCGGGACTTTGCTTCCACCCGAACCATCTTTCTTTAGTTGCGGGCAATGGGGCTTTGAGTGTCCAGTCTGCCCACACTGAGAACAAACATGCTCTGCCAACTTCGGACATGCTGACCTGTAGTGTCCTACTTCCTTGCAGTAGTAACAGGTCACTCCCTGAGCTCCAGGTGCCTTCTGCACCGGTCCACTGAACTTCGCCTGCTTCGCGGGGAATCCCTTCCCACTCTGGCCTGATGCTGGCCTCTTGTTTCGGTTCCATGATTCCTGCTTCTTCTGAAACAGTTCCATATCTTCTTCAGTCATCGCGGCCCTCCTGACCAGCTTCTCGAATCTCCTGATACCCAACGGAACCATCCTTGACCTCAAGTTCGGCCTCAAGCCCTGCTCAAACTTTTTGGCCTTCTTTGCTTCATCCATGACCAACTCTGGTGCATACCTCGAAAGTTGAGCAAATTTCGTCTCATACTCCCGAACAGTCATGCTCCCCTGCTGAAGGTTCATGAACTCAGTCGCCTTCTTCTCCTGAACATCAAGAGGAAAGAAACGATCTCTGAATTCCTCCAGAAAAGCTTCCCATGTCAAAGGCTGATCTCCCAGAGTCCTCTTCAGTGACTCCCACCAGACACCAGCGTCTTTCTCAAGCTGCATAGAAGCCAACTTCACCTTACTGGCTGCTGGAGTCTCCGATACTTCGAAGATCATCTCCATCTTCCGAATCCAATCGTCTGCTGCTGTTGGATCAGCTTGCCCTTCAAAGACTGGCGGCCTCATCCTCTTAAAGGATTCAATCTGCTTTATGGGGTCGGCATTCACCAATCCATGCCCAGCTCCATGATTTGGCGGCGGGTTCTGCTGCTGCGCTTGCTGCTGCGCCACATTGAGTGCCATCAGCGTATTTAACGTCTGATATACTTTGGCAAACTCAGCTTCAAGGTCGATCCCATTCCCTCGGGAACTACCAGATCCATCCTCATTATTGCCACCATTTCTACCTCTGGGTGCAACCATTTTGAATACTGCAAAACGAGGGTAAAGTTAGAGCACACATACAATTCAAACTCAAATCATTACCCTATGGCAAAGCCATAACCATACCCCAAACCATGATTTCAAACCAAACATCATATTTTAATTCTATGTGATACTCACACTCTGATGTCCACACCTAGGTACTCACTCTCTAGTGTCCACACCTAGGTTGGTTGTCATACTAAGTCTATTATTACATTGAAGCGGAGCTCTGATACCAATCTCTGTAGCGCCCCAAATTTCTAATATGAGAGCTTAGAAAATAAGTGGCGAAATCCCAGCAATCCACTTCAATACAACAATAGTCACAACCAAAATCACTAAGATTTTGTTTCTTTTATTACAACAAACTTTTCAATTACAGCGGAAGTCTAAACATCTCAACACAAATTAATCTTTATTTACAACTCAATAATGATCTCAAATAAGTCTTTACAATTTTACAACAAACACTAAATAGTCCAACTATCTCAAATTGCCCACTCAAGCATCCAACCTCCAATCTAAGCAATAACCTGCAACATGTGAGGCTAGAGTTGAACCCTAACCCCAAAAACTACGGGGTCAGCCATAAATGGTGTGAGTGGTAACAAATCAAACCAATAGCATAAATGAACTTAAAACATAATATCCAACGAATAACGATCAAACACTAAAGTATGAAATAACAACAAAAGAATAACGGGTGATACCAAAACTAAAAGCCGAGTGTGTGTAAAAACAGGAAATCCAAATGCATGAAAGGGATTCAAGAAAACATCATGACTACATGCTGACAACGATGACTACTAAGAGATGAAGATAAACTATGATAATTTGCCCATGCTTGATCATTCCGGAGATTGGTCCCACATCACAGGTATTTTCCCTGGATAATTCAGGAGATCATCCCACATCTAAACATAGACTCATAATCACAAGAATACCCCAAAAGCGTCGCATCGACTCCGATAATTCCGTAGTTCAATCCCACATCACAAGATAATTACTTGGATAATTCAGGAGATATACCTCACATCACAGGTTAACTACCTGGATAATTCCGGAGATAAATCACACATCACAAGTTAACTACTTGGATAATTCAGGAGATTAAATCCTACATCAAAAGCCATACTGAGGTGCATAACTCAAGTTCCCATTCGTCATGACACTACTAATGCCTGTCCTTATTAGTTTGGGTTACTGAACAAATCTCCTAGAGTAGTGTACCCTACCGGACTAAAAATCTGAATAACTGAACATTCGCCTCAATGGGCCTCAACAAATAACTGAACAAATATCTCAACACCGGTATACTAGGGTCACTTACCTCTAGAGACTCAAAAACAAATAACTGAACAAATTCCCACTAAACAAGTGACTCAACAAAACATCTCAAAATCATGTTCTTAACTGAACATCTCAAAATAAATACTGAACTGAACATCTTAAAACAAATACTGAACTGAAGATCTCAAAATTATATGCTGAACAAAATGTCTCAAAATCAAACACTGAACAAAATATCATTATCCTTCAGGACCAGTCGACTGCATATCTTACCAGTCGACTGTCCAGAGGACATAATCCAACATTTCTCAAAAATAAATTAAGGCATGGTCAGTCGACTTACCAAGGAGTCAGTCGACTGCCCCGAGACAAAAACAAATAATTTTCATCAAAAATATTCTAAGTATATAAGTCGACTGAAATGGTTCATAGGTCGACTGTCCCGAAAGGACTGAACAAAATACAAACAGAAGATCAGTCGACTGACCTCAGTCTAGGTCAACTGTCCCGAACAAATCTCAAAGGCTACAAGTACATCAGTAGGCTCGAACCAGTCGGCTGCTCTACATGCCAGTCGACCGTCGGCTACAGGTTTCCAAACAGAATAGATCTGAACACAAATCAAAACTAGAGTTTTCTAAAGATTTACTGATCACCAAATTAACTTGTATCCAGGCAATTAAACAACTCTCAAAGATCTCCATCATGGATACATTTCTCAATTAATCAAATACTCAAATCTCATCTCCTCATGATCTAAACTCTTAATTCTTTGATTAGGGTTTTCTCAACAAAACTAAATATCGTCCTCAACACATAAACAAGATTGGTTTGCAATCACTAGATCCAGATGTGTAATATATGATCACAACATAATCAGTTCTTAATTTGCTTTCTAACAACATGGTCTCATAAATCAACATATCCTCAACGAATCTAAATCTTTTCTCATCATGGTCCAAATATCAATAAAAGTTCTAATCATCCATATCAAATAAAAGATCCATATCATATATACAACGAGATTGACAAACAATAGCATGACGATCACAACAATCATAACAAAGGTCTCATGTCCTTCATTAATCAAGCAAACAAAGTACACAAACAAACAAATTAAAACAAAACAACCACTCACTTTGTTCTTGAAGGAAAATCCACAAAAAGCTTCCTCCTTTTGCTAGATCCAAGAATCCTCTTCTTGTTCCTCAAACGAATCTCAATAATCTGAATATACTCAATGACGGCTGGGAAAAGAATTCCCTTAAATATGCAGGATTGAATTATTAGGGTTTAATTCCCACTTTGCAAAATAATCCTTTTAAGAGTACATCTTACACATATAATTGTATTCTTGAAAATTAAATCAAATATCATTTAAATTAGGATCTAATAGAAAAATATATTTTCAACCCTCAATAAGTACTGATCGGAAAGTCCAGAAAACATCTTTTGCACTTCAACCCTTAAAATTGTCAATTTTGCAAATAAGTCCTTCTTTTCTCAAAAATTGCAAATAGTATCAATTAACTTCAGAAAAATCTGGAAAAATACTACACAAATTCTAAATAATAAATAATGATTTTTCATAAAGAAATCTTAATTTTTCAAACTTCTGAAAAGTCATTTGCACGTGTTTTGCACGTGTACGAAAGATAAATTTCTTGGAAAAACATCAATTAAATCCTCAAAAATCATTTAAATTCATTTTCAAATAATTAAAATAATATTTGAAAATACGGGGTTCTACAAGTACCAATAAATATGTTCATGGACCTTCATATTTCAAATGTGTGGTATTCCGTATTCTAGTTTAGTTCAAATGGTTGGTTCTCTCTTTCCTTGATCCTCAGTACTAAACCAAAGCAGATCTGTCTGATGAAGATGGCTTGTTTAGTCTAATCCATCTTTGTGCTTTGTACTACAATGTGTTTACCACCGCAATCTTCATCAGTAAAACAAACTCATGACAAAGGCTACAAATAAGTTGTTATTACCGTGTTGTACCGCGAATTGCATAAAGGCAATAAGACTGTTTTTTACCACACAATATGTGCCATGTAAATAATTGACCCAAGTCCAGTTCCATAACTAATTGGTAACTAAACTGAACTCAATCGCCACAATACAGAGCTACAACTCCATTTGCACAAGCAGTTGTTGCGTACAAGTTAGATTCACAGGGAACAACATTTCCATTGCAGTTGTCATCATAGGATCTACATTATTTGATAAACCATAATGGTTTGAATAAGAGACGAACATGAGTACTACAAGGTAATAAAAATCTCCAGATCCAAATTATTTAGTGGTCGTCCAAATCCTCAAACAAGAACTGCAGTTCATACATAAATCCACTGATCATGCAGAGAAAACTGTAATAAACAAATAAGGATTTCATTTCACATCTGAATGCGATTTCCAGATATCTAGCACATATTCAAGCATCAGATATATCTATCGAAAGACATGCATCCATCGAAAATATGATAAAATAATAACTATACAGATAACTTCATTCTTTTCATCTAAGGTACAACATCTCTAATCTAAATCACCTATTCAGGCTTTGAACTTGTGGAAATTATACTTGATGTTGCTGCAGTGTTGCTGCTTCTGCTGCAGTTGCTGGAGATGTTTTGCACAAGGAGACTGCCGAGAGTAAAAAGGGTTGCGGGAGTTGGTGATGACAGTTTCACTAAGATTACCATCCACAACTCTGCTGATCTTGAACCTACAAACCAACTCTGTTTCTCAGTCTCACTAAGGTTACCATCCACAAAACTTTTTCATAATAGAAACATAGTAATATAGTTACAAGTTACCTTTGTACTTTGACTGAAGCTTGATCTGATTCAACCTTTATTATCAGCTGTATATCAGAGGAAGTAACCATACATATATCTGATCTGAGGGAAAGGAAAAAAAAAACTACTTATTTTGGATTAAGGAGACGACATACTCATTTTGTACATTTTAGATTGAGCATGAGTATTCAAAATTTTAGTTGAAAGTGGTGAAAGTAGGACTCTCATTAGACTGCATGCTGGCTTCCACCTACATCTCCACCAGGACTCTCATTAGAGATGTTCACCTATATGAAAGTGAAAAAAATGATTATCCTTACAATTTGCTGTAATATGAAATTAATTCTTTGTTACGATTTACCTTGGATTTCTTGGAGTTAACTCCTCCCATATATGGTCCTTTCTCCTTCCTTTTCCTCCCACATATAACGGTTGTTGCTGCTCCTGAAAACAGTGAATACAACTATCTTAATCATGTATTTGTGAAATTAAATACTACTACAAAATGGGCAAGTAGTACTAAGCAACAAATTCATGAATTGAAGTAATCGTAGGCTCAGAACACACTTATATTTCACTGTTTGTTTAAATCAACAATACTTATTTTCCTAGGGCTGCATTATTATGCCACGCCAACTAGTTAACTTGTGCCATCCCCCCCCCCCCCCCAAATAAGAATGCTCAGAAAGAAAACTAATAAAAGAGCTCAATCAGCCTCGAAAAATATTAAACAACTCTCAACCAGCTCTATATGAGTGGGTCTATTATGAGATGGTAAGATGAGCTCCTTATCATGAGCTGAAGAGCTCAGCCGGTGGATCGTGATCCGAGGGCTTAAATCAACTCCGCACAAGACACAACAATACTAGGTGGAGGGGGGAGACACATTCAAAACAAATAGCTTACACATTCAAAATAAATAGCTACTTAAGTAGTGCTTATCATCATTGCCTAGACGAGCACAACCAAAAAAAGGACATTGGGTAAATTTAAAATGAGTGAGAATCAAGCACTTCCTGTTAGTGAGAATTAGATGCACCCTTATAACCGTCATAGGGCACAAACATGCGTCCATGCACACTGCCTGTAAGCATCAAATTCCGAAAGAGATTCATCAGCCATAAGCTTCTTCTTGAGCTCAATGTACCGGTCATCTAACATCTCCAAAATCCCAATCTTCCTGCTAAACAAATTTGTGGGGAAACCAAAAAAAGTTGTGAATACCTCTCCTTATCATGAGAAGAGATCATATTGACTGATAAAAATACACCTCTACAATATATATACAGTAGAGGCCACCTCGCAACTTTTCCAATAAACGAAACAGGGGAATAAACTAAAAAAGCCAATATGACACTCAAACACAGTACTCTACACTATATAATGGCAAACCAAACCCCAGTAATAACATTTTAACAGACCTAACAAATATGAGTACACACATGAGTTAGGAGTACACACATCTCCTTCTTTAGAATTCTGATACAATGCTGAAAATTGAAATGGTGGAATACTTATAAGCTACTCTACAGGAAGGATGTTCAATTCTGAACATCTCATATAGTTGCATATTTTGTACCTTTTATGTAAATAAAATTCTAATCATGCAGGTAGAGACTCAATTTCTCATAGTGAAACTTGATAGAAGAAAACGAAATGTAATTTGAAACTGAGAATACCTGATAAGAATGATTGGGGGCTGCTAGGGATTCTATTCGAATTGATGAGGAATCGAAACCCTAATCGGAAGCTGGGTTTGACGTCGAAGAGAGAGAGAGAGAGAGAGCCTCGCAACCCTAACTGCGATTTGGGTCTTCGATCGCAGAGAGAGAGAAAGAGACCACTGAGACCAGCGGATTTAGGGGCTAGGGTTTCTCGTCGAAGAGAGTGACGGAATCTAAGAAAGTAGAAATCGTAGAAGGAGAATGGGGGTTTCTCTCAGATCGATTAGGGTTTCATCGAAGAAGGAGAGCGCGGGAGTAAGAAATGGAGAGGAGGCTAGGGTTTCTTACGATCGAAGAGAGAGCGGGAGTGAGTTGGGAGCCAGCATGCCAAAAGATAAGGAGAGGGGGGAAATGACCATTTACCCTCAACAAAACAGGATGGAGAACGGGATCTGATCTCAGCCATTCGATCTGAATCAAACTAGATCGGATGGCTGGTAGCTCCCGCTCACGATAAGGATCCCATCTCACCATCTCATAATAGACTAACTCTCTCTCTCTCTCTCTCTCTCTCTCTCTCTATATATATATATATATATATATATATATATATATATATATATATATATATATATATAGAGTTAGCGTTCATAACTTCATTCCATCTCATCTCAAACTTTTCCGGCGTCTCTGAATCCCAAATGCTACTATGAAATGGAATGCTAAAATCACTATTAAGGCCCGGACCACCAAGCTTATCTGGAAGCTTTTTAAGAATGTGCCACATACATAGCCTGTGGTTGGAACTAGGAAAACATAGTCGGATAGCATTTTCCATTGCGGGATCTTGATCTGTAATAATAACTGTAAGAGGAGGCGCACACATTGTTTCACCCCATTTTTCAAACAACCAAAGAAACGACTCGGTCGTTTCTTTATTTATGAAAGCTGCACCAAAATTGACAGATTGACCGTGGTGATTAACTCCAGTAAATGGAGCAAAAACCAATTTGTACTTATTTGTGTCATATGTAGTATCAAAAATTAGCACATCACCAAAATGCTTGTAAGCTTTCCTGGCTAGAGCATCAGCCCAAAAGACGTGAGTTAATTTGTTGTCTTCATCCACCTTATAATGAAAACAAAAAGAAGGATTCATATCCTTTTCCTCTTGCAAGTGCTCCATCAATAGATCCACATCATAAGCTCTACTCCGATCCTTGTCTCTTTGCATCGAATTCCTAATATCCTTTTCAGTACAATTAATATTACTGAAACCCTCATTTTCTATCTCCATGTAGGACATAAACTCAGAAGTTCTGATGTTACCTTCTTTGAACGAACTATGTAAACTTTTTTGTGCTTCGGTAACAGTTCTATTACTTCTTAAGAACTGTTGCTTTCTAGGTGTAACACAAGAATGAGTGTGCTCCTCAACAAACCTTCGAATTGACCATCTCCCATCATCGTATTTTTGAATTCGAATTTGAGCCATACACTCTTCTCTAGTCACAGCCCTTCTCCTTCGCTTGATGACATTTGAAGAAGATGGTTCTTCATTACCGGCAACATTCACTCCTTCATCTAAAGTTGTCGGCTTACCTTGCTTAGAGCATACAAATAGTTGTGAGTACCTCTCCTTTGTAGTAGTATCCATCATTGTAGCAGAATTGCGAACAGAAAAACCAGCTAATTTTGCATATTTTTTGTAAAATTCATAACCTTCCTCTAAACTAGCAAATACTAAACCAACATTTGGTTTAGAATCATCATCAACATCTCTCCAACCCTTATGAACATCTTGGCTTGGTAACTCTTCAAACTCCATTCTACATAGAAAAAAATATAATAAACATACATAATAAACATATAGAAGAGGTCATCTAACATCTCCAAAATCCCCATCTTCCTGCTAAACAAATTTGTTGCCGGCAAATTAATACATAATTTTACCTTTTTTTTAAAAGGTCTTAATCGACTCAAAATTAATTAAATAAATGCAGGCTCTACTCAAGCTTATTCGGAGAGCTAAATTTTTCATCATCATAGTTGTCTTCAACACATGAACTGAATTAGTCGTAGGCTCAGAACACACTTCTATATATTCATTTTGTAAATCAAGCATTAAGAATGTGTCTAGGGCTGCATTATTATGCCGTGCCAACTAGTTGTAACTTATTAGCTTGTTAGGTAGTGCATATCATCATTGCCTAGACCAACACACAAAAACAGCCATGGGCCCTCTTCTAATATACCAAAAATAGTTGGGAGCCAGCATGCCAAAAGATAAGGAGAGGGGGGAAATGACCATTTTACCGTCAACAAAACAGGATGGAGAACGGGATCTGATCTTAGCCATTCGATCTGAATCAAACTAGATCGGATGGCTGGTAGCTCCAGCTCACGATAAGGAGCCCATCTCACCATCTCATAATAGACTAACTCCACACATGAGTTAGGAGTACACACATCTCCTTCTTTAGAATTCTGATACAATGCTGAAAATCGAAATGGTGGAGTACTTATAAGCTACTCTACAGGAAGGATGTTCAATTCTGAACATCTCATACAGTTGCATATTTTGTACCTTTTATGTACATAAAATTCTAATCATGCAGGTAGAGACTCAATTTCTCATAGTGAAACTTGAAAGAAGAAAACGAAATGTAATTTGAAACTGAGAATACCTGATAAGAATGATTGGGGGCTGCTAGGGTTTCTATTCGAATCGATGAGGAATCGAAACCCTAATCGGAAGCTGGGTTTGACGTCGAAGAGAGAGAGAGAGCCTCGCAACCCTAATTGCGATTTGGGTTTTCGATCGCAGAGAGAGAGAAAAAGACCACCGAGACCAGCGGATTTGGGGGCTAGGGTTTCTCGTCGAAGAGAGTGACGGAATCCAAGAAATTAGAAATCGTAGACGGAGAATGGGGGTTTCTCTCAGATCGATTAGGGTTTCATCGAAGAAGGAGAGCGCGGGAGTAAGAAATGGAGAGGAGGCTAGGGTTTCTTACGATCGAAGAGAGAGCGGGAGTGAGTTGGGAGCCAGCATGCCAAAAGATAAGGAGAGGGAGGAAATGACCATTTTACCCTCAACAAAATAGGATGGAGAACGGGATCTGATCTCAGCCATTCGATCTGAATCAAACTAGATCGGATGGCTGGTAGCTCCCGCTCACGATAAGGAACCCATCTCACCATCTCATAATAGACTAACTCTATATATATATATATATTTAATGAGAGAGATTGAGTCGGAAGACTCCAGCCCCGAAGAATGAATAAATAATAAACGAATAAAGTATGTACAAAGACCGATAATTTTACAGGATGTAAAACAAAGAAAAGAAATAAAAAAAGCTATATATAGAAAATAGTAACAACGGGAGTCCGAATGGCCCAAAAAAGCCCAGAGAGACCCCAGACCATCAGCAAGAAGGACCCCGAGCTACTGCACTGAACAAAGCACCATGAATGGAAAGCTGAAGACACATCACTCAAGGACAGGGAAGGCCACACCAACAGTAGAGACTGGAGGAAACTCCAACAGCAGCATCGGAGACATCATTATGAACCAATAAGACAACAACAACAATACCCTCCGATTGCGCAAACACAGACAGAAACATCTCAACACCAAAGCTAAATATCGGACAGCCAAACCCAGAGCACCGGATAGAAGGCAGCAAAAGAAACCAAACAGAAGCACACTCAAAGCCGTAAAATAAGCCCAGCAGAAACACAATCACAGGTAGCAGAAAGAGCCAAAACAAGCCAATGCCAGCTAGAGAGGAAAGAGGAGAACCCTGTAACGCCCCGAATTCCAAATAATTCCGAATTCGAGATTTCACAGGATCGTTATTTCACTTCGTACAATTTTACAAGGAAATTAAAACTTTTTCAACAACAACAGAATTCTTTACAATTTTATGTACACAGCGGAAGAATAAAAAGATTACAACATTGAAAACAAAATACAACTTATACAACTTTATCAAAGTAAGTCATCAATTGCATCATAACATATTTACTCCTTTATGAAAAGTCAATTACCTGCATATTAAACTGTGGGCACTCCATTCACTTACAACTGACGAAAATGTTATACTCGGCTATTCTCTCTATGTCGTACATATAACGATCTCATTACTTTAACAAATCACAAAAATTGAATGAACAATAAAGTGTCAAATCGTGACTACGCTAAACATGTAAGTGTATGCGACGCCTTAATGCCTAATGCACACATTTCATACTAGAATGACACTAATGCATACTTGTTCGGATTCTATGAATCTCATACTACATAGGTCCGAGGGCAAGCACCTACGTACTCCACAATAAAGGGTTCGATCCCTCGCCATGAAACTACCCAGTAATAAAACAAGGTTTAGATCATTCCACGAATATAGATCCCAGCCCGCCAGCTGTTATAATAGATCCCTCTTCGTGCGAATCATCCTGCAAGTGCCCCTCTAACCCCGGTATACGTATATACATTGGAGTACGGCAAACTATCCGCGCGACTACGCAAAGTCTCGGATTTAAAAATAAAGTCAGTCTCCCACGAAGCAATCACAGTCCACCAACTTGGTCTATAGCCACAGAGATCCACCGCCTGATGGAATTTTACATACACTTAAGAACACTCATAAAACATTAATAACAACCTAAAACATGTTTCTATGAATCTAGATCTTAATCATGTTACAAAAGTGCTTTAATATAAAATCCTAAATCATGAAACTATAGATCTTTGCTAAATCAAAAGAAGAAGAACATTAAAAGCGGAAGCACTAACCAGAAGCCATTGATGGAGATTACGCAGAGGGTTTGGATCTTCCTATATGATATGCACTTCTATGAGAGGCCGTCTCTCTATTCTTCTATTAATGGGATTGCAGATGGAATAAGAACATACATATATATAGGGGACCATAACCCTAATTGATAATTGTTGATTTCCAATTTTGCCCATCACAAAATGAGAAATTTACTTTACGGTCTCTATACGTGTTATATCACACTTTAAATTATATGCTTTTAACCCATTACTTAATCTTGATTAGATCACTTTAATTTGGTTTAGACTTTAGAATAGCAACTATACATTTAGTCACATATGTGAGCCCACATAGATTATTTTCCAACAATCTCCCACTTGGGCCACATATGTTACTCCTTATAAATGTACATACTTTATGAGCTCAAAATTTTGCTATCATAACCAAAAGCATAACCAAGCAATCTCGTCCATTAATCATGTAAATATAGGATCAAAGTAATTTTCGTTACATCTATCGTAACTGAATTCATCAATGGTCACATATATCAACATAATCAAACAACATAGATCAAGTGTGAATGTGTAGCATGACAATTTCATGCAATGTGATCTATACACATGCCTATTTCCAACTGGTCCTCTTTAAAACTTAAGTGAGGTCAAAACATGACAAAAGGGTGAGAAAACTGAATTCTTTATTTCTGATCAGAAAATAACCAAATGTATAAATGTCTCACACAAACATAAAGCAAATAAAATACAAACTCCCACTAAATCATGATATCCTCAAATAATACAACACCCATATGAGCAGTATGCTCATAAAAGACCTTGGGTGGTAATCCCGTTGTGAGCGGATCCGCTATCATGGAGTTTGTCCCAATGTGCTCTATGGACATCTGTCCACTTGCACTATTCTTTCACAACTAGGAACTTTATGTCAATATGTTTCGACTTCGTCGAACTCCTGTTGTTGTTGGAATACATCACTGCTGACTTATTGTCACAAAATAACTTGAGTAGTCTTTCTATATTCTGCAACCATATTCATGATTCGATGCCTCATAGCATGCTATATATTCTCCTGCCACAGTGGAAAAAGCTATAAGTGTCTGTTTGACACTTTTCCAGGATATAGCTCCTCCAGCTAACAGGTAAATATAGCATGATGTAGACTTTTTTGCTATCTTGGCACCCTAGCGAAAATCAGAATCAGAATACCTTACGACCTCCAAATGATCTGATTTCCTATATATGAGCATGTAGTCTTTTGTTCTCTGAAGATACCTCATGACCCTCTTGGCTGCTATCCAATGGTCCATACCAGGTTTTCTTAAATACCTGCCTAACATCCCAACAATGTACGCAATATCCGGACGCATACATACTTGAGCATACATTAGACTCCCAATAGCTGATGTATAGGGGATCTTTTATATTTCCTGAATTTCAAGGTTACTTTTAGGACACTGATTGAGACTAAATTTGTCTCCTTTAGCAACAGGAGTATCCCCTGGTCTACAATCTTGCATGCCAAACCTTTTGAGTACTTTATCGATGTATCCCTTTTGTGATAATCCTAGAATACCTCGAGAACGATCTTGGTGTATCTGAATTGCTAATACAAAAGAGGCATCCCCAAGATCCTTCATCTCAAAATGCTTGGACCGAAATCTTTTAGTTTCATGCAATAAATCTATATCATTAGTGGCATGCAATATGTCATCGACATATAGAACTAGGAATATATGCTTACTCTCACTGAACTTGTGATACACACAATCATCAACTACATTCATCTCAAAACCAAATGAGATAATTACTTGATGAAACTTGTGGTACTATTGACGAGGAGCTTGCTTAAGTCCATAAATAGATTTTGTCAATTTGCAATCCATATTCTTTGGATCTCCCGACACAAAGTTTTCTGGTTGCACCATATAAATTTTCTCGTCAATGTCGCCATTGAGAAATGCCGTCTTGACATCCATCTGATGTAGCTCAAGATCAAGATGAGCAACAATTGTCATAATTGTCCTAAACGAGTCTTTCGATGAAACTAGAGAGAAAGTCTCTGTAAAATCAATGCCTTCTTTCTGAGTCTAGCCTTTAGCTACAAGATGTGCCTTATACCTCTCCACATTACCATTTGCATCCCTCTTAGTCTTAAATATCCATTTACAACCAATTGGTTTTGCACCTTCTAGTAATGGGACAAGTTCCCAAATTTTATTGTCTTGCATAGATTTATACTCCTCATTCATGGCATTAATCCACTTTTGAGAGTTACAACCTTTCATGGCCTAATGAAATGTGATTGGATCATCTTCCATTATTCCATTGTCATCCTCATGTTCTTGGAGAAATGCAATATAATCATCCGGAATAGCATTCCTCATTTCTCTCGTGGATCTCCTTAATGGCACTGGTTCTTGAGGTTGTTGAGTTTGCTCTTCTGGAACAATTATCTCATTTTGAATGGGGGGTTGTTCAACATTATCTTGTTGAGGTTTCGGATTCACTTCTTGATCAATAATAGGTGTGGGAACCTGAATATTGTCAAAAGTGATAGTAGGAATTGGGTTTGTAATTGAATCCAATTCCTCCTCAAAAGTAATGTCCCTAACTTTATTTCTCCCCCAAGCTCAACTTCCTCAAAAAATGTTGCAGTTCCCGTAAAAAAAAAACATTCTGGGATCATAAAACTTATAGCCCCTAGATCGTTCAGAATAACCAATAAAGTAGCTATTGTTTTGGAGTCCAATTTCTTTTCATGTGGCCTGTAAGGCCTTGCCTCAGCTGGACATCCCTAAATGAGAAAGTGCTTTAGACAAGGCTTTCAACCTGTCCAAAGCTCATAAGGTATTTTTGCAGCTGCTTTAGTCGGTACTCTATTGAGAATGTAAGCTGCTGTCTTTAATGCTTCTCCCAGAGGGACTCAGGCAAGGTGGAATGAGCAATCATACTCCTTACCATATCCTTAATAGCCCTTTTCTAATCCTTGAAATTTGTCCCATTAAGCATGGGGATAGTATTGATGTTAACAGTTATTGAGACAGCAGAAGATACACTAGCTGAATACAGAACAAAAATAAACAAAATAAGCTCATATGAGAATCCATATATAAACAATAAATTCAAATAATGGTTAATCCCATCTCAAGATACCAGGAAAAACGTTAATATCAAGTCTTTGGATAGTAACATTAACTGTAAGCGGTACTCTTGTTGTAGTAATCAAATATTGACAATAAATCCTGTCAAATAATAAGTCATTCTTTGAACTGACTTAGCTGAATACAGAACAAAAATAAACAAAATAAGCTCATATGAGAATCCATATATAAACAATAAATTCAAATAATGGTTAATCCCATCTCAAGATACCAGGCAAAACGTTAATATCAAGTCTTTGGATAGTAACTTTAACTGTAAGCGGTACTCTTGTTCTAATAATCAAATATTGACAATAAATCCTGTCAAATAATAAGTCATTCTTTGAACTGACTTATTGTTCATATGGAATACTTTATAATTGTCACATATTTATTATCACAGATGTGTATGAAATTCGGCCAAATATCAACTTACCTTTGGGTTAGTTAATAAATGCAAGAATTACAAACACACAATCATCTTGATATTTTAAATAAATTAATCTACACAAAAGAGGTCATTTTGGCAACATTTTGTTTCAATTGATCTATTCAAAATATTAGACATTCATAAGAAAAACCAAAACCATAATTTGAATTTAATTGCTTCCCAAAATTTTATCTTTTCCTTGATTTTTGTAATTACTTTATTTTACATAGATAACAACGAGATAATATCTTTTTAAAAAAGATAACAAAACCATAAAGAAAATGTGATGTATATCTATCTGAAATAATAACAAAACCATAACTGAACCATATCTATCTACTGTTATGATAATATCAAAATGGATCAAAAAACATAACCGAAAAATTAATCAAAACATAATAGAAAATTGATCAAAAACATAACAGGAGAGAGCACAGTAGCCCAAAACCCTGGGCCCCACTGCACGTGGCCGCACCCCCTATGGGCACTAAAATCCAATCTCCGCAACCAAAATTCACTATGAAAACCTTTCAACTTGATCCTTATACAATAAAAGGTAGAGTATAGTAAAACCACTGTGTTTGAACATGGTTTGTCATTCATCATGAGATTGCAAAATGAATTATATTTGAGTAATACAGCAATTTCAAGCCTTCGACCACATAATGCATTTGGGAGATGGGGGTAAGGATTTTTTAGGGTCCAATTGGAGAAAACTTTCCTCCTTTGCCTTAGGGATACCCCGTTTTCTCTAATATAAATATCATTATTAAGCAATCAAACCCAGAGAATTGCTTGGATGCCCATTTTTTAATATAATAAAAGCTATTTGCCTAAAAACTACACTAAAAGAAAGTGAATAAAATTTCCAGTAATGACGATTCACTGTACTTCGTAAATTTTCTTAAGCCACTTAAATAGCAAGCATATAAGATCAGGAATATGTAAGATTTTACTTAAAACAATTGAATGTTTACCATCTTCCAATTCTCTATAATGAATAATTTTTTTATTTTTATTTTTATATCAACTATATTCCTGTTTCCTACTTTGCTCTAATTTGAACTAAAAAGGTAATTTTTCCTGCTACTTTAAATGAAAATTTCCACTACTCACATCAGAGGGGATTAAAATAATACAAGATCATGTGCTACCTAGTTCACCATGGTGCCACGTCATTTCAAATTTTTTTTTTAATCAAGATCGATATTAATCTATATCAACATCCATAATATATATATCTGATGCCAGAGAAGATGATATTGTGATGGGTAGATGCACAGTTTGATTATTCATCTCTGAAGCCGTACAAGTTTCCCATAAACTATAATAAATTCAGTTTGATGGAGTCCTTCACATATATACCTTATGGATACACAAACAGTTGCCAAAATCACAGTGAGGCGTCTACATGATCAACAAGTCATGCAATACCTGTATTCAACATCTCAATTAGTTAACTCTGTCAAATCAACTCTATCAATAATCCATATCCAAAAATTCTTTACCTGAAGCCAAAACCATAATTAAGCAACATGCTTACGGGGATTTTTTTTTATATTAAATCTGAAATTATGAATCTAAATTTCTTAAACAGGAAGATCAAATACCATGTAAAGAAGATCAAAAGAAACCCTAAATTTCTTAAATTTCTTAAGCAAGAAACTCTAAATTTCTTTAAACAAGAAACCCCAAATTTTTTCAATTAATTCAGCAAAGATGACTCTGATACCAATTGATGGAATTTTATATACACTTAAGAATACGCATAAAACATTAATAACAACCTAAACACATGTTTCTATGAATCTAGATCTTAATCATGTTACAAAAGTGTTTTAATATAAAATTCTAAATCATGAAACTATTGATCTTTGCTAAATCAAAAGAAGAAGAACATTAAAAGCAGAAGCACTAACCTGAAGCCATTGATGGAGATTGCACAGAGAGTTTGGATCTTCCTATATGATACACACTTCTATGAGATGCTGCCACTCTTTTCTTCTGTTGATGGGATTGCAGATGGAATAAGAAGATACGTATATATAGGGGACCATAACCCTAATTGATAATTCTTGATTTCCAATTTTGCCCATCACAAAATGAGAAATTTACTTTACGGTCTCTACATGTGTTATATCACACTTTAAATTATATGTTTTTAACCTATTACTTAATCTTGATTAGATCACTTTAATTTGGGTTAGACTTTAGAATAGCAATTATACATTTAGTCACATATGTGAGCCCACATAGATTATTTTCCAACAATCACCGACTCTATAGAGGCAACCCACTTACGTTTGCCCAAGTTCACTACATCTTTGCTTATTTGCCTAATTATTTAGTTCAAGACACGAATAAATTTTCATACCTTAGAATTAATTTTACCTCCTAGCAGACTTAATCAACAAAATACGAGATAGTCCCATGGCCATATCTCAAACTATATCTCAACTCTTTTCAATTCAATAGTGCCGGTACCCGAGGTCTCACTAACTCTAAATCACAAACTTTTTCATGTACAAGAATCTATGGGTACACATACCCTTTAATAAACATGTCATAAACTTAGATTACCCATTCACAAAGGATCAAAATCTTGTCACTTTTCATGATCTAGTTATTCATTCAAAATCTTTATAAGCAAAATAATTCCTTTCAAGTACACAATTTCATCACATGAAATTTTATGATTAAATTCACGCTCATACAATGTATCTCAACCACAACAAAGAAATTCTTAAACCAAATAAGAGTACAATCTTTTCAAAAGAATTCACTTCATACAAACACATTTTTCTCTTCTTCAAAAATATAAATTTCATACTCTTTACTAATTAAATCTTAAGTAAAAAAATTCACTTTCTATCTCAATTTCTCCTTTTTAACATCTCAAATATACTTAAAAAATTCTACAACTCTTTTTAATAATCTTTATTTTATTTTATATAAATTCTAGTATTTTCTCCCAAATTTTTAATGGCATTAAAATACCCCTTTCATTAAAACAACCCAAAAAATGTTTTGAATTCATCAGGTTTCGAATCAAGCACCCCACCACAACAGTAACAGCCTTAAGGCTCCCTAACCAACCAAGAAGTCAAATAGACTTCTCTGTCATAATGACAGACCAAAACCCCTGAGTACCCACTTTCGAGTTCTAGTTTAATTAAACAAAATAGGGCTATCCAGTTTCGAACCCAGGATCTCAGACCACTCCCGTGCTACAATAACGTCTTTACAGCGCTCCGACTAGCCAGTAAGTCCAACCGTGATCACTGATGTGAAGGCAGAGTACTGGGATTTTGTTCATACAGAACTGGAATTAGTTTATTTTCACAAACTTGATTAATCAATCGATCGAATCATTTTTGTAGACTGTAATTTATTTGTATATATTGAGTTTACTATCTAACAGTGACTCACTGATTTATGATCCATATTTTAGAAAATAAAAACTAACTTTCAAATAGTTTCTTCTTACTAATAAACATGAATTTCAATTTAATCAAATGTAACACATATATATATTTTATAAACAATCAAAGGAGTTCAATAGTATCAAATTCACTTTTACAAAACTCATTTGCTTATCAAAAGGGGAATTCCCAACAATGGTTCATACAACCAACTATTTCTTCATTTATGTATACTAGTGCATGGCAAAATAATCAATTATTTCTTTTCTCATTTATCAACTAACAAGTTGTAATTTAATCTACTAATTATAACATGATTCACTACTATTCACCACATCCAATAGCATAGATTGTTCTACTTTATCATAATCAAAATTTCCATACTACTTATTCATTATTACTAGTATGCATAGTTCTAAAATTAGAAAGTATGAGAACACCCACCTTAATTGAAGTTTGAACAATGAAAAGAAAGATGGAACACCACTTCTAGCTCCAAAGCAACTCCTTCTCCTAGCAAGACTCCTCCAAGCAAGAACACTCTACTCTCTTTCTTTTTCTTTTCTTTCTCTTGTTTAATTTGTTTTTGGTGTGTGAAATGAGAAGAGAAAGGGTGCTATTTATAGGACAAACTTAGGAATCAAAGTGCAAAATTACCCACCTAATAAATTGCTCAATTTAATTTTCCATCCCTTCACTTTCTTAACTCCTAAAAACTCCCAACTCTTCAAGTTCTCCACCTCTTCAAAACCTAACCCCCAAAACTCCCACCTCTCTCTATTCTAAACTCCCTAACCGGCCCACTTTACCTCTCACCCGGTCAAAAGTACAGGAAGACCAAGACTCCACTCATGTGCAATTATACATAGACCATATATACATAGGTACAATTATTTACATGAAATAGATGTAGGTAGGCAACAGTGGGAAGGGGGGGGGACCAATGCTGGTTGGTGAATAGGATGCTTGTGCACTGTGGGACCCCACCTACTTCAACAATTCACAATATTTATCATTAAGCCATTATGCATATATTTCGATACAACCAGCCATTACAACTAGTCACTTTTTATATATCAACATATATATGTATATATTATATATATTTTTTGAAAACTACTGGTGTTACACACACTCCGAAATTTCTTTTGAAAACAAATGCGCTTAAATACGCGCACCGAAAAACACGTACTTCGCACGTAAAATAACGAAATACGAAAATTGATTTTATCAATGAGAAAATGTTTAAAGATAATAAAAATATAATATAAGAAAATATATTTATTAATTTTACGATGAAATTGCTATGTACGTAGAAAACACGTGCATTATACGTACAAAATTATTTAGATCAAAAATGTAAAAAATGAATTTCCGTTTTATAAAATAGATTTGAATACCTAAAATAAATAATTTAAATACATAAAAAATATTACACGTAGCAGCGGAAACACATAATTGATACGTGTACCAAAATCACGTAAAAAACACATAAAACCCAGAGATTGAAATTCAGTATTTTAGTTAACCCAAATAGGATAAAATGTACGGGAAATGCATAAATAGTCGGTAATCAAAATATGTAGTGAAAACACGTTATAAAATACATGTGGATAACACACGAAGGCAAAATTGTAATTTCCAATTTTGCGGAGTGTTACAAACCCAGAGTAACCCTCAAGACAAAAACCGAGCAACACCATTGCTAGAGCGGACAGCCAACCCCAGATCACCGGAGAGCAGGCAGCCACAAAAGAAACAAAGCAAAAACACCAACACGGTAGGTAGTGAAACACAACAGAAACACAAACACAGCAAGCTGAGAGGGCTTAATGAAGCCCTAAAAAACAACCACCCAGAATTAGACGAAGCAAGGGAATAGACAGCAGCTCAAAACAACCAGAACAAGAGAGCAATCTTTTCCATCACACTGCCTACAGCCCAAATAATGAACCAAAAGAAAAGAGAAAGAAAATTAACAGCATAGATTAAAGAGAATAACTGGAACAGAGAACAACAATAGTAAAGTAGTAGAAGACACAATCATAGCAGTAGCAGAGCTGTCACTTAGACTCTCAAAAAGTAGAAACTTAGTAGAACAAGCATAAGTTGCTGGAAATAAAGAACTATAGTTAACAACATTGCATTCAAAAGATCAAAATAGAGTCACCCCAACTTATGCCTGGGCTACCAGAGAAGGAGGAAGATGGGAAAAAGCACCGTCGGATACATCAGACATGTGTCCAAAAAACAACAGGAAAATGAACACATCAGTTAGAGGAAGACATTAGTGCCTAACAAAAGTTAAGGTGGAAAAAAGGAAGTAAGATGCAGTCTAGATGCAGCAGCCTCTAGACGATGAAGGTGCAAAGCAATCGCTTTATCTGGAGATAGAGCGGATGCCCAGTGCTTAGTAAAGAAAACTAAATCATCAATAAGACTACCAATCGGACAATGAGAATGATTGAAAATGGGATTATTTCTTTCTTTCCAAATGATCGATATAAGCGCAGTCATTGACAGATCCCAAGATTTGCCAAAAGATCTAATAATACTATGTGACCTCCAATTAGTCCACCAGGATAAAAGGTCAGGCGGAACCGAACTCACAACCCAAGCCTCCTTACAAACCGTCCAAAGAGGGCGTAAAACATGATAACTCAAAAAAATGTGTTCCACGTCCTCCTGATGAGAGAGACAGAAAGAACAAGATTGCACCATAGCCAAATGCATTTTATTGAGAACATCGACAGTTAATAACTTGTTGTTAATAGCAAGCCAGGAAAGGATTTTAGCTTCAAAAGGAGCACAGCTGCTCCAAAGCAGATTGGCGTAGAGAGACTTAACCCCTCGGAAGTTGAGAAAATTATAGAATGATTTAACCGAATAAGAACCAGAACTGGTCCAACGCCAAATGATATCTTCATTGGGCTACCAGGAATAACTACTTAAACAAGAAAGAAGGTGGGTGTATTGGGGCAGCAGCATCGGTGGTAAAGGAGACAGGAAAGGGATATGCCACTCGCTGTTGGGATTAATATGGTAATCCGCCACCATTGCAAAAGGATTAAGAGCGAGCTGGTAAAGGTCCGGAAAGATTGAGGCGATCTTATAATTCCCAAGCCAAAAATCAGTCTAGAACCTAGTCTTATAGCCGTTAGAGAACAGTTTGTAAAGGCCACACTGGAAAGGTTCCACTACTTTCCAAACTCCCTTCCAGAACGGAGAAGCAGCAAGGGAGAGATTTGGGAATAATTCCCAAATCTTATGACGAGAGTGGCATTTATGGAGGATAAGACTTGCCCAGGTAGAAGAATCATCTTTTAAAATTCTCCATAACCACTTTCCCAGCAGAGCTAAGTTTTGGTTCCTGAGATCGAGGACCCCCAAACCCCCTACCGATTTGGCGGAACACACCAGCTTCCAGCTACAAAGATGAGTCCCAGGTCTATAGATATTAGATCCTGACCAGAAAATTTCCTTCTAATCTGATCAATCCTCTTGATAACCCAAGAAGGCACGTAGAAAAAGGACATTATATATAAGGGAATCGAAGAAAGAACTGAATTAATAAGGATTAAATGCCCCCACGAGAAAGCTGTCTACTAGACCAAACATTGAGTCTAGAGGCAACCTTGTTGATAATCGGAATCCATTCAGACTTGTGCAATTTACCCCATCTCAAGGGGATGCCTAGATACATGACCGGAAATGAAGAAGAAGCACAGTTGAAAAAGTGAGCAATCTCAGCCTGACGATCGATAGGATTCCCAAGCCAAAGAACGCTCGATTTATTGAAATTAATCGAAAGGCCAGAAGCTTTTTCAAATAGGTAGAGGAGAAGTTTCAGGTTTCTCAGAGTACACCCATTAGGCTTAGCAAAGATAATGATGTCATCTGCATATTGTAAATAAAGGACACCCCGAAAGCTTTGAGATCCTCCCAAACCCTGAATAGCTTTCGCGTCCCAAGCATTGCGAAGAAGTTTACTGAAAACATCAGCAACAAAAGCGAAAAGAAGAGAAGAGATAGGGTCTCCTTGGCGCAGACTGCACTTACATTTGAATTTGTTCCCTTCTAAACCATTAATGAGAACAGTGGATGTGCCAGCAAAAAGACTAGACTTGATCCAAGCTATCCATTTAAACCAAACCCTCTATGGATAAGGATATCAAAAAGAAAATCTCAACCAACATTATCATAGGCTTTTTCAAAATCTAACTTTAATAGAATGCCCTCCGAGTTGGATCTATGACAATAGGAAATAATTTCTTGGGCGCAAGCAATGCTATCAAGAATAAAACAGTTCTTAATAAAACCAGATTGAGTGGGATGAATGAGGGGGAAATAACACGACTTAAATGACTTGCAAGAACTTTCATAATAATCTTAAAAGTAGTGTTAAGAAGACTGATGGGACGAAATGCGCCAACCGTATTAGCACCCAAAATTTTGGGAATGAGAACAATATGGGCGTAGTTAATCCGGTCGAAAGAAAAATGACCTTGATAAAGATCAGCAAACATATCTAAGAGGTCTTGTTTAAGGAAATCCCAAAATTTTTGGAAAAAGAAGGAAGGAAACCCATCAGGGCCAGGTGCAGAATCGCTCCGCAAAGAAAAAATGGACGATTTAATCTCCTCCTCAGGGAAGGGGGCTTCAAGACTGGACAGATCATGGGATTCGTTACCATAAAGTTGGGCCCAGTCTAAATGCACTAAACTATTCTTAGGGGAGCCTAATAGGTTTTTGTAAAAGAAGAGGAAGGTGGCATGAAACTCCTCAGTAGAATTGGGCTCAATGTTGTTAACGAGAATAGAAGAAATATGATTGTATCGTTGGCGATGAGAAACGAAATTATGGAAAAAGGAGGTGTTGCAATCGCCATCCTTGAGCCAGCGAAGCTTATCTCTATGAGCCCATTTAATGTGGTCTAAGTTGAGGAGCTCAGCAAACTTATGTTTGCAAGAGAGACGCTCCCCACGCAAAACGTCCGAGATGGGCCACTTTCCTCTAAAAGGTCAATCGAATTAATCGAAGACAAAAGAAATCTTTTGAGGACTTGGTCCTGAGAAAATATTTCATTATGACAAATTTTACAGCCATGTTTAACAGCATGGAGTTTAAGGAGAATGCGGCTCAGGCCGGTGGAACCTGTAACCAAAGAAAGGCAACTAATAATGAAATTGATAAAGGTTTGATCTTGTAACCAGAATTTCTCAAAACAGAATTTGAATGGTTTGGAAAAGTTAAAGTTAGAGTGGAGAGCGATAGAAACATGGTCAGAACTGGGATTTGGCAAAGCGCTAGCAAATGAATTGTGAAAATGGGAGATCCAATCTTGGGAGATAAGAAAACGGTCGAGCTTAGCCAGAGATGGCGAAATCCGCATATTATACCAAGTGAATGATCTACCATTAGTAGGTATCTTGCTAAGATTAAGCGAAAGAATGCAATCGTTGAAGCACTGAGAGTCGGCTAGAGAGGACGGGTTTCCCACTCTTTCATAGGGGAATCGAGTAACATTAAAGTCCCCGCAAAAGATCCAATGTCCTGAAACATTTCCTTGAAAGGATAAGAAATCGTTCCAGAACAAGGGGCGTCGGTCCGCCATAAATGGCCCATAAACTGAGATCACCGTTAAGGGACAGTTGAAAGTGGTCCAATGAAGAGTAACAATGAGGAAAAAGTTAAGCCAACTAACCGACACAAGAGAGAAACTGGATCCCTTGAATCCGAAAAGGATACCACCACGCGTACCTACTGCATCTAGTGGAATCCAGTTCGAAATAATGGAACCGTCGATTGAACGTAAGATTGAAGGGGAGATGGAATCTAATTTCGATTCTTGAATAGAGACCATATCACAATGATAAGAAGAGATAATATTGTATAAAGCTTGTTGTTTCGACAGACTCCTAAGACCGCGAATATTCCAGGAAATACTAATCATAAAAGCGTTTATACTCCATAGCACGCTTAAGTTCAAGACGACAGATTGAATCAAAGTCCGATGGATGAGAAAAGTTAAATTTAAAGCCCATGCCTGAAGCATGCTTAAGAAATCAAAATCAGACAGAGAGTCGAAGTGCACTTGATAAACAGAGCCGAGGGCAGGTTGGTTCTGAAGAAGAGAAGGAGAAAGAATATCCAAGTTACGAATTTGCACGGCTAGGCACGGGAGGGGCAAGACAATGGACTTGTCTTTTTTGGCTCGAATGCAAGCACTGGAGTGAATCAAGGTTAAAGAGGATTTGAATCCTTTCAGAGGGGGCGCTGAAGACAGCAATGCGGGCGACAACGAAGAATTGAAATGGGAGTCCCATTGTGGTAACTCCAAAATGTTACTAGTCAGAGCGTCCGGAGAGAATACAGGAGAAGACGAAAAAGGGGAGCTGTAGGAGGGATCCAGTCGACTTGTGAGAGAGGGAGTGTTGATTAAGGTAGGGGGGACGGGGTATCCCTCCCATACACCTGAGGGGAATGAAATTTGAGAGGAGGAGGAACTGGAAACCTGGTGAGAAAAGAATGAGATAAGGGAGAGGAGACCGCAGACAGTGAGGAAGTAAGAAAAAAGTCTAGAGCATTAAATTGATGGACTGAATCGGAAATGCAAAGGTAAAAAAAATCCATTACTAAATAACAATTAGGCCAACTAAAGTATGAAGGTAAAAGGTGGTCGCATCTAAATTAAAGACCAACAGAATCTTAAAATAATTGAACGAAAGTGAACAAGAATGAAACAAATCCAAAAACAGAACACTGTCGAGCTAACAGAATATAGAACAATGCGATACATATCAGAAACAGCCAGATCCTTTTCCTCCTCAGCGAGGAGATTGTCAGAATCAATCCAAGCATCAGTCGCAGCCATGATGGGGTTAGAAGACTTCAGAGAAGAAATATAAGTTTTGGGATCTTTCAATGTAGAACTATGAACAGAATGCAATAACTTATCCCAATCCGATTTGTAATTCGGATTGACATTCCAGGCCGGCCAATTTGAAGCATGATCTAACTCTTTTCTCTTAATAGAGGGGGACGACACTTTCGGTAGGGTAGCTTGAGCAGCAAGGGGGGTCGGCTGATTGAGAAGAGGGTGCTCAGAGGCGGGAGGAATTGGCTTAGCAACCGCTTGTGAAGTAATAGCAGGATTGATCCAAACCAAGTTTGGAGGCTTAGACGGTAAAATTTTAGAGGGGATGGGGTTAACAGTGGTACTACGGGAGTAGGAATATTTCTTTTTGAACGGAGATTTGAGACTACCCCTTGGTTAGGGCGCTTTAACAATGGAAGGGGAGGAGGGACCAACAAAAAAAGTAGTTGGAGGAGGTCCCAAGTACTTAGAGGATTCAGCAGCAGAGGGAGTACTAGAGACCAGCCTCGAAGATGAGGGAGATGAGTCGTGATAATTCACCGAGATCGAGAACGTAGATTCATTCACTTTAAGAGAATAAGCCAGTACTTTGTCATGCTTTGCAGGGCAAAGAAATTCTGCTTCTACTTGAAGACAACCTGAAGCAAGCAAAGAAGTCGAAGAGGTACAAGTCAAATCTCCAATACATTTACACATATCAGCCACCAGACAAGGAGTGTCGCAGAACGATGGAAGGCCCAAAATAGTCACTTTGGTAGGAGAAGGAAGAAGAGGCTTTGGAGGAAAACTCTTGAATCCATTTGCAGATGGATAGACTAGTGGAGCCAATGGAATAAGAATTAATAGACACTAAGTCATCAAGAATCTTAGAACTGGGACAGTTGATGACAATATCCCCGTTTGAACAAGCGTTAACCGCCCACGTCCAGTTGGGAACATTGCAAGAATTGCATAGAAAAGAGTCCAGAGCGTAGCTGGAAATCGAACCTCCCGAAAAGGAGACTACTCCGTAATAATCCATTTTAGACATCTTAGCTATAACATCAGGAGAGAGAACGTACACTAGAATGAAAGCAGGGTTTGCACTGAGAGGAGAAAGGTTAGCGGTCGGTGGCTGAAGAGGAGTAATATACGACGCAGAAGCCGCAATCATTTAAGTCGGCAGGGGGTAGGAAGGAGAGCTGGCTCAGCAGCTAATTTGGTTCTGTTGGACTTATAGGTCTGCAGATTAGAGAGCTTTGCTTGGAGAGAAGGGAAGTCGAGGGCAGCTAACACTTGGTCTGAGATGGGCACTCCCACCGAAAGACCAAGTAATTGCTATAGAGCAAAGCACTTATTACGTGCGTGGCTGGATTTGAGGCAAAAAAGGCACTTCATTTTGCCCAAACAAAGAGCTTTGAGGTGCCCAATTTGGAAACAACGGAAGCAACGAGGGGGGGCGAAGAGGGAGAGAGAAAGTGCTTAGAAGATGAAGCGGTAGAAGGGAAAGGGCAGGAAGATAGCACTGAAGAAGGTGGTGGAAGGTTCCCACTGGTGGGTCGGGCCGTACTAGAAGCCGGGATGGAAATAAGCAGCATCTTTTTTTTTTCCTTTTTTTTTCTCTTTCTTTTAACGATTTCGACCCAGGATGGGCCCAAAGAAGGGTCACAGCCCATAACGAGAGATGGAAACAGAAGAGAAGGGGCAGAAACAGTTACTGTAGCGATTAAAGAGAGGGGAAAATAGAGAGAAAGAAATCGAAAGAAAACCAAATAGAGCAAGAAGCCGAACAAGATGAGAACACGGACTAAACAGCCCTCACCAGGAAAAAAAAATAAATCTGAAGAGGAAGAACACCAAAAATGACTAAAAGTCACCCAAAAGACGGAACACTGGAAACACAAAAGCTACCTCAAGCTATCATTATAAAAATGAGTCACGAAAACTCAAAACAACCAAAATAAGAACTGAAATAAGTGATGAAGTAAAACTTACAACCGGGTGGGCGAAAGAGAGGATCAGGAAAGCAGAAGGATACAACCTCCAAATACCTGAATCGCTGATCTAGAGGATCGCTGAAGAAAGGAGGCCAACCCTCACACCGTAGTAATGGAGACTGCAAGCGTTGAAGAAGCCTCGATACGGCACATGCCGGGGAGACGAGAACTCAGCAGAACCAGAAGCGCAACAGAAAGCGCCCGCCGCCAACAGGACCACCAGAATCAAAACTACAAAACACCCCTCTACATCGAAATGCAAGACACCCCTCACCCAAACAAAGGGAGCGTAGGAGCACAGGGCCACACTCAAGAATCCAGAGCCTCCACAAAAGGTAAGACGGAGTTTGAGGTAAGGAAATGAAGAAAGACAAAAGATAGGGAAAATGGATATGGGTTTAGAGAGGAGGACGAGAGGCTTCACTTTAATGATGGGGGGAAGGGGGATTAGGGACAGGTGGAGCTAGATCTGGGGGAAGAAGAGAGTTGAAACTTTCAAAATTGTATTCAAGCTATTGATGAGTTTTAGCAGCTCTCCCCACATAACTTTTTTTTTTCTCGGGCACTTCAAATTTCTAAGGCTAGTTTGTCGAGGGTGTAAATTTCACAAAAACGACCTAATTATAGGGAGTTTGACAATTCACCCATCTTTCTTTTTTCCCATCATTAATGAGATCTCTCATCAAATATTTTATAAAAACACCCACATTCTGCTATAACATCATTATTTATTAGATGAAAGTCAAAAATATTATTGTCTTAACCCCTTCGAATCCTGCATTCATTTGACTATGGGACCTGCTATAAAAAATAAAAAAATAGAACAAAAGGAAAAAGAGGAGAAAAAGAAAAAAACCAACAATGATTATTTAGTTCTAATTACCCTTGATTTACCATAAATGGAGCTGGTATCGGATCCTATCGGGTCGGGTCATCCACTACCCGAACCCGGACCGATACCTCACAGGTCCAAAAATTGGACCCAGACCCAGACTTAGACTTGCAAGAACCGAGTCCGGATCCAGGTCCGGGTCCTAGTTAAAATAATCTACCTGTCGGGTCCGGTAGCGGGAAATAAATATATGCATGTAAGTATTTTGCACCCGATATCTTACGGTTCCAACAATTTTGAACTTAAGTACGTGAATAAATATTATATCTACACATCTATATTCAACAATTACTATTTATATGTGTAACACCTCATGCCCGGCTCAGCTGCGCGTACGCGAAAGAACGGATACAAAACTCTAGCCACGTCCACCACAGGCACCATCAAAAGATGGGTATACCCAATAGGTGACCTTTATCATTTGGAATCCTAATATAACTCACATTCTTTCCCACATTTTTTCCGATATGGGACTTTGAATCCCAAGCACCACGTCACTATCCATTCCATGCATGCATTCTATCATGCACATTTAATAGCCTATCCCCAATAATTCAATCCTATAGGCCACCTTTAGTCATTTAATTTAATCAAACCCCATAGATCCTTCTAGAGGCCAACAACTAATTCCATTCATCTCTTTTATATTATTATATATATATTATAATATTTTTTCTATATAATATCATATATATATATATACCTGCTTAAGTACGGGGTGTTACACACACCCCTCCTTAAGAACTCAGCGTCGCTAAGCCCGAGACTTGCAACATGATCCAGGATCCCCTTCTAGCCGATGTGGAGTACACTACACTGATTCAACCAGCGTACTGCCCCCGGTTGCAACTAGCGTACAGTTCTTTTCAGTTCCATATCAGGCGCTCATCTACTCTGACCCACAGTCGGTGTCGAAAGTCGGCTCTGATACCATTTGTAATGCTCCGAGCCCGGCTCAGCTGCACACACGGCTACGTGTACGTGCACGCAAAAGAACAGATATAAAACTCTAGCATCGCCCACCACAGGCACCATCAAAAGGTGGGTATACCCTATATGTGACCTTTATCATTTGGAATCCTAATATAACTTACATTCTTCCCCACATTTTTCCGATATGGGACTTTGAATCCCAGGCACCACGTCACTATCCATTCCATGCATGCATTCTATCATGCACATTTAATAGCCTATGCCCCATAATTCAATCCTGTAGGCCACCTTTAGTCATTTAATTTAATCAAGCCCCATAGATCCTTCAATAGGCCAACAACTGATTCCATTCATCTCTTTTATATATATATATATATATATATATATATATATATATATATATATATATATATATAGGGTAGCGATCCGGTGAGAACCGTTCTCACGATAAGCTTCGTGAGAACTCCACGCCTATCCATCCTATGGATAATCCGAACCGTTCACATTGTTTAACACAACTAAATTAGTTTAGAAATATAAAATCAAGTCATTTGACATTCGTTTGTCCATGCATCATGTCACTATATAAAAAAAAAATTTCAGCCACACAATTTGTAACACTTCAATGCATGGGCAAACGAATCTCAAATGACTTGATTTCTCATCCATAGACTAATTGAGTTGTGTAGATCAAAATGAACGGTTCAGATCTTTCAACTAATGTCCCAAACAAAAGTTCTCACGTGGTTCTCACCAAACGAGTTCTCACTCGATCATTTTCCTATATATATATATATATATATATATATATATATATATATATACCCGCTTAGGTACGAGGTGTTACAATATATATCCCTATAACACTATTATTCAAATTTCATATTTTTTGAGATATTTTTTAATGGGTCCGGGTCTGAGTCGATTCTATTTTGAGCGAACCCGGACCCAACCTAGACCCGGACCCGAAAATTCATCGGGTCTTATTTTAGGACCCGGACCCAGACCTGGACCTGGACCCATATAGATCGGATCGGTTCTGGTCCAATGCCAGGTCCGGGCCGGATTCAGGTATCGGGTAAATTTGACAGTGTTAACCATAACCTTCGATTATGCTGCTGGTTTCGTTATAGTCTAAATCAAGAGTGGTTTAGACCTAAAAAAATGCATAAAGCTTCATGTGACTCCACATGACCAACTTAATTTTGAGGGGGTGATTTTGTGACAAATTTTATAACGGTGGGGGTCACATTAATGACAAAAATAAAGAGGTGGGTTAACTGTCAAACCTCTTAAACTGGGGTGGTTTTGTGGATGATATGGCTAAAAAAGGGGTTAAATCGGAACCGTCCGGATGGAGCACGAATCTTGAAGCTCGGGGGTAAAACGGTAGTTTCACCTACCAACGGGTCTGAAGCGGGTAATGGTTGTCCCCCGCGAAGATCCACTTACCCGCAAACGGATCCACCTCAACTGGGTGCGGGTTTCAACCCGCGGCAAACCCGGTCCTGAAGGGATAGAATTAGGGTCTCTGATTAATATTAATCAACGGCCCTGATTCATGTCTATCCTTTCACCGGGATTTAGGGATTAAATTCCTTATCTGGTTACATGGAATATACCTTATCGGATTACATTCCTAATCTGTTTACGGAGAGAATATTCCATATCAGATCACGAGGATTACATTCCTAATCCGTTCCCTAAGACGCCTATAAATACCCCCCACCCATCTCCATTAAGAGGTAATCAATCTTTCACCAATTTTTTACGCTCTTTCATAGTCTGCCAGATTACTGACTTGAGCGTCGGAGGGTGCGTCGCCGGGAACAACCCCGGTGTCTCGCACTTTTTGCAGGTGTACGGCAGGGACGACGAACGAAGCCCGACGGAACAGGTACGCAGGTTTTCCTATTCAGTTTCCCCAAGAATCCACAAGTTCTATCTGTTTGCCCCCACACCAAATTTAGCGGCAACAGATTGGCGCCGTCTGTGGGAAACTAACGAATAGGGACCTCTCCTCTTCCCGGTGAACAGGTTCTCTCCTACCATGCCGCCTCGCAAAGTTAGATCTAGGGGCTCCAACCGAGCGCCCAACCCTGACCAGCAAGAAGTCCATCTTGATCCCGCTCAGCAACAAGGGCAACTCCCTCCTACCATGGAAGAGCCGCTCCAACAGAACCCCCCTCCTGATCCAAAGGGTCCTAACCCCCAGAAACAGCCTCTTCACCAAGAGAACCTCTCCATCCACAACGCCTCCAGTGCCTCCATGGCCTCCCATCATCCCCGAGCCTCTGGTCGCCACGATGCTCATCCCAAACGCCCGGAGGATAAGGACCTTCGTCGCCATCTGGACGAAAAGCGGGCTCGGGGGGAAGCCTCCCGCCAAGAGCGATCCCCCCGACACCGGGGACACAGGAGGTCCCCCGCCCGAAGAGGGAGAAAAGACTCCCCCGATCACTACCAAAGGAGGCACTCTCCAGCAGGTCGGCAGCAGCATCGGAGCAATGAGGCACCCATCACCCGTGCCGAGTTCCAGCAATTCCAAGCAATGGTACAATAGGCCCTCAATCTCCGTCAGAACCCCAATGAGCCGAGGGCCCCCTCCCCTCCTCCGGTCCGGAGCCCTCGCCAATGGTCCCCTTCTCCTCGACCCGCTCCTACCAATTCCAGATGCACCCCAAGTCCTCGTCGTTCCCGAAGCTACCGTCGCCGCAGCCCTCGCTCCCCATCGTACGAAGACGAGTCCCGTGGCTCGGCAGATTACCGTCGGAGAGATGACACTATGAACCGCCATCTAAACGAGGTAGAAAAACTATTGGGACAGATAAACAGGGAAGAGGAGCTTAGGGGGAGGACCCTACGTCCTAGCCGACCCCCGTTCTCCCGGACCATAGTAGAGGCTCCTGTGCCGTTCGGTTTCAAACCTCCCCAGTTCGAGAACTACACTGGGGAGACCGATCCAGTTGACCACATCGAAAGCTTTAAGACTTTGATGCTCCTCCATCAAGCTTCCGATGCCCTCCTCTGCAAAACATTCCCAGCAACTCTCAAAGGCCCAACTCGAGAATGGTACTCTCGACTTGCCCCGGCGTCGATATTTTCCTTCGAACAGTTCGAGACACTGTTCATCACCCATTTCGTCAGCAGCCGAAGGGCCGAGAAGACCAGCATCTCACTATTGCACCTCCGTCAACAGAAGGGGGAGAAGTTGAGGGACTACGTGAAGAGGTTCACAGCTGAAGCCAGAACCATCGCGTCCCTCGACCAATCCGTCGCCACCGCGGCGTTCCAATCCAATATCCTCAATTCCAATCTCCGCTCCTCCCTCGCCAAGAAACCCCCGCACGACTTTTCTGACCTCCTCCTCCGAACTGAAAAGTACATCCGAGCTGAAGAGGCCGAGGAACAACCCAACTGGGAAGGAGCTACATCCGGGTCTAAGAGGAAGGGAACGGAAGAAGAAGGGGCAAAGAAGTTCCAGAAGGATAATACTGGCCAATGCCGACCTCCCCCCAGATTCGAAAAATTCACTCCCCTCACCACTAACATCTCTGCCATCTTCATGGAAGTCGAAAAAGAAGGGGTCTTGCCTCCAGCTCCAAAGATGAACACCCCTGCCAAAAGAAGAGATAAGGAAAAATGGTGCCGCTATCATCGAGATCATGGGCATGACACCAACGACTGTCGTGCTCTGAGAAATGAGATCGAAGCCCTTATTCAGAGAGGGCAGCTGGCGAAATTTGTAAGAAGGGACGGAGCCGAACTTCCACCCCAGCCTCGGGGGGCTAACAAACGTCCGGAAAGAGAAGAGACGCCCGAATTCGAGGAGGAGCGAGTCCTCCACCTTATCCATGGGGGTCCAATGGGGGGCTCCTCGAACTCTTCTCGGAAAGCTTTCATAAGAGAAGTCAACTCGGTCCGAGCCACCCCTCCTCCCAAAGGCCTCGGAGTGCCCGTCACCTTTTCTGACGAAGATCTTGAGGGCGTCCGCACCCCCCATTGTGACGCACTCGTCATCAACCTTCACATGGCCAATTTCAAAGTCGAAAGGATCTTAGTAGATAACGGTTCCTCCGTAAACATCCTATTCCTCGATGCTTTTAAGGGGCTGAAGCTCGCCCGAGACAGACTCAAGCCCGCCGGGTACACGCTCCATGGGTTCACGGGAGTGCCGGTGACCATCGAAGGGGTGATAACCCTCGATGTCACAGCAGGCAAAACTCCTACCACCCGCACGGAGTCAATGGATTTCATGGTCGTAGACGTCCCAGCGGCCTACAACGTCATTTTGGGTCGGCCCGGCCTAGCCGCTCTCGAGGCCGTCCCCTCCGCCTATCATCTCAAAATGAAGTTCCCTACTCGGGCCGGGGTGGGAGAAGTAAGAGGCAATCAGGAGCAGGCCCGCAAGTGTTACATGACCTCCACCCTCGGACCTGTCCTCTCCCTAGAAACACTCGAGATCCCTCAAGATGCTGTCCGGCCAACCTCCGAACCGGTAGACGAGTTGGAGGAAGTACTCTTCTCGGAGCAGGAGCCGACCCGAAAGTTCTATGTCAGCAAAGCCCTTCCGTCCGCCTTATATTCAAGCATTGTGAAATGCATCCGAGCCAACCAAGACCTCTTCGCATGGTCAGCGGCAGACATGCCCGGTATCTCCGAAGAACTCTTGGTCCACCACCTCAGCGTTGATCCGGGGTCCAAACCGGTCCAGCAGAGGAGGCGCAAGTTCGCCCCCGAGCGCCAGCTCGCTATCAAAGAGGAGGTAGACAAATTGCTGAAAGCCCGATTCATACAGGAGGTAAATTATCCGGAGTGGTTGTCAAACGTAGTCATGGTGAAGAAATCCAACGGAACATGGAGAATCTGTATTGATTTCACTGACCTCAACAAGGCCTGCCCTAAAGATCCCTTCCCTCTGCCGAGCATTGACACTCTGATTGACGCAACCTCGGGACATGAGCTCCTCAGCTTCATGGACGCTTTCTCGGGTTACAATCAGATAAGGATGTTCCCCCCGGATATTCCGAAGACGTCTTTTGTAACAGACCAAGGACTCTACTGTTACCGAGTCATGCCGTTCGGCCTAAAGAATGCAGGGGCAACATATCAACGTCTCGTCAACAAGGTATTCCAGGCCCAGATTGGCCGGAACATGGAGGTCTACGTGGATGACATGCTCGTGAAAAGCATCCGAGGCGTTGATCATGAGACCGACCTCTAAGAAGCGTTCGATGTTTTGAGAAAGCACAATATGAGACTCAACCCGAACAAGTGTGCGTTCGGCGTCTCGTCAGGCAAGTTCCTCGGCTTTATGGTTAGCCAACGAGGAATAGAGGCGAATCCAGAGAAGATCAGGGCCATACTGGACATGGCCCCGCCTAGAAACGTCAAAGAAGTTCAGAAACTGACTGGTCGACTAGCCGCCATTGGGTGCTTTTTGTCGAAGTCTGGGGAGAAGTGCCTCCCGTTCTTCAAAGCCCTGAGGGGGACTAAGGGGTTCGAGTGGGGGCAGCCACAACAAGATTCCTTCGACCAGCTTAAGGCTTACCTCGTCAATCCGCCCCTTCTCAGCAAACCCATACCGGGCGAACCCCTCTACCTGTACTTGGCAGCCTCGGAACAGACGCTAAGTGCGGTCTTAGTCAGGGAAGAAGAAAGAACTCAGAAGCCCATTTACTACGTCAGCAAAGTGCTCCGAGACGCCGAGCTCCGGTACCCGAAAATTGAGAAAATAGCCTACGCCCTGATAATGGCTGCAAGAAAGCTTCGGCCATACTTCCAGTCTCATTCGGTGGTCGTTCTTACCGACCAGCCGTTGAAACAGATCCTTCACAAGCCAGAGACTTCCGGCCGCCTCATGAAGTGGTCGATCGAGCTGAGCCAACATGATATTACTTATCAACCTCGAATCGCCATCAAGGCACAGGCGCTGGCCGAATTCATAGTGGAAACAACTATTCCCGACCCCGAGCAGACAACGAAGGGCCCGCCTATCTGGTCGGTATATGTCGATGGATCCTCTTGCATCGAGGGGAGCGGGGCTGGAGTCATCCTTGCGGGCCCAGACGACTTTGTCCTTCAATATTCCCTCCGAATAAACTTTAAAGCCTCGAATAACGAAGCCGAATACGAAGCCCTCATAGCCGGCCTCGGGATGGCCCGGAACGCGGGAGCACGACGCCTGCAGATCTTCAGCGACTCTCAGTTGGTCGTCAACCAGGTCCTCGGCGAATACGAAGCCCGCGATGACAGGATGGTAAAGTACTTGGCTAAAGTAAAGAGCCTCATGGCGCTCTTCGAGGAAGCCCTCATCCGAAGAATCCCCAGAGAGGAAAATGCCCAGGCCGACGCCCTGTCCAAATTAGCTTCCTCATCCCTGCAAGGCCTCGAACAAACCGTTCTGATAGAAGTCCTCCTCAAGCCCAGCATAGAGGACGAGGCTTTCAACTCCGTCGAAACACTGACACTCCCCCTCGAAGATAATTGGATGAAGCCCCTCGTCGAGTTTTTAAGAGACGGACTCCTCCCAAGGGATCCGAAGGAAGCCCGAAAGATAAGGACCCGGGCCGAGCGTTACATAATGGTCGAAGGCATTCTGTATAAGCGCTCCTTCACCCAGGTGGATGGTCGACCCTACCTAAGATGCCTCTCCCCCGGACAAGCCGATTACGCCCTGCAAGAGCTCCATGAGGGCATCGGCGGAGCCCACTCCGGCTCCAGAGCCTTGGCACGCAAAGTGTTGAACTACGGGTATTACTGGCCCACTCTCCTACGGGACGCCGAACGACACGTTCGACAATGCACCTCCTGCCAGAAGTATTCCGACATCCGACGCCTTCCACAAGCACCACTCTCCTCCCTATCAAGTCCGATCCCCTTTGCAATGTGGGGGATGGATTTACTCGGGCCATTTCCACCGGCCCCCGGACAGTTGAAGTTCCTAGTCGTGGCAGTCGACTATTTCTCGAAATGGGTCGAGGCCGAGCCCCTGGCTACAATTACCGAACATAGAGTCGTCCAATTCTTCTGGAAAAATGTAATCTGCCGGTTCGGTGTTCCCCGAGTTGTAGTTACAGACAACGGTACGCAGTTCGCTGGGGCTGCCTTTCGAGCCTTATGTGAAGACCTAACCATACAGCACCGCTTCTCCTCCGTCTCTCATCCCCAGTCAAATGGCCAAGCTGAGAATGCCAACCGACAAATCCGCTCCGGCATCAAGAAGAGACTCGACAAGTGCTCCAAAGGATTGTGGGTCGATCAGCTGCCCAATGTGTTATGGAATTACCGAACCACGAAGCGGACCCCGACAGGCGAGAGTCCGTTCAATCTCACCTACGGGTCCGAGGCCCTCATCCCTCTAGAAGTTGGGATACCCTCTCCTCGCCTGGTAGCCTTTGAAGAAGAACAGAATGCCAGGGAGCTCAGAACGAGCCTGGACTTAATAGACGAAATCCGGGAAAGGGCAGCCATACGGCAGCAAAGTTATCGGAGGAGAATCGAACTCGCCTACAACAAACGGGTCCGCCCAACCGACCTGAAAGAAGGGGATCTGGTCCTCCGAAAACTGGCCATCTCGTTCCCCGGACAGAAGAGCAAACTGGCCCCAAATTGGGAGGGACCGTACAAAGTCTCCAAAGTGATCCGCCCCGGTGCATACAAGCTAGAAGATCTTGAAGGTAGAGAAATTCCCAGGACTTGGAACGCCGACCACCTCTTGAAATACCAAGAGAAGGCAACCTCGCCTATCTAGGTAACTCGAGATGTCGGAACACTCCTCTCCTACTACTAGTAATTTTTCCTTTGTTCTTTCTTCCATTGTAATAACGGCTAGCAACTTTAGAAGCAGCCGACCATTAGATATTAATAAATAAAGTTCTTTCGCATTTGCCACTACGCCTCTATTTTCAATTCCTTAAACTTACGATGGTTCCGGAGTCCAACACTTGGTTCGACTCTACTCCACAAGTTCGCCCCTAGGCGAGCTAGGGGTAGTTCGCCATTCGGAATTGCTCCCACAGCCGTTGAATGGTACGGAGTCCAACACTTGGTTCGACTCTACTCCGCAAGTTCGCCAGTAGGCGAGCTAGGGGTAGTTCGCCATTCGGAATTGCTCCCACGCCCTTAAACTTACGATGGTTCCGGAGTCCAACACTTGGTTCGACTCTACTCCACAAGTTCGCCCCTAGGCGAGCTAGGGGTAGTTCGCCATTCGGAATTGCTCCCACAGCCGTTGAATGGTACGGAGTCCAACACTTGGTTCGACTCTACTCCGCAAGTTCGCCAGTAGGCGAGCTTGGGGTAGTTCGCCATTCGGAATTGCTCCCACGCCCTTAAACTTACGATGGTTCCGGAGTCCAACACTTGGTTCAACTCTACTCCACAAGTTCGCCCCTAGGCGAGCTAGGGGTAGTTCGCCATTCGGAATTGCTCCCACAGCCGTTGAATGGTACGGAGTCCAACACTTGGTTCGACTCTACTCCGCAAGTTCGCCAGTAGGCGAGCTAGGGGTAGTTCGCCATTCGGAATTGCTCCCACGCCCTTAAACTTACGATGGTTCCGGAGTCCAACACTGTTGCCGAGAACGTTCTTCGGGCGAGAGTCCGATACGATCTCGGCTCGGTTCCTTTCGCCGAACACACTCGTGCCATCGATCGTTTTATAGGCGTGAGTTCGGCGCACTTTCAGCTCGCTGCAGTTCGCCGAACACACTCGTGCCACCGATCGTTTTACGGGCGTGAGTTCGGCGCGTTTTTAGCCCGCTGCAGTTCGCCGAACACACTCGTGCCACCGATCGTTTTACGGGCGTGAGTTCGGCGCGTTTTCAGCCCGCTGCAGTTCGCCGAACACACTCGTGCCACCGATCGTTTTACGGGCGTGAGTTCGGCGCGTTTTCAGCCCGCTGCAGTTCGCCGAACACACTCGTGCCACCGATCGTTTTACGGGCGTGAGTTCGGCGCGTTTTCAGCCCGCTACAGTTCACCGAACACACTCGTGCCACCGATCGTTTTACGGGCGTGAGTTCGGCGCGTTTTCAGCTCGGCACGATTAGCCGCACACTCGTGCCACCAATCATTTTACGAGCGTGAGTTCGGCACGCTTCAGCTCGGCGTCGTTCACCGAACGTTCGTACCACTGACCGTATTACGCACTTAAGTTCGGAGGCTAACACCAGTCAAAAACACCAAGTCTCAGACCTCGGTTCCACGACTCCACAATCAGAGCAAACATTGTGCAAATACGATATGACGACAGTTAAAACGATTCCAACTTTATTAGAAACGACCCTTACAAACATCAATATTACAAAACACTAAACGATTACAAGAAGCTGAAAAGCGAAGATTACAAGACACCGAACCCGGACCCATCAACGCTTCCGGGGTACAGGGATGCTCCTCTTCAAGGACACTTGAGGTCGGCGACGTTTGCCTCCGGAACCCGATCCCAGGCCGGCAAGTTGAGACGTGTCCTCGGCACTGCTTCTGGCCGTCACGCCGACGGATGCGCCGCTCGACGAAATGGCCACTGAGCTCTGCGCGTCCCCCGGGCTCGGATGGCCGAGGCGCTCGCGGGTCGCCATCTCGTAAAAGGTGATGCCTCGCTCGCTCTCCGCTCGGGTGCATGACGTGCTCCTCACATTAATCGGCCCCGAACGCGGCCTCAGGCGAGCCACCTCCGCTTCCAGCTCGGAAATCCGACCTCTCAACGAACCATCTTGTGCGTCGGCCTCGAAGGACGCCGGTACGGCTGAGGTCGGAACTCCAACATGGCTCGCGATGAGATGACGAAGGTGGGTGACTTCGATGCTCCTATCGACGGTAGCTCTCTTCAAAACATCGACTTCGGCCGCCAGTTCATCTCGTTCAGCCGTGAGATCGGCCACTTTAGTTGTCAGCTCCTCTCCCTCCGTCCGAAGTTTAGTCTCTGTAGATTGTAAGTGCTGAATCTCCGAAAGCAGGTCGTCCCTTTCCGCCGTTACCTTGGACAGCGTGTGGCGAAAGCACTTGGTCCGAAGGTTACTGGTGAAAGCAGATGGCGAGGCACCGCCCTCGCCCGAGGCAGTCATCTCGGCAATCCTGCTCTCCAGACGCCGGATATCACTGTCCCGCTGCCCCAAAATAAGTTGAAGCTGTCCTCGCTCTGTTTCGGCTCGGCGCAGCCCTAGCTCGACCTCGTAAAGTCGCTCTCTACACCTCGCCAGACTCAACCTTGTCGCCCCGAGCCCGGCCTCGGCTCGAACCTTGGCGTCCGACCCTGCGCGGGTTCGAACCTTGGCATCCGACCTTGCGCGCTCGATCTCTTGGTCTACCATGGCAAGCTGAAAAGAAATACAGATGAGCAACAAAAGTTCAGACATGGCCCAAGTCCTAGACCTCGGGGGTTCTAGAGAACGGATTCTCGAACACGCAACACACAACAAGCAAGTGCAAGAAACCGAGCCCAAAAAGTTGAAGTTTTTCATTCATTACAAAAAGTAGCGGTGGCCAGTCCGCTATTAGGCGTTACAAAAAAAAAAAACAGACGAAAAAAAAAAAAAAAAAAAAAAAAACAGACGGGATCAGTGCTCGACCTCTTTCCCGGGGCGGCGAGAAGGGGTCGAGGGTGACGCCTCCGAAGGGGCGACCGCCGCCAAGGGGGTAACCACCGACCCTTGAGCTCCGGCGGCTGGATCGACCAAGGGCTCGTCGTCGCCTCTTTCCTCCTCTTCTTCTTCCCCCTCCGATTCGGGGTCAAAGCCTTCGACGTACCCCGGAAAGAGCCGCCAACCGGAGACGTCGACAGAGGGGTAGGCCGCCGTGACCCGGGCAAGGGCGTCGGCGAAAGCTTTGGCCATGTTCACGGCGAGGTAGCTCTGCGCCTTCTCCAAAGTCGCCTCCTCCACCTTTTTCACCGCCGCCGCTTGGGCCTCGGTCGCATCCGCCATCTGCTTCGCCGCCTCCTCCTTCTGCTGCCGAAGCTGGTCCTCCAGCGTCTTGACCCGGTCCTCGAGGTAGGTCGCCCTCGCCGACTTCGCCTCAAAATTCAGCTCGAGCTTGTCGAGCTCGCCCCGGATCTTGTCCCTCTCCTTCCGGGCCTGGTCGTTCTCCTTCTTCATCTCCTTCTCCTGGGCCGACAGCCTCTCGGTGAGGTGCCCGAAGTGAACAACGATCTGCGGATAAAATGCAAAAAGTTACAAAAATTACCAACTTAAGAAGGTCGGCGTAAAGAGAAGGAAGATTGGCTCGGCACTTACCGACACCGCCGAGCGCGCTATCTCGATGATGTCGTCTCCCTCTCGTCCGGCCTCCATCGCCGTGCGATCCTTCGGCGTGGCGAGGTGCTTGACGGCCTCCATGCTCGCCAAGGAGTTGCCCAGGAACCCGTCGTGCTTCCGAACCTGCCAGTCCGGGACGTGGATCCTCTTATGAGCCTCGGTCAGAAGCTCCTCGGCCGCCCTTGTCAACGGCGGCGTCACCATGGTCAGGACCTCGGTGACAGGTAGCTCGCCGGCCTTGGCCGACGACGAAGCAGCCCCGACCTCCACCACGGGGGAATCCAAGATCTCCACCTCTTCGGGCACCTCCGTAATCTTCGGGGCCTTGGACGCCGGCTGCTTCGACGCCACCCTCTTCCTCTTCCTCGGAGCCTTGTTGGCGAGGCTCGTCCTCAACGCGAGCACTGCTTGGTAATCCATCGTCTCTGCACCAAAAAGTTTAAGTTAGTTAGCTCGGAACGAAACAAGGGAAAGAAAGCAAAACGAAAACGAAGACGATAAATAAAGACAGCGTACTGGGGTTAACGTGTGCGAGCCCTCCCTCATACAAGACGTCCTCCGTCAACTCCCTCCAGTCATACTTCGGCCGATCGAGAAGCACCCGTACGGCGTCTTCGTCTTCGGGTCGAAGTGCCGGCGGCGCCTTCACCTTCTTCGAGACTCCTTCCACCCAACCAACGGGAATAGGCCAGGCCTCCGCGCTGCGCACCAGAAGGTACTTCTCGCGCCAAAACTTGATAGAGTCCGGACAGAGGACTAACCTCCCCCCATGTCTCGGAGTCAAATAGTACCGGTAGGCCGACCTATTCCCTTGGTGCAGCTGATAGATAGTCCGAAGCACATTCAACTCCGGCTGAATCCCCTCCGCCTGGCAGTGGAGTACGAAGCCGTTTATGACTCTCCATGCGTTCGGCATAAGTTGGATGGGGCTGACCCCGAACCAATTTAAAACCGTTACCGCGAACGGATGGAGAGGCAGCCGAGCCCCGGCGATAAAGGCATCGACCGGCCAGCAACACATGGTCACTGGCAACGGCGAGTTGGCCCTAACCCCGGGGCCCGGCAGCATAAGCTCGTACTCCCGTGGGATCTGGAAGCAGTCCCGAATCGAATCCAGGTCCTCCTCGGAGAGGATCGACACCGTCTCGTCGGCCTCCGTGGTCTCCCTCGCCGCGTTCTCCTCGAACGCCCTCGCCCTCCCGTACACTATACGTTCCGCCTTATCCTCTGGGATTTCCCGAACCCTTTGGAGCCCCGTCAACGGTCCCGGAAGCTGTCCGAACGCCCCCATGCGCTTCGGATCCTGAACTATCGAGTCCTTGCCGAACACCTTCTGGCCCTTGGCAGCTCGGCTCGAAGTTGGAGCTCCGTCGGCTCCGAGGGAGGGCTCGGACGAAGAAGAGGAGTGGGAAACAGACATGTTGAGAAGATAAATATAAAGGTTACCTTGAAAGGGGAACTCGCCGGAAATTTCGCCGGAAAACGGTCGGTGATCACCTGAAGCTCTCTCACAGAAGACTCAGACGCGAACAAAAACTTGGAAAGTAAAAAATGAGGAGGGGGTGAGGGTTTTTATAGAGGAGCCAGCGCTTCAATCGAGGTAAATGGGCCTCTAACGCAGGCCCACCTCCAAAAACGACAAAAAGAGACCCCAAACGTCACCTTATTCTTCGCGCTGATCCAGACGGCGCAATAATGACCATCACTTCTGGCAGAAGCCCAGGGGGCAGCATTAATGGACGTCACATCTGTCAGAAAACACAGACGGTGTCCCATCTGTCAGAAGCTCCGAGGGTCACATCCGCCAGAACCGCCAAAACTCAACCCAAAGAGAAACACAAGTCCGAAACTTCGGCGCCATTCGCCGAACACGCTCGTGCCACCGATCGTTTTATAGGCGTGAGTTCGGCGCGTTTTCAGCTCGCCGCAGGTCGCCGAACACGCTCGTGCCACCGATCGTTTTATAGGCGTGGGTTCGGCGCTTTTTCAGCTCGCCGCAGGTCGCCGAACACGCTCGTGCCACCGATCGTTTTATAGGCGTGAGTTCGGCGCGTTTTCAGCTCGCCGCAGGTCGCCGAACACGCTCGTGCCACCGATCGTTTTATAGGCGTGAGTTCGGCGCGTTTTCAGCTCGCCGCAGGTCGCCGAACACGCTCGTGCCACCGATCGTTTTATAGGCGTGAGTTCGGCGCATTCTCAGCTCGGCGCCATTCGCCGAACACACTCGTGCCACCGATCGTTTTATAGGCGTGAGTTCGGCGCATTTTCAGCTCGCCGCAGGTCGCCGAACACACTCGTGCCACCGATCGTTTTATAGGCGTGAGTTCGGCGCGTTTTCAGCTCGCCACAGGTCGCCGAACACGCTCGTGCCACCGATCGTTTTATAGGCGTGAGTTCGGCGCGTTTTCAGCTCGCCGCAGGTCGCCGAACACGCTCGTGCCACCGATCGTTTTATAGGCGTGAGTTCGGCGCATTCTCAGCTCGGCGCCATTCGCCGAACACACTCGTGCCACCGATCGTTTTATAGGCGTGAGTTCGGCGCTTTTTCAGCCCGGCGCCATTCGCCGAACACGCTCGTGCCACCGATCGTTTTATAGGCGTGAGTTCGGCGCGTTTTCAGCTCGCCGCAGGTCGCCGAACACGCTCGTGCCACCGATCGTTTTATAGGCGTGAGTTCGGCGCATTCTCAGCTCGGCGCCATTCGCCGAACACACTCGTGCCACCGATCGTTTTATAGGCGTGAGTTCGGCGCTTTTTCAGCCCGGCGCCATTCGCCGAACACGCTCGTGCCACCGATCGTTTTATAGGCGTGAGTTCGGCGCATTCTCAGCTCGGCGCCATTCGCCGAACGCACTCGTGCCACCGATCGTTTTATAGGCGTGAGTTCGGCGCGTTTTCAGCTCGCCGCAGGTCGCCGAATACGCTCGTGCCACCGATCGTTTTATAGGCGTGAGTTCGGCGCGTTTTCAGCTCGCCGCAGGTCGCCGAACACGCTCGTGCCACCGATCGTTTTATAGGCGTGAGTTCGGCGCATTCTCAGCTCGGCGCCATTCGCCGAACACACTCGTGCCACCGATCGTTTTATAGGCGTGAGTTCGGCGCGTTTTCAACTCGGCGCCATTCGCCGAACACACCCGTACCACCGATCGTTTTATAGTCGTGAGTTCGGCGCGTTTTCAGCTCGCCGCAGGTCGCCGAACACGCTCGTGCCACCGATCGTTTTATAGGCGTGGGTTCGGCGCTTTTTCAGCTCGCCGCAGGTCGCCGAACACGCTCGTGCCACCGATCGTTTTATAGGCGTGAGTTCGGCGCGTTTTCAGCTCGCCCCAGGTCGCCGAACACGCTCGTGCCACCGATCGTTTTATAGGCGTGAGTTCGGCGCGTTTTCAGCTCGGCGCCGTTCGCCGAACACACTCGTGCCACCGATCGTTTTATAGGCATGAGTTCGGCTCGTTTTCAGCTCGCCGCAGGTCGCCGAACACGCTCGTGCCACCGATCGTCTTATAGGCGTGAGTTCGGCGCATTTTCAGCTCGGCGCCATTCGCCGAACACACTCGTGCCACCGATCGTTTTATAGGCGTGAGTTCGGCGCGTTTTCAGCTCGGCGCCATTCGCCGAACACACTCGTGCCACCGATCGTTTTCTAGGCGCGAGTTCGGCACGTTATCGGCTCGGTGCCATTCGCCGAACGCTCGTGCCACCGATCGTTTTATAGGCGTGTGTTCGGCACCGATTCAGCTCGGCACTGTTCCCCGAGCTCTTGTGCCACCGACCCTCTTACGGGGGAGAGATCGGCGCTTAGTCAGCTCGGCACCGTCCTCCGAGCTCTTATGCCACCGATCCTCTTACGGGGGAGAGTTCGGCACTTAGTCAGTTCGGCACCTTACACCGAACGCTCGTGTCCCCGACCCTCTTACAGGGGAGAGTTCGGCACCAAGTGAGTTCGGCGTCAATCACCAGATGTCCGCGGCACCGGGCGCGTCACGAGCAGAACTTCGGCTCCCTTCGCACCAACGCCCGACAAACGGAAACGGCCAAAACCGCTAATTAAGAAGAGCACGATGACGGTTCAAGAGTTCCGTCTGCCGAAAAGATCAACATACCACCTCCTTCGCGATTCAGCAGTGCTCCGTTTAGTTCCCGATAGAACCCTGATAGCCAGCGAAAACAGTTAAACTACTCCTCAAAGGCTGATCAAATACAGCCTTTAGGAGTGGGGGGCTCGTGATATGGCTAAAAAAGGGGTTAAATCGGAACCGTCCGGATGGAGCACGAATCTTGAAGCTCGGGGGTAAAACGGTAGTTTCACCTACCAACGGGTCTGAAGCGGGTAATGGTTGTCCCCCGCGAAGATCCACTTACCCGCAAACGGATCCACCTCAACCGGGTGCGGGTTTCAACCCGCGGCAAACCCGGTCCTGAAGGGATAGAATTAGGGTCTCTGATTAATATTAATCAACGGCCCTGATTCATGTCTATCCTTTCACCGGGATTTAGGGATTAAATTCCTTATCTGGTTACATGGAATATACCTTATCGGATTACATTCCTAATCTGTTTACGGAGAGAATATTCCATATCAGATCACGAGGATTACATTCCTAATCCGTTCCCTAAGACGCCTATAAATACCCCCCACCCATCTCCATTAAGAGGTAATCAATCTTTCACCAGTTTTTTACGCTCTTTCATAGTCTGCCAGATTACTGACTTGAGCGTCGGAGGGTGCGTCGCCGGGAACAACCCCGGTGTCTCGCACTTTTTGCAGGTGTACGGCAGGGACGACGAATGAAGCCCGACGGAACAGGTACGCAGGTTTTCCTATTCAGTTTCCCCAAGAATCCACAAGTTCTATCTGTTTGCCCCCACACCAAATTTAGCGGCAATAGTGGAATTTACCCTTTGTTTAGGCGTAAGTTATTTCCTTTTTAAAGTCTTTTATGAAAGTTATTTTCACAAAAAGAAATCTGGCCTTTTTTTGGGTGTAAAACAACCATATTAAAAGTTTAGATACCCAATGACATATCTTGTAAGTGAAGGTAGAGGTATACATCCTATAGATAGTTTTATACCTATAATTATTTTTTTATGAGAGCATTTAGCTTTGGAGGTCATATTACTTAACTTTGAGGTAAGATAATTATATGCATCTCAAACTTTTTGGATCAAAAGTTGAGATACCTATAATTATCTTACCTCCAAAAAAGTTTCCAAATAGAGTTAAAGGTAAGACAGTTGTAGCTATCTTAGATGCCCATATGTACATCTACCTAACCTCCATTCCCCCACGGACCTGAATGTTTGACATAGGTAAGTGTACTATTTAGTTTAATAATATAATACTTCTTCTGAACTAACCTCGCTACTATATCTACATCATATTCTAGATCTATCATTAATTCAAAACCCTTAAAAAAGAAATGGAAATACTGAAGAACAAGCAAACAAAAAACTGATGAAAAAATAAAAGTTAAGGGAATAAAATTGAAGAAATCTAGATTGAAAACATATTGGCTGATGTGGGTGAAAAGTACAGGTAATCAGGTTCATAAGATCCCGCTCGAATCCCGAGTTTTCTGGGGGCAAAACAGGTAATCTTACAGGATCTACAGACCCACGATCAGCACATGGGACATCCATAAGCCCACTATCTTGGATTAGCCAATAGGGGGCTGTTTCACAACCCAATTAGGTGAGATTGACTAGTCAATCATGGTTGGCAATCAAATCCCTCGAAAATGGGAAGATAATAACTAATTAGATTCCCTGATTTAAGGGATCTTCAAAATCAGTTATGGAATCTTCTCAATAAATGCTAAGAATACAGCTCTACCTCATCCATTACTAGATAGTGAACATTTTGTCCACAAAAACTCAGTTTATACTGCTGAGTCACTGACTTTATCGTCCAGGGCCTTTTGCCGGGAAAAGTTCCGGTGTTTCAAGCTTTTTTGCAGGTTTCCGGCGGTATCTTACTCATCCACTCCAAATCCATCAGCAAATATTAGCCTTACATCAAATCTGATCGAAGGGGGAGATCTAAGCTTTCCCAAATCATTAAAGAACTTATTATCTATTACAAAAAAAGCAGCATCAGATTGGCATCATCAGTGGAAAAGCACAAGTCCAGCTCTCCGGTCAGACCTACAGTTCAAAGTCTCTTCCAACCATGGCCCCCAAAGCTAAAAAGGCGATGGCCAAGAGTCACCAGTTAGATCTGCCTCCTGCCTGCACCGCGCCCCTCCATTAGCCGGGTTATGACTCAAAGGTCTCAGAGGCGCCATTTAGAACACAGATCCGGTTCCCTTCCACCCGGGTGCCGAGGTCCTTTAAATGTTACCTTTGACTCTGCCAGTAGGATGGCAGAACCCTCAACAAATCAGGACCTCCGACACATCCTCAATAATCGACGAAAGGAGGAAAATTTAACACCCCGCAAAATTGAGTTATGATAATTTTGCCCACAGGTGTTACGCACATATATTTTGTACTGTTACGAGTAATATCCGTAACGTATTTTAATATAAATATCCTACGCATTTTTGTATTTTGATTAATTATATATTTTCGGTTATCTCAAAATTCTTTTTATCCTATCTTGAGCCAACTCAAATATAAATCCCAATCTTTTTTGCGTTTTTTACGTGTATTGCACGTGTTTTCAATACATATATCGATTACGTATATTCTACCGTTACGTGTAATATCATTAAAAATTTTACGTGTTCAATTATTTATTTTATAACTTGTTCGAATTCGTATTATAAATTGAAATTCATTTTCTCCTATTTTGACTCAGATATAATTTTTTATATGTGCGATGCACGTGTTTTTTATGTACGTGTTGATTACATTGTTTTGTCTATAAAATTAATGAAATGTATTTTTCGTATGTTGTATTTTGATTATTTATAAACATTTATCTGTTGCTCAAATCTATTTTGTATTTGAATATTTATTTATACATGCGATGCACGTGTTTGCAGTACACGTGTTATTTGTATTCTCTTTCAAACAATAAAATTTATGAAGTGTGTGTGTGCATTTATTTTTATTTGTGCATGAAAACTCTAATTATAATTAAATTAAACTAGTTCTATTAAATACATATTTCAATATATAAAATATGCATTTAATTTAAATAAAAATTCTTAATAATTTGTGTGCACACACGTAATATGCACGCGCATGTGTTTTCTCCCTAAAAAGGGATTGGCCGGCCATTTCCTGTGCTAGGAGGGAAATTGATTTATCTTAGTTAAGTGACTTTAGTGGAGAGTTTAATTAGGATTAGTGGGCTGGTTAATTGAGTTAGTGGGTAGTTAATTACTTTTGTAAATAAAAAAAAAACCCCTTCACCCTATTCTCTTTCCCTCTCTCTAGGCCCCACTATCAAAACTTTTCTTATCCTACTTTTCCATTTCCGAAAACCTCCCAGCCACCTCACTCTTTTTCCTCCACTCACCATATACATATATATACATACTTATACCACTACTCCATTTAAATATATATATATATATATATATATATATATATATATATATGCTTACACCACTTCATCTCAAATTTGGGAGCTTTCTCATTGGAATATTGGGGATAATTTTATTGGAGTTATTTTGTTAGGAGATTTCTACTACTAAGAGGTGTATGTCACTTTAATTTCTAATTTAGTTATTTTGATGCATGAGATTGTTAGATAATTGCTTTGTCTAATCAAGAATGTGAATGGTGAATTAATTTGGATATGAATGCATGCTAGATTAAATAGACTAGATGAATAGATGAAGATACAATATGGAAAATGATTTGTCATGCTTCTAAAATATTTGCATAAGATTTCTTGTGTGTTAATATCATGTGTGTTGGCTCATGTATGTTAATTCATGAATGTTGGTTCATATTAGATTTTGTTACACCATGATTAAATTGTATATGTAAACGTTAGAATGCATAGTAAGTTGCGAAATTGAGAAATTCATGTTAGGAATTACATATAGTTTTGTAAGTGGATTTGTGGGTGTGGGTATTTTCCCAACTTTATATTAAATGGAAGAAGCCTTCATGTTAATTCTATAGACCTAGAACAATTTGTAGTCTAATTTGATTAAGGAGTAACATGAATGTAAAAGTCAAGATTTCTCTAATCTAAACTGATTTGAATAATTCCCAAGTTAAATATATTAAATTATAGGAAATTCTCGTTCTGCAAATTTTAGGGGCGCTGTGTATAGAAATAATCATAAAAATATTTAAAGAAGAAGAAAATTTGAAGCTATATGATTAGATTAAAAATGATCGAGAAACAGAGAGTTGGTATAAAAACAATTTAATAGAGTTATAATCAGACGTGATGTTTGGACTACTCGGTCTTGGCGTTTGGGGTTAAAGCGCTGTGTACAATACTGGGGTTGCGGGTTCGAGTCTTGGGAGGCTCTGTTCTTTTCCAAAATTTTCATTTTTGTAAATTAATAGTAGGTGAGGTGTATAAACTACGGAATGGGGTTTTCTTCACCAATTGAGAGTGACCTAGTGGTTGTTGGATGCATTTGGGTTGCGGTTGGGTGCTGTGTTCCTGGGTTCAATCCCAGGCGCACACATTTTATAGTTTATTTTAATGATTTTTCCATGTTTTAGAAATTGGGGAATATTGTAGAAATACTTTAAAGTATTATTAAAACCTTGGGAAATCATTCTACACTATTTTAAGATATATTTTGGGGATTTAAAAGATTATATTAGACAATGTATTATTTGAATCTGGTTTCTAGCCAAAATTTAAGGGTATTTGCTTATGTAAAAACGATTTAAAAATTTGGGGAATAGAATACAAGTTTAGGAACTCATGAAAAGGGTTCCATATGAGAGATTATTAAAATTTGAGAGGTGGCCAATATGGGCCATCGATCTCGGTATATTTTTTAAGACCGGAAGGAGGGTAAGCTAGCTCTAGGTTGTATTATTATTCAATTTAAACTTAAGGGCTGGCACTAGTTAGAGATATGATGAAATAAGCAAACGTGAGTTATGGACTCCAAGATGACTCGCAGAGTGAGACAATCCCCAGTATTTAGGGACGAGGGATGAAATAGGCCCCTGGATGATCTGCGGAGTGATATAATCTCCAGTATTTTGGGGCGAGAGCGACGGTCACGGGATATTTGTGCAATGAGGATTCCAGGATGACTCGCGGAGTGAGACATTCCCCAGTATTCCGGGACGATAGATGAAATAGGCTACAAATTGATCTGCAAAGTGTGATTGATCTCCCGTATTCCGGGGCGAGAACCAATACTTGCAAAGTAACTAAATCTCATAGTAGTCATGGTAGTTGGTTGCATGGCGAGGGATTGAACCCTATAACGAGAAATACTATAAGGGCTTGCCCTCGGACCTATATAGTATGGGATGCATAGAATCCGAATAAGTATGCATTAATGTCATCGTAGTGTGAATGTCTGCATTAGGCATTAAGTCATATCATACACTGACACGATTAAGATAGTCACTTTTCCTTCTGCATTCAAGTTTGTGATTGTTAAATTAAAGAATTGCTGTATTATAGCATTGCGTTAGTTGTTTGCAACTGACGTACCCAAAGTTTCCTAGTTGCAGGAATGGATTGACATGGATTTGAAAATATTATGAGAGATGTCATAAGATTGAAGAACTTCTATTATCATGTGTTGTGTTTTACTTATTTATTTTCGCTGTGTTGTTGTAAAGAACAATGTTGTATAATGAAAATTTTGTAATTCCTTGTCAAATTTGTACGAAGTTGAAGTAAAAGATCCTGTTTTTGCTACCAATTACCTGTGTTTGGAATTCGGGGCGTCACAAAGTGATATCAGAGCTGACTTCAATAAGTAGTATAAAATTATAAGGAAAATAACATTAGGGTGGACATTAGAGTGTGAGTGCCAGTTTGAGTCATGAATGTTATAGTTGTTGAACTTGCATTCATGAAACTATCCTCGGGTACATTGATGTGATAATGTATGTGAAGCATGTTTTCTTTTGTGTCACGAGTGTTATGATTGGTTTGAACCTACATTCATGATACCTTATACGTAGACTAAAATTTTCTCTTTTATTTTTCTTCGTATATTTTTCTCGTAATACTTTTCATCTTTAACGCTTAATATTTTTTTCAATGAATTATTTTCTTATACTATTAATTCACTTCGATATTTATTATTTTATCTATAATCCTTAATCTTAATCTTTCAAGTTTGACATACGATTTTTTCCTTCTTGATGTTTTTGCCCTTCTTACTTTCATGCGCTTTTACGTACTCAATTATTTCGCTATTTCTTTTACGTATTATATTGAGTTTTAAATTATACTTATTATTTTGACTACTATTAATTATATTATATTTTAAAATTTTGATTTTTGCATATTTACATTCATTTTATATGCTTTCATTTTATGATACTATAATCTTCCATTATTTTGTATTGTCATATTTATTTTAGTGTATTTAAACATGATTGTAATGTTTTTACTCATATAAATATAATATAGCTCTACACATTAATATTTTATTTTATTACTAATTTGTTTTTCCATCTTATATTCAGTGCTATTGCTATTTCTTATTATTTCCTACCTTTTGTTATATTTACTTTTAACTAATAATTATTACGTATTAATTTTGTTACTTTACACTTCTCTAATATACTATATACACTCGCTACTTATATTTTTTCAATTTTCATTATCTTTATGTTCTTCATTACTACATATAATTTGTAATAATTACTATGTACATCGTATCCTTCAACATATTTACAATACATATCATTTTACACTATCTAAATGCTACACTGTTGTATATATTTTATAATATATATTTATTATGTCAACTTACTGGACTACATATTTATTTTCTCATTCACATTCGCATTTAAGTCTATGCATGTATTTCATTCCACTTTTCTTCTTACCTTTATAAGTTGTTTTCATTTCTACTAGTTTCTACTATTTATGTTTGATATTTATAATCCATACGTCTATTTTGATATTTCATCATAGTAGTTTTCATTTCATTTCCTACTCTTACTCCTATTTTTATATCGTAAATTTCAAAATATAACATCATATTTAAACTAAACATCCAATATCAAAGTACATATGGAGGATTATTTCTTTCCATTCACCATTTCGGTGCAACCTGGTGTCGAGAGGGCAAATATGAAACTAGACGTCAATGGAGGCAAACTGCAACTGGATGTCGGGGAGGCAAAATCTGCAACCGAATGTCCAGAAGGCAAACTACAACCGAATGTCATAGAGGCAATTTTGCAACTCAATGTCAAGGAGACAAGCCTACAGCTAGACATCAATAAGGCGAATCCACAACAAAAGAAATTTTCTACTGTAATAACCCCCACTTTTAGTTTTATATTACTTTCCTATATGCCATTATTTTGTACTAGTTTTTACCATTTTAGTTTTACCATTTTTAATGTTTTAAAACTTAGTTTATACAACTTCAACTTTACTATTTATAACACATGCACATTTTTAATTAATTACCTTATTGTTTATACCTATTTCTATATCTATCCTATATACATTATGTCACGCCCCGCTTTCCAAAAAGGAGAATATGGAATACAGATACGCGATAAAAGCCCAGCGAATGATTTTCATCATCCATAAGCTGTTCAGAATCTTTACAGTATCTCACAAGGATAATCAAAGTCGGAAGCCAAGAATCAACCAAGCGTGCACATATGAATCAAAATACCAACAAGAATACTTGAAACCAAAAATATTATAATCTCAAATAATCCAGATCTGAATATGTCAAATATCCTGGGTCACATTGTCCAAATACAAATAAATACAAGTATCAAATACAATTGTTCAAAAATAAGCAACAAGAAATAATAATAGCAAAATCCAGCACTAATATCTCATCTCACTAATACCATCTGGTACCCTGTTCTCCAAAATTTACAATTTAACAATTCCAGGGATAGGAAAAAGAAAATAAACTCCCGTCAATGCAAGTTACGAGCCGCTTGTAGTGCAAGATACAAGTACATGGAAAAAGCTAACTAATAACATGGAATATGCATGATAACAAAATAGAATACTAGCATGACAAGATGAACAAGTACAAGTGGCATGTATCAAGTGTCAAGTGAACAAGTATCATGTAAACAAGTAATGAGTATGAAGAATCAAGTATCACGAAATCAAGTAACAAGTAACAAGTGTCAAGTAGTCAAGTACAAGTATCAAGTAGCAAGTGTTAAGAGATCATATTCAAGTCTTGTATTATTACTATCTAGGTAGAACTTCATGCATCCATATTTTTACTACATAGTTGCTACAGTCAATGCAATTTTGTTTTAGATTTCATAGTAGACCATATAGGGCAGTGTACTCAGGGACAAGCCTCAAAAAATCAAGTATCAAGTATCAAGCCTCAAGTATCAAGCCTCAAGAGTGAAGTATCAAGCCAAGTATCAAGTATCAAGTAACAAGCCTCAAGAGTGAAGTATCAAGCCAAGTATCAAGTATCAAGTATCAAGCCTCAAGAGTGAAGTATTAAGCCAAGTATCAAGTATCAAGTAACAAGCCTCAAAAGTGAAGTATCAAGCCTCAAGTAAAATATCAAGGCTCGAGTGAAATATCAAGCCAAATGAACTATCAAGCCTCAAATAGTGAAATTTCATGCCAAGTATCAAGTATCAAGTCAAGTATCACGTAGCATCGTAGGATCAATAGATTCTCTTCTGAGTACACGTTTCTATATTTTCCACTATTAGATCTTTCCCTTTAAACCCGACATGGTTATTTATTATTAGTGTCAAACAAGCATGTATGTGTCACGAAACAAGGCAAGTATATCATGGCATAAACAAGTAACAAGTTCAAGTTGCATGATAAACATGTACGGGTGAAAGATTACACACAAAAGGATAAAATAACCAAATTTCTAGTTCAGGACAGTAAGACAATATTGCACTAAAACTGAGATTCCAGTTGCTACAAAAATGCAAATATGAATCCGTCGAATGGTCTAGAAAATAGAGTCCCGGCCAAATCCAGCGAATATATATAAGTTATATAGTATTTCACAAAATCAAGCCTCAAAACTGATTTGAATCCAGAAAACTTGTTCAGCCAAAAATCAGAAGATCATATTCAAGTCAGGAAAACAGCATGAAATCTCATTAATTAAATCCACGAAAAATCTGGGGTATTCTCCTATATGTATAGTAACAAAAAATCAAGTTTCATAATTTTCCAGCAAAAATAGAGTAGTCAAGTGAAATCAGAAAACAGCGAGACACGACAGTTTTGCAAATCTGAAATCACAAATACTACAGTACGAAAATAGTAATATTTAAAAAACCATAAATCGAAATCCAAATCCGTCAAAAGGATGATAAAATAGATACAGTAGGATAAATTTTATATTCACAAATATTTTATGAACAACAAATATAATTAGGTCGAAAATCAAGTTCTTTATTGAACAGTATGAAAAATCTGCTAGTATAGTAATTTTTTGGAAACATAGAACGATTTGTAAAACTTATCAAATAAATTCATAAAAATTTAGGGTTAATTCCAATCATGTCTAGTTGTACTGTGCAAAATATTGGATCAAAATAATACTTTTAGCATCATGATAAAAATATATTACTCTTCAGAATTCATAGAAAACAAAATCTGGAAATATCCTTACACAACTATAGTAAAATAGAAAAAACTCACAAACCGTAAAACGAAACTGAGATTCGTCAAAAGGGTTGTAAAATCGACAAAATTCTCTACAAATCATTTTTCCAAAATATTTTCAAATACTGACATTAATAGGGTCTAAAATACTGATCAAAATAAGAAAACCGGCAAAGCTGAAAATATCTTCATGCACAAAATCAACTAGTTTATCCGAAACTCATCCTGTAACACCCCATATTTTTTTAAAATTAAAAATGCATTTTTTAATTTTTCACGTATGATGCACGTGCTAATTTATCCATCTCTTTTTCTTACTCTCATTTACTAATTTTAGCATGCATAATTTTATTTAGCCTTTTATTTAACCCATGGACCTAAAGTTAAATTCTAGCCCATTAGATTAATTAAAATGAGAGCCCACTAGAATAATTAAGTTAGTTAATTAAAATAAAAGCCCATGGGACAAGCCCATTAATTAAATCCAAATTTAAGTTGTGTATGGACTAATACATGACATGTAACAACTTTTAATACATATTTTTAAACTATAGGAATTGTATTAATTTTTGTGAATGTGTGTGTACTAGTGCACAACACGTGCACGTGGAATTTGAGGAGTCTAAGGGGGTTGGCCGGATTATAGTAATGGAGGTGGGGAGTTGGGTTTTTGAAGGGTTGAAAAGGTGGAAGTTTGGAGTTTTAGGAGTTAGGATTGTGAAGGGTTGGAAGAATTAAGAGAGCAATTTATTAGGTGGAGATTTATGCAAATTAAACCCTCCCATTATCCTATAAATACACCCTCATTTTCCCCTCTCTTGTCACACCAAAACTTAACAAAATTTAGAGATAAAAAGAAAGAGAGAAAGAGAGTACCTTGGTGCTTTGGAGGCTTGCTAGGAGGAGAAGGACAAGGAGGTGCTAGTGGAGCTAGGAGCTTGAAGAGGTCTCTTTCATTGTGGTTTTTCATTCTTCTTAGAGGTAGGTAATATCTTTCTTTTTAAAGTAGAAATTGCATGCTAAATATTTTAAAGGAGTAGTATAAATTGAATGTGATGTGAAATATGTAGATAAAATTCATGCTAGTATAACATGCAATAATCTTGTTGAGGCTTAGTAAATAATTGATACCATGCTAATTAAAAAGAAGAGTTCGATTAAAGAATTAATAATAAGAATCATGTTAGAATGCTTGTAAATCTATGTATGTTGAATGTGTAATTTATATGGGAAATTGTTAAAGAATGTTATATTTCGACATATGCTTTAGAGACATGATGATTAAGAAAGAAGAAAGAAAGAAAGAAAAATAAATATTGCCACGAAATGTGTTGGCTTATGTCGAAAATACAAATTTTGCATAAAAGAATTCTCTTTGAGATATTCATGGTTGATTAGAGACATGCTAGTTTTATTACAATTTTTTTTAATAATGGAGTACATAAACTAGTTTTAACAAACATGATTCTTAATTTCGAGTTTTGAGAAAAATGCAAATTTGTATGTAAGAAGAAAAGAAAAACTATTTGAAAATGGAGATATATTTTTAAATTAAGTTTGAACTTGTTGGTTACTGTTTTTAAGATTCATCTCAGTCCAAAAGAGAAGTTTATTCCAATATCCTAAAGGATTGGATCATTGGATAAACGAGTTTTTTTTCGAAAGAGAACTAATTACTGAACAGTATGAACAAAAGTGTATTAATATAACTCTTAGATAGAATTCACACTTGGTTTTACAAGTTAGCCAGTGCACCACAGGGCATTTTTTATGAGAGATCTTGGGTTCGAAATTTGATAGTTACATTTTATTTTGATTCATTCAATAAAATCCGAAAATGTACTGTTTGTATAAAGTGGTTTTCTATTCGGTTTATAACACAAAGTCCAAATGGACTTGGTGGCTAGCTCCTTGGGCCTTGGGTGCTGCTGTTGTGTGTCGGTTGACCCTAGTTCGAAACTTTAATCCACCTTTTATATATTTTTTTTGAGTTTGAGTTTTATCTTCATTTTTTGGGACTTTGCTAATTTGAAAAAGTTTGGAAAAAGTTCATTTTTTCATATGAAATCACATCAAGATTTATTAGAAATAGTTTTAAATTTAATCTTGTATATTTTTGAGAAAGTGAAAAGAAGTTGAAATAGTAAATGCGCTTTGTTTACAAAATTATTATTTGAGTAAAAGACTATCATTTTTTTGAAGAGAAAAATATGTGATAAGTTATAAAACTCTCTCGTTATAAACGAACCCTTTTTGTTGAATAAGAAATGTTAGGTGAGATTAAAATCTAGTGAAAATTCATATAGAACTTTGGGAAGGATTTCTATATCACTTGATTGCCTTGATGAGATTATACAAATATGCTTGTTTGTGGTTAAGAATTTTTATGTGACTAAATTCCTAAATGAGATTTGGATCTATGCGATAAGCTCATGAAAAGAATTATTGCCTTAGAAAGATAGTGAATGAATTGAATGAATAATGCTAAAACAAGACATATACCAAGTTGTGAATAAGTTGAAGATAAAGAATACTTTGAGTTAAGACATGATTATTGAAGGGTATGAATACCCATGATTCTTGTACATGAAAAATTATGATTAGAGTTAGTAAGACCTTGAGTACCGGCACTATTGAAATAAAATATTTAGGATATAATTTTGAGATTTGCCATGGAGCTATCTCGTATTTTTGTGAGTAAGTCCGGTAGGAGGTAAAACTAATTCTAGGAATGATAACTTATTCATGTCTTGAACTTAAGAATTAGGCACTTAAGAGAAGTATAGTAAATCTGGGCAAACGTAAGTGGGCACTCTATATAGTCGGGCGGTGTACTCCGGAACTATAGACCCAGTCGGGCGGTGTACTCGGGGACTGAGGTTGCTTCGATGGAGACGAATTTTTATTTTAAAATCCGGGACTATGCATAGTCAGGTGGATAGTTTATCATACTACAGTGTATATACGTATACCGAGGCTAGAGGGACACTTACGGGTATTCGCACGACGAGGAGTCTATATAACAGTCGGGCGGTGTACTCCGGGGCTGGGATCCGTACTCGTGGAATATCTGAACCTTGTTCTTACTACTGGGTAGTATCATGGCGAGGGATGGAACCCTACAATGTGGAGTACGTAGGTGCTTGCCCTCGGACCTATGTAGTATGGGATGCATAGAATCCGAACAAGTATGCATTAGTGTCATCTTAGCATAAAAATTTTGTGCATTGGGCATTAAGGCATCGCATACACTTACATGTTTAGAATAATCACTTTTGACACTTTATTGTACATTCAAAATTATGATTTGATAAAGTGTTGAGATTGTTATAAGTACGACATAAAGAGGATGGTCGAGTATAATATTTTCGTCAGTTGTAAGTGACTGACATGCTCACAGCTTAATATGCAGGTAATGGATTTTTTTCATGAAGAAGTAAAGATGTTATGATGCAATTGATGATTTACATTGATGAAGTTGTATAAGTTGTATTGCATTTTCAATGTTGTAATTCTTTTATTCTTCCGTTGTGTAAACAAAATGTAAAGAACTCTGATGTATGTTGAAAAGTTTTAATTTCCTTGGAAAATTGTACGAAGTGAAATATAAAGATCCTGTGAAATCTCGAATTCGGCATTATTTCGAATTCGGGGTGTTACTCATCCAAAACACAACCAAACACGAAAGAGAGTATACTATATGTCCAGGCAACATGATATAGAGTATTTCACAAGTCCACAACAAGTCTATTATCAATAACACGAACGAACACAAGATAGCACATGAAAAACACGCATATATGCAACAAGATGTGGTCAATCCTAGGTTATATCATGTCATGTATGTCGTAAGGTAACTATTGGTCAAATCATCGAGACAATATCAACAAGAGGTTTTACACACAAATTGTCTCTAGAACCCAACTACACTATGGGCAGTATTTAGTACTTGTATTACACAATGAAAAGAATACAAGTTACTTGCCTTAACTGACGACGAAAATGACTCCAAGCAAGAATAACGGGAATGGATTCCCAGGCAACGAACACAATGAACGACTATGGGTACACGAACCAAAACGAGCACACGAACTCAACTACGAACCCGCGAACTCAAAACACACGAACCAATCACATAATCCACGAACCACACCCACAAGAGGTAATAGCAGGGGAGGAACTGCAGCACAGCGAGGGAAGCCCGCTGCTATTGCTGCTGAGTTGGCTGCGACGAAGAGACGGCGCAACACTTCGGTGCTGTGCCGCAGGCTGGGTGACGAGGAGACGGACCATGGGGACGCCGGGGCAGGGGGAGGGGGGGTTGAGAGATGACAGGAGGCTCGGGAGAGGGAGAGAGAGAGAGAATAGGGTGAGGGTAGAGCAATGGCTCAGGAGGAGAACGGGATGGAGGTTGGGAGGTGCTCAGGGTGGTCGGGGCAGTGGAAAAGACGGCCAGGGTTTAAGTGGGGGAGGTGAAAAGTCGATTCATAATATATAGGGGGATGGGTGCAAGTAGTATATTAGGGTTTGAGGAATATACGGGGGGAGGTGGTACAGTGAATGGGCTAATGGGTCGGATTGGAATGCGGGTATGGTTAGATTAGAAACAGGGTATAGTTGGGTTAAAAGAAATGGGTTTGGGTAGTAATTAATTTAGTGGGTAGGGTTTAAATAAAATGGATAGTGGATAATTGGATTTAGAGTTCTAAATGGATATAAATCAGGGTCCAATAGGGTTAAAGATCCAAAACAAGGAATATAGGAGCAAAAAAAATAAAATTAGAACATGAAACAATAAAAATATTGTGAATCAAAATAATGGCCCGATCAAATAGAATGAAACAAAAAACGGACGAAAGAACCAAGAATCAAATAAAGAAGACAAAATAATAAAATGATTGAATTGAAAATAAAATCCAATATACGGTCCAAGAGAAAATACAAGAGGAAAACAAAGAGAGATATACACCAAAACGAAAAATACACTCAAAATACACGAAATGGAAAACAGGGGTTACACATTATTTCATTTTTCTATATTATTGATGTTTACTATTAACTATTTTTCTATCTTGTTATTACTATTTTGTATATATACTATATGTTTACATATGTTAGCATTCTTGTATTTTTTTACCACTTCACCTTATTTTTATTTTATTGCTAACTCATCTTATATTTGGTGGCTACTCATGTAATATGGCTTTTATTATTTGTACTTTTATTTACTATTTACATTTTATTTCTATGTAATTAATATTATATATTATTTCAATAATGTCTTGTTACTTTTACTTTTGTTTCTTCAGTTGCTTATAGATTTCATATTTATAATATTGTTGCCTTTACGGTTAATTATAATACTATATGCTAGTTTTTTGCTCTACTTGACAATTTGAAAATATTTTGATATATACCAACTAGTATTCTATATATTTAATTTAAAATCGTATATATAGTTATTGTATTTACTTTATGAACTATTTTATGATATTAACTTGATATACAAAATTACTTTTATCTTATATTGTTTATACTTTTAACTAAATTTCATGCTCATATTTTCTTTAAATTGTTTTATCCAATAGTCTTCTCTTAAATTGCTACTTCATTTTTACCTAATAAAATATACTACTAGTTTAGTTTATGATTTTTCATTTTATCCTTCCCGTTTTCTTTTAAATAACTTCTCATTCCGTAATTTTTCAAATTCTTATTAGCTACTGCTAACTACTTTTAAAATTTTATGATTTTCTCAAGTATTTATCGGTTCGTTTTATGTCTCGATATATTGTTATCAAACTGCTCTCTTTATTATCATTACTTTTAGCTACCTAATATTTCTTTACGCTCTTTATCTATTTTCAAATTTTTCCTATTGCATTATAATTTATCTATATAATTCCAGTGCTTTTATTCTTCGCACTTACATTCTTCTTTTCTTTCTTATTTATTTCCATACTTCCATTTTATTTTATTTTATTTTACTCTTTTTCAAACTATTCCTTACTACTTTTATTACCTTATTTACTATACTCATTTTTAAGCATCTATTTTTTCCTTTACTCTTTCCAATTTACCTTGTTGTTTTTCTAATACTCTCGTATTACGTTCCCATTCACTTTGATACTCATAGTTTTCTTATATGAGTTTGCTTTATTTTTCACATTACATATTTTTATACTACAATTATTTTCTTAGTATTGAAAACTTTTCTGTATACAATAATAATCTTCAAGGTGTGTAGGGGGGGGGGGGGGAGGGAGAATGTAACACCCCGCAAAATTGAGTTATGACAATTTTGTCCACAGATATTACGCACATGTATTTTGTACTGTTACGAGTAATATCCGTAACGTATTTTAATATAAATATCCTATGCATTTTTGTATTTTGATTAATTATATATTTTCCGTCATCTCAAAATTCTCTTTATCCTATCTTGAGCCAACTCAAACAAAAATCCTAATCTTTTCATGTTTTTTACGTGTATTGCACGTGTTTTCAATACACGTATCGATTACGTATATTCTACCGTTACGTGTAATATTATACAATTTTCCATGTGTTCAATTATTTATTTTATAACTTATTCGAATTCGTTTTATAAATTGAAATTCATTTTCTCCTAGTTTGACTCAGATACATTTTTTATACGTGCGATGCACTTGTTTTCCAAGCACGTGTTGATTAAATTGTTATATATAAAATTAATAAAATGTATTTCCCGTATGTTGTATTTTGATTATTTATAAACATTTCCCGTTGCTCAAATCTATTTCGTATTTAAATATTTATTTATACGTGCAACACACGTGTTTGCAGTGCACGTCACTACAAAAGAAACTCGATTTCCCGGCATTTTTTTACGTCTTTACCGGCGTTTTTTTACGCCGGTGAAACTTTCACCGGCGTTTATAATAGCGCCGGTCCAAATGCCGCCGAAGCGAGCGTCGCGGAAAGGAAGGGGTCTACACCGGCGGTTTTAGTGGACGCCGGTAAATGTGACAACTACACCGGCGGCCAGAAAACGCCGGTGTATGGGGGGCTCTGAGTGCCGTTCTTTTACCCCCAATATACATTCACCGGCGGTCGTAAACTGCCGGTGTTTATCAATTCACCGGCGTTTATAGAAACGCCGGTGTAGAATGAACGTATACCGGCGGTCGACGACCGCCAGTGTATGTGCGTTTATGAGTGTCCGGTTTTCACTACTTACAAGCACCGGCGTGATCAAAAATGCCGGTGTAGTTAGGTTCACCGACGCTTTATACAACGCCGGTGTTTCTTGGTACCGTTACAGCTGACGGCATACACCGGCGTTTAACGGGATACACCGGCGTTTGTGTGAACGCCGGTATATCGCACACTGTAACTAATTCAATAGATAGACCGGCGTTTTATAAAACGCCGGTCTAGCTATGCCCGTTTGTTTTCCTTTCTTCGGTTTTCCGTTCGATTTCAATTCGCAGTTTCATTTACAAAACCTGTAAACTAATTCACAACTGATTCAACCAATTTCGTTGCATATTAATGCGCAAATCACAACCAAACACAAGAATAATAAATTTCACACGTGTCATATCCCAAATATCTCAACAAACTAATTAATAGTGTCATAATTAACAGTGTCATAATCACAACCAATCACAACCAAATTCACCGCAAAATTAACAGTGTCATAATTAACAAATTAATATAGCGACGAACATCCCAAATATCTCAACAAACCAGTCTGACAAATATCTCAAATATCCCAAATTAACAGTCCGACATGACTCTCATAAAAAAAAACAGTCTGACATAACAGCAAGGAGGACATAAGAACAACAATCATACAGCAAGGACACAAGAACAGGAAGGAAGACCACGGATTCATACCCCTCGAGGAGCTTCAGTTCTGATCATCAGAATTTTCTTCATCTGGGCGACCGCTCTGTGAAAAAAAAAACAATAGTTTAATTCAACAGTAGACCACAATACAAAATATACATATTTTTTGAACTTGCAAAAAAATCTAACTGTATCTTAAATTATAAGATCAAAGTGCCAATTGCAAATGGAATTGTTAATGATATATAGATAGGTAAAATAATTACATTGCAATGCTAAAAATCTAGTACTTAATTTTGGCTTTTAAATATATCTAAAATAACAAAACAAATAAAAATTCAGTATCTAACTTGAAAACTTTATATTCTCCTCTGATTGGGAATATCCACTATCTAAAACAGTAAAACAAATGAAAATTCAGTATCTAAGCATGTCTTTCATGGATTATTCAGACAATCCATGAAACTGTCATCGTGGACGGAAACCAAATATAAGAAAAATAAGAAAAATAAGATAGGGCTCATAACAAGTGTATTTTTAGGGAACTGTCATCGTGGAATGAAACCAAATATAGAAGCCAGAAATGGAAACAGAAAGAAGAATGGTAGAGACTTTGGATACACCAGGCTAACATAGCGGCATTTTCCTCATCTCTCTCTCATTCCTTGTTTCCCTTCAGCACACGAACACAAAGAGACATCAGCAACAACAGCAAGAGCGACAAGAACAACAATAATAATAAATTATTATGAACAAGATGTCTCTATATGGGTTTCCAGATCTCCACTCGAGCTCTCTCGTTCTAATCACAACCCAATTAAGAACATAGACAACAGCCACTGAACAATCCAATCACAGCCCAATCAAAATTTGCCATCCTGGATCTTAATGAAATAAGCTTCATTAGCAGTAAAAGAAGGTGGGGATGCTAGCAGCATACTCAGTTTGGAAGTGAACCCATTTTTGGTTAAAAAATCATGCCAAAGATGGCAAACATGTTACTTTAACAGTACCTTAAAATGAAAATTTCCATTATCTGAGCTTATATGTTGCTCTACTAATTCTTGAGCCCAACTAAATCTAAAACCCAATTGTTGTGCATATCCGGAGGATTTTGGCATACGTACCTATAGCATCCTCAGTTCACAGTGAACCCATTTAATATCAAAAAAACATGCCAAGAAGACAATTAGATGCATGAAATCAACTTCATTAACAGTGAAAGAAGATGGGGATGCTAGCAGCATACTCAGTTTGGAAGTGAACCCATTTTTGGTTAAAAAATCATGCCAAAGAGGGCAAACAGGTTACTTTAACAGTATCTGGAAATGAAAATTTTCATTATCTGAGCTTATATGTTGCTCTATCAATTCTTTAGCCCAACTAAATCTAAAACCCAATTGTTGTGCATATCCGGAGGATTTTGGCATACAGCTATAGCATCCTCAGTTCACAGTGAACCCATTTAATATCAAAAAAACATGCCAAGAAGACAATCAGATGCATGAAATCAGCTTCATTAACAGTGAAAGAAGATGGGGATGCTAGCAGCATACTCAGTTTGGAAGTGAACCCATTTTTGGTTAAAAAATCATGCCAAAGAGGGCAAACAAGTTACTTTAAAAGTATCTTGAAATGAAAATTTCCATTATCTGAGCTTAAATGTTGCTCTACTAATTCTTGAGCCCAACTAAATCTAAAACCCAATTGTTGTGCATATTCGGAGGATTTTGGCATACAGCTATACCATCCTCAGTTCATAGTGAACCCATTTAATATAAAAAAAAATGCCAAGAAGACAATCAGATCCATGAAATCAGCTTCATTAACAGTGAAAGAAGATGAGGCCTATGCTAGCAGCATACTTAGTTTGGAAGTGAACCCATTTTTGGTTAAAAAATCATGCCAAAGATGGCAATCTGCAGGTTACTTTAACAGTATCATGAAATGGAAATTTCCATTATCTGAGCTTATATGTTGCTCTATCAATTCTTTAGCCCAACTAAATCTAAAACCCAATTGTTGTGCATATCCGGAGGATTTTGGCATACAGCTATACCATCCTCAGTTCACAGCGAACCCATTTAATATCAAAAAAACATGCCAAGAAGACAATCAGATGCATGAAATCAGCTTCATTAACAGTGAAAGAAGATGGGGATGCTAGCAGCATACTCAGTTTGGAAGTGAACCCATTTTTGGTTAAAAAATCATGCCAAAGAGGGCAAACAGGTTACTTTAAAAGTATCTTGAAATGAAAATTTTCATTATCTGAGCTTAAATGTTGCTCTACTAATTCTTGAGCCCAACTAAATCTAAAACCCAATTGTTGTGCATATCCGGAGGATTTTGGCATACAGCTATACCATCCTCAGTTCACAGTGAACCCATTTAATATCAAAAAAACATACCAAGAAGACAATCAGATGCATGAAATCAGCTTCATTAACAGTGAAAGAAGATGAGGCCTATGCTTGCAGCATACTTAGTTTGGAAGTGAACCCATTTTTGGTTAAAAAATCATGCCAAAGATGGCAATCTGCAGGTTACTTTAAAAGTATCTTGAAATGAAAATTTCCATTATCTGAGCTTAAATGTTGCTATACTAATTCTTGAGCCCAACTAAATCTAAAACCCAATTGTTGTGCATATCTGGGAGATTTTGGCATACAGCTATACCATCCTCAGTTCACAGTGAACCCATTTAATATCAAAAAAACATACCAAGAAGACAATCAGATGCATGAAATCAGCTTCATTAACAGTGAAAGAAGATCAGGCCTATGCTAGCAGCATACTTAGTTTGGAAGTGAACCCATTTTTGGTTAAAAAATCATGCCAAAGATGGCAATCTGCAGGTTATTTTAACAGTATCTTGAAATGAAAATTTTCATTATCTGAGCTGATATGTTGCTTTATCAATTCTTTAGCCCAACTAAATCTGAAGCAGAAGAGATTTCATCATACCTTTTAGTCTGTAAAAGGACATAACAATCAGAGTTAAAAGCAGATGAGATTTCGACTACTCATTAGATATTAGTTCACAAATTACCAGAATCCGTGCTGCCTCAGGGCTCGCATACGTCCCATCCTTCGATTTGTGGGTGGCATCGAAAAAGTCAATGTCGCCAAACTCCGTAGGACCCTCCAAATCTTCTGCTTATATATTAGTAAGATGAAATGGTTATAAACAAATAACTGTAAGTAAAAAATGTTCAATACGATTGCGCCTACCAATTCTTCCCGAACCAGAGCAAAGCTCTGTATACCAGCGGTGTGCAACACTAGCTGCTTTGACCAACTGGCAACTCCCACCTCCGCCCTTTTCTGTACATGCCACAATGAAGTTAGCAGAAAAATTCATTACAGTAGCCATACAACCACGTACTCATTAGATTTTTGTGCCTTTAATGTAAATACCTGACCGATCGCCGAACTCCAGTAGTGCACAAGAAATTGCCAATCTGAAGGCTCCACATTTTCTGGCACATTCATTGCATTCTCCTCCTCTGAAAGGTCTTTGTCGTAAAACTTCGCCTTCAAGTCACTCTTGTAGTCCCTCCACTTTTTGGAGAGTGACTTTTCAACCCAAGGCGTAAGGGAGTCGGCGAACGAGAAGTATTGCTGCAAAATTTATTACCCATCACTAAAAATACATATTTCAATAATATATTTGCGTCGACCAATTATTTATTCTAGATGAGAAATACCTTGATTGTCGTAATAGCAGTGGCCTTTGTCGTGGTTGGCACCTTCGGCCAACTCTCGTATGACAAAGGAAGTATCCGGGGGTTCCTTGCTATAACCCCAATAAAGGAAGAAAATTTGCTGGCGTTATCGCCAACCGGTTGCCCGACACCGTTTACCTCCACCACGATCCTTTCGTCATTCTGAAGCCTCCAAATATTCGTCATCTTAGTCCGCCCACGATGTTTTTTGACAGTGGGCGGCGTGCTACCCTCACCCTCATCTGTTTGACTGCCACTATTATGTAGTGGCTGCTCATCCCCATGTCTCTCGTTGCCATCATTTATATTTATCCTCTTTCCACGCCTCGGCATGTTGTACCTGTCAAGGATTCAATAACTTCTTTAGAGATGCAAATTTAATTAATAACATGTTTATAATAACTATCATAAAATTTGTACTTTAGTAGGATTAACAAACCAACATAATTATAAAAAAATTTAAAAAATGAGATTTGTAACAAACTAAATTACAATGATAGTTTGGTTCAAATGACACTAAGCATAGTTTAATGTAAATAACACCAAGCAGTAGAAAATAGGAAGATAATTAAACCGGTATATTAAATTGTTGTGCATATCCGGAGGATTTTGGCATATGTAGCTATAGCATCCTCAGTTCATAGTGAACCCATTTTGGTTAAAAAAACATGCCAAGATGACAATCAGATGCATGAAATCAGCTTCTTTAACAGTAAAAGAACATGAAAATTCTAGCAGCATACTTAGTTTGGAAGTGAACCCATTTTTGGTTAAAAAATCATGCCAAAGATGGCAATCTGCAGGTTACTTTAACAGTACCTTAAAATGAAAATTTCCATTATCTGAGCTTATATGTTGCTCTATCAATTCTTTAGCCCAACTAAATCTAAAACCCAATTGTTGTGCATATCCGGAGGATTTTGGCATACAGCTATACCATCCTCAGCTCACAGTGAACCCATTTAATATCAAAAAAACATGCCAAGAAGACAATCAGATGCATGAAATCAGTTTCATTAACAGTGAAAGAAGATGAGGCCTATGCTAGCAGCATACTTAGTTTGGAAGTGAACCCATTTTTCGTTAAAAAATCATGCCAAAGATGGCAATCTGTAGGTTACTTTAACAGTATCTTGAAATGAAAATTTCCATTATCTGAGCTTATATGTTGCTCTATCAATTCTTTAGCCCAACTAAATCTAAAACCCAATTGTTGTGTATATCCGGAGGATTTTGACATACAGCTATACCATCCTCAGTTCACAGTGAACCCATTTAATTTCAAAAAAACATGCCAAGAAGACAATCAAATGCATGAAATAAGCTTCATTAACAGTAAAAGAAGATGAAAATGCTAGCAGCATACTTAGTTTGGAAGTGAACCCATTTTTGGTTAAAAAATCATGCCAAAGAGGGCAAACAGGTTACTTTAACAGTATCTTGAAATGAAAATTTCCATTATCTGAGCATATATGTTGCTCTACTAATTCTTTAGCCCAACTAAATCTAAAACCCAATTGTTGTGCATATCCGGAGGATTTTCGCATACGTAGCTATAGCATCCTCAGTTCACAGTGAACCCATTTTGGTTAAAAAAACATGCCAAGATGACAATCAGATGCATGAAATCAGCTTCTTTAACAGTAAAAGAACATGAAAATTCTAGCAGCATACTTAGTTTGGAAGTGAACCCATTTTTGGTTAAAAAATCATGCCAAAGAGGGCAAACACGTTACTTTAACAGTATCTTAAAATGAAAATTTCCATTATCTGAGCTTATATGCTGCTCTACTAATTCTTGAGCCCAACTAAATCTAAAACCCAATTATTGTGCATATCTGGCTGATTTTGGCATACGTAGCTATAGCATCCTCAGTTCACAGTGAACCCATTTTGGTAAAAAAAACATGCCAAGAAGCCAATCAGATGCATGAAATAAGCTTCATTAACAGTAAAAGAAGATGAAAATTCTAGCAGCATACTTAGTTTGGAAGTGAACCCATTTTTGGTTAAAAAATCATGCCAAAGAGGGCAAACAGGTTACTTTAACAGTATCTTGAAATGAAAATTTCCATTATCTGAGCATATATGTTGCTCTACTAATTCTTTAGCCCAACTAAATCTAAAACTCAATTGTTGTGCATATCTGGCGGATTTTGGCATACGTAGCTATAGCATCCTCAGTTCACAGTGAACCCATTTTGGTCAAAAAAACATGCCAAGAAGCCAATCAGATGCATGAAATAAGCTTCATTAACAGTAAAAGAAGATGAAAATTCAAGCAGCATACTTAGTTTGGAAGTGAACCCATTTTTGGTTAAAAAATCATGCCAAAGAGGGCAAACAGGTTACTTTAACAGTATCTTGAAATGAAAATTTCCATTATCTGAGCATATATGTTGCTCTACTAATTCTTTAGCCCAACTAAATCTAAAACCCAATTGTTGTGCATATCCGGAGGATTTTCGCATACGTAGCTATAGCATCCTCAGTTCACAGTGAACCCATTTTGGTTAAAAAAACATGCCAAGATGACAATCAGATGCATGAAATCAGCTTCTTTAACAGTAAAAGAACATGAAAATTTCCAGTACCTAAGCATATATTTTTCTATTAATTCTTCATCCTAACTAAACCATTCATGTTAAGGAAATCAAGATGCATCTATCAGAAAAAACATGCTAAGTTTCAAAAATAAGGGAAATCAAGAGATGATACCGAAGAGAGAGAGAGAGAGCGGGGCGACGAGTGCGGGGGGGAGGAGATAGAGAGAGAGCGGGGCGACACGGTGGTTTCCGATCGCTGATTCACCTCCAAATCGAGAGAGGGAGGAGGGAAATCGAAAATGATGAAGGGAAGAAGGGACGATGACGAAAGGTCGAAGGCTGTCGAAGAGGACGAAGCGGCGGAGGCAAACGCGTGGGAAGTAGAGCGAGGAAGGAGGGAAAACGAAGCGCCCTTTTTTTTTTATTTTTTTGGGGTTTGGGAAAATGGCGAGCGAAAGGTTAAGGTAGATGGGATTCATCGCAGCTTTTCACCGGCGTTTCAATTAGACACGCCGGTGAATGTGTAGGTATATTCACCGGCGTTTATTATTAAAACGCCGGTGAATAATACACTTCACCGGCGTTTTTAAATAAAACGCCAGTGAATACTCGGATTGACTGGCATTTTAAATCGACCGCCGGAGTATAACCATCCCTTCTGGCGCCCCATTCCTATTCGCTCCCTACCTCTGCGCTACTAGTAAAACGCTGGGGAATATTCGCCGGTAAATCGAGTATCTTTTGTAGTGCGTGTTGGTTGTATTCTCTTTCAAAAAATAAAATTTATGTAGTGTGTGTGTGTTTATTTTTATTTGTGCATGAAAACTCGAATTATAATTAAATTAAACTAGTTCTATTAAATACATATTTTAATATATAATATATGCATTTAATTTAAATATAAACTTTTAATAATTTGTGTGTACACACGTAATACGCACGTGCACGTGTTTTCTCCCCAAAAATAGATTGGCCGGCCATTTCTTGGGCTAGGAGGTAAATTGAAATTTATCTTAGTTAAGTGAGTTTAGTGGAGAGTTTAATTAGGATTAGTGGGGTGGCTAATTGAGTTAGTGGGTAGTTAATTACTTTGTAACTAAAACCCCCTTCACCCTCTTATCTTTCTCGCTTTCCAGACCCCACGATCAAAAATTTTCTTCTCGTTTTCAGCCATTTCCGAAAACCTCCGAACCACCTCACTCTTTTCCTCCACTCACTCATATATATATATATATATTCACCCCCCCCTCCCCCACCACGCACACACTGATATATATATATATATATATATATATATATATATATATATATATATATATATATATCAGTGTGTGTGTATGGGGGGGGGGGTGGGGGTGGGTACATTTATATGCTTACACCACTTCATCTCGAATTTTGGAGCTTTCTCATTGGAGTTTTGAGGATAATTTTCTTGGAGTAATTTTGTTTGGAGATTTTTACTAGTAAGAGGTGGGTGTCTCTTTAATTTCTAATTTAGTTATTTTGATGTATGAAATTATTAGATAATTGCTTTGTGTAAGCTAGAATTTCATTGGTGAATTAATTTGGGTATGAATGCATGCTAGATTAAATAGACTAGATGAATATATGAAGATACAACATGGAAATTGATTTGTCATGCTTCTAAAATAAATTTGCATAAGATTTCTTGTGTGTTAATATCTTGTGTGTTTGCTCATGTATGTTAATTCATGAATGTTGGTTCATATTACATTTTGCTACACCATGATAAAAATGTATATGTGAAAGTTAGAATGCATAGTAAGTTGCAAAATTGAGAAATTCATGTTAGGAATTACATGTAGATTTGTAAGTGGATTTGTGGGTGTGAGTATTTTCCCAACTTTATATTAAATGGTAGAAGCCTTCATGCTAATTCTATAGACCTAGAACAATTTGTAGTCTAATTTGATTAAGGAGGAACATGAATGTAAAAGTCAAGATTTATCTAATCTAAACTGATTTGAATAATTCCCAAGTTAAAATATATTAAATTAGAGGAAACTCTCATTCTGGAAATTTTAGGGACGCTATGTACAGCAATAATCATGAAAATATTTAAAGAAGAAGAAAATTTGAAGTTATATGATTAAATTAAAAATAATCGAGAAATAGAGAGTTGGTATAAAAAATAACTTAATGGAGTTATAATCAGATGTGATGTTTGGACTACTTGGTCTTGGCATTTGGGGTTTGAGCGTTGTGTACAGTATCGGGGTTGCGGATTCGAGTCTTGGGAGGCTCTGTCCTTTTTCGAAATTTTCTTTTTTATAAATTAACAGTAGGTGAGGTGTATAAACTATGGAATGGGATTTTCTTCACCAATTGAGAGTGGCCTAGTGGTTGTTGGATGCATTTGGATTGTGGTTGGGTGTTGTGCGCCTGGGTTCGATCCCGGGTGCACACATTTTATAGTTTTATTTTATTTTAATGACTTTTCCATGTTTTAGAAATTGGGAAATATTGTAGAAATACTTAAAAATATTATTAGAACATTAGGAAATAATTCTACACTATTTTAAGATATATTTTGGGGATTTAAAAGATTATATTAGAGAATGTATTAGATGAATCTAGTTTCTAGCCAAAATTTGAGGGTATTTGCTTATGTAAAAACGATTTAAAATTTTGGGGAATAGAATACAAGTTTAGGAACTCATGAAATGGGTTCTATATGAGAGATTATTGAAATTTGAGAAGTGGCCAATATGGGCCAACGATCTCGGTAAATTGTTTAAGACTGGTAGGAGGGTAAGCTAGCTCTAGGTGGTATTATTATTCAATTTAAACATAAGGACTGACACTAGTTGGATATATGATGAAAAAAGAACAAACGTGAGTTATGGACTCCATGATGACTCGCGAAGTGAGACAATCCTCAGTATTCCGAGAAGAGAGATGAAATAGGCCCCAGGATGATCCGCAGAATGGGATTGATCTCCAGTATTCTGGGGTGAGAGTGACGCTCATGGGATATTTGTGCAATGAGGGTTCCAGGATGACTCGCTGAGTGAGACAATCCCCAGTATTCCGGGACGATGGATGAAATAGGTCATAGAATGATCCGCAGAGTGGGATTGATCTTCAGTATTTCGGGGCGACAACCAATACTTGCAAAGTATCTAAATCTCGTAGTAGTCATGGTAGTAGGTTGCTTGGCAAGGAATTGAACCCTATAATGAGGAATAGGATAAGGTCTTGCCGTAGGACCTATGTAGTATGGAATGCATAGAATCCGAACAAGTATGCATTAATGTCACTGTAGTGTGAATGTCTGCATTAGGCATTAAGTCATATCATACACTGACACGATTAGGATAGTCACTTTTCCTTCTGCATTCAAGTTTGTGATTGCTAAATTAAAGAATCGCTATATTACAGCATTGCGTCAATTGTAAGCAACTGACGTGCTCACAGTTTCCTAGTTGCATGAAGGGATTGGCATGGATTTGAAGACACTGTAAGAGATGTCATAAGATTGAAGAACTTCCATTATTATGTGTTGTGTTGTACTTATTTATTTCTGTTGTGAACAATGTTGTATAATGAAAAGTTTTAAATTCCTTGTAAACTTTATACGAAGTTGAAGTAAAAGATCCTGTTTTTGCTATGAATTACCTGTGTTTGAAATTCTGGGCGTCACAGAAAACCTCCATCATCGCATCAAGTATAATCGCTCATGGAACAAAGTTACCTACTCAGATCAACAAAGGAGCCAGAAGAGCCATTCCCCCCTCAGGTAGAGGAACGAGTAGAGCCTCTCTCCTATAAATTGTTAGGCCCCAAAGGTCAATCGGTAGGAGGAGGGTCCCATCACCAGATCCGAGTTCCAGGACTTCAGGAACAAGGTTCTATAAGATATCTGCACTGGACTCAAAAGGGATCATCATTCGAGCAGCCCTCACACTGGCCTAGTCCACCATGAGTGGTGCTACAGGTCCATCCGATCCCAGGGACGTGAAGACGTAGTCCTGAAGCACCTTCAGGAAATGGAGGACAACCTTGCCTTGATAAAGGAAGAGGGGAGGCAACCAAACAGGGGGTACAGCCCGGTATGGCCTCCCTTTGCTTCTTCTATTCACGAAGCCACGGTTCCGAGAGACTTCAAACCTCCGTCCTTCGAGAAATACAATGGCAAATCTGACCCGATGGATTACATTGAGAGTTTTAAAACTTTGATGATGATTCACAATGCTTCCGATGCACTCCTCTGTAGAATGTTTCTTGCCACGCTCTAAAGCTCTGCAAGAGAATGGTACTCTCGCTCGTCCCCAGTTCCATATACTCCTTCGACCAGCTCGAGGAGAGCTTCCTAATGTGCTGTGTGACCAGCTGCAAGGCTGAAAAGATGAGTGCCTCTCTAGTATACTTGAAGCAGAAGGATGGAGAATCGGTCAGAGACTTCGTCTAGAGGTTCACAACGGAGGCTCAGTCCATTCCCCCTTTTGATTCAAGGGTCGCGGCGGTCGCCTTAACGCACAATGTCCGACACGACCTCCTCAAAACCTCCCTTGCTAAGAAGCCACCCTTGGATTTCTCTGACCTCATCCTCCATAGAAAAAATTACATTGGGCCGAGGAGGCCCTCCATCCTGGGGGGCATAAGGAATCCTCGCTAAGGGGAAGAGAAAGCTCGATAGTACCGAGGCACCCAAAAAGTCTTAAAAGGATTCTTCTGGTCAGAGGTGTCCTCCTCCTGTGCTTTAATCCGAGAAATTCACTCTGCTCAATGCTAGTATCTTTTTGATACTCATGGAAGTGAAGGAAGAAGGGCTGATCATCACCTGCCTCGGATGAATACCACCCGAAAGAAGAGGTATAAAAGGTTCTAGTGTCGTTTCCACCGTGACCATAGGGCATGAAACTAATGACTGTTAGGCCCTTAAAAGATGAGCTTGGGACATTGATCTATCAAGGCTATCTATCCAAATTCACTCAGAAGGAGAAAGCAGCTTCTCCCCCCATTCGAGGACCCAATAAGCTTCCAGAGAAGGACCTCGAGTCACAGGAGTTGGGGCAAATGAAAATCTTCCATTCTATACATGATGGACCCATGGGGGGAGAGTTTAATTTGTCTAAGACGGCATTCGTCCAAGAGGTGAGCTCAGTCCGCAATTTTCCTCCTCTTAGAAGTCTGGGGAAGCCCGTCTCTTTTTCAGATGAAGATTTGGAGGGTGTCCGAACCCCTCATTGCAATGCCCTAGTGATCAACCTCGGCATGATAAATCACGAAGTCCATCGGATCATAGTGGATAATGGCAGCTCCGTCAACATCCTCTTACATCCACTTCCTGGATAGCTATAACAATGTTTATGCTCATTCCACGAACTTCAACCCTGTTGATTCTAATTGTTTGGACAGCCATACAAAAATTGTTTATATGCTCCACCATTGAACCCCTTTCTGACAACTTCATGTTAACCAACTTCTTCGAATGAAGGATCTAGTTTGATGGAGATGATTTCTCATACAGATCTGTCAGGATATCTATTGTCTCCTTTGCAGTCTTTGCCTTCTAAATGTGGAATAGTGTTTTCCTACTCGTTGACATCTAAATTTTCCCACGTGCCTTTTGATCTAAACAGTTCCAAGCCACCAATGCAACTGCTTATACTTTAGCTTCTTCTGGTTTCATGCCAAATAACAGATCATCTAGATCATCTGTTGGAGATATTCTGGATCTTCCACATTGTGAACTAGCTCTATCGAATCTCTCGATTTTCCTTTTGTCTCCCATCTATGCAAACTAACCTGGTGCTTTGATACCGCTTTGTTTAACTCTCAACCCAAGATGAAAACAATGAAACAAGAACAAACAAAAGCCAACATCACACAAACACATGATATTTACTTTTAGGTTCACCCAATGTCCGCACAGAGGCACTCCTGTGTTTCCACTAGAATATATGAAGAGAAACATGTTTACAATTACTCAAGAACTCACCACATGGTGTAGTGTTTATCTTCTTCTTCCTCACTCAAGAACGGCTGCTAGATCTCTCTTAGTATGTTGGAATAACTCTCACTTAACCCTAATAACCGTACAACATACAAATTTATAGGATAAAAAAAGAATAGATCTCAGTTGTCAATGAAATAACATGATCAGCCACATCGCGGTTGACTACACTTATACCTCGAGCAAGTTTGAGAGTTTAAGTGGTCAACTGCCCTCTTGACAGTCGACTGCATTTACTCTTTCAAAAGTTAGAGAGATAGCCCTGGTCGAATGCCCCATTTCTATATTTGATGATCAACTGCCCTGTATCAATAGTCAACTGTCAATTGATGTGTTCTTGTTGTTGCTGCTGCTGCTGTATGCTTCTCATTGCTGCTGCGCTTCTCTCTTCTTCTTCATCAGGTTCTCGTGTATTGGATCCACCAATCCTAGCAATCCATCCATGAGAAAAACCATAGTCAGCATTTTCTTTGATAGTGGAGGGGGTGGCGACTTGCAAGGTTTGAAGTAGAGGAAGGAAAAAATGAAGAGTAAGGAAATAAAATGAAAATTGAAAATTTCATTGAATGATGACAAAATTATTAAAGATTGGCATTCCTTATTTCGATTCAACAATGTACCAATATTTACTTGATGCTGGGTCCTACTACTTCCAGGAATTAGTCACTTCAACGATCTTTGACTAGACAACATCAAGCATTTATTCAGCTGAAAAAGTTGCTCCAAGATGTCTTTCAGTAGCTGAAGAGATGAACACTATCTCTTGGTCGGCAAAGTGTGAATTGAGTCTCAAAAGTCTTCAAATTGTTGTTCACTTTAAATTCAGAGGACAAGCTAATTTGCAGACGTGGCTCATGCATTTTTTACCCTAGAATTTAACTCATGCATGCACAAGCCGAGAAATTTCTCTGTGTAATTTTATTAAAATCACTTCTTACTATAATCTTCTGCCTTCAGAATATGTAAACATAGCCTCTTAAGCATGATAACTCTTATAATAATATTTTACTTTGAAAATAATTTGCACCATATTGTTTTGTACACATATTTTTCATATCTTGATAGTTCCATGTGGTATAAGTACATTCCTTTCTCATTCTATCAAATAAGGCTTCAAAATTACAACAATTATTTATTTTGTATAGTTATACATCACATTCACTTACATATTCATACATAACTTCATATGATTGGTTTATTTTTTTATATCCAATTATCATAGTACAACCTATACTGATTCTTTATATAAGGAAAAAATACATATCACAGATAAAATGGATATCAATTAAACCATCCTACACGTGGTAAAACCTTAACATATACATTCATAGAGGCAGTAATTTTTCTCGTAATACTCTTAACAAAATTCATGGACAAACAATCTCTTTATGTTTTATTTCTTTAATTTCTTCTCCCTATAATTAGCTTTCAACTCATGAATCAAGATTCATTTCTCCATAGTTGTTCTCCAAGTGGAATATTACATTCTATTCGACAATATCTTTGATTTAGCAATAATATTTTGAAGGAAACTTAGCTTAACTATATTGTTGAGAGAGAGAGAGAGAGAGAGAGAGAGAGAGAGAGAGAGAGAGAGAGCATTTGTTTAGTGGAGAGATGAAAAGTTGTGTAGTAGGAAGATGATAATATTATTGTAGTTGTAGCTCATGAATAGCTCATTATTTTTTACCATGACTTGCCACTTAGGATGCCATGTGGCATCTCTTAGTGCAAATGCTTTTTCCACGTGACATCACCTTGTGCAAAGACTTCTGATATATATTATACTAGCATGTAACTCATACGATGCACGAATGACCATGCTCATGATTTTCAGCTTTCAAGTTGTTGGGATAATGATGTTAAAATAATAAAAAAATAACTTTCTCACTTTTATTTTGGCCAGAAACTCTCATTTTTTGAAGGTAGATAAACAACAAAGATGAAAACCAAAATTTCAATTTATAGACCAAATTCAAAAAATAATAATTTAGTGGAAATAGAAAGAAGTAGTGTTAACTCCACCATTGCCTGTCTCAAGCCAGAATTCTGGCCATAAACCGGATAAGGAGAAGGGTTGTGTTAGGCAGTTGATAGCCAGCACAAGACTTTGTCAACTCCTATGAATATGAATCCTAATAATATACGCGCAAATGCTAGGACATTCCCTGGAAGTGATGCGTTGTGCCTGTCTCTGTGTGCTTCGAAAAATGTGCAAGGGGCGTCTCACCGGCACCCTGATGCAGTAAAAAATGGGCAAGAGTTTTTGCACCAATTTGAACATTTGTGGGTAAAGAAGCTAGTCCAGGAAAATAGGCTTAGGTTAGCAATTTGGAATATAGGAATATTGACAGAAAAATGCATAAAATTAGTAGATACCATGATTAGAAGGAACATTAATATAGCTTGTTTACAAGAAACAAAGTGGTTAAGGGAGAAAACTAAAGAGATGGATGGTTTTAAATTATATTATACTGATAAAATTAGAAATAGAAATGGAGTAGGAAATTAGTAGATAAGAAATTCATAGGAGATGTAGTAGGTGTTAATAGGAAAGGGGATGGAATAATACAAATTAAGCTTGTATTATAGGGAAAAATAATTAATATCATTAATGCTTATGCACCCAAAGTAGGATTAGATGCACAAGCTAAAAATAAATTTTGGGAAGATATGGATGAGATAATTCAAGGAGTACCCTTAGATGAGAAATTATTTATAAGAGGAGATTTCAATGGACATGTAGGAGAAAATAACATGGGATATGAGAGGGTGCATGAAGGATATTGATTTGGAAATAAGAACGATGGTTGAGAGGCTCTATTAGATTTTGTGGCTTCGTATGATTGTATACTAGCAAATACTTATTTTAGGAAGAGAGAGTGACATTTGATAACCTTTAAAAGTGTGGCAAATAAGAATCAGATTGATTTTTTGATCACTAGAAAGGTAGACCGCTCGACATGTAAATATTGTAAAGTTATATCGGGAGAGTCTTTAACCATACAACATAGATTAATGATGTTGGATGTTAAGATTGAGAAACACAAATGTGCGAGGGAAGAGATTAGGAACCCAAGAATTAGGTGGTGGAACTTGAAGGGAAAGAAACTAGAGGTTTTTTAGGTATAAAGTCCTTATAGGAGCATCATAGAATTGAGAAGGAGAGACAAATATGATGTGGACTAAAATGGTTATGTACATAAGAATTTTTTTAAATGAGGTACTTGGAGAATCTAAAGGTTGATGGTTACTAACTAAAGAAATATTGTGGTGGTAAGAAGAAATCCAATATAATGTGAGAGAAAAAAGATCAATCTTCAACATATAACAAAAGAATATAAATGATGAGGATTTGGAGAGATATAAGACAGTTTATTAAAGAAGTTAAGAAAGCAGTAAGAGATGCAAAAGAAAAAGCTTATGATGAATTTATACATAAAATTATGAACAAAAAATGAAAAAATAACATTTATAAGCTTGTTAAACAAAGGGATATGAAAATAAAAGATCTGGATACAATTAGATATATTAAGATTGAGGATTCAAGAGTTTTAGTAAGTGATGAGGAAGTTAAGGAAAGATGGCAAAATTATTTTGAAAAGTTATTACATAAAAATGTTGTGGGAAACTTTGAAAATTGAATAAACCAAGATTTTACCATGACTGCAATTTTAGAGAGACGCGAAAGCATAAGCCTGTGGGGTCGCTTCTATAACTGGATTACCAGATCCAAAAACTGTCTTTACATTGGATGGTTTGATGATTAACCTTTCTAACGCAGATTTTTTCGTAAATATAGAGGACTCGAGGGAGAGTCAAGAGCATATATTTTTCCGTAGAATTAGAACATTGGAGGTTTGAAATGCTCTGGGAATGATGAAAATATGAAAAGCTTTAGGACCGGATGGTATACCGATTGAAGTTTGGAAGTGACTTGGGGATGTAGGAGTGGGTTGGCTAACAAGATTATTTAATGAAATTTTGAGGACTAACAAGATTCCCGATGAATGGAGAAATAGTATTTTAGTACCTATATATCAAAATAAAGGAGATATACAAAGTTGCTCCAACTATCAAGGGATTAAATTAATGAGTCATATGATGAAAATTTGGGAGAGAGTCATCGAACATAGACTGAGACTAGAAACTACAGTGTCTGAGAATCAGTTTGGATTTATGCATGAAAAGTTAATATTGAAAGCAATTTATGTACTGAGAAAACTTATGAAAAAATATAGGGAGAATAAGAAAGATCTAGAAAAAGCATATGATAAAGTCCCTAGAGATATAGTATGGTGGATGTTAAATAATAAAAAAGTAACTATTCGGTATATTAAGATAATTAAGGATATGTATGAAGGGACAAAGACCACAATTAGAACTACCATAGGAGAGACTAGTTGTCACGCCCCGCTTCCCAAAATGGAATACGGAATACGGATACACAATAAAAGTCCAGCGAATGGCTTTCACTATTCATGAGCTATAAGGATCTTTACAACAAAACACAAGAATAAACAAGGAATAAACATGAAATAATCATCTACGCATGCATAAAACAAATTCATATAACCAACAGAATTACTTGAACCAAAATACATAGTTCTCAAATAATCAGATCTGGAAACAACAAGTTATATGTTATGGGACAAAGTGCCCAATACAAGATTCAAGTATCAAAAAATATAATTTATTCAAAACAGGAAATAAACTGAAGTAGGAACTCTAGCCAAGCTTAGAACACTTGGTCACTTACTCCTTCAGGTAACTGGTCATCGAAATATGCAAATTTGACAATTTGCAGGAAAAGGAAAACAGGAAACAATACGCCCGTCAGTGTAAGTTACGGGGTGCATGTAGTGCAGGCAACAAGTACGAAAAGCAGATAAACAAGATACTGAGTAGCAACAAGAAGCAAGTACTGAAGTGAGCATGGAGGGAATGTGACAGCAAAATAGAACAACTAACTCGAAATCGAGAGATAAAATCAAGCAACATGATAAGATAATAGGGTGCAAGTAGCTTGTAACAAATATCAAGTAACATGCAAGCAAGTAACAAGTAACAAGTAACAAGTGTCAAGTAGCATGTACAAGTAATGGGAATGAACAAGTGATCATGTTATTCTCAAGTCTTGTATCTAGTCCTAGTTTCTGTAGTTTTTATATGCCTCATATATGTTTGCTGGAACCGTGTAGAAGTCTACTTTCTAGACCTTCTGACGGATTCAAATTTTCTTTTCTGTAGTAGCCATAATCCATGTTTTAGTACATCAAGATCATGCTGTCCTGATTATGTGATTGTGCTAATTTAATGTGTTTGCTTCTTGCTTTGTCTGTAACGAATAGAATTATTCACACTTAGTTTCTTACGACATTGACACATTCTTGCATGCTCACATAGGATGAAAATAAACTAATAACAAGCTGGAGTATTACGGGTAGACTTGGTAGTGAACGATCAGAAAATGTACTCGGCAAGGCCTTATCGTTATATTGATTGGAAGGAGGAGAAATATTGATTGGAAGGAGGAGAAATATTGATTGCAAATTATTGATTTTTAATTATTGATTGTAAAACTATCGTTATCGACGCCGAGTACATTATCCGTGAATTCACCATCAGTCTAAAATATTCACTGTGTATTTGCGCCGAACCTGTAGTATGGGATGCAGTAGTACGTGCAGTAGATAGGTTAATAAAATGATTAATAACCTGCATACTTGATCCTGTATTGAACTTGACTTGACATCACACATTACATGTGCGATTATTGTAAACCTTTGATACTGTTCCATGTCTTTGCTTTGTTCTTTGACTTTGATCCTGTCCCTTTTTCTTTGATATTCATGCTTCCTTTTTCCTCTGTTTTTCTCTACTTGCTGTCCACGACTTGCTCTAAGGACACTCTTTTCTTTATTTTTAGATCAAGAATTTACAGGTACCGAAGGAGCAATACCAGAGAAAATTGGTGAGCAAACTCTCTGAAAATCGAAGCTGGACCATTAGACTACTATAGCTATATTTTGTTATTTGCTTATTGTATTGGTTTTATCATACTTTGTATTCTTGGAGTTTGTTTTATCCTAGATGTTTGTTTTATCCCAGATGTTGGATTATTATTTGGTGAATTTATTTCATGATTATTTTGGAGTTTATTCATTGTTTATGTGGTTATTCTTTTTCTGCGTGGTTGTATTCTCTTGTATATTATTGAGTTAATCTGTTACAGCTTATGGATGATGTATAATCATTCACTGGGCCTTCATTACGTGCTCGTATTCCCGTATTTTGGGAAGCGGGGCGTGAGGTTTTCTGTGGTATCAGAGCTCTGGTTTGGATAATATATCAGTCAAACATGACTAACTTTACGGAGGTCTGGCTTTGATTGATATATTAGTCAAGTTTGGCTCTAGCCAGGTTAACTCAATAATATGCGCACCACGTTGATTACATGAACATGTAATAACTTTAATATAATCTGGATACTAATCCTATTCGATCCAATTCTGACCCCTTTGCATTCCATTCTTTCATTTCTTGTTTCCTTCCGTCCCTTGCAGTCATCCTCTTCCTTGGCTCTTTATTGGGTATAAATTCAATTTTCTCCTACCTGTTTTTTTCTTTATAATTATTTTTCCCGAATATTTTTTGTATTTCGATTATTATTTGTTATAATTTGGATCTTCTATAAAAATATTTTCAAAATGAAATTTTTTTATTTCGAATAATGGTGTGTTCTAACTTCACTTTCCATTTTATTTTTGATCGACTATATATATTCCTGTTTGGTAGAGTTGATAAGCCAAATTCTTATTTTGTTGTACAATGTTATTATTACTACTATTATTATTATTGCTATTGTTTTTGTTATTATTATTAGTATTATTATAATTATTGTTATTTCTGCTGCTATTGCTATTATTGTTTTCATTATCTTTATTATTGTTGTTAATATTGAATTATCTTCACAAAAATGTTGAACCCAAATTATATTCTGTCTTGCATTATTATTCTTACCAGTATTGTTGTCACGCTCCGCTTCCCAAAATACGGGAATACGAGTACGTAATGTAGGCCCAGCGAATGATTATACATCATCCATAAGTTGTACCAGTCTAACTCAGGAATATACAAGAGAAACAACCACGCAGACAAAGAATATAATCACATAAACAATGAATAAACTCAAAGATAATCATGAAATAAATTCACCAAATAATAATGCAACATCTGAGATAAAACAAACTTCCGGTCATAAAGCCCAAGAATACAAAGTATGATAAAAAGAAATATAATAAGCAAATAACAAAAGATAGCTAAGTAATCTAATAAACCGGTTCCAATCTTCAGAGAGTTTGCTCACCAATTTCTTCTGGTATTGCTCCTTCGGTACCTGTTAATATTTGATCTAAAAAGAAAGAAAATAGTGCCCTTAGAGTAAGTCGTGGGCAGCAAGTACAGAAAACAGAGGATAAAGGAAAGCATGAACATCAAAGAATATGGACATGGTCAAAGACAAAGAACAAAGTAAAGAGTAGGCAATAATATCAAAGGTGTACAATAATAATGCATGTAATGAGTGATGTCAGGATCAAGCAGGAAATGCAGGTTATTAATCATTTTATTAGCCTATCTAGTGCACGTACTACTGCGTCCAATTCCATAGGTTCGGCGCAAACACACAGTAAACATTTTAGACTGATGGTGAATTCACGGATCTTGTACTTGGCCCAGTAGTCGGAAATTTGTGGGATGTTCGGGATTTCCAGGATGTTCGGATTTAGCTGGCAAGGGACCCCTACCGAGTACAGTCTCCGATTGTTCACTACCAAGTCAAACCCATGATACCCCGAATTTTTATTAGTTTTTTTCATCCTATGTGAGCATGCAAGAGGGTGTCAATGTTGTATGATACTAAGTGTGTCTAATTCTATGCGCTACAGACAAAACAAGAAGCAAATAAGTCAAATCAACACACATTACATGATCAGGATAGCATGATTTTGCTGTACTAAAATATGGATTACAGCCACTACAAAATAGTAAATTTGAATCCTTCCAAAGGCCTAGAAAGTAGACTTCCATATGGTTCCAGCGAATATAATTAAGGCATATAAAAGATACAGGAACAAGGGTGAAAACTCTATTCTATTCAGGTTTTATGTTCAGGCCGCATGCAGTAAGTTATGTTCAACTAATTATTTTAGGTCAGATAACTCATTAATAAAACCTATAAAAATTCAGGGAAGTACCTATACATGTCTAGGTCCAGCCTAATTTATTCTAGATTTTTCTTTCATTGTTAACAGGGTCAAATAAAATATAGAACTGCAGGATACACATGAAATTATGAATATGAAATTTCTAATATGGTTGTACTAAAATACTGATATCTATCAAATTACATATCGGAACTTAGATCCGTCAAAAGGATGTTAAACTAGACATCAGAGGCTAAAAATTCATGTTTGTAAAGGAACTTCAAATTATGACATTAACATGGGTGAAAACTTGATTCAAAGTAAACAACTAACAATTCAGAAAATTGTCTTAACATGAATAGGCAATAATTAAATCATACATCATATATTTCATGCAAAATTGGCAATCAAAGTGATCCTAGGTGTTAACATGACAATTTTTAAGTCTTAAGATACAATTATGACAGGCATGGTATCAATTCATCGATCAACTTCAATCTAGTACATACATTTGAACATGTCCAACTTGTCAAGTAGTCCTATGCATGAATCTAGTTATTTAAATTTGCATATGCATGAAACAATAGGGACTAGGTTTTAGATCAAAGAGATAGCACGATGTTAAGAGTATGTCGGGTTAGCTCGTGTAAACCCTCGATAAAATTAATGGAATTGTCAAAGCAGTACGATAAGAAATGGGACTGGATCTACTTGCAGAGATCAAATAAACTTGAACAGAATAAAATGTTAGTTCAAGAAGAGACTTGCCTGATAAATTTGTAGATTCAATTAGTAAGAATAACGGGATCAGAATACCGGGCGAAAATCCACAAGAACACGTGCGAAATACGGCAAAACAGCGAACAGAAAATACAAGAAAATAATACCCCAAACTCAGGATCGGATCTGCTACACCAAAATAACCAACACCGAAACGGGCCACTCAGCAACCACTCCACATCGGATCCAAGGCAGAACAACAAATGCCAAACCCAGATCCACTCCAACAAAACAGCAAACACAGGAACCAACCACTCACCTTCTGCCGAACACCAAACAGCCAAGTACGGGATCCCACCACAAAAAACACTAAACAGCCAAGGTGACCAATCATCTATCGTCTTCTTCCTTCGACAGAGAGAGAGAAAGAGCACAGGGGAAAACTTCGGCGACAGCGCGGCACTGCGGCAGGGGCACTTGGCAGCGACGACCACGGCGAGGCGGCGGCGGCTGGTCGGGAAGCGACGCAACGACCACTGGCAACTGGCAACTCTGTTTTTCGCTCGAAACAGAGGAGAGGACGTCTGGTGGGGATGCTCGGGGCTTAGATATAGACGAAGAGGACGGAGGGGATCTTCGGAGGGTGTAGGGGGTGAGCGGAGAGGGTCGGCGATGGCGAAACGGCAGCGAGGCGAGACAACGAGGAAATGGGTTCAGTTAAGGGGAGTTCGAGCGGGAGAGCGACGAAGACGGGGATGAGGCTAGGAGGTAGACGACGAGGGGATGGGTCAAAGGTGGTCAGAGTGAACAGGAGAGGCGATCGGAGCAACGGGAGAGGCGATTGGTTTGGGTTTGGAGGCGGAAACAGGGAGAGGGAGAGAGAGTCAGGGGTAGGGGGAGAAGGGTAAGCACAGTAGAGGGTTAGGTTAATGACGGCTAGGGTTGAGGTTTAATTAGGGTTAAGTAAATTAGATTAGTATATATAAGGAAAAAGTAGAGTGTTGGGTATTGGGTAATGGGTATGGATCCAATAGAATAAAATACATTATATATAATACAATAGATCAATATAAACCCAAACACCAAGAATAAGGTATCTGATAAAATTTGCATTACATAAATTATTTGAAATAATTAAAAATACAATTATCAAATTAGAATTGATTCGTTTTAATAATCAATAATAATAATAAGTAATCTCAGTAATCATAAGAATAATAAAATAACCATGTCTATAAAATAATAATAATACTAATAATAACAATTTGTAAGAATAAAACAATAAGAATAAAATACTAGCAATAACAATAGGAATTATCAGAATAGTGTTGTATGTATAAAAATAGGAATTTGTTGAAATAGTCCAATTAGTAATAATCATTCTTGATTTGAGTTAAAATGTAAATAGTTGATCAGATAGAAATAGAGGCAAAGTTTATTCAAAATAATTATAACTATTGTTTGGAAAAAGCTTTAACAATAAATTCAAAACGAATTTAACAAATAACGAATTTATAAATATCAAAATACGAAAAAATACCCAGGAAATACGTATTGGCGGAAATGGGGGTTACAATCCTACCCACCTTACAAAAAAATTTCGTCCTCAAAGTTTGCTCTGGCGGTGCATAGGACAAGGCAAAAACAAACTGGGGATAACAAAACAGAGAGTTAAAGGGAAAGAAACAAAGCAGTGGCAACACCAGAAAAAGAAGGAAGTGAATAACAATGAGGTCAATCGGGATGCAAGAAAGAAGTAATTGGTATAAAAAAGGAAGAAGAAACAACACAAGACTTGCAAGATAGCAAGCAAAAAGATGAAGAAATAGATAGAGCTGGAATCGAAGAAGGATGGACAAGGAAGAGTTAGACCAAGTAAATGAGTCACCGGGTGAGGATGACTGCAAGGGATAGAGTAAAACAAACAATGCAGGGAAGGAGAAACAACAAAAGAATCTTAGGACATGTGGGTTTTGGGCACACGATGCTTTCGCTGTGCTACTCCGATAGTGATGTCCCAAGCAACATACATGTCGCTGTAGGCGACATGATACCAATCGACAGACCGAGCAGGAAGACAAGAATGAGGCACCGGGATCAAAGAGAGTATGGGCTCAAGATAGATATAAGCAATAATGCAAAATGAACATGAAGTTTAGCTTCAATTTAAATAATTAAAAGATATAATATAGATCAAAACTAACGGCTTTAACAAAAATAATAATAACAACAAATATCAATGATAATAATATCAATAATAATAGAATAATAATAACAATAATAAAAATAATAATAACAATAATAATAACAACACATATTAATTAATAGTAAAAATAACAATAACAATGATAAATAAAAATAATAACAACAATAATAATAAAAATAGTAATAATAATAACAATAATATTAAAAATAATAATAATAATAATGATAAAGGTAATAATAACAATAATAATAAAAATAATAGTAACAATAATATTAAAAATAATAATAACATAAAAATATTTACAATACTGATAATAATGATAATACATGCATGACAGAATAAGATTCAACACATTCATGAAAATAATGCAATAATAATAGTAATAATAGCATAAAAAAAATAACAATAATAATATCAATAATATTAAAGTAACAATAATAATTATAATAAAAATAATAACAACAATAAAGACAATGAAAACAATAATAATGATATGGCTAAAAAATTGGGTTAAATCGGAACCGTTCAAAATGGGCACGAATCTTAAAGTTACAGGGGCAAGATGGTAATTTCACCTACAGACGGGTCCGAATTGGAAACCGGGTCTCTCCTCTTAGACCCGCTAACCTATGAACGGATCTGTTCAGCCGAGAACGGGTCTCAACCCGTTAGGGACCAGTTCAACAGGATAGGAGGAAATCCTAGCTCGTCCTTATCCTGAGGAGGTGGTTATAACCACCCCTACCCTGCCACACTGGGAAGTAGGGATCCATCCTGATCCTGAAGGAGATCCCTATGGCGACTATAAAAACCCCCCTACCTCCTACTATCACAGGTGATCACTCTTTGTGCACTTAAGCTCTTTCCTTTTACTTTTTCTGGTATTGACAAGAGTGTCGAAGGGTTTGTCACCGGGATCCATCCCGGTGTTTCGAACGTTTGTGCAGGTCCGTGGGAGCACCAAGGAGTCAACCTGTTAAGAAGGAAGAAGTAGGATTCAGCTGGTTCGAGTTCCTACGAACCTACAAATTTTGTCTATTGCCCCCATACCAGATCCAGCGGCAACAGATTGGCGCTGTCTGTAGGAACTACTCGATAAGCAACCCCACCTTCCTCCTTTAACCAAAGCTACTCCAAGCCATGCCTCCCAAGAGGAAGTCCGCAAACTCCAACTGAAGAACAATCTCTTCTCATCCTCTTCCTCCTCCTCCTCCTCCTCCGGAGGATCTCCCTCCACCCGTCCCGCAGGCCCTGCAGCTCGAACAATAGGCTCCTCAGTCTATCCTGCAGCCTATGGGGCCCCAAGCAATAGTGGGGGAGCCCTCTCTGCGGAGCCGCCACAAGCAACCTATACATCAGGTTCGGGTGTCCATCCACAATGCCTCCATAGATTCTATGGCCTCCCATAGTCCTCTTACGCCAAAGGATCTGCGGGATGTGCTCAACAATAGGCAGACCGAGCCAGGGCCCGATCTTCAGACCCATCTAGACGAGAGGCAGACCCGCGAGGAGAACCCTCGCCGGGAGCAATCGAGGGATCGGTCACCACACCGATCAGACCGCAGGGGGTCCAACTCTACCCGGAGGCGGAGAGAGTCATCCCTGCATCGCCCAAGGCGAAGCCGCTCCCCGGCTGGCCGTCCTGCAGCTCGAGCCAATCGTGAGCAGGAGGCCCCCGTCATAAAGGCAAAATTTTAGCAATTCCAGGAGGCGATCCTTCGGGCGCTCAATGCTGCCCCCAACGACGGCCCTCAGGCTCCCAGCCTTCGATCAACTCCTCGCCATCATCGCCGCTCCCGAAGTCCCAGGCTGGCTCCGAGCCACCACCACCATTCCTGAAGTCCTAGGCCGGCCCCGAGCCATCACCACCCTTCTCCCGATCACCACTGCCGCTCCCTAAGTCTGCATCCTACTCCGAGTTACCCCCGTCGTTCTATCAGTCCACCACCTACTCAGATCCATCGCCGTCGCAGCCCCAGCCCTCCTCGACATGAGGACGAGTCTCGGGGCTCAGCCAGGCAAGACCGAAGGGAGGACTCGGTCTACTGCCATCTCCACAAGATGGAGAGGCGCCTCGGCCAGCTGGATAGGGACGAGGAGCAACGGTCGAGGAACCTCCGCCCAAGCAGGCCCCCATTCTCCCGCACCATCATGGAGGCCCCTATCCTAGACAACTTCAAGCCTCCTCACTTCAAGACTTACACCGGGGAGTCGGACCCTACAGATCACATCGAGAGTTTCAAAACTCTTATGATGATCCACCATGCATCCGACGCCCTCCTCTGCAAGACCTTTCTGGCCACACTTAAGGGGCCAGCTTGGGAGTGGTATTCTCGTCTTGCGCCGGCATCTATCTTCTCCTTCGACCAGTTCGAAGGCCTCTTCCTCACGCATTTCGTGAGCATTCGCCGCTCCGAGAAGACGAGAACCTCGCTACTCTTCCTCAGCCAAAAGAAGGGGGAGCAGCTGAGGGATTATGTCAAGAGGTTCACGGCAGAGGCCAGGTCCATTGCCTCATTGGACCAGTCGGTAGCTTCAGCTGCCTTCCAATCCAATGCCACCAATCCTGACCTCAGGGCTTCCTTGGCCAAGAAGCCTCCTCGGGACTTCTCCGAGCTCCTCCTCAGGAGCAAGAAGTACATCCGAGCAGAAGAGGCTCTCAATCGCTCCACTCTAGAAGGGTCATCTTTTGGGAACAAACGGAAGACTGCAGAGGAAGAAGGAGCTAAGAAGCTCCAGAAGGATAATGGGGGTCAGCGGCGTCCTCTCCCTCGCTTTAAGAAGTTTACCTTACTCAATGCGAGTGTCTCTGCCATCTTGATGGAGATTGGGAACGAAGGTCTCCTGCCGCCACCTCCGAAGATGAACACCCCCAGGAAGAAGAGGAACCGGGACAAGTGGTGCCGTTTCCACCAGGACCATGGGCACGACACTGATGATTGTCGGGCCCTGAAGGATAAGATCGAGGCCCTCATCCAGAGGGGAAAACTCACTCAGTTTGTGAGGAGAGACAGAGCTGACCCGCCTCCGCCGCCCAGGGGGGCTAACAGGCGAACATAGAAGTGCATGGAGACTCCGGAGGCCGAAGTAGAGGCCATCTTGCACCTGATACATAGAGGCCCAATAGGGGGGAGATTCTAACTCCTCCCGAAAAATGCCTTCGTTAGGGAAGTCAACTCTGTGCAGAGCCATCCTCCCCCTAAGGGCCTGGGAGTTCCTATGACGTTTTCCGATAGGGACTAGGAAGGCGTCCGCACGCCTCACTGCGACGCCTTCGTCATCAACCTTAAAATGGCCAACTTCGATGTTCGCCGGGTGCTGGTGGACAATGGAAGTTCGGTCAACATTCTCTTCTTGGAGGCATTCAAAGGCCTCCAGTTATCAAGAGACCGGCTCAACCTGGCTGGCTACACCCTTCATGGGTTCATTGGGGTTCTGATAACGATTGAGGGAGTTATAACTCTCGTCATCACTGCTGGCAAATCCCCGGTCACTTGTATGGAGCCGATGGACTTCATTATGGTGGACGTGAAGGCCGCTTACAACGTGATCCTGGGTCGACCAGGCCTTTCCACGCTCCAAGCCATCCCTTATGCTTACCACATGAAGATGAAGTTCCCCACCCCCGCAGGGGTAGGAGAAGTAAGAGGGAGTCAAGAGGCGGTTCGTAAGTGCTATATGACTTCAGTGGGAGGCCCGGTCCTCTCCCTAGAAGCCTTCGAGCTCCCACTGGAGAGTAGCTAAACGATCTCCGAACCGGTGGATGAACTAGAAGAAGTGGCCTTCTCAGAGGGAAATGCCACCAAGACATTCCGAGTCAGCAAGGCACTCTCCCCCTCCATCAAAGAAGACATCTCCCAGTGCATAAGGGAGAACTGCGATCTCTTTGCCTGGACCACGGCCGACATGCCTGGGATCTCCGAGGAGCTCCTCATGCACCATCTCAGCGTTGCCCTCGGTGTGAAGCCCTTTCAGCAGAAGCACCGCATGTTCGCTCCTGAGCATCAACAGGCGATCAAAGAAGAAGTCAAAAAGCTCCTCAATGCTCAGTTCATCCAGGAGGTAAACTATCCCGAGTGGCTATCAAATGTGGTGATGGTCAAGAAAGCCAACAGGAGCTGGAGGATATGCATCGACTTCGCCGAACTCAATAAGGCGTGCCCGAAGGACCCTTTTCCCCTTCCAAGCATCGACGCCTTTATCGATGCGACCTCTGGGCACGAGCTCCTCAGTTTTATGGATGCTTTCTCGGGGTACAACCAGATTCGAATGTTCCCTCCCGACATCCCGATGACCTCCTTCGTGACGGACCAGGGCCAGTACTGCTACAGGGTAATTCCGTTCGGCTTGAAGAATGTGGGAGCTACTTATCAGTGCCTCGTGAACATGGCCTTCCGAGACCAGATTGGCCGAAGCATGGAAGTCTACGTGGACGACATGTTGGTCAAGAGCACCCGAGGGCAGGAACATGTCCTCGACCTCCAAGAAGCTTTCAAGGTGCTCAAGAGGTATAATATGAGGCTGAATTCGAACAAGTGTGTGTCCGGGTTCTCGTCCTGCAAGTTCTTGGGATTCATGGTCAGCCAAAGGGGCATAGAGGCCAACCCCGAGAAGATCCAGGCCATTCTCAAAATGGCTCCTCCCTCCAACGTCAAAGAGGTACAAAGGCTCATGGAGCGCCTCACGGCAATTGGGCGATTCCTCTCGAAGTCCAGGGAAAAGTGCCTCCCCTTCTTCAAGGCCCTCAGGGGGGCTAAAGGCTTCGAATAGGGGGAACAGCAGCAGAAGTCCTTTGACAAGCTCAAGGCATACCTAGCTAACCCCTCGCTCTTGAGCAAGCCGACGCCTGGGGAGGTCCTCAACCTATATCTCGCCGCTTCGGAGCAAACCCTCAGTGCTGTCCTTGTAAGAGAAAAGGATAGAACGCAGAGGCCCATCTACTATGTAAGTAAGGTCTTTCGGGATGTCGAACTCCATTATCCGAAGCTGGAGAAGATGGCTTTGGCTTTGGTCATGGCGGCCCGAAAGCTTCGCCCTTCCTTCCAATCTCATTCGGTGGTCGTCCTTACCGACCAGCCACTGAAGCAAGTTCTCCACAAGCCCGAGACCTTCGCGCGTCTGATGAAGTGGTCCATCGAGCTGAGCCAACATGACATTAGCTACCAGCCAAGAACAACAATCAAGGCCCAAGCTCTGGGTGAATTCATTGTGGAGAGCACCATCCCTGACCCTTGCGAGTCATCTGCCGACCCTTTGGTCTGGACCGTTTATGTCGATGGATCTTCTTGTGCCGACGGAAGTGGGGCCGACATTATCTTGACCGGCCCAGACGCTTTCGTCCTCTAATACTCCCTCTGCTTAAACTTTCCGGCATCAAACAACAAAGCAGAGTATGAGACCCTCATAGTGTGGTTCTGCATGGCTCGCAAAGCCAGGGCCAAGCGGGTAGAGTCTTCAGTGATTCGCAATTGGTCGTCAACCAATTGTTAGGAGAATACGTGTAACACCCCGAATTCCAAATAAGACCGAATTCGAAGTTCCACAGGATCTTTACACTTCACTTCGTACAATTTTACAAGGAATTTAAAACTTTACTTCACATCAGAGTTACATTTACATTTACACTTGTACAGTGGAAGCAATTTTACAACAATTACAAGAATAAAATGTACAACACTTGAATAATTCTTTAAGCATCAATTCCTCCTTAGTCTTTTTCATGTACTTTATCCTGCATAGAAACTATGGGCACATCAGTTGCTTACAACTGACGAAATATTATACACGGCCATCCTCTCAATGCCGGAAACAGTATAACGATTCTTAAATAATTAAATAATCACAAACTTGATCACAAACAACGCTAAGGGGACTAGCTTATTGATGTCGTGTTGTGAATGTGCACTTAGTCCTTAATGCAATTATTTATTTTACATGACACTAATGCGCACTTGTTCAGAGTCTATGCAGCCCATAATACATAGGTTCGAGGACAAGCCCTTAATCGTTCTTCATCTTGTAGGGTTCAATCCCTCGCTATGACTTAATCTACCACTATAACTACGGTAAGTATCCTAGCTATTCTATGAGTTACGAGCCCACGTCTAGGCACCCTGGAGAGAATCCCAACGCACTGACACATGACTCATTATGCAGGCATCCTGTGGTGACTTCACGTCCTACCATAGACATGACACCACCCATAGTCAGTAGACCATCCCATAAGCGTCGCCACCGGGACGGTACTCTGGAGCAGTATCCACGTCCTACTCATAACGCATCATGGGGCATCCTGTGAATACTCTCACGCCGCCAATCCAATGGCCCTCATACTCATGTTTTTCTCTTACTTTCATCACATCTTCACTATGTATTTAATCCTTAATTTAATTGAATCATGAATAAAATCAATCCCTTAGCGTTAGCACTCCCACCGGTCTTATTCATTCATTTAATATGACCCAATCTTGGTCTTTTCATTTCAAATATTATCTCAACATTTCTTTCATTGCCGGTATGAAGCTTATCTACACACGAGTTCTCAATTTCAACTCATAATCACAACATCGAGTTTTTCAAACTCATAAAGTCTCTTTCATGATTAACACAATCATTTCATGTTCATAGCATTTGTGTATTCATATTCATAAGATCTTTCATAACTCATCATGACATTCAATTTCGATTTCATGTACAATCTCATGCATAAACAAAAAGAATTCATTTTTCTTAACTTGTCACATTCAATAATTTATTCTTTTTACATAATTCACTTATTCTCATTTTAATCAATACTAATTTCACAATTCACATTTTTGATTAATTCCAAAATTCACACTTTCAATTTTTCCATTACTAAATCTCATTTTAAGCTCCTTTAAACAACTCATTTATTTATTTTTTTAATCTAAAAGGCAATTTGATTTAATAATTAAAACAAGTCCTTTCTTATAAAATAGTCTCAATTTTTCAATTCCATTACACCAAAAGTTGTAGAAAATTATCCCATGAAATCTACATATTTTCAGGAATTTTCCTGTATTTTTCTAAATTTTTATTTGATTAAAACTCTAAAAAAATTAAATTCCCAAAAAATCAGTTTTTAATCCAAAACCCCCACATTCGGATTCGAACCCACGACACCATGCCACGTGGCGCGACAGTGTCCGCACTGTGGCACCCCCACTAACCACAAAGCTAGAGCCTCTAAGGTGACAAAGAGATGGATTATTATCCATATGAATCGACTTTCGGGTACTCGGGATTTTTGAAAAATAAAAATAAAAATAAAAAGCTCTCGCCCAGTATCGAAACCGAGACCTCAGAGGTCAGCACACGGCTACAGTAAATGCCACCGCACACTTAACCACTTGGTCTAAGGGACCAGATTGCCTCAAAATAAGTTTGGTTGTTTTTGATGTAGTTCTTTGTCCATTTCTATTTTATTTTTTTTCCATAATTCTCAAAACGTTTTTAGTTCTTTTTCTTCTCTTTTTGAATCAAAACTTTCCACATAATAAACTATATAAAATTACAGTAAACCAGTATTTTTATAATCATTATTTGCCTTAAAAAACATGCATTTTTTGTCCTATTTCATGTTCTATGTCCATAATTTCGACATTGAGAACAAATCACATTTCTACAAAATTAGACTCTATATTTCCACAAAACTACTTTATTTCTTTGTTCTTCTACTTATTAACACCCTACTACATTTTAGAACACAAATTTTCCATCTTTCTACATTAGTGTTGCTTTAATTTAAACAATCAACTTACAAGATACATTTAATCAATTTTTCATCTCATGAACACAAATTTCTCATTAAAGTATATTTCAAAACATATAGGATGGCATCATGATATATTTTAGCACATTCATTCACAATTTAATAACTAGCAATCAAATTGTCAAGCATTCTCTTAATTACCATCCTTTTTCTAAATAAGCAAACATGAGGCCAATTTCACTTAGTTTTCCCTTAGTAATTCTATCATCCATTCCTAGCATGGTATCTAGATTAGAAGCATGAAAAACACCCAACTATTGGAGAAAAATGAAATGAAAAGCTCCTAGAATCTCCTAGAATGCACGAAAGTAGTCTTCTCCTAGATTGTGTTGCCAACTCGTCTCCTCCTTGTGCATGATTGGAACCCGAGCCTCCATTGCTCCTTTGGTAAAATGGTGCCTCTACTTGAAGGGACACACATACAAAAATGTACACTCAATCTTTTACTCACTTTACTTCTCAATCTTTTCTCACTTTAATCTTTTTCTCACTTAACAATTTCTAGTGTACTAATGAGAAGAAACTAGGGGTATTTATACATTTTTGGGATGTGAATAGATGGCTAGGATTTAATCAAAGAGTTAGAGATCAAGGATCAAGATGAAATGGGAAGTTGTAGTAACTTCCATGATCATATAACCACTCCTCAACACAACTCCACTCCCTCCATCTCTCCATGCCACAATCCGGCCACCCATGGGGTGTGCATTGTACACACTAGTGCATGCACGTGCCTCATCTAGTACCCCCTCCTAATAAGTTGTACATTATAAATTAGTTTATTGTTTACTAAAAGTGTCTACACTACAAGTTATAACAATTAAAAGGTTACTTAACTTGTGGGCTTCAAAATAGTGGGCTTTTAGACTCATGGGTTATTAATAAAACATTTAATTAATTAGGGTGGGCTTAAATTAGAAAAACAATTTTAGTCTTTTAAAATAGGCTTTTTTTAGAAAATAAAGAGAAAGAAAGAAAAGTAATTGTTTGTTCATGTTATAAAAGCGATAATCTTTATAAGAAAAATATGTACAAGAATTTGTACGTGCACAACACGTAAAATCAACAATTTGTCAATTAATAAAAGTTTAGGATATTACAATACGATGCAAGGGAAGAGCGTAAGGCCAAGTACTTGGCCAAGGTTAGGGAGCTTCTAGCCTTATTCAAAAATGTTCAACTCCAGCGGGTTCTTATGGAGGAAAACGCGCAGGCGGATGCTCTCTTTAAGCTCGCCTCCTCGTCCCTCCAAGGACTAGAATGGACTGTCTTGATAGAGGTCATTCTCAGACCAAGTATTGATGAAGACGGTCCCGGAGACAATGGAAGCTTACCCCTTAACACTTGGGGAGAACTGGATGAAGCCTCTCCTCGAGTACCTCAAGGACGGAGTCCTCCCCGAAGATCCGAAAGAGGCTAGGAGGATCAGGACACGAGCCGAGCGGTACACACTCCTTGACGGAGTGATGTACAAACGCTCTTACACCCAGATCGACGGTCGACCCTATCTGAGGTGCCTCTCCCTGGAGGAAGCGCTCTATGCCCTAAAGAAGGCCCATGACGGTTTGTGTGGCGCGCATTTGGGAGCGAGATCTCTCGCCCGGAAACTCTTGAACTATGGCTACTTCTTGCCTACACTACTGAGTGACTCTGAGGACTACGTCCGCCAGTGCGACTCCTGGCAGAAATTTGCTCCGATCCGTCGCCTGCCCCAAGCACAACTTGCCTCCTTGGCGAGTCCAATCCCCTTTGCAATGTGGGGGATGGATTTGCTCGGACCCTTCCCTCCAGCACCGGGCCAGCTGAAGTTCTTAGTAGTAGCAATAGACTACTTCTCAAAATGGATCGAGGCAGAACCGCTTTCGACAATCACCGAGCACAAGGTCCAGAAGTTCTTTTGGAAGAATATCGTTTGTCGGTTCGAGGCACCTCCCATCCTCGTAACCGATAACGGAACTCAATTCACGGGAGCGACCATTCACAACTTTTGCACCGACCTCGGCATTCAGCAGTGGTTCTCCTCGGTGGCTCATCCACAGTCCAATGGCCAAGCAGAGAATGCAAATCGACAAATCCTCTCTGGCTTGAAGAAGAGGCTCGACAATCCACTAAGGGGCTGTGGGTTAAACAACTCCCGAACGTGCTCTGAAACTATTGCACCACCAAAAGAACTCCGACGGGGGAGTCCCCCTTCAACCTCACATATGGTTCTGAAGCTCTCATCCCCTTAGAGGTGGGCCTGCCTTCACCTCGACTAATAGCCTACAATAAAGCACAGAATGCAAACCAGCTTCGCAACTGCACCTCATAAATGAGGTCCGCGAGAGAGCTACAATTTTGCAAGAGACCTACCGCCGTAGGATCACTCAGACTTACAACAAGAGGGTACGACTAGCCAACCTAAAAGAGGGAGATCTAGTGCTCAGAAAGCTGTCAATCTCCGATCCAAGCAAAAGAGGCAAGTTGGCACCCAATTGGGAAGGACCGTATAGGGTCTCCAGAGTAGTTCGCCTGGGTGCGTATCAACTCGAAGACCCGGGGGGCAGGAGGATACTGAGGAATTGGAACGCGGAGCACTTGATGAAGTACCAAGAGGGTGTCTAAACACCGCTCCAAGCAATTTTCCCAAGAGCGCTCCATAAGACATGTCTAAATTCCTTACTTGTATTTTCTTTTTATCAAAGTGTAAAAGCGGCTCGCAACTTAGAAGCGGTCGCCAAATTGATTCCAATAAAAGTAATCTTTCCCCGCAAGTTTTCTATTCTTGAGTAGTCTAACTCTACTTAGCAATTTCTCTATTTGTGGGTAGTCTAACTCTACTTACAAAAAAAATTCGCATTAAACCAACACGCTTGGAGTCCAACACTTGGTTTGACTCTGCTCCAACTACTTGCTTCTAAGCGAGTACGAAGAGGATCACCATTCGGAATTGCTCCTACAGTTGTTGATACTTTCAAAATGACATACTTGGAGTCCAACACTTGGTTCGACTCTACTTCATCTACTTTCTTCTAAGCGAGTATGAAGCAGATCACCATTCGGAATTGCTCCTACAACTGTTGATATCTTCTAAACGACGCGCTTGGAGTCCAACACTTGGTTCGACTCTGCTTCAACTACTTACTTCTAAGTGAGTACGAAGCGAATCACCATTCGGAATTGCTCCTACAGCCGTTGGTATTCTCTGAACAACAAGTTCGGAGTCCAACACTTGGTTCGACGCAACTCTTGCTACTCGCAAAGGAGTAAGTATAAAGCGTCCCACCATTCGGAATTGCTCCTACAACTGTTGACAATTGCAAACTCTAGCAAAGCACACAATTTCACAAAACGAGTATTATTTCATTAAAGTTTGAGAGACAAGTTTAATTACAGACAACCGACTCAACTTTGCATCGAGATACAAAATTTGTGAAACCAAAATTACAAGACTACAGAAAGCTACTTCAGCTCCTCTTAGGGGTCGGGATACTTCAGTTGAGAGACACACAAGGGGGACGAATGTTGTACTGCCGACGCCCTACCTCGGCGGATGTCCCTAGGCCAGCAAGCCGAGAAGCATCGTCCGCACCCGACCTAGCGGTGGCTCCAACAGATGCTCCGCTCAACGAAGCAGCCGCGCCACTTTGCGCATCTCTAGGGTCTCAATGCATGGGCGACGAGCGAAGCGCGAGCTTGCAGAACGATATCCCTTTGTTATACTCCTCCCGATTGCAAGAGGTGGTTCTAACGGTTCTTCCCTCAGATCGTGGTCGAAGACGAGCGACCTCTGCCTCGAGCTCGACAATTCGCTCTTTAAGCGAGTCGCCCTTCATGGTTATCTTCAAACGAGGCAGTCGCATCGAGACTCCCCCTCGAGAGCCTTCGGTGATCGTCCACCGAAGGTGAGTGACCTCCATGCTCTTATCGAAGGTCGCCTTCTTTAGCTCGTCCCTCTTCGCTGACACCTTAGACAGAAAGCGACGAAGGTGCTTAAGCTTTAGGCTGAGGTTGGCAGCCGCCGACGAGCCCACGTCATCGCCTTCAGGGGTCGTCTCATTAATCCGCTCCTCTAATCGCCTCCTATCCATGTCTCGGCGAACTAGGGTTGACCTCAGGTGATTCAGCTCATATTTCGCTTTACGAAGATCTGACTCCACTTGGCAAAGCCGCTCTTGGTTCCTCACGAGCCCCAATCTTGTCGCCCCTAGACCAGCCCTGAGACGTGCCACTTCGGCCACCAGAGACACATCGATGAGTGGTAGCGCTTCAACAATCTGAAAAAAGTCCACAACAACAAATAAATTATCCACAACTAAGGACACTATGTGGCAAAGTTAAAACTAAGCAAGTCGACCACAAGACAACTTAGGAGTGGGGCAGACCCAAGCAATGCCGAACTCCAACACTTGTTCAAAAAAGTGTTTCAACATTTGTTCAAGAAAGTGTTTCAGAGCAGTTCCGAACTCCAACACTTGTTCAAAAAAGTGTTTCAACACTTGTTCAAAAAAAAGGGGGGGGTCACTCAATTCCGAGCTTCAACACTTGTGCAAAAATTTTCATTAAAAGCAAAAAGATTACAAGTGGTGGCCAGTCCGTAGTTCGGCACTACATGATCGAAAAGCAAAAAAAAAAAAAAAGAGAAGCAAGATACGAGACGAATCAGGGGTCGACCTATTTCGAGCGATCCTCTGCTGAAGGCGCCTCCTTAGGGACCACAATGGCCAGGGGCATAGCCTCCGACGGAGCATCCCCCTCGGCCTCAACATCTCCTCCCTCGACCCCCTTGGCTTCCTCTTCTTCTTTGCCCTCTTCGTCACCTTCGGAGACGTCGTCGAACCCAGGGACAGGGTCCGAAAAGAGGCACCATTCGGCGCAATCCACTTCAGGGAATTTCTCCCTCACCACGTCTATGGATCGAGCATACGCCTTTGCCATGTTCAGGATGAGGAATCTCTTCGCCTTCTCCATGGCCTGCTCCTCGGTCTCTTTCGCCGCCTCTAGCCTAGTCACGGTGATCTTGTCTGCCTTCTCTTTTGCCGCCAGTTCGGCAGCTTGGAGGCGCCGGGCATTGTCAGCCTCCAGCTTAGCGACCATGGCTTCGATGTGCCCCAACCTCGAGCTCTTCGACTCGGCCTCGGCCTTCGCCTTCGCCTTCTCGAGCTCCTTGGCGATCCAGACCTTCTCCCCTCGACCCTTATCCGCCTCGAGCATCAACTCCTTTTCTTGTTCAGCCATCTTTTTCATTAGGTGGCCGAAGTGGAAAGTATTCTGCAAAGAGTAAGACTTAGGTTATTTCAAAAGAAAAAAGAATAATCTCTAAGTGCTTGGCAAAAGAGAACCTGGGCTTCGAAACTTACCGACATCGCCGAACGTGCGACCTCCAGCACGTCGTCCCCCACGCTACCCACTTCCATGGCTGCCTCGTCCTTCGGCATGGCAAGGGGCCGAACCGCCTACATACACGCTGACGAGTTGCCTAGAAACCCGTCGAGCTTGCAGACTTGCCAGTCCGGGACAAAGATCTTCTTGTGCTTCTTGGTTAGGAACACCTCGACTTCGGCAGTTAACGGCAGAGCCTCGAGCCCCATGGATGCCGATAGCGGGAAGGTCCCCTTGCCTATGGGAGTCGAAGCCAACACTGGGGTCAGAGGCTTCAGAGCTAAGGGGGGTCGCTTCGCCAACTGCTCCGCGGTAGCACGGTGTGCCTGCACCCCATCCGAGGCGTTCTTCGAGGCGACTCTTTTCCTCTTCTTCGGGGCCTTGCTGCTCAGAACCCCGCGCTTCGTCAGCAGGTCGTCGAAGTCCATCGATTCTGCAAAGAAGAGGGGGGGAGTTAAAAAAAATGACCTACTATTCCTAGTAACACGAAAGAAAAAGCGCCGACCTCAACAAACAAAACAAAACAAAACAAAACAAAACAAAACAAAATCGTACTGGGGTTTATCGAGCTAAGACCCCCCCAGAAGAGCACCTCCTTGGTCAAGTCCTTCCAATCGAACTTAGGGCGAATGAGCACGGTCTGAACCATATCCTCCTCTTCGGTGCTGAGGGCTGGGCTCTATTTGACCTTCTTCGGGACCGACTCTACCCAAGTCGTTGGAATTCCCCATGGTCCTTGACTTTGGATCAGGAAGTACTTGTCCCTCCAATTCTTTATCGAGTCCAGACAGCCGACCAGCTTCGTCCTGAACCTCGGAGCTAGAAACCACCGGTAAACGTCCTTATGCTGCTAATGCATTCGGTACAACGTCTGGAGCACACTCAACCTCGGCTCGAATCTCAACGCCTGACAGTGGAGGACAATCCGTTTATCAGCCTCCACACGTTCGGCATGTACTGAACGGGGCTGACGCGGAACCACCTCAGCACTTCGATGATGAAGGGGTGAAGTGGGAGCCGAACTCCCGCCAAGAACACGTCGACCGGCCAGTTGGCACATGTCAACGGGCATTGGCGAGTTGGCCCTCACCCCCGGCCCATGGAGCATTAAGTCGAACTCCCTAGGGATTTGGAAACTCTCCCGAACCATTACCATGTCCTCCTCAGTAAGGATAGAGATCATCTCATCTGCTTTCGATGTCTCCCTGTCCTCATTTTCCTCGAAGCTTCGGCCCATCCCGTACATTATCCGCTCTGCCTGGTCCTCCGGGAGCTCTCGAACCCTCGGTAGTCCGGTTAGAACCCCAAGCAACCTCCCAAACTCTCCTAGCCTCCGATCCTCTTCGACCCTCATCTCAACGTTCACCGAAGTCTGCCTTACTATGGCTTTGCCTTTGTCGATTGGGGGGACCTGATTGGAGGAAGCCTCTGGGGCAAGAAGAGGGGAGGTCTCCTTCGAAGGGTCGATAGACATTCTCTAAAAGAAAATACGCTAAGTATGAAGTTACCTCGATTTGACAGCTACGGTCGGAAAACACACTGAAAGACGGCGAATACTCGTCGGAAGCTCTCACTTCGTAAAAATCTCGCCTAAGTAAAAAACCAGAATAGTGAGCAAATGTGAGAGGGGGTGGAGATTTATAAAGACTGGGGTTGGTGGTGCAGTTACCAAGGTTAAGAGGCCCCCAACGAAGCAAAGGCCTGGCCCATTTGGTCGAAGACGTGGGAAATTGCATTGACCGGTCAAACGGCCTGGTACCCACAGGTCACGTGGCGCTCTCCTATTCGATTGCCACCGACATCGAAATGCAAGAAAATGCGTTGATCAGTCAACGGTGGCTGGAACCCATAGGCCACGTGGCGCTCTCTTATTCGTCCCCGAGGTCAATTTCCACCGACGATGAAACGCAAGAAAATGCATTAATCAGTCAATGGTGGCTGGGATCCACAGGCCACGTGGCGCTCTCCTATTCGTCCCCAAGGTCGATTGCCACCGACGTCAAAATGCAAGAAAATGCATTGACCAGTCAACGGTGGCTGGGACCCACAGGCCACGTGGCGCCCTCCTATTCATCCCCGATGTCAATTGCCACTGATGTCGAAAACATGAAGAAGCAGGGACCCACATACCACACGTCGCCTTCCTGGACCTCGGCAAGCTTTCCGAAGTCAATTGCCACCGACGTTCAGGAAGCGAAAGGGAAGGAGTCTAAAAGCCATGCGTCGCTCACCTAGACTTCGGCGGGCGTCTCGAAGTCAGCGACCATCGACCTTCAAACAGGCAAAGTTCCCCTTCTTCGCAGCCGTCTGATCCCTTAGAATTACTCGCCGTTGCGTGATCAAGGGCCCAGATTCGGCCACGTCAACCAGGGTCTGATTCATCTTTTGATCATTCAGATCTTCGTGCCCAAGGCTGATGGACTATCTAGATCGTGCCACGTCATAAATAGGTAATTAAAATCATTTTTTAATTATTATTTCGAATTATTTATTTAAAATTTGCAAAAAAATGATTAAAATTCAAAAAAATTAATTAAAAAATTCTAAAAAATAATTATGAATTCGAGGAAATATTTTTGAGTCCCTGGGCAAATAATTATTGGTTAGAATGATTAATTGGCACTCTTGAAGAATAAATCATCGCTTTGCAAAATTGGATAAACGATTCGAAAAAATAATTAAAAAATCGGAAAAAAATCACCAAAAATCCAAAAGGTCCTAAGAACACCCTTGGGCACGTTACTGGCTCAGAAAAGTGCCATCACGCCTCAAACGAGATTCGAACACCCTTTGAGAACTCCGATAAAGCCCTATACGCCATTGGAACAACAAAACTACTCCCTAAAGGCTGTAGTACACAGTCTCTGGGAGTGGGGGGCTTGTGATATGGCTAAAAATGGGGTTAAATTGGAACCATTCAAAATGGGAACGTATCTTAAAGTTACAGCGGCAAGATGGTAATTTTACCTACAAACGGGTCTGAATTGGGAACTGGGTCTCTCCTCTTGGACCCGCTAACCCATGAACAGGTCTGTTCAGTCAAGAACGGGTCTCAACCCGTTAGAGACCAGTTCAACAGGATAGGAGAAAAACCTGGCTCGTCCTTATCCTAAGGAGGTGGTTATAACCACCCCTATCCAGGCACACTGGGAAGTAGGGATCCATCCTGATCCTGAAGGAGATCCCCATGGCAACTATAAAAACCCGCTTACCTCCTACTGTCACAGGTGATCACTCTTTGTGCACTTAAGCTCTCTCCCATTACTTTTTCTGATATTAACAAGAGCGTCGGAGGGTTCGTCGCCAGGATCCATCTCGATGTTTCGAACGTTTGTGCAGGTCCACGGGAGCACCAAGGAGTCAACTTTTCAAGAAGGAAGAAGTAAGATTTAGCCGGTTCGAGTTCCTACAAACCTATAAATTCTGTCTATTACCCCCACACCAGATCCAGCAGCAGCAAATAATAACAGCAATAGTAATAACAATATTAATAACAATACCAATAATAATAACGAAAACAATTGCAATAATAATATTAGTTGCAACAAAAATTTTGTACAACAAAATAAGAATTTGGCTTATTAAATTAATCCAACAGAAATATATAATCGATAATTCATAAAATGGAAGTGAAGTTAAAATACACAATTATTCGAAATAACAAAATTTTCGTTTGGAAAAACATTTTTATAGAAGATCAAAAATAGAACAATAATAATCGAAGTATAGAAAATATTCGGGAAAAATAATTATAAAGAGAGGAACATGTAGGAGAAAAATGAATTTGTAAACACAAAATAGAGTAAAATCAACTATACTAGTTCAAATTGTATGGAAACATAAAGTGTAATTGTATAAAAAAAAATTCATAAAGAAAATATTTCTTTACCATTTATTTCATTATATAAGTAAAAAGTCTGGGAATATCAATTAGCAAATAGATAGAAAATCTTGTCTCCTTATAATCAAGTTGCATGTTTGCCTTCACGACATCAGGTTACAGGTTGCCATCTGGATATTCGGTTACACATTTTGCCTCCCCGATATCCAGTTGCAATTTGCCTCCATTAATATCGAGTTGCAAATTTGCCATCTCGACATTAGGTTGCACCGAAATGGTGAAATTGAAGATGTAACCTTCCATATGCACAGGGATATGGGACATTTAATTTAAGTATGGTGTTATGTTTTGAAATTCGTGAGTAGAAATGTAAGAAATGGAGTTGAAAGTCACACAATGGGATATCAAAATAGATGTATAGATTTATAAATATCAAACACAATAGTACAAAATAGTAGTAGTGAAAATGATTTATAAAAGTAGGGAGAAAAACAGAATGAAATAAATGCATAAGCACCATGCAAATGTGAATGAGAAAATAAATATATAGTGTAGAAAATTCACACAATAAATATATCATAAAATATATATATATATATAGTAACGTAGGAATTAAATGAGCCTCTAACATGTCGATGAAGATCCATCGATGCCGATCGACGAACCAAGTGGGAAGAAAAGAATGGACAACTCCAGAATCAAAGGAATATGGGCACAAAAGAATAAAATTATACCTAGCAGAGAGCCAAAGAATAGGATAGCTGCAAGGGACGGAAGGAAACACGGAATCAAATGATTGAATGCAAGGGACTCAGATGTGGATCGAATAGGATTAATATCCAGATTATATTAAAGTTATTACATGTTTATGTAATCAACGTGGCGTGCATATTATTGAGTTAACCTAGCTAGAGCCAAACTCGACTAATATATCAATCAAAGCCAAACCTCGTAAAGATAGTCATGTTTGATTGACATATTACTCAACCCTGGGCTCTGATACCACTAAAAACCTGTCACGCCCAACTTCCCAAAATACGGAAATACGATCATGTAACGTAGGCCTAGCAAATGATTATACATCATCCATAAGCTGTACCAGTCTAACTCAGCAATATACAACAGAAACAACCACGTAGGCAAAAAATATAATCACATAAACAATGAATAAATTTAAAGATAATCATGAAATAAATTCACCAAATAATAATCCAACATCTGGGATAAAACAAACTTCGGGTCATAAAATCCAAGAATACAAAGTATGATAAAAAGAAATACAATAAGCAAATAACAAAAGATAGCTAAGTAGTCTAATAGACCAGCTCCAATCTTCAGAGAGTTTTCTCACCAATTTCTTCTGGTATTGCTCTTTCGGTACCTGTTAATACTTGATCTAAAAAAAAGTGCCCTTAGAGCAAGTCGTGGGCAGCAAGTAGAGAAAAAGGAGGATAAAGGAAAGCATGAACATCAATGAATAGGGACATAGTCAAAGACAAAGAACAAAGCAAAAAGCAAGCAATAATATCAAATGTGTACAATAATCACGCATGTAATGAGTGATGTCAGGATCAAGCAGGAAATGTAGGTTATTAATCATTTTATTAGCCTATCTAGTGCACGTACTACTGCGTCCCATTCCACAGGTTCGGCGTGAACAAACAGTGAACGTTTTAGACTAATGGTGAATTTACGGATCGTGTACTCGGCCTAGTAGTCGGAAATTTTTGGGATGTTCGGGATTTTTAGGATTTTCAGGATGTTCGATATTTAGCTGGCAAGGGACCCCTACCGAGTACAGTCTCTGATTGATCACTACCAAGGCAAACCCATGATACCTTGGCTTTTTATTAGTTTATTTTCATCCTATGTGAGCATTCAAGAGGATATCAATATTGTATGATATTAAGTGTGTCTAATTCTATGTGCTACAGACAAAGCAAGAAGCAAACAAGTCAAATCAACACACATCACATGATCAGGACAACATGACCTTGCTGTAGTAAAACATAGATTACAGCCACTAAAAAATAGTAAATCTGAATTCGTTTGAAGGCCTAGAAAGTAGACTTCCACACGGTTCCAGTGAATATAATTAAGGCTTATAAAAGATACAGGGACTATGGTGAAAACTCTATTCCATTCAGGTTTTATGTTGAGGCAGCATGCAGTAAGTTGTGTTCAACTAATTATTTCAGGTCAGACAACTCATTAATAAAATCTATAAAAATTCAGGGAAGTACCTATACATGTCTAGGTCTAGAATAATTTATTTCAAATTTTTCTTTTACTGGTAACAGGGTCAAATAAAATATAGAACAGCAGAATACGCATGAAATTATGAATCTGGAATTTCTAACATGGCTGTACTAAAATATTGATATCTAGCAAATTAAACATCGGAACTTAGATCCGTTAAAAGGATGTTAAACTAGACATCAGAGGATTAAAATTCATGTTTGTAAAGGAACTTCAAATTATGACATTAACATGGGTGAAAACTTGATTCAAAGTAAACAATTAACAATTCAGAAAATTGTCTTAACATGAATAGGCAATAATTAAATCATACATCATATATTTCATGCAAAATTAGTAGTCAAAGTGATCCTAGGTGTTAACATGCAAATTTCTAAGGTTTAAGATACAATTATGACAGGCATGGTATCAATTCATCGATCAACTTCAATGTAGCACATACATTTGAACATGTCAAACTTGTCAAGTAATTCTACGCATGTATCTAGTTATTTAAATGTGTATATGCATGAAACAATGGAGAATAGGTTTTAGATCAAAGAGATAGCACGATGTTAAGAGTATGTCAGGTTAGCTCATGTAAACCCTCGATAAACTTAACGGAATTGTCAAAGCAGTATGATAAGAAATGGGACTGGATCTACTTGTAGAGATCAAATAAACTTGAACAGAATAAAATGTTAGTTCAAGAAGAGACTTGCCTGATAAATTTGCAGATTCAATTAATAAGAATAAAGGGATCAGAATCCCGGACGAAAATCCACAAGAACACGTGCAAAATATGGCAAAACAACGAACAGCAAACACAAGTCAGTAATACCCCAAACTCAGGATCGGATCTGCTAGACCAAAACTGCCAACATCGAAACGGACCAATCAGCAACCACTCCACACTAGATCCAAGGCGGAACAGCAAATTCCAAACCCAGATTCACTCCAACAAAACAGCAAACACGAGAACCAACCACTCACCTTCTGCCGAACACCAAACAGCCAAGTACGGGATCCCACCACACAAAACACCAAACAGCCAAAGTGACCAATCACCTATCGTCTTCTTCCTTCGATAGAGAGAGAGATAAAGAGCGCGGGAGAAAACTCCGAAGACAGTGCAGCACTGTGGTAGGGGTGCTCGGTAGCGGCGACCACGACGAGGCGGCTGCGGCTAGTCGGGAAGCAACGCAACGACCGCTGGCGACTGGCAACTCTGTTTTCTACTCGAAATAGGGGAGACGATGTTTGGTGGGGATGCTTGGGGCTTGGATGTCGACGAAGAAGACGGAGGGGATCTTCAGAGGGTTTAGGGGGTGAGCGGAGAGGGTCGGCAATGGCGAAATGGCAGCGAGGCAAGACGGCGAGGAAATGGGTTCGGTTGAGGGGAGTTTGAGTGAGAGAGCGATGAAGACGGGGATGAGCCTAGGAGGTAGACGACGAGGGGATGGGTCGAAGGTGGTCGGAGTGAACATGAGAGGCGATCGGAGCAACGGGAGAGGCGATCGGTTTAGGTTTGGAGGCGGAAACAGAGAGAGGGAGAGAGAGTCAGGGGTAGGGGGAGAAGGGTATGCACAATAGAGGGTTAGGTTAATGACGGCTAGGGTTGAGGTTTAATTAGGGTTAAGTAAATTAGATTAGTTTATATAGGGGAAAAGTAAGATGTTGGGTATTGGTTTATGGGTAAGGATCGAATAGATTAAAGTACATTATATATTATACAATAGATCAATATAAACACAAAAACCAAGGATAAGATATCTAATACAATTTGCATTACATAAATTATTTGAATAATTAAAAATACAATTATCAAATAAGAATTGATTCGTTTTAATGATCAATAATGATAATAAGTAATCTCAGTAATCATAAGAATAATAAAATAACCTTGTCTATAAAATAATAATAATACTAATAATAACAATTAGTAAGAATAAAACAATAAGAATAAAATACTAGCAATAACAATAGGAATTATCAGAGTAGTGTCATATGTTTAAAAATAGGAATTTGTTGAAATAGTCCAATCAGTAATAATCATTCTTGATTTGAGTTAAAATGTAAATAGTTGATGAGGTAGAAATAGAGACAAAGTTTATTCAAAATAATTATAACTATTGTTTGGAAAAAGCTTTAACAATAAATTCAAGACGGATTTAACAAATAACGAATTTATAAATATCAAAATACGAAAAAATACCCAGAAAATGCGTAGTGGCAGAAATGGGGGTTACAATTGTTAATATTTTTAATAATAATATTATTTTTATTATTATTTTTGATAACTATTATTATTATTATTATTACTATTATGATTATTGTTACTACCATTATTGTAATTATTATTATTATTATTGCATTATTTTCATGAATGTGTTGAATCCAATTCTGTCATGTATGTCTTATCTTTATTATCGGGAAAAAGGGGTATAAGTAACTTGCTCATTTAGTAAATTAGCAATTGATGATGTGGCATGCATATGATTGGAAAATTCTTAAAAGGGTTAGTTGTCCAATGTATCACATGCATGCCACATAATTAATTGCTCATTTATTAAATGAGCAAGTTGCTCATATCCCTTTTACCCTTATTATCAGTTTTTTTAATATTATTATTATTATTATCACTAGTATGATTATGATAATTTTTATTATTGTTATTACTATTGTTATCATTATTTTTTTTGTTATTATTATTTTTTTATTATTTATATTATTATTTTTATTACTAATACGCGTTGTTGTTATTATTTTGTTAAAGAACATTAGTTTTGATCTATATTATATCATTAATTATTTAAGTTGAAGCCCATCCAATAACCCAAATTCTTCTACCTATACTCTTCTTGATCCTGGTGTCTCATTCTTGTCTTCCTGCTCGGTTCGTCGATTGGTGTCATGTGGCCTACAACGACATGTATGTTGCTTGGGACATCACCATCAAAGTTGCGCAGTGGAAGCGTGGTGGGCCCATCCATAACCCACAGGTCCCGGGATCCTCTTGTTGTTCCTTCTTCTTTGCATCGTTCAGTTCCTGTTCGTCCTTTTTCACTCGTCATCTTCCGTCGATTTATTTTTCGACATAGATCTTATTTATGTGCAGTACTGTCTTGCTATCCTGAACTAGAATTTTTATTGCCTTACCCTTGTATGAGTTGTCTGACATTTGTGCATGTTTATCTTTCAATCTGAACCTGTTACTTATTTATACCATGTCAATCTTGCTCTGTTTGTGACACATACATGCCTGTCTGATAATAATAACAAAATAATCAAGTCGGGGTTAAGGGAAAAATCCAGTAGTGGATAATATAGAAATGTGTACTTGGAAGGGGGTCCGTGTTTCCCACAGGATTGTATGCTACGTGTTCATGACTACATGATACACGACTCTGTCTGTCTGATTACCTAACTGCACACTTCCCTATAAGAAGGTGTACTCAGAAGAGAACCCGTAGGTTCTACCTGTCTGTCTGGACCTACATCTGATATCTGTCTGTCTGATACCTGAGTACACGACCCTATAGAATCCCCTACAAAATCTAAACGAAATTTTTTGAATGTAACAACCATGTGGTAAAAACCTGAGACGCATGAAGTGCTACCTAGATAGTAAACCTGTAATAATATGACATCTGTTATCTGTTACCAGTTTACTGTTATCTGACATCTGTTATCTATCTGACAGTTACATACTACTGGACATCTGTTACCTGTTTACCTATCTGTATGACACTTGACATTTGTTATATATCACATGTACCTGTTAGCACACTATGTTACTTGTTTCTGTTTTCTGATTCATGCTCTGTCATATCTATTCCATGCTATGTTTGTTTCTGTTATTATTTATATTTGTTTATCTTTTCATGTACTTGTGCCTACACTACAAGTGGCTCGTAACTTGCATTGACGAGAGTTTTGTTTTCTTTTCCTCTTTCTACAATTTATTAAATTGCAGATATTAGAGATCAGCTGCCAGATGGTATAGGTTATATGAGATTCTAGATGCTGGAGTTTTGCTATTATTATTATTTCCTGTTGCTTATTTTGAATAATTGTATATGTTACTTGGATTATTTGTATTGGGCAATGTGACCCAGAATTATTGACTTGTTCAGATCTGGTTTATTTGAGATTATTAAATTTTGTTTCAAGTAAATTCCTGTTGGTACATTGATTCATATATGCATGCATGGTTGTCTTTTCTAGCTTCATACTCTGATTATTCTTGAGATATGTTGTAAAGATCCGGACAACTTATTGATGATGAAAATCATTTGCTGGGCTTAGTCACGTATCCGTATTTCGTATTCTCTTTTTGGGAAGCAAGACGTGACAAGGTTTTTAGTAGTATCAGAGCCCATGTTTGACTAATGTATTAGTCTGACTTATATATTAGATAAGCTTGGCTCGATCTGGGATTGGCTCAACATTACACAGACCATGAATGCATGAATGAATTATGATCAACTTGATCTGGATGCTAACTATTTTTGATCTTGTGCAGACCATGGCTTGCAGAGGTTCTATTTCTCGTCCTCAGGAAGATTAGCCCAGGCTTGAGGCCGTTACCAATGTGATGGAATGGTTGATCAATATGCAGAAAACCACAGTGATCTGGTGATGGCTGCTTTGGAAGCTGCTCGGGTTCTGCCTCCCGCCGTGCCTATGCAGGCAGCTTTCCCTCCTCGTTCGGGTACAGTCACAGATTTCATGAGGCCGCATCCTGACAGATTCTCCAACACTGAGTCGCCCTTGGAGGCCGAACAGTGGTTGATCCAGACTGAGCAGTTGCTTTTGGCGGTAAGAGTTGCCGATGCTGATAGAGTGGATGTGGTAGCAATCCAGCTGGTGGATCTGGCTTTGGTGGAGGTCTGAGTTCGAAAGGCTCGAACGACCGATTACTTGGGCCACGTTCACTAGGAGCTTCTTGGAGAAGTTCTTCCCTAGCAGCACTTGAGTTTAAATGGAGCAACAATTCCTAACCCTGAAATAGGTTTGTCGTTATTTTCGTTTTGGAATTTTGTTACATATTGTCTATGCAATATTGTAACATGAGACTTTCTTGAAAATATGGCTCCAGGTCTGTGTATGAGTATGCAGCAAAATTTACAAGACTTAGCCGCTTCACAACTGTTCTTATGGCGAACGAAGAGGACAGGGCTCGTAGATTCACACTGGGACTTGAGCGAGAGATTCGAGTGCAGCTTGTCTCTCTTCACTAGCATAATTATGCTGAGGCTCTTGAGGCAGCTCGAGCTCAGTAGCAGGCTCGTGGTGGGTTGGCTCCTCCCCAGCGGACTGTTCCGCACTCTGTGGTTAATAGGCCTTCTGGTGGGCTGATTCGGAGGTATGTTTCCGCCCATCCTGTCAGGGCAGCTCCCTACTCTTCTGCTGTTTCTCGGGAGCTAGTTTCTGCGACTACTGCCAGGTGGCTGGGCATGATTGCAGGAACTGTTGGCACGCCAACTGTCGATGCTTTAGGTGTGGTGTTGCTGGCCATTCAGTGCAGGATTGCCCGCAGCAGCAGATGGCTCTTTTAGTCGGGGGTCCAATTCAGCAGGTAGCCCTAGCTTGTGGTCCTGTTAGGCCACCGCCTCCTCCTCATTGCCAGATTGTCGGTCAGAGGAACGCTACCCCTAGGAGAGGTCAGGCTTTCAACCTGACTACTGCAGATGCTGAGTCAGCAGAGGGTGTAGTTGCAGGTATATTTTGCACTTTTTGCTTTGTTGTTCCTCTTTGCTTCTTTTCATTTCTCTTGCATTATTCTTTCATTGTGTTTTCCTTACCCTCGATCATCGATTCTTTTTAGCTTGCTTGTTCTTTCACTGCTTATGTTCTTTTTAATTCCGGGGCAACCCATTCCTTCATCTCTTCTCAGTTCGAGGCTCGCCATCGGTTGGAGCGCAGCATCATGTCAGAGGCTTGAAACATTGTGACAGATGGTGGTGTTGTCATTTGTTCTCAGAAGTACAGGCAGTGTCCAATGGTTATTGGTAGCACAGATTTCAAGGCTAGGAATACAAGATTCGACGTCATTTTCGGTATGGATTGGTTGGGTGAGTCCCATGCCATTATTTATTGCCGTGCCAAGAAAGTTGTATTCTGGATTCCAGATCGCGCAGAGTTTGAGTTCCATGCCGGGGAGATGTTCCTTGGCCGAGCTAAGACCGCAATTGACCAGGAGGTTTGTGTGATGGAATTGCATTCAGGCTGTGAGGCTGCGCCTCTAGTAATGCGAAATTTTCTGGATGTTTTTCCAGAGGAGTTGCCTAGCTAACCCCTTGATAGGGATGTTGAGTTCGATATTGAAGTTCAGCCTGGTATAGCGCCGATATCGAAGAGTCCCTACAGGATGGCACCGGTTGAGTTAGCAGAGCTTAAGGTGCAAACTCAGGAGTTGCTGGATTTGGGGTTCATCAGACCCAGTGTCTCGCCTTGGGGTGCTCCAGTCCTTTTTGTCAACAAGGAAGATGGTAGTCGTCGACTGTGCGTTGATTATCGGGAACTGAACAGTGTTATTATGAAGAACTGGTATCCGTTGCCCAGGATCGATGACTTATTTGATCAGTTGGGTGGAGCTGCTGTTTTTTTGAAGTTGGATCTTCGTTCCGGGTATCATCATGTCAAGGTGAAGGAGACTAATGTACAGAAGACTACATTCAGGACCAGATATGGGCACTATGAGTATCTTATAATGCCGTTCGGGGTCACGAATGCGCCAGTTGTATTTATGAGTCTTATGAACAGGGTCTTTTCCCAATTCCTGGATAGATTTGTGGTGGTCTTCATTGATGACATTCTGGTGTATTCTCGAAATCGGGAAGATCATGCTGAGCATCTTAGGTTGGTTCTGCAGACTTTGAGGGAGAATCAGCTCTATGGAAAACTCAGCAAGTGTGAGTTTTGGCTCGATAGGGTTACTTTCTTGGGGCACATCATCTCGGGCGATGGTATTTCTGTGGATCCGGCAAAGGTTGAGGCTGTGAAGGATTGGCCAGTTCCAAAGTCAGTTTTAGATGTGAGGAGTTTCCTTGGTCTAGCTTGCTATTATCGGAAATTCGTCCAAGATTTTTCAAAGATAGCAGGGACTTGATCAAGCTGACGGGGAAGGATCAGCAGCTCTGTTGATCTGAGGCTTGTAGTGAGGCTTTTGCTGAGTTGAAGAGCATGTTGATGTCAGCGCTAGTGTCGACTATTCCAGATGGTTCAGGCAGATTTGTAGTTCACTGTGATGCTTCGGGTAATGGTATTGGAGTAGTTCTGATGCAGAAGGGCCGAGTCGTTGCTTATGCATCGAGGCAATTGAGGCCGCATGAGAAGAACTATCCGAATCATGACTTGGAGTTAGCGGCAGTGATCTTTGCTTTGAAGCTGTGGAGACACTATTTACTTGGGGACCCGGTGGAGATCTTTACAAACCACAAAAGTCTCAAGTACGTCTTTACCCAGAAGTAGTTGAACATGAGGCAAAGGCATTAGTTGGAGCTTATGGCCGATTATGAAATCAGTTTGCAATACAATCCTGGTAGAGTGAATTTGGTGCCAGATGCTTTAAGCAGGAGACCGACAGCTATGTTCCTGACTCAGCAGAGTGATTTGGTTGAGCAGATGCGGAGGTTGAAGTTGGATGTGTTTTTGCCGAGTTCTGATCGGAGTTGTTTGGTGCTTCAGCTTCAGTCGTCTCTTGTTGATCAGATCAAAGAGGCGTAGGCTAGTGATGTACAATTGCAGGGTTTAGAGTAGAAGTGGAGGATGGTTCTAGAACGGGCATGGTTATTCATGCTAATAGATTGCTTCGTTTTGGGTCCAGGTTGTGTGTCCCAAAGGGTGAAGTTCATCAGAGGTTGCTTGAGGAAGCCCACCAGACATCGTATTCTATCCATCCTGGAGGTACTAAGATGTACCGGGATTTGAAGCTTCATTTCTAGTGGAACGGTGTGAAGATGGCTGTGGCTCGGTTTGTATCTTAGTGTTTGATCTGCCAGCAGGTGAAGTTGGAGAATCAGAGGACCGCCAGACTTCTTCAACTGCTTCCCATTCCGGAGTGGAAGTGGGAACATATCACTATAGACTTTGTGACCGCTTTGCTGAGGTGTCCTAAGGGTCAGAATTCCATTTAGATGATTGTCGACAGATTGACGAAGAGTGCTCACTTCATTCCCTTCCGTGTCGGACAGTCTACTGAGAGCCTAGCTGAGAAGTACATTTCATGGGGTTTCGGTCAGTATTGTATCCGACAGGGATACGAGATTCAGATCTCAGTTTTCGGAGAGTCTTCAGAGTAGTTTGGGGAGTAAATTAAAGTACAGTATAGCTTTTCATCCCCAGACTGATGGACAGTCAGAGAGGACCATCAAGATTCTGGAGGACATGTTGCGGTCCTGTATGCTGCAGTTTGGTGGATCATGGGAGGACCATTTGCATCTCGTAGAGTTCTCGTACAATAACAACTTTTAGGTCAGTCTTAAAGCTGCACTGTTCGAGGCACTTTATGGGCGAAAGTACAGATCACTAGTGTGCTGGGATGACATTGGTGAGAGAAAATTGTTGGGTCCGAAGTTGATCACCCGGACAGTTGATGCGGTGGCTCAGATCAGGAAGCACTTGCAGGCAGCTCAGGTAAGTAGAGGCGATGGGCTGATCTCCATCGAAGAGCTTTGGAGTTTGAGGTTGGTGACCATGTTTTCCTAAAGGTATTGCCTTAGCGGGGTGTCATTCGGTTTGGTGGTGGGGGCAAGCTCAGCCCTAGGTTCATTGGACCGTTTGATATTGTGGAACGAGTAGGCAAGGTGGCCTACCGTCTTGCATTACCGCCAGCTTTATCAGGAGTGCACGATGTTTTCCATGTCTCACAACTCAAGAGATATATTCGAGATGAAAGCCACGTGATCGATTATTCTGAGTTGACCGTTCGGCCGGATTTGACTTGTGAGATTCCACCATTTGCTATTTTGGATCAGCAGGAGAAAGTGCTGAAGAACAGGTCATCAAGTTGGTTCGTGTTTCTTGGAATTCTCACTCGCCGCATTAGTCGACTTGGGAGCTGGAGGAGGAGATTCAGCAAAAGTTTCCTCATCTATTTGTGTAGCTTTTTGTTTTGTTCTTTTTTTTCTTTGAACCTCTTGTTTGAATTTCGAGAACAAAATTCTTCTTGTTAGGTGGGTAAGACTTGTAACCCCTATTTTTTTTTTTAATTTTTAGTATTTTTGGGAGTATTTTTTCTTTTTTTGTATTTAGTCTCATTATATACCTTTTTGGACCGTGTATTAGATCTTCTTTTTCAATATATTCATTTAGTTGATTTGTTGTCTTCTTATTTGAGTTCTTGATTCTATTGTTAGTCTATTGTTCGTCTCCATTTGATCGAGCTATTATTTTGATCCTCTTTATTTTATTTGTTCATGCCCTATTTCGTTTATCCATTTTGTGCCAATCTCATTATTTGGATCATCTCATATTTATTTGGATCTATTCTAACCCAATAGCTTTTTATACCCTATGCCCTATTCTGTTGTTTAATGGGTTAATTACCCATTAACTAATAACCCATTATAATCAACTACTACTATCCGCAACCCGTTATCACCAAAATCCATACCCGTTTACCTATTAACTCTACCCGTCAGCACCCCTAAAACCCCAACCCTGTAATGCCCTGATTTTTCAATTAATGAAAAATTATTTTTATTTTTGCACGTAGTGTGCACGTGCAATATTTTGATTGAATTATTTTTTATTTAGATGTGCACGAATATTTAAATATGTGTTCTCAAGCTATTTTATACAAAAGTCTTTCTTTAAATAAATAGAAAGCCTTATTTTAATTTAATTAAAAGGCCTTTTTCTTAAAAGCCCAAAATGTATTTTATTTTATTTCTTTTAATAACTATTTTGGCCCAAAATATAGCCCATGGATTAATCTTCTTTTTATCTTAACTTGTCATGTAGAAGACTATTTTATAACTATTTTATTTTTGTACAAAATTAAAATGTACAATTTTGGCCTAGTTGCATGCACGTGCACTACACGTACACGTGCAATGCACATTCTTTATGGTGGCCGGTAGGCACATTTCTTTTGGAGGGAATTTTGAAAATAGTCATGGTGTTCATGGAGGTAGTTATGTGGATGTGGGTAGTTTTTATAACTCCTACTCTAATCTTGGCCCTCCATCTTTTAACCAACTAATCAATCTTGGCCCTCCATTTCACTTGTTTTCTAGTATAAATACCCCCCCTCTCATGGCTATTTTCATATGCAAATTATATCTTTCCAAACTATAGTCTTATTTTAATATTAGTGTGAGTTATAAAAGAGTGAGAGTTGTGTGCATTTTGCTTGGAGAGGAGGCCGGCATCATTCCAAGGAGAGGAGCATTCGGTAGGGGTGATTGTGGAGCTTGTGCACGCTTCGTCTAGGAGGAGGTGCTTTCATTCGCAAGGACCTTGTTGCTTTGTGTGTTTATTTTCTCTCCATTCAAAGTGGGTAAACCTTTCATATTTCTAAAGTAGAGATCCATGTTAGATTTAACTATCGAAATTATGCATGAAAAATACTAATAAGAACCCACTTTAATTGAGAAGTTAGTTTACGAATTGATTGAAATGTGATGTTTGATTTGTATGTGATTAAATTGTGTGTAGAACTTCTCCATGCTTATTAGAATAAATGAATGATAGTGGTTCAATTTTCTTAAGAATGATGTTAGTATTGATGTTTGAAAATACTAATGAGAATGTTAGATTAATTGAAAATTGAGAGCATGAAATTAATTAAGAAAGAGCACGCTTTTTGAAAGAGTAATTCTTTTTGAATATTTGAGTTGTGAGCTTGTTAATGGATAAGTAGTTATATAATTTGTGATGTGCATGATTGGACTAGAAGTATTGTTGATTTAAAGGAAATACATTTATTACCATCACTAATCGTATGTAAAAGTTACTACTTGTGTTAAGTGCCAATTTATGTTTTTGAAAAGATATTTTGTGGGGTGGGATAAATCCAAAAAAAAAAATGTATAGATATGTATGTTGAATAAGAGATTAATAAGAGTAAATTAATGTAAGAAAATTGTGAATGAAAAGATTTGAAGACCTATTGTTATTCAATGTCGAAAAAGAAAGATATAGTAGTTTTGATGAACAATTCATTGATTTGTGCGGAAAAAAAAAATATTTTTAGTGCAAAAAATTATTTTACACTTGCTGATATGAAGATCAGGTGAGCGAAATTTAATCTGGAAATTTTCAGTAATTTTTACAAAGGCAATATGAACCAAGATTAATTTGAACATCGAGTTGTTTTAACAAACAGTGGCTAAATGGTTCAAAAAGTTTTTAATTTATATTGTGACAACCTGAGCTGTAGCTTAGGCGGTCACTGTGTGCGGTTGGCTTCTCTGGGTTGAACGGTTCGAACCCCTGTTGCTGCATATATATTCCACAAATTTTTGTAAACATATAACTACCGACCGAAAGGGATATATACTATTTTGACCCCCTTTATATCGCTAGCACAGTTCGGCCGAACGGCGGGTGCTCTTGGCTTTGTTTCCGTTGTGCCTGGGTTCGATTCTCACCTTCGGCATATATAAAAAAAATATTTTTTTGGGGGTTTCTATACGTCCAAAAAATGTAAAAAAAATATGGTTATTCTCATAAAAATGTAAGGAATTTTATAAGTAAGATTTGGGTATTATTTGAATGAATCTAACTATGGTTTGTAGTTAAAATGCATATATAGACATATGGTTCTATATGGATTATTGATATGAAATTACAACTTGAAAGAATAAGTGAATTGAAACATTAAGTGTTGATTTGGCAAAAAGAAATGTAGTTATGTGGCATGATGCAATTATTTTCTCACTTGCGGAACAATATGAAGTGTGTACATTGTTTAGTAATGTAGAATTATTGTGATGTGATAATTGATAAGTATATGCAAATTTATGTGCAATGATGGACTTGTGAACAAAATTGAAATCATGAATTGAAAAGAGAATATACATGTGAGTATGAGAACTCAACATGGAAATTTATGAGTTGAAGATTGTGAAATGAAATTTGAAATAGAGTAGCTAAGTCTCCCCGGCATTGAGAAAGAAAATGAAATGAAATGAAATTAGACCAAGGTTGGTCATGATGAAATGAATGAATATGTCCGGTTGATGGAGAGGCTAACTCTAGAGATTAATTTTGTTCATGATTTTTAATAAAACTAAGGATTAGTACATAGTGGAGACGTGATGAAAGTAGAAGAAAAACACGGGTATGGGGGCCAACGGATTTGCGGCGAGAGGGTATTCACAGGTCCTTCACGATGCGTCGTGACATGGCGTGGATACTGCTCCCGAGTACCGTCCCGGTGGCGACGCTCGTGGGATGTTCGAGTGGCTATGGGTGGTGCCATTGTTCCATGGCAGAGGCTGAATTGTCCATAGGTTGCCTGCTCGATGCGTCGTGTCAGTGCGTGGGATTCCCCTCCAGGCTGCCTGGACATGGGCTCATAGATCATAGGACATCTAAGACACTACCGTAGTTACAGTAGTAGATTAAGTCATAACGGGGGATTGAACCCTACGAAGATGAAGAACGAATAAGGGCTTGCCCTCGGACCTATGTAGTATGGGTTGCATAGAATCCGAACAAGTGCGCATTAGTGTCATGTAACATAAATAAATGCATTAAGGATTAAGTGCACAATCACAACACGACATCAATAGGGTAGTCCCTTTAGTTTGAATGTGACAAGTTTGTGTTTGTTAAATATGGAAAGTTAAGTTATACTATTTCCGGCATAGAGAGGATGGCCGTGTATAATGTTCGTCGGTTGAATAAACTGACGTACCCACAGTCTTATATGCAGGTAAATGACATGTTAAAGATTAAAGAAGAATGGATGCTTAAAGATTATATCATGCTATTGTACTTTTATTCAATTGTTGTAAATTTTACTTCCGCTGTGCAAAAGAAAAGTGTAATATTGATGTAAACTCTGATGTAAAGTGAAAAGTTTTAATTTCCCTGTAAAATTGTACTAAAGAAAGTGAAAAGATCCTGTAGAACATCTCGAATTCAGTGTATTTGGGATTCGGGGCGTTAAAGAGTGGTATCAGAGCCACGCTTTCTACGCTTTCACACTTGTACAAATTTATAGGGAACGACACCCTAGATGTGGACATTAGAGTGTGTGTTTGAGTCTAGAGATTTAAATGTAAGTGACTTACATTTGTGTTGCTCTAAGATTTATGCTTCTTCATCTCTATTTCTAAGATGGCTGATCACTTCGACCGTGCTGGAGGCGACGACTGGCATATCATTGAGGAAGAGTACCATCCTGGACAGGCTGATTCCGAGGACGAGTACTATCCTGGGCAAGCAGATTCTGACGGTGAAGAATGGCCTGAATCCCGAGAGATCACCCCACCTCCGGATTCATCTGATGACTCTTCTTCTGACGAAGAAGAAGAACCAGTTCCAAGTGGTCTTGTGACTTCTCTTCAGAGGCAGGTAGAAACACTGCGAGAGAGAGTCAGATTGTTGGAGGCTCAGCTGGCGAAACGGAAGGATGACTTTTCTATTCTCAGTCATCGGGTTTGGGAACTCGAGAAGAGGAAGAACCTGACTGATGTGCAGAAGGATGAAGTTGAAGAACTACGGGAAGAACTTCGAGCAGCGAAGAGGACCCGTAGGAGTTAGATTGTTGTAGCTTCTATTTCTTCCATTCTGATGTTAAGAAATGTTTTCAATTCATGTATAAAGTTTGAAATTCAATGAAATGGAAATATTGACTTGAAAGATCATGTTTCATACTTCGAATTTGATGGACCTTTTGCATCAGAATATGGAATGAAAGCTGTTGTATTGTTCGATACTGGATCCTCTCATACTTTTGTGTCTCCAAAGTTTGCTAAAGTGTTGGGAGTTGAACTGAAGATTTTTCCAGGCAAGATCTTAGCAGTAGCTACTCCATCAGGGGAAACTTTAACCACTGATCGGTATTACGCTGATTGCGAGATTACGATTGGAGATCGAATCTTTGGCATTGATCTGATCGAGCTGACTATCTTGGGAGTCGATGTTATCATTGGCATTGATTGGATGTCGGTGTACAGTGCAAGCATCGAGTGCAAGACCAAGACGGTAACAGTGAAGGCTCCAGGTGGACCTGAAGTCACGTTCCAAGGGAAGAAGAAATGTTCTAAGCTGGTGGCAGCTATCCGCAAGGAAGAGACTCCTGTGGAAGTGCAAGGGATTCCTGTGGTTCGGGACTATCCGACTGTGTTCTTGGAAGATTTTCCTGGGTTACCTCCGCATCGTGATGTAGAGTTCAGCATCACTGTTCAACCGAGAAGTGCACCCATTTCTAAGGCACCTTATAGGATGGCTCCAGTGGAACAGGATGAGGTGAAATGGCAGATTGAGGAACTATTGGGAAAAGGCTTTATTCAACCTAGTGCGTCACCTTGGGGAGCACCAGTGTTTTTGGTAAAGAAGAAGGATGGATCGATGAGAATGTGTATCGATTACCGAGAGCTGAATAACGTCACTGTTCAGAATAAGTATCCGATTCCTCGAATTGATGATTTGTTCGATCGTCTACAAGGAGCAGCTATATTCTCCAAAATAGATCTTCGATCAGGATATCACCAAGTTCGAGTGAAAGCTGAAGATGTGCACAAAACTGCATTTAGAACTTGACATGGGCATTACGAATTCTTAGTTATGCCATTCGGAGTGACGAATGCACCCGCAATCTTCATGGATTTGATGAACAGAGTTCTGAGGCCATTTATTGATTCTTTCGTCGTGGTGTTTATCGACGATATTCTCGTGTACTCCAAGTCTGAGGAGGAGCACACCGAACATCTGGCAGCAGTTTTGCAGAAGCTGGAAGAGCAGAAGTTGTATGCCAAGTTATCCAAGTGTGATTTCTGGAAATCTGAAGTGGCATTCCTAGGTCACATCCTTTCTAAGGAGGGAGTGGCAACTGACCCTTAGAAGATAGAGGCAGTGAGAGATTGGGCTAGGCCTACTACAGTGAAGGAAGTCAGAAGTTTTCTTGGGATGCCTGGATACTACAGGAGATTCATTCAAGGTTATGCTCAGATAGCTGTACCGCTTACTGGACTGACCAAGAAGAATGTGAGCTTCAAGTGGACTGAGCAATGTGAGGCGAGCTTTCAGGAGTTGAAAGATAGGCTGACTACTGCACCGATTTTGGCTTTGCCTAGAGCAGGTGTTGAGTATGACGTTTATAGCGATGCTTCACATCGTGGGCTTGGTTGTGTCTTAATGCAAGAGGGAAGAGTAATCGCTTATGGGTCTAGGCAACTACGACCGCATGAGAAGAATTACCCGACTCATGATCTAGAGTTGGCTGCGATTATCTTTGCCCTGAAGCAATGGAGGCACTACGTGTACGGTGAGAAGTTGAACATGTACACGGACTACACGAGCTTGAAGTATATATATCAGTAGAGGGATCTCAATCTGAGGCAGCGGAGATGGTTGGAAGTGCTCGAGGATATGCAACCTGAGATCAAGTATCATCCTGGGAAGGCTAATGTTGTTGCTGATGCACTTAGTCGCAAGAGCAGTTTGGCCAGTTTGATTACAACTCAGAAGCATCTGATTGAGGAGTTGGACCGAGCAGGTATTGAAGTTGTCTTGCAAGGATTGGGAGCATCTTTGGCTCAGTTGAGGCTTCAGCCTACACTGAATACAAGGATCATTGCAAGTCAAGAGGTTGATGCTGATATCTTGGAGATGAGGGAGCAGGTTGGTGCTGGTAGGTTGCCCAGATTTCAAATCAGGGATGGAGTGCTGTGGTTCGGAGATAGACTGTGCGTTCCAAATCAGGCGGACCTGAAAGAGAGTATTCTTCAGGAGGCGCATGCTACTCTTTTGTCGGTACATCCTGGGAGTACTAAGATGTACAAAGACATCAAACAGCATTTCTGGTGGTCAGGTTTGAAGCGCGATGTGGCTGAATTTGTCGCGAAGTGTGAGGTTTGTCAGCAAGTCAAAGCCGAAAATCAGAGACCCGGAGGTCTATTACAGCCGTTACCTATTCCGGAATGGAAGTGGGATAAAATCAGTATGGATTTCATTACGGGTTTGCCTAAGAGTTCTAAAGGCAATGATGCTATTTGGGTTATAGTCGATCGACTAACCAAGTCCGCTCACTTTTTGGCGATGAAACTCACTGCTTCGATGGACAAGTTAGCTGAGATGTATGTTGGTGAGATTGTCCGGCTTCATGGCATTCCGTCAACTATTGTGTCTGATCGAGATGCGCGGTTTACTTCACATTTCTGGAGGAGTCTTCAGACAGCTTTGGGTACCAAGACAGATTTCAGCACTGCTTTTCATCCGCAAACTGATGGGCAGACCGAGAGAGTCAATCGTATTCTTGAGGATATGCTTCGGTGTTGTATACTAGACTTTGGAGGCAGTTGGGAAAGGCATTTACCTTTGGTAGAGTTTGCCTACAACAACAGTTTTCAGGCTAGCATTGGGATGGCGCCGTATGAATCTTTGTATGACAGGAAGTGCAGGACTCCTGTTTGTTGGTATGAAGTTAGGGAGCGTCAGTTGTTTGGTCCTGAGCTTGTACAGCAAACTTCTGAGAAGATTGATCTGATCAGGAAAAGGTTGGTGGAAGCTCAGAGCAGGCAGAAAAGCTATGCAGACAACCGGAGAAGGGACCTTGAGTTTGAGGTTGGTGACTTCGTCTTTCTGAAGGTATCGCCCAGTAAAGGTGTGGTTCGTTTTGGCAAAGGCGGGAAGTTAGCCCCGAGGTTTATAGGCCCGTACAAGATATTGAAAAGGATCGGGAAAACTGCTTACCGGCTTGAATTACCGGAAGAGTTGTCTCAGGTGCACAATGTCTTCCATGTGTCTATGCTGAGAGGTTACATTCCAGATCCGAGTCATCATTTGCCTGAAGTGCCGGAAGGTTTGCAGTTAGACCTGAATTACATCGAGTCTCCTGTTGAGATTGTTGATCGTCGAGAGAAAGTCTCGAGGAATAAGACGATACCGATGGTCAAGGTAGTCTGGAGAAACCACTTGGTTGAAGAGACTACTTGGGAGTCTGAGGAGAGGATGTTGAAGGACTATCCTGAGCTTTTTGCTTGATTGTATTTTTGTATCTTTTTGTTTTGTTGTTATGTTGTATTGTTTGTTTTCCTCGCTCTTGATTGTAGTTCCGGGGACAGAACTATTCTAAGGAGGGAGTGCTGTAATGCCCTGATTTTTCAATTAATGAAAAATTATTTTTATTTTTGCACGTAGTGTGCACGTGCAATATTTTGATTGAATTATTTTTTATTTAGATGTGCACGAATATTTAAATATGTGTTCTCAAGTTATTTTATACAAAAGTCTTTCTTTAAATAAATAGAAAGTCTTATTTTAATTTAATTAAAAGGCCTTTTTCTTAAAAGCCCAAAATGTATTTTATTTTATTTCTTTTAATAACTATTTTGGCCCAAAATATAGCCCATGGATTAATCTTCTTTTTATCTTAACTTGTCATGTAGAAGACTATTTTATAACTATTTTATTTTTGTAAAAAATTAAAATGTACAATTTTGGCCTAATTGCATGCACGTGCACTACACGTACACGTGCAATGCACATTCTTTATGGTGGCCGGTAGGCACATTTCTTTTGGAGGAAATTTTGAAAATAGTCATGGTGTTCATGGAGGTAGTTATGTGGATGTGGGTAGTTTTTATAACTCCTACTCTAATCTTGGCCCTCCATCTTTTAACCAACTAATCAATCTTGGCCCTCCATTTCACTTGTTTTCTAGTATAAATACCCCCCCTCTCATGGCTATTTTCATATGCAAATTATATCTTTCCAAACTATAGTCTTATTTTAATATTAGTGTGAGTTATAAAAGAGTGAGAGTTGTGTGCATTTTGCTTGGAGAGGAGGCCGGCATCATTCCAAGGAGAGGAGCATTCGGTAGGGGTGATTGTGGAGCTTGTGCACGCTTCGTCTAGGAGGAGGTGCTTTCATTCGCAAGGACCTTGTTGCTTTGTGTGTTTATTTTCTCTCCATTCAAGGTGGGTAAACCTTTCATATTTCTAAAGTAGTGATCCATGTTAGATTTAACTATCGAAATTATGCATGAAAAATACTAATAAAAACCCACTTTAATTGAGAAGTTAGTTTACAAATTGATTGAAATGTGATGTTTGATTTGTATCTGATTAAATTGTGTGTAGAACTTCTCCATGCTTATTAGAATAAATGAATGATAGTGGTTCAATTTTCTTAAGAATGATGTTAGTATTGATGTTTGAAAATACTAATGAGAATGTTAGATTAATTGAAAATTGAGAGCATGAAATTAATTAAGAAAGAGCACGCTTTTGAAAGAGTAATTCTTTTTGAATATTTGAGTTGTGAGCTTGTTAATGGATAAGTAGTTATATAATTTGTGATGTGCATGATTGGACTAGAAGTATTGTTGATTTAAAGGAAATACATTTATTACCATCACTAATCGTATGTAAAAGTTAGTACTTGTGTTAAGTGCCAATTTATGTTTTTGAAAAGATATTTTGTGGGGTTGGATAAATCCAAAAAAAAAATGTATAGATATGTATGTTGAATAAGAGATTAATAAGAGTAAATTAATGTAAGAAAATTGTGAATGAAAAGATTTGAAGACCTATTGTTATTCAATGTCGAAAAAGAAAGATATAGTAGTTTTGATGAACAATTCATTGATTTGTGCGGAAAAAAAAATATATTTTTAGTGCAAAAAATTATTTTACACTTGCTGATATGAAGATCAGGTGAGGGAAATTTAATCTGGAAATTTTCATTAATTTTTACAAAGGCAATATGAACCAAGATTAATTTGAACATCGAGTTGTTTTAACAAACAGTGGCTAAATGGTTCAAAAAGTTTTTAATTTATATTGTGACAACCTGAGCTATAGCTCAGGCGGTCACTGTGTGCGGTTGGCTTCTCTGGGTTGAACGGTTCGAACCCCTGTTGCTGCATATATATTCCACAAATTTTTGTAAACATATAACTACCGACCGAAAGGGATATATACTATTTTGACCCCCTTTATATCGCTAGCACAGTTCGGCCGAACGGCGGGTGCTCTTGGCTTTGTTTCCGTTGTGCCTGGGTTCGATTCTCACCTTCGGCATATATAAAAAAAATATTTTTTTTGGGGGGTTTCTAGACGTCCAAAAAATGTGAAAAAAATATGGTAATTCTCATAAAAATGTAAGGAATTTTATAAGAAAGATTTGGGTATTATTTGAATGAATCTAACTATGGTTTGTAGTTAAAATGCATATATAGACATATGGTTCTATATGGATTATTGATATGAAATTACAACTTGAAAGAATAAGTGAATTGAAACATTAAGTGTTGATTTGGCAAAAAGAAATGTAGTTATGTGACATGATGCAATTATTTTCTCACTTGCGGAACAATATGAAGTGTGTACATTGTTTAGTAATGTAGAACTATTGTGATGTGATAATTGATAAGTATATGCAAATTTATGTGCATTGATGGACTTGTGAACAAAATTGAAATCATGAATTGAAAAGAGAATATACATGTGAGTATGAGAACTCAACATGGAAATTTATGAGTTGAAGATTGTGAAATGAAATTTGAAATAGAGTAGCTAAGTCTCCCCGGCATTGAGAAAGGAAATGAAATGAAATGAAATTTGACCAAGGTTGGTCATGATGAAATGAATGAATAAGTCCGGTTGATGGAGAGGCTAACTCTAGAGATTAATTTTGTTCATGATTTTTAATAAAACTAAGGATTAGTACATAGTGGAGACGTGATGAAAGTAAAAGAAAAACACGGGTATGGGGGCCAACGGATTTGCGGCGAGAGGGTATTCACAGGTCCTTCACGATGCGTCGTGACATGGCGTGGATACTGCTCCCGAGTACCGTCCCGGTGGCGACGCTCGTGGGATGTTCGAGTGGCTATGGGTGGTGCCATTGTTCCATGGCGGAGGCTGAATTGTCCATAGGTTGCCTGCTCGATGCGTCGTGTCAGTGCGTGGGATTCCCCTCCAGGCTGCCTGGACAGGGGCTCATAGATCATAGGACATCTAAGACACTACCGTAGTTACAGTAGTAGATTAAGTCATAACGGGGGATTGAACCCTACGAAGATGAAGAACGAATAAGGGCTTGCCCTCGGACCTATGTTGTATGGGATGTATAGAATCCGAACAAGTGCGCATTAGTGTCATGTAACATAAATAAATGCATTAAGGATTAAGTTCACAATCACAACACGACATCAATAGGGTAGTCCCTTTAGTTTGAATGTGACAAGTTTGTGTTTGTTAAATATGGAAAGTTAAGTTATACTATTTCCGGCATAGAGAGGATGGCCGTGTATAATGTTCGTCGGTTGAATAAACTGACGTACCCACAGTCTTATATGTAGGTAAATGAAATGTTAAAGATTAAAGAAGAATGGATGCTTAAAAATTATATCATGCTGTTGTACTTTTATTTAATTGTTGTAAATTTTACTTCCGCTGTGCAAAAGAAAAGTGTAATATTGATGTAAACTCTGATGTAAAGTGAAAAGTTTTAATTTCCCTGTAAAATTGTACTAAAGAAAGTGAAAAGATCATGTAGAACATCTCGAATTCAGTGTATTTGGGATTCGGGGCGTTACAAACCCTAATTTAACCCATATACCCATACTGTGCCCTCCTACCCTATCAACCCTAGCCTCTTCTCTTTCTCCCTCTCCCCCGTCTCCTCTTCTCCTCCTTGCGACGCGCAGCCCGTGCGTCACCCCGACGCCGACCACCACAGCGACGACGACTGCACCTGGTGCTCCCCCTTCCTGTCGCGCGCTCCCCTGCCTCACCATGATACCAGAAGCCACCTCCCATTCAGCCAGCCCCTGCTCCTGAAGCCCCATCGCAACGTTGCTTTCTCCCTCAGCACCTCCCCGTCCCGTCGTTGGCTAGCAGCAGCGTCGGCAGTTACCTCGGTGACCTTCCTAGTGCCGCAGCGACTCCCCTGCACTCCCCCTCCCAGTTGCGACCATCCTCGACAGCAACACCAGACCCCGGCTGCATTTGGTCTTGGGTTTGGGCTTGTGTCGATCTTATGTAGTTGTGATCGTGTGCTTGTGGTCGTAGTTCATTGTTCGTGGTTCGTGTTTTGGAGTTCGTTCGTTGTGTTCGTGCCCGGAGAATCCGTTCCTGTTATTCTTTTTGCATCGTCATTTTCATCGTTGAGTATAAGGCAAGTAACTTGTATTCTCTTATTTGTGTAATACAAGTACTAAATTCCGCCTGTAGTGTAGTTGTGTTCTAGAGACAATTCTTGTGCAAAACCCCTGTTATATATTGTCTCTATTGTGTTGACCTGCCGTAGTTGCCTCATTATACACATGACATGAAATAACTTAAGGATGACCACTTCTTGTTGTATACATGCATGTTGTTCGTATGATATCGTATGCTTGATTGTGCTAGTTATAGTATTACTTGTTGTAGACTTGCTAAATACCTTATACCATGTTGTTTGGACATCTAGTATACCATATTTCACGTTTGTTATGATTTGGATGAGTTTCATATGATCTATGTTGATTTTATGCATGAAGGAGATTTCAGTTTTTTTTGTGCCCCATTTTTTATCAGTATTTTAGAACCTATTAAGGTCAGTATATGAAAATTATTTGTGAATATGAATTATAGAGAATTCTGTCTACTTTCCAGATTTTCTGACAGATTTCAGTTTCGATTTATGAGTTTTGAGTTATGACTAATTCACTACAGTTGTAGGTAAAATTCCAGATCCAGTTTTATACGAATTCTATATGGTAAATTATTTTTCTACTGATGTTAAAGATCATATTTTGATCTAATATTTTGCTGGTTACAACTAGACCTGATTGGGATTAACCCCTAACTTTTATGGATTTAATCGATAACTTTTATAAACCATTTTGTGCTTATGAACAATTACTATACATGCAGAATTTTCATATTATTCAGTAAAGAAACATAATTTCGACCTGATTCTACTTGCTGTTTATAAAAACTTTGTGAAAACGAATTGTAGCCTATTATATCTGTTTTATCACCCTTTTGACGGATCCGGATTATGATTTACATTTTGTGAGATATTGTTGTTTTAGTACTGCTGTGTTTATGATTCCAGATTTACAAAACTGCTGTGTCTTTCTATTTTCGAATTTTAATTGAGTATACTATCTATGATGAAAAATTATGAAACTTTATTTTCTGTTACTAAACATACTAGGGAATACTCCAGATTTTATTTGGATTTAATCAGTAAGTTTTTATGTTGTTTTCCTATTTATGAATACAACTTCTGAGCTGAACACGTTTTTTGGATACATTTCTGTTTTGAGTCCTATTGTTGTGAAATACAATGTGACTTACATATATTTGCTGGATTCGGACAAGAATCTATTTTCTAGATTTTCTAACGGATCAAGATTTGCATGTTTGTAGCAACAGGAATTCCAGATTTAGTGCAGTACTGTCTTGCTGTCCTAAACTAGAATTTTCGTTGCCTTATCCTTGTATGAGTTGTCTTTCACCTGTGCATGTTTATCTTTCAAGCTGAACCTGTTACTTGTTTATACCATGTCATTCTTGCTCTGTTTGTGACATATACATGCTTGTCTGATAATAATAACAAAATAATCAAGTCGGGGTTAAAGGAAAGATCCGTAGTGGATAATATGGAAATGTGTACTTGGAAGGGGCCCGTGTTTTTCACTGGATTATATGCTACGTGTTCATGACTACATGATACACGACTCTGTTTGTCTGATTACCAAATTGCACACTTTCCTATAGGAAGGTGTACTCAGAAGAGAACCCGTAGGTTCTACCTATCTGTCTGGATCTACATCTGATATCTGTCTGTCTGATACCTGAGTACACGGTCCTATAGAATAATCCCCTACAAAATCTAAACGAAATTATTTGAATGTAGCAACCATGTGGTAAAAACCTGGGACGCATGAAGTGCTACCTAGATAGTAATAACACAAGACCTGTAATAACATGACATCTGTTATCTGTTACCTATTTCTTGTTATCTGACATCTGTTATCTATCGGTTACATACTACTGGACATCTGTTACCTGTTTACCAGTCTGTATGACACTTGACATCTGTTACATATCACCTGTACCTGTTAGCACACCATGTTACTTGTTTCTGTTTTCTGATTCATGCTCTGTCATATCTATTCCATGCTATGTTTCTTTCTGTTATTATTTATATTTGTTTATCTTTCCCTATACTTGTGTCTGTACTACAAGCGGCCCGTAACTTGCATTGACGAGATTTTTGTTTTCTTTTCCTCTTCCTACAATTTATTAAATTGGAGATATTGGAGATCAGCTGCCAGATGGTGTAGGTGATATGAGATTCTAGATGCTGGAGTTTTGCTATTATTATTATTTCCTGTTGCTTATTTTGAATAATTGTATCTGTTACTTGGATTATTTGTATTGAGCAATGTGACCCAGAATTATTGACTTGTTCAGATCTGGTTTATTTGAGATTATTAAATTTTGTTTCAAGTAAATTCCTGTTGGTATATTGATTCATATATGCATGCGTGGTTGACTTTTCTTGCTTCCTACTCTGATTATTCCTGACATATGTTGTAAAGATCCTTACAACTTATGGATGATGAAAATTATTCGCTGGGCTTAGTCACGTATCCGTATTCCATATTCTCTTTTTGGGAAGCGGGTCGTGACAGTACATGCTTATATATATATATATATATATATATATATATATATATATATATATGAGTATATGTGTGTTTATGTATTAGTAAAACATCAAAATTCATGGTATACGAGTAGTTTAATGTTCCAAATCAAATCTCAGTATCAATACAGATCAAAATCCACATGAAAATATCACAGAACTCAAAAATTCACTGTAGCGCCCCGTTTTCTATATACTGGGAAACCGAGACACGAGCCAGGACCTTTTCATTCAATTAGTCACAATACACAGAAACAGGAAAATTTAAAACTTTTTATTAACACAATATTACAGGCCGAGTGTTTCCATTAATACAATAAATTACATCAGAGTACACATGAAATAAAAGATAACATTGGCTTTTCACTTGTGGATCATGCCTCGGCTAGAGTCCTTCCGGTTCGCGATCTTGTATCCACAACCTATTAAAGTGGGGACGTCAGTATTCACTGACGCTTTAAGGCTGATGACTTAGCAGCGGATCTCCAAAACAAGCATATACAAACATGGTAAAATATGTCGGTGTAGTTTAAGTGTTCGTTGGTGCAGGGACTAGAATCTAATAAAATGTTAACTAACCTAGGATGCTCCTATTCTAATGCAATGTCCACTGAACTAGGATGCTCCTATTCTAATGTCAGCAAGTCTCCGAAGCAACATGCAGCCCATACTACATGCAACCCTTCTCAAGCCGTTTCTCCATATATAGGGATTTGAACCCGTGTTATGAATTCTAATTGTACACAACCTGTTCCTGACAGATACAACGTGACTGATGAGGTTGCAGACGTGGTCAAGTCCTAATAATGCAGTCCGCCAGTGGTGTCCATGTTGCCACTGCTACCCAGCTCACTGGACCTTACTCAAAAACCTGACGAACCCTCGGGGTTACCGCCAACAGGGGAGCCCCCTGCCGCCCCCTGGTCGGACCGTAGTCCATGGCCTGTTCGCCCTCTTGGCATAGGACCCGACGGAGTTCCGGGGTCCATCCCCTAGCTCCGCTCACCTTATCATGGCACTTCAAGAATTAATAATCAAGATACGTAACCCATGCTCCCAACTCGTGAGAAGGCACCCTATGTATCCCTTTGACAGGAAGGTGCAACTCAATAACACCACCTAAGATCGGCCCCAAAGAAAGGTTTGGTCGTACGGTGCACCCTACTACCAACTCCTCTCTTCCTGGCAAAAAGGTTAAGTAATGATTTTATAAGTCACTACCCTAATGATGTTACTACTCCTATGCAATCTTACATAGTTTCCAACTTAGATTATCATGGCCTAACTCGTGGTCCCTCGATCCAAGACTCTAGTAATGAGATCTCCCTCACTCATCCCTACCCTTAACTTGGATTCTACCAACACTCTCGGCCCACGGTCAACCCACATCGGTTAAGATCCGTCGATGCCCGATGTGAGATCTATCCATTTACTCTAAGGTGGTAGGACGCGGTCTTGATGGTCGATGACCCCTAGGGTAATTAGAAGACCCTAGACTAGCTTTTTATCAAGCTAACTATTATTAGAACTTTCCAACCCTTATTACCTTTAAATGCAAGTGCTCACATGCTATGGTTCCATCTTAAATTAAAACCTCACCCGACTAGAGTCCATGGGTTCTTTTCCCAATCAACATAAAACATGGGTACATTTCAACATGTAATTAGGATGCTACACTATACCATTCAAGTATGTATGGCTCCTTACTAACATTAACTACAACAAGGTAGTTACTACTACAATTACAACATGATTCTTTCTTTCTATTTAACCTATGACAATTTAAGCATGGTATGCAAGTGTAAGCATCAACCTCCAACAACTAATCATGGTATATATAACATAATCATCAACTTACAACACTCTTAGTTTATGAATGCGATTTAGCATGTACTTATAACAATCTTAAGCATGGATAGTTACTACAATCTAAACATGAAACTTACTACAATTTGAGCATAAGCTATAACTTAAGCATGGATGCTTACTACTTAGAACATGTATCTCTACTACCACCTTAAGCATGGATCTCCACTACTCAACATGATTAATCACCACAACCCAAGCATGGATATATAATTAGTATGAACATACAACATTCCTAAGCATGGTAGGTATTTTAACGTCAACCCTACAACATTCTAAGCATGAATATATACTTAGCATGGGTCTACATCATTCCTAAACATGGTAGAAAACTTTAACATAAATCCTACAACATTCTAAGTATGAATATATACTTAGCATGGGTCTACATCATTCCTAAACATGGTATGCTACTTTAAGCATTAACATAAAGCATGGTGTACATTTTAGTAACATTCTAGACATGTATACTAGTTAAGTATCAACCTACAACATAGCATGAGTTTCTACAACAATTTTAGCATGGATAGAACATAAACATAAAAATTACTACAACTAACCATGGATAGTTACCTTAACTTAAGCATGAGTATCTATTATGTTTTAAGCATGAATATCATTAAGCATGAATGCCATTAAGCATGAATACCTACTAACTCAAGCATAAACAACATTTAAGCATGGTATTTTCTAATCATCTAAGCATGGTTAACTAGTTACTAGCTATTACAAGGGCCATTTATCTTTCCTTCTTTCTTTCTTTTTTTATGATCTACAATTACACATAATGAGTTACAAGCCCTACTTAGCATGCCTTTCTTTTTTTCCTTTTCTTTTGTAACCAAAGTTAGCAATTATCAAATAGAGAGCAAATAGTAAAAGAATAAGGATTTATTTGTTGAGTTTACAACTTATATGCATATAATAATTCTACTATGCTTATGTCAAAGTTCTTGTTGAGTTCTACATCCCAATGGGTATGTACACACATATGAATATGTTCATGCCAAGTTGTTCATTCAACAACACAATCAACTCCACCATTCATCCTTCTTATGCCATCGTTCCATATGCTTAGTGAAATAGTCCAAGTAGTTAGTTCTTTTATTAGTCAAAACAATAACTACTAACAATTCCTTCTTATGTGTGTTCCATTAAGGTTCTTATCACTCTTTTCCCTTTTGGTGGTTACGCTACAACATACAAGATAAGAAACACATACAACCACACTACTACAAAAACATCCACACCAAAAGAAAAGTAAACAAGGAGGATAAGAAGAAGAAGAAACACCAAAACAACAATTCAAACAAACAAACAACCAAAAGAGAAACCCCCACCTTCTTTTCTTGTTGGAAGGATTAGCTAGCACTCCTACTCTTTCCCTTAAGCTCTTAGAACTCCTACTAAACCTACAAAGAAAAACTCTCAAGTTAGTAGTTCACTCATTCTTTTTCCTTTCTTTCTTTTTGTCTTTCTAAAATGAGACAAAGGTGGAGGGAGGGGGTATTTATAGGTGGAGAGAAGGGTGGAGAGTGCAAATGTGCACACACACAATTGCACAACCCCCCCCCCCCCCCCCCCAATAAATGGGGCCAGTTTTTACTAGGGAAGGAGTGGATGAGGTGGAGGTATGGTGAGGGTATGGTGCTTACGTGAGGTGGAGGGTGATGTGGAAGAGAGAGAGTTCCAGAAGAATTCCTTAATCCCTTGTGTCTTTTAACCCTAGGTTTAACTACCCAACAGTTCCTAATTATCAATTAGGTTGTCATGGCTAAAAGATAACTCTACATGAAAGAAAATAAAAATAATCAAGTAGTTGATTACTAATAAAATAATGTTATTAATAGTCGATCGGGATATTACATTCACTTTTCGACCTACACCATCAGACCCGAATATAAAAACCCTACTTCAACACATAAAGACTAAATCCTTTATCCCAAAAACCTCTCTTGCAATTCATCAAACAAATACACAACAAATTAAATTCAATTTTTCCTTGATTATATGCATCTACAATATTCATTTATCAAGTTCCATCCAATCAAAACATCAAAACAGAAAGTATACATACATACACGGTAAAGAATCCATCTTTATTCACTTTTATGCATTATAAGTTTTACTAACTCATTATATATCATCAATTCAGCAAAAATATGAAGGGAACAACATACCCATGATTCCTACTATGTTCTTAATATTCTTAAGTCATCTATATAGAGATTTTACTCATCAATTGCATAACATTCATAAATGTTCCACTTTTAATTATCCATCCATCAACATATTCATTATATCATCATATAATCATCTATCATGCATTCTACTAGGCAAATCTTCATATTTAGCATGCACAGAACAATGAGAAATTAAATATATGTCACTCACCTTAATGAAGAATCAACCGAAATAGTAAAGAATAAGAAAAAGCCCTTCCTTTTGCAATAATCCAAGATCCTTTGCTTCGAAAATCCAAGAAAACCAATAATAAAAATTACTTTTGTTTTGTGCAGAGGAGAGACAGCTGTAGTGCTGTCTATATAGGCCGAAATCCAATTTTTAGGGCTTTGAAAGGATTTTACGAAATATTCCTTTAGGATATATCTTTACATATATAGATCCTTTATAATAGGTAACTAGATTAATCAATTTAGTTGAGATTTAAAACAAATGTAACCTCCCCAGATCTGGTCGGCATCTACATCAAACCAGAAAAAATCAATTTTGTAATTTTTGCCTCCAAGTGGCAATTTTGCAAAAAGACCCTTCTTTAGTAAATTAGCAAAATAAACCGAATCTATTTGAAAAAAAATTAAACTCTTTACCTCTGAGTTGGATAGCCACCATCATGCTCAGCCCAAAAATCCGAAAATTTGGAGTTTTACTCCAAGTGGTAATTTTGCACAAAAGCCCCTCTTTTTGTAATATTTGCAAACATGCCATATAAATATAAAAAAAAATCCAAAAAATCCATAAATAATACATACTAATAAATATTAGGTTTCCCCAAAATAATTCCTGACTTTGAGTATCCCAAGAAAATATTTGCACGTGTTTTGCACGTGCAAAAAGATAAATTTCAGAAAAATATTTATTAAATCACCAAAAATTACTTTAATTAATTTATTAATCTCAAAAAAATATTATTTAAAATTCTAGGGTGTTACATCAGCACTCAATATAATCATATCGTTCTAGGAGCTATTTAAATTACATTTATAGATCTAACAAAACCCTAGTTTGATCCACTTGATACATTAACCATCCAATTACTACTGAAGAGGTAACCCTGCATTGGGAGTCGTATGATCTGAATTGAAGATGAAGTTTGGCTTCTTACGAATCTCCAAGACCCGACCCAAATAACCCATCAGCACCGCGGTCGGACCGTACACAATAGTCGGTCGACCGCAACTCCACCTGTATGCTTCTGCTAACTGCTTTCCTTCTTCTTCAATGCCTCATCTCAACGCTTCATCGGACATATGTATGCAAGCGATACAAACCCAACAATCTCCACCTTGGATTGCATACTCATTAATCCATACCTGTGTGATTTAAAACTCTTCTAGACCTTTCTTCTTCGCTTTGTAAACAACACATTTCTATGGCTTCTTTTGCTAGTTGAACAGACCTCCACCTGTTTTCCTTTAGTTGTATGCCCTCCTCAAGGGCACACCCCTGTAAATGTAATCATGGAGGTACCAACCTCCACACGAACTCCACCTACTTCAAGACTCTCTCCACCTTCGAACGGTATTCGAACATTGCAGTCTCGATTCGATAATTCAAGTGACGGCTTACTAGATGATGCTTTAGGAACAATGGGCTTCCATATACTCGGCCGAGTTTTTTTGCTACACAAAGCTGGTAGAGGTTGTGCTGACCCTGCCAAATTACCCTCTTACCCTTCATTACCTTACAATGACTATCCCAAACTGTCAAAACTTCACATCGAGCTATGTACCTGCAGCTAGGAGCATCAAGAGTCCTCAAGGATCATATTCTACTGTATCGAAGGAACATGCATGACCTCTTCTAGTGTGAACCAGTTACCATCCGACGTCTCCAATTCAACTGTTCCCTTACCCACTACTTTACAAATCTCACCACTCCCCGTTCTCACACTACGGCCTGTTGACGACTTGTAAGTAGAAAACATCTCCCTCTCGGAGCAAATATCAGAAGAACTTCCCAAATCAACATATCAACTTGAATCCACATCTGAAGAACTTGAAACAAGAAGACATAGGTCATCATTATTACTTGACTCAGTTGCGCTGACTATTGGGCTTGTTCCCCTTCTTCAGTAGCACCATTCTAACTCAATCACTTGCGACAGTCTCTCTTGTAATGCCTAACTCCTCTACAATTGTGGCAACGAATCTTATCCCTGTGTGTCGCATCCCTTCCAATTGAAGTATCACCATCCCCCGCAAATCACCCTGTAGAAATAGACCATCATTTATGAGTCTCCTTTTACTACAAACCGTGACAGCTTTAGCGGCATTTTTTTAAATGTATAACGGTGTTTTAAACCGCCGCTATAGATCATAGCGGCGTTTCTGCCAATGCCGCGTGAAACGCCGCTTGATCGAGCGTCGGGACAAGTGAGGGGGCTATGACGGCATTTTTTCAGATGCCGCTATAGACCATACACATATGCCGGCGGCTACAAAATGCCGGTATATGTATCTTCTCGATTTGGGCATTCAAAAAATGAACTATCCCGACGTTTCGAAACGTCGGGATAGTTATTTTTTTAAAAACTTGCGTAACCTATGGCGGCATTGTATGTACAGCGTTGGGATAGACTCATTTGGACGATGCATACTGTAAGCCTATAGCGGCGTTTCGAAACGCTGTAATAGGTGAAATCAGATAAACTTAGGCTATATCTATCCTGGCGTTTTTAGAAAAAAACGTCGGGATAGGTATTGTCTATTTTTCGCAATTCTAGTTAAATTTTCAAATAAAGAACTGATAATTAATCACATATTAGAAGTACCTGTAATCACATCAAATTTTAATGCACAAATATTCAAATTAATAATAACAACATAACAAACACACACACACACACATACATATATATATAAAGAGCCATAGAAAGAGTACATATATATATATATATATATATATATATATATATATATATATATATATATATATATATATAATAAAACACAAAGAAAGCTATCAAGTGGCTCTCCTTCAATCTCCCAAAAATCAAAGGCCTAGATCTAACCTCACCAAACACATATCTCCCCCCCCCCCAAAAAAAAAGTTTCCCCCCAAAACTCAAATTCAAATCCCCCACCCAAAAAAACTCCTTTATTTATTTAATTATTTCTTTCTCTCTCTCTCTCTCTCTCTCTCTCTCTCTTCTCTCTCTCTCTCCAAACCAAAAAATTAAGAAAATAAACAAAATTAAAATTTTAAAAAAATAAAATTAAAAAAAAAACTTAAAGACTTAAAAACTTAAAAACTAAAAAAATTTAAAATTTAAAAACATTAAAAATAATTCCAAAAAATCAAAAACTTATAAAAAATTTTTGAAAACTTTAAAAAGTTTAAAAAATTTTAAAATTTTAAAAATTTAATCACTTTTTATCAAATTAAAAAATAAAAAAAACTAAAACTTTAAAAATAATTCAAAAAAGTCAAAAAGAATAAAAAATTATTAATTATTTTTAATTATAAAAATTAATAAAATAATTTTTTTAAAAAACTTTAAAATTTCTAAAAAAAATTAAAATTTTAAAAAATTAAAAAATTAATAAAATTAAAATTTTAAAAAATATGAATTTTAAAATTTTTTAAAATTAAAAAAATATTAAATTTTAAAAAGGTTTAAAAATTTTTCATACTTTAAAAGTTTAAAATTTTAAAAATTTTTCAATTTTCAAAATTAAAAAAATTTAAAAAGTTCAAATTTTAAATTTTTGAAAATTTGAAAAATTCGAAAATTCAAAAATTTGAAAATCTCAAAGCAAATCCAAATTCAATGTCGAACCCCAATCAAGAGGTCGTCGTCGATATCTGATCCACTGCTGATTCCGTATCGGTGACTCCCCTCCACCAAATCGAGCGCGAATATCAAGCGACTCCCCTCCACCGAATTGAGAGCCTCTATATGCGATGTGACGATTCTAATTTCACCTCATTAATCGAATTCTCATTCTAATTTTTAATTTTTTCTGTGCATGGGATCTAAGTTCAGAGATATATTATTGTTTCAATTTTGGGTTTAAAATTTTTTAATTTGGTGATTTATTTGATGAGTTTTTTATTGGCTTTGATTTAAGGTGGATGCAAGTGAGAGATGGATTATTTGGTGGCCTCAATTTGGGCTTCCAAACCATAGCAGGACAGGTAAGCTGACCAACAACCTAAAATAACTTGGCAAATATGCAACATTAATTTGTTAATACAAGAGAAAATACTATTGTGAAGTGTTCCTTTCACTGGTTATTAGAAACCATGGATAACATAACATTTAAGAACTTTGGATATATAGGATTGGGATGACTGGTGTTTACCGGTGAAGGGTGCAAACTCTCCACTCAAGAAAGACAGCTAAAGTAAATTTGTTATTTATCCATTTTGATTTTTTTTTTATAAAGGTGCATTGGGGAGACAAAGTGGAGATAAAAGAAATGAGAAGCTTGGTTTAGAGTTTTGAGAACTTCATGTATTTCATTTTGGTTAAAATAATAATAAGAGATATTTCAATTGCAAACTGAGTCTCAGACAAACAGATGTTTAGATTATTGGTATTGTAGATACCTTCACACATGCACTTGTGTTACCATTGTATTTAGACATGCTTATAGTGGTATGAGATTAGAGTAAGCTCTATAAAACCTATATGATATTGTCTTTGCATAACTATTACAAACATTTAAAAGTCATGCTGAAGTTAAAAAAACATTATGCAGTATTTCTAACAAACTATATGCATTCCAGGTAAATTCAAGCTAATGATCAAGAAGGCGATGGTTGAGCTTAAAGGTAGATATACTACTTCCTCATATAATATGTTTGCTACTTCAATTAATTTGCTGGACCTCCAAAACTATTTTATATAATCAAACCAGGTGCACTGTTCCAAAGATGTGCCGTAGGCAAGTGTCAACGGGCAAACCTAGTATATATATATATATATATATATAGGGTAGCGATCCAGTGAGAACCGTTCTCACGATAAGCTTCGTGAGAACTCCACGCCTATCCATCCTATGGGTAATCCGAACCGTTCACATTGTTTAACATAACTAATTTAGTCTAGAAATATAAAATCAAGTCATTTGGTATTCATTTGTCCATGCATCATGTCCCTATAAAAAATAACGATTTTTCAGCCACACAATTTGTAACACTTCAATGCATGGGCAAACGAATCTCAAATGACTTGATTTCTCATCCATGGACTAATTGAGTCGTGTAGATCAAAATGAACAATTCAGATCTTTCAACTAATGTCCCGAACAAAAGTTCTCACGTGGTTCTCACCAAAAGAGTTCTCACTCGATCATTTCCCTATATATATATATATATATACTCTCTACAATTTTGCGATCATGCAATGTTGCATATGCTAAAGCAAAGACTAGAACTACTAGTTCATATGAGACCAGATTATATATGGAAAGTTTACAGAGTTCTTGCTATTATACTATATCTTAAGCTAATAGGCCTACCCCCTCTCTCCTTTCTCCATTTTGAGAAAGGAGAGCAAAAGTAGAAAATCACATATACCTTAACACGTGCACACCATACTTTTTTTACTTAACAAAACAAAATAATAAAACATATACAAAAATTTTAAAAAAACCCTTCGGCTCCCAACTCCCCCTTCCCCCAAAATCCCGCTAACCCTCCTCCCCAAAATCTCAACAGTCGTCGTTCGCCAGCCTACCCAAATCCTCGCCGTTGACGCTTGCTGGCCCGCCATGGGTGATGACACCATCGGTAGGAATTCTCCTATGAGAAATTAGGGTTTTTGAATTCCTAATTTGTTTTGTAATGTTGTATTCATGAAACCCTAATTTGTTGGAAAATAATCTATGTGGGATCACATATGTGACTAAATGTATAATTGCTATTCTAAAGTCTAACCCAAATTAAAGTGATCTAATCAAGATTAAGTAATGGGTTAAAAACATATAATTTAAAGTATGATATAACACGTGTAGAGACCGTAAAATATATTTCTTATTTTGTGATGGGCAAAATTGAAAATCAATAATTATCAATTAGGGTTATGGTCCCCTATATATACGCATCTTCTTATTCTATCTGTCATCCCATCAACAGAAGAATAGAGAGACGACCTCTCATAGAAGTGCGTATCATATAGGAAGATCCAAACCCTCTGCGCAATCTCCATCAATGGGTTCAGGTTAGTGCTTCCACTTTTAATGTTCTTCTTCTTTTGATTTAGTAAAGATCTATAGTTTCATGATTTAGGATTTTATATTAAAGCACTTCTGCTACATGATTAAGATCCAGATTCATATAAATATGTTTTAGATTGTTATTAATGTTTTATGTATGTTCTTAAGTGTATATAAAACTCCCAACAATTGGTATCAGAGCCATCTTTGCTGAATTAGTTGAAGAAAATTTAGGGTTTTCTTTTGATCTTCCTTTTATGGTTTTGTCTTCTAAAGATTCAGATTCAATAATTAAATTAATTTAATTTGGATATGTAAAGGCTAATTGATAGAGCGACTAATCTTTTCGATCTATGAGTTCAGTGGATCTGAATGTTGATGTTGATATTGTTTACTATTCTAGATGGATTTTCGTTATAATCATCTGTTAATAAGATTTTTAATGTTCAGCATGATTATCTAAAAGTCTGTAAGTATCATAAGTAATTAATCAATTAGTTATAATATTCGGTTGACAATATCCTTAGTTATAATATTTTAGTTGATATCTGTTGACAACGTCCAGTAGATATGATACCATGATACCTGGTTTGTAGATATGATAACGTACAGTTGCCATAACAAAAGATTAATATATCATACTTAGTTTTCAATTTTCAGTCAAATCATGATTACTTTGCTGATTAGTTCTCAAATCATACTTAGCATCTTGGTTAGTTTGTAACTAATTATGTTTTTGATAAAGATTATTCAGATATGGATATAATTAATAGACTCTGCCCATAGACTCTATATAGGGAGGTAGTATACAATTTAAATGGAACTGGGGGGCCCACGGGATAGAAGGCAGCGAAATGCTTCTACTGCTGTTGCGTCACGTGGGTGATGTGGCGGATGCGTGGGGCCCGCCCGGTGCAGAAGGGGTAATCTGATGTCGCCAGGTGGCAGTGGGGCCCACCCGGTTAATAAACAAAAAAAAGAAAAAGAAAAAAAAAGGGTCAAACCGTAAGCATTTAAGATTCAGTTTTGAAGTGGTTTAATTTAGTATGTTGACATCCCAGATCTTTATCTTTGGTTTTTTTAAGATTTCTATATAGTGATAGTAAATTAATGGATCCATATTTGTCGCCAAGATTTCTATATATTGATAGTAATTTAAGAAAATTGAATGATTAATTTAATGGATACAGTAAATTAATGAAAATTTGTCCAGCGATGATAGTTAATTTACTGAATCCATATTTGTCAGTAAAGATTATCAAAACAGTAAAGATATTTGTTTGTGACCTGCAGTTCCTTTAGAATTTTCTGTTAATGAAAATCAAGTTTCTGTTACTAAAGGTATTTCTCCTATAATCGGATAAATAAAATTCAGTTAGATATTATCTTGACATTATCCATCTACAAATAAAGTAAAATTACAAAAAAAAAATTAAGGAAAAAATAAAATTTTGGGAAACAATTAAATTCAAATTATGGTTTTGGTTTTCTTATGAATGTCTAATATTTTGGATAAATCAATTGAAACAAAATGTTGTCAAAGAGACCTCTTTTGTGTAGATTAATTTATTTAAAATATCAAGATGATTGTGTGTTTTTAATTCATGCATTTATTAACTGACCCAAAGGTAAGTTGATATTTGGCCGAATTTCATACACATATGTGGTAATAAATATGTGACAATTATAAGGTATTCCTATGTGAACAATAAGTCAGTCTAAAGAATGACTTATTATTTGACAGGATTTATTGTCAATATTTGATTACTACAACAAGAGTACCGCTTACAGTTAATATTACTATCCAAAGACTTGATATTAACGTTGTGCCTGGTATCTTGAGATGGGATTAACCATTATTTGAATTTATTATTTTATATGGATTCTCATGTGAGCTTATTTTGTTTATTTTGTTCTATATTCAGCTAGTGTATCTTCTGCTGCCTCAATAACTGCTAACCTCAATTCTATTCCCATGCTTAATCGAACAAATTTCAAGGATTGGAAAGGGACCTTACTGATAACTCTTGACTACATGGAATTAGACCATGCATTAAGGGAAGAACAACCTCCATCTCTCACCGCGGAAAGCACTCAGAATGATAAAAGGGTATTTGAGAGGTGGGATCATTCAAATCGCATGAGTCTAATGATTGTGAAACATAGCATTCCAGAAGCCTTTAGGGGCACAGAATCCGATGGGATTACTAAGGCCAAAGATTTCCTCGATCAAATTGAGAAACATTTTGCTAAAAACGATAAGGTTGAAATGACTACACTTCTGACTTCTTTGATGTCTATGAAGTATAAGGGTCAAGGAAATGTAAGGGAGTACATTATGAAAATGTATCATGTTGTTTCAAGACTTAAGGCACTCCAGCTTGAATTTCCTGAGGACTTTCTTGTGCTTATGGTTTTGATATCACTTCCTGCACAGTTTAATCAATTCAAGATGTAGCGCCCCGAATTTCTAATATGAGAGCTTAGAAAATACGTGGCACATTCCCAGTGATCCACTTCAATATAACAATAAACACAACCAAACACCACTAAAATTTTCAACATTTATTACAACAAAACTTTTACATATCACAGCAGAAGACTAAACAACTCAAAATTAACTCAACAGTTCTTTACAAGTTAACACTGAACACTTAATAGTCCATTTATCCAAAAAGCTAACTCAAGCATCCAATCTCCAACTCTAAGCAATAACCTGCAACAAGTGAGGCTAGAGTTGAACCCTAGCCCCCAAACTAAAGGGGTCAGGCCATAAATGGTGTGAGTGGCATAAAAATCAAACAACAACATAAATGAACTTAAATCGTAATGTCCAACAAGTAATATCCAAAATACCAAATAGAACAACAGGAGATACCAAAACCAAGTGTCAAATGTGGAAACAGGAAATCCGAATGCATAAAGATGAGTCAATAAAACACAAATGCTATATGCTGACAACGATGACTACTAAGAGATGAAGATAAATTATGAGAATTTGCCCATGCTTGATAATTCCGGGAATAGATCCCACATCTCAGGTATTTCCCTGGATAATTCAGGAGATCAACCCACATCTAAACTTAGACTCATCATCACAATAATATCCCAAGAGCGTCGCCTCGACTTTGATCATTCCGTAGGTCAATCCCGCATCTCAAGATGACTACTTGGATAATTCAGGAGATATATCTCACATCTCAGGTTGTCTACCTGGATAATTCAGGAGATAAATCCACATCTCAAGTTAACCACTTGGATAATTCAGGAGATTAAATCCCACATCTAAAGCCTTACTGAGGTGCATAACTCATGTCCCCTTCGTCATGACACTACTAGTGCAGGTCCTTATTATTTTTGGTTACTGAACGAATCTCCTAGAGTAGTGTACCCCACCGGACTAAAAATATGAATAACTGAAAATTCACCTCAATGGGCCTCAACAAATAACTCAACACCGGTATACTAGGGTCACGTACCTCTAGAGACTCAAAATCAAATATCTAAACAAATTCCACTAAACAAGTGGCTCAACTGAATATCTCAAAATCATGTTCTTAACCTGAACATCTCAAAATCAAATACTGAACAAAATATCTCAAATCAAATACTGAACAAAATATCTCAAATCAAATACTGAACAAAATATCTCAAATCAAATACTGAACAAAATATCTCAATATCAAATACTGAACAATTATCTCAAAATCAAATACACAGATCCCTCAGTATCAGTCGACTTATGCTGAGGTAAGTCGACTGTCCAGAGGACAATTCTCCAGAATTTCACAAAAATAATCTAAGGCATATCAGTCGACTAGGAAAGTCATCAGTCGACTGCCCCGAGACCAATTCCAATAATTCTCAAGAAAAATATTCTAAGTATTTAAGTCGACTGAAAGGTTCATAGGTCGACTGTCCCGAAAGGACTGAACAAATTTACAATCAGCAGACCAGTCGACTGACAATAGCCTAAGTCGACTGTCCCGAACAATTCTCGAAAGACTGAAGATAATCAGTAGAGTCGTACCAGTCGACTGCACAGTAGGCCAGTCGACTGTCGGCCTACAGTTTTCAAAAAATAGGTCTGGATACGAAAATCAAACTGAAGATTTCTAAAGAATCATGGTTCATTATTTATCAAACAATAGTTCATACACAAGCCAATGATAACTCTCGAATTAATCTCCAATACGGATACATTACTCATCAATCAATTCCTCAAATCTCAACTTCTCAAGATCTAAATCACTAATCTTCCATTAGGGTTTCTCAACAAAATTTCTTCCTCAACTCACAATCAAATCTGATTTAAAAAATCATAAGATCTAGATGTTTACCATCCGATCACAACCTAATCAATACTTAACATGCTTTCCAACAATACGATTCCATAGATCAATATTTCCTCAATAAATCTTGATAATTTCTCATACACGGTCCAAATATCAATAAGTGTTCTCATCATCCATATCAAATAAAAGATCCATATCATGCATACAATGAGACAAACAAACAATATCATACCGATCCAAACAAGTGTAACAAAAGACCTTACGTCATTCATCAATCAAAACAAACGAAACAAATCAAGCAAAACAAAAACAAACCACTCACATTGTTTGAAGAAAATTCCACGAAAAGCTCTCTTCTTGCTAGATCCAAAAAGCCTCTTCTTGCTCCTCAAACAATTCTCAAAAATATGAATATTTTGTAAATGACGGCTGGGAAAGAAATCCCTTATATATGCCGAATTATTATTAGGGTTTTACCCGCATTTTACAAAACAATCCTTCCCAAAAATACAACTTACACATATATACATTAGTCTTGTAAATTCAATAAAACTCCTTTAAATTAGGATCTAATAGAAAATATACTTCTTAACCTCAGCCAATACTGCTCAAGACGTTCAGAATGCCAATTTTGCATTTCAGCCCTTAAAAATGTCAATTTTGCAAATAAGTCCTTCTTTTCTCAAAAATTGCAAATAGTATCAATTAATTTCAGAAAAATCTGGAAAAATACTACATAATTCTCAAATAATAAATAATGATTTTTCATAAAGAAATCTTAATTTTTCAAACTCCTAAAAAGTCATTTGCACGTGTTTTGCACGTGTACAAAAGATAAATTTCTTAGAAAATGTTAATTAAATCTCCAAAAATCATTTAAATTCATTTTCAAATAATTAAAATAATATTTAAAAATATGGGATTCTACACAAGATCAGTTACAACTATCAAAAGGAAAAATGGACTCTAAATGAGCTCATTTCTCACTGTGTGCAAGAGGAAGAAAGGTTGAAACAAGATAAGACTAAAAGTTCTCATTTGGCCAAAGCCTTTAAGGATAAGGGCAAGAAGAGGAAATCTGAGGATGAAAAAGCTAAGGATCCAGCTCAAAAGAAACAACATAAGGATACAGAGAGTTATTTCTTTTGTAACAAGCCTGGACATATGAAGAAGAAATGTACTAAATATCACGGATGGCGTGCAAAGAAAGGGTTGCCTGAGCTGCCAGAAGCCAAATGATGGTGAAAGACACATCTTCGTGGGCGATAATTGGTAGAAATGGAAGCAGTTGGGCATTTTAGGTTGTTATTAGAAATTGGTTTCTTATTTGGATTTGAAAGACACTTTTGTTATTCTGTCTTTTAGAGGAAATTTAATTTATGTTTCTTTGTTTGACAAATTTGGTTATTATTGTTCATTTGGAAACAATCAGTTTAGTTTGTCTTTAAATTCGAATGTTGTTGGAACTGGTTATTTGAATGCTTATGACAACCTTTATTTGTTTGAAATAATTGCATCCTATAATGAAACCTTGCATGTAGAGTTACGTGGTACTAAACATAAATTAAATAAAGAAAATTCGGCATCATTATAGCATAAGTGCTTAGGTCATATCTCAAAAGGTAGAGTTGAGCGTCTTGTGTCTGATGACATTTTGGAATCCCAGGACTTCACAGACTTTGATGTCTGTGTAGACTGCATAAAGGGAAAACAGATCAAAACTAAGAGATTAGGTGCCAATATTCTTAATGTTAGGTGATATGAACACATTTGTTATTTACTTCGAGAAAGCTCAGTCATGGTCTCCACAATCCAGAATATGTTCTTATAGTGTTGCATTCTCTGTTCTAAAGTTTAGTTCTAGTTTGGAGTTAAATATAGCATTCTGATCATATTTTCTCAAATCAAAAGGGGTAGTATTAATCAGATATTTATGAAATGACCAATGATTTTAATGAAGAAATAAGTACTCAAACCAGTTTATTATATCCTAGCTTAAGAATATGGTTTGCAAATTAATAAAATCCATCTATGGACTCAAGCAAGCTCCTCGTCAATGGTACCACAAGTTCCATCAAGTAATTATCTCATTTGGTTTTGAGATGAATGTAGTTGATGATTGTGTGTATCACAAGTTCAGTGGGAGTAAGCATATATTCCTACTTTTATATGTCGATGACATATTGCTTGCCACTAATGATATAGATTTATTGTATGAAACTGAAATGTTTCTGTCCAAGCATTTTGAGATGAAGGATCTTGGGAATGCCTCTTTTGTATTAGGAATTCAGATACACCGAGATCGTTCTCGAGGTATTCTAGGATTATCACAAAAGGGATACATCAATAAAGTACTCAAAAGGTTTGGCATGCAAGATTGTAGACCAGGGGATACTCCTGTTGCTAAAGGAGACAAATTTAGTCTCAATCAATGTCCTAAAGTAACCTTGAAATTCAGGAAATACAAAAGATCCCCTATACATCAGCTATTGGGAGTCTAATGTATGCTCAAGTATGTACGCATCCAGATATTGCATACATTATTGGGATGTTAGACAGGTATTTAAGAAAACCTGGTATGAACCATTGGATAGCAGCCAAGAGGGTCATGAGATATCTTCAGAGAACAAAAGACTACATGCTTACATATAGGAAATCGGATCATTTGGAGGTCGTAAGGTATTCAGATTCTGATTTCATTAGGGTGCCAAGATAGCAAAAAGTCTACATCAGGCTATATTTACCTGTTGGTTAGAGGAGCTATATCGTGGAAAAGTGTCAAACAGACACTTATAGCTTCCTCCACTATGGCAGCGGAGTATGTAGCATGCTATGTGGCATCAAATCATGGAATATGGCTGCGGAGTTTTGTCACTGGGCTGCGTATTTTGGAGAATATAGAAAGATCACTCAAATTATTTTGTGACAATAAGTCAGCAGTGAAGTATTCCAATAACAATAGGAGTTCGACAAAGTCGAAACATATTGACATAAAGTTCCTAGTTGTGAAAGAAAGAGTGCAAAGTGGACAGATGTCCATAGAGCACATTGGGACAAACTCCATGATAGCGGATCCGCTCACAAAGGGATTACCACCCAAGGTCTATTATGAGCATATTGCTCATATGGGTGTTGTATTATTTGAGGATATCATGATTTAGTGGGAGTTTGTATTTTATATGCATTATGTTTGTGTGAGAAATTTATACATTTGGTTATTTTCTGATCAGAAATAAAGAATTCAGTTTTCTCACTCATTTGTCATATTTTGGTTCTGACCTCACTTAAGTTTTAAAGAGGACCAGTTGGAAATAGGCATGTGTATAGATCACATTGCATGAAATTTCCATGCTATATATTCACACTTGATTTATGTCATTTAATTATGTTGATATATGTGACCATTGATGAATTTAGTTACGATAAATGTAACGAAAATTGCTTTAATCCTATATTTACATGATTAATGGACGAGATTGTTTGGATATGCTTTTGGTTATAATAGCAAAATTTTGAGCTCATAAAGTATGTACATTTATAAGGAGTAACATATGTGGCCCAAGTGGAAGATTGTTGGAAAATAATCTATGTGGGCTCACATATGTAACTAAATGTATAATTGCTATTCTAAAGTCTAACCCAAATTAAAGTGATCTAATCAAGATTAAGTAATGGGTTAAAAGCATATAATTTAAAGTGTGATATAACACGTGTAGAGACCGTAAAGTAGATTTCTTATTTTGTGATGGGCAAAATTGGAATTCAATAATTATCAATTAGGGTTATGGTCTCCTATACATACGCATCTTCTTATTCCATCTGTCATCCCATCAACAGAAGAATAGAGAGACGGCCTCTCATAGAAGTGCGTATCATATAGGAAGATCCAAACCCTCTGTGCAATCTCCATTATTGGGTTCAGGTTAGTGCTTCCGCTTTTAATGTTCTTCTTCTTTTGATTTAGCAAAGATCTATAGTTTCATGATTTAGGATTTTATATTAAAGCACTTTTACAACATGATTAAAATCCAGATTCATATAAACATGTTTTAGATTGTTATTAATATTTTATGTATGTTCTTAAGTGTATATAAAACTCCCAACATAATTTACCACTCGCTTTTACTCTTGATTTCTAATTAGGGCTTTTACTCTTGGTTTCGGAATCCAAACCCTAATAATGGATTCAAAGATAAAGATTGGTTATTTTTAGGTCATGGTAAAAGCGGGTGGTAAATTAGGGTTTCATGAATACAATATTACAAAACAAATTATGAATTTAAAAACCGTAATTTCTCATAGGAGAATTCTTACCGATGGTGTCATCACCCATAGAGGGTTACCGAGCGTCGACGGCGAGGATTTGGGCAGGCTGGCGAACGACGACTGCTGAGAATTGGGGGAGGAGGGTTAGCGGGATTTTGAGGGAGGGGGAGTTAGGAGCGGGAGGTTTTTTTATTTTTGTATTTGTTTTATGGTTTTGTTTTGTTAAGTAAAAAAGTGTGGTGTGCACGTGTTAAGGTAGGTGTGATTCCCTACTTTTGCTCTCTTTTTCTCCATTTCAAAATGGAGAAAGGAGAGAGGGGGTAGGCCTATTAGCTTAAGATATAGTATAATTCATGAAATCCTAATTTACCACCGGCTTTTACTCTTGATTTCTAATTAAAGCTTTTACTCTTGGTTTTGGAATCCAAACCCTAATATTGGTATCAAAAATAAAGATTGGTTATTTTAGACCAAATCCTTCTGTTCTTGATTCTTTGTTTCTTCAGATCTAAATAAATTATATTTTAGAGGCTAATGTAGAAATTGGGATTTCGGAAGGTGAATAGATTAAGGAAAGAATAAACTGTGGGAAAGTAAGAGGTAATGTAATTGTTTATTATATGTTTGTTTTTGTTCATTCACTGATTTACACTACTCACTCCAATGTGTACTCGCAGAGATTACGGAGATGGCAGTTAGGCCTGTATGTCATGTCGTCGCTGCAATTGGCCCAATATAGGTTACCTGAAGATCAACTTTTATTATTCAATTTGATGGTAATTGTATTCACTACTTCTCATAATTATTTCTCATGAAAATTTCCTTTTGTTAAGTTCTTGAGCTTTTCATTTACTTTTAGCAATCTCTGATAATTATTTTAGCAATCTTTCTTTAATTAAAATTGTTGTTTCAGTTCTTATATCATTTTTGGGTAATATTTAATTTGTTTGTGTTTGAGTATTTTTTTGCTTTTTTATGATAGTATGGTCAGGTTTTAAGATTCGAGAACAGATGCAAACCTAATAATGTAATGTTTCGGATTAGAAGAAAGGGGATCGTTAGGTGTGAGATTAGAACGAACTGACTTGCATATGAGGGTTTTTTCTTCTAATTGTTATCTATTTTCATTTGGACTTTTGCATTCTAAGTAATGTTATCATTAATTTTTCAATTATGAGGAATGATGAATTGTAAATGATGGTAAAAAGCATGAAAGTTGAATAGTTTGGTCCATTTTATCATTATTGTATTGTATTATATTTATTTTCTTACGGTAAAAGTGAACAAATGAGTGAATATATATATAAGAAAGCTAAAGACTTGCATCAAATGGTTGATGAAATGAGAAGATGAAATTTGATGAAGCAAGTGAAGCTTCGAAATATGCTGGAATCATAAGGGAAACAACGTGCAGATAGTGATATCTTCTCTACATCTTTTGTTTTGTTTGAAAAGTTTTGGTGAATTGTAGTATTCTTTGTGTGTTTTATAATTTGATAATTTTATAGAGACACAACTGAGTAATATAGAATAATTGGAGGAAAATATTGAGGAACTTCGCAGACAATATGAGTATTTGCAAGCAAGCTTTAGAATAGAGAAATCTGACAAGATTGTAAGTCTCTTTCTAATTAGCATCTCTAAATTTCAATCATTATTCGACTATTTTTTTAATTTTCTTTTAATTGAATAGAAACATAGAATGATATTGGTTGGTTTGAAAGTGTGAATTAGTTAATTTGTAGATTCGTCATCTTTTCATTATATTGTGATTGAAATAGCTAAGAGGCATTTCTAAATTTTTAAGTACCATATAATTTTATGAGTCCCTCAAAATTATTTTAGTCTGTGCAATTTGCACAGGGTAACACTAGTATATATGTAGCGAAAAGTGAAAGGAAGAAAGTGAAAAAAACTGCTACATTTAATTAAACTAGTGGATTTTCCAATGCCTCATGCCACGGTAGTGAACTTTGACACACCTCCTGGATCTTCATCTGCATTCAATAAAGAAGAATATAAGTGCATGACCAATAGAACAACTCAATAAAGAAGAATATAAGCTACATTTAATTAAAGATGCTCAACCCCTCAGCACCTTGCCCTTCTAGGTTAATTAGCTTAATTTTGAAGCTAATTTTTAATAAAGTTCTTAAGAAACAACTAATCGGATCGAGCAAACTTAATATTTAACTCAAATTTGTGAATTACATTTCGCAGCGATGATTTGCAAGTGATCCCGCAAAATCTCAGGAACAAGAAACTTAACAAGGCATTAGTGGAGCATGCGAATGAATACTGAAAGAAAATGGATCTACTGAAGATGCTAAATTACTGATAGTTATAATCTAAAAGTATGCAATGTAATGCTAAATAGCTGGTAGTTATAATCTATGAAGCACGGATACTCTGCGGGGGGTTGCGTACCAAGTATCCTGAACGTATCGGACACGATACGCATACGATACTCTCCCGATACGTATCGGGAGTAATTAAAAATAAAAAAAATAAAAAAAATATCCGATACTCTCCCGATACGCTGGGATACGCGGCCGATACGGCGGGATACGCCGTCGATACGTATTTTTGTTTATCTTGTTTTTTTTTTCTTTTTCGGCCAGGCCCAAGCCCAAGCCCATTTTCTTTATCTCTTTCTCACCCAGTCACCCTGATCTCCCTCTCAGTCTCTCTATCTTCTCTCATCCCAATCTACCGCTCTTCTCTCTGTCTCCCTCTCTCACCCTAATCGATCCAAACCCTACCACTCTTCTCTGTCTCTCTCTCTCACCCCAATCGTTCCAAACCCTAGCCTCTTCTCACTCTCTCACCCCGATCCTCCTCTCTCTCTCTCTCACCCCGTCCGATCGAAAATCGAAACCCTAGCATTGGCCCCTCTCTCTCTCTCTCAATCAAAAATCGAAAATCGAAAATCGAAAATCAAAATTCTTCTTTCTCTCCCTCACCCTCAGATAAAGGTACTTTCAATTTTTAATTTTTCAGTTCTTTATTTATTATTATCGGTTTCAGTTCTTTATTTATTATGTTTTATTTGTTGTAAGATTTGATATGTTCTTGGTCTGAAATATCCTTTTAAATATGTGCATATTGTTTTCTGAGCAATGGGTTATCATTTCTCTTTGGTTAGAGATTATTATTTCTCTTTGGCTTTCTGAGTAATGGGTTATCAGCTAGGGAAAATTCTGAGTAATGCTTCTAGCTACTGAATCTCTATTTAGTTCATTATCTTTAGTTTCATATTGAGTTTGATATGCTTGGAGGAACTAAGTAAAACTTTGATGATAATATTTACAGATTATGAATTGTTACTTGTTAGTTAGTTTATATCATATTTAGTAATTAGTAATGTTTTTGAGGTGTCACTAGAGTGATTCTCATTTCTCACATACATGCCACTTTAAGAAAATATTACAATAACAAAATAACTTTACATAATTGTCATAAATTTAATAAATGGTATTCATGAACTCCTTGTAAGTTATCCCTGTATTGGCTTCTTTCTTTTTGTCCTGCTTGCAAGTTCAACCTATTTAACATAGGAAAATTGGATGAGTAAAAATAGTTTAAATACTTGCATAAGATAGAAAAAATTAGTTTAACTGTTTAAGTATATATAACTCAAGGAATTCAATTTTTATTTATAATATATATTATTAATTATTAATTATTTTTTTTATTTAAGCGTATCCTAACGTACCCGTATCCTAGTTTTTGAGAAATCGACGTATCCGCGTATCTGATACGTACCGTATCGGCATACGCGTACCCGTATCCGTGCTTCATAGGTTATAATCTAAAAGTATGCTTGATAGTTATAATCTGAAAGTATGCAATGTTCTTTATAGATTTTGTCTTGAGAAAACTTAAAGTAGGATTAAGATTACACATACTGAAAGGAATTTTTTCCCAAAATGACCCTTTTTGCAAAAGTTTTGCCACAAACGACCTCTTTTTTTTATTCCATAAACGCCCCACTCGCTTTTTGAAAAAGCGAGTGTGGTATAATCCCTCACGCTTTTTCAAAAAGCGAGTCTTAGGTTTCAGAAAATTGGAAACCTAAGACTCGCTTTTCGAAAAAGCGTGAGGGTTTATACCACACTCGCTTTTTCAAAAAGCGAGTCTTGGCCTTCTTTGCCCAGCAACACTCGCTTTTTGAAAAAGCGGGGGTAATTAAACCACACTCGCTTTTTCAAAAAGCGAGTGTCGTTTGGGACTTAAACCCCCTGCCCCCAAAACAGATCTCACTGTTCTCTCTATTCTTTCTCTTCCTCTTCGCTCGCGAAACCCTAACCCATCTCTCATCTCAAATTCGTCAAAGTACCCTCATAATTTGTTGAATAACCCACAAAATTGCTTTGGACAAATTAAACCCATCTTCCGTTAGAGGTTTAATTTGTTGGAATTTGGGTATACTTGAAGAGGAAAGCAACTTTATTGTGAAGGTATGATATTTATTCCCCCATTATTTTGTTAATTTAATTAGGTTTTCTTTATGGGTAGCTAATAACTCGCTTATTGGTATAAATTAACGTAGGTATGGATTTGGAGATTCCTATTTGGTTATACTTTGGTGGTGAAATAATTCGTGATCCAAAGATTGGTTGTTGTTATAGTCATTTGGAACCGGAAATAGTTTGGGTACCCCGTACCATTACATTTGAAGAACTAGTTGAGAAAATCTATGAAGTTACTAATTGGGATAGGAATGAATGGAATGTGAAAATTTTAGCTCGATATGCAGCAGGAAGAGGAGATGGTCAGTATTTTATGACAGTGCCCGTACCTACTGATAATGCGCCGAAGTCATTGATTGCTAGGACATTTGATCCCAATTGTGCTTGGTCTGTATTAGAGTTATATATTCAGCAAATTCGAGTTGTGAATGCTCAGCCACATGATATCCCTAGTGCAAGCTTCATAAGGGTAGTACCTACACAGCAGTCGAGGTCTAACCTCGATCAATCTTCACAATCAAATCCGGTATCCTCACAAGAGAACACCTTCACAAATACAACAATTCCGGATTCTGTAAATGTTGAGCTGCCACGCCAACCTAGCCCGGTTCCTGACTCTGTTCCAAATGACAGTATGTTTGAACTCTTTCAAAATGCAGTCTGTAACAACAGCTTATTAGAAGATGATGAAGAAGATGAAGAAACAGACGATGAAGATGTTGATAGTGGTGAAACTGATGACGTAGACGAAGATGATGATGATAGTGGTGCAAATATAAATCCCACGAACAACAGTTCTAATGAAGTCAGAGCTACTTATAGCTACGGCAATGTTGACGCGCATGTTACCGAGGAGATGGCTGAAGGTGCTAGAGTACACCTATTTCCACAAGAGTCGTCTGGTTCGTCCAATGTAGACGAATTGTACGTTGGACAGGAGTTTATAAGTAAGCAGTCGATTCAACAGGCAGTGAAGTTGTATTCTATCAAAAAACATCGTGAATTCGTAACTTTGAAATCTACACCGTCACTGTACAATGTTAAATGCAAAATGGCACCTAGAAAACGTACCATTGAGGAGATCGTGCAAGGCCCCCCCGGAGTAAGTGATGGTGGCTGCCCTTGGAGATTACGAGCAATGGTTCCAAAAGGCGGGACGAATTTTGTGGTGAAGAAGATAGTTGGGCCACACACTTGTACGAATCCAACGTTGAATCAGGATCACCTTAAAATTGATTACATATTGTTTGTAATCTGATTGTTGATGTGGTGAAAAAGGATACCGGTTTATCACCGAGGTCAATTATTGAGATTGTTAAAATACAATATAATTATCAGATTTCCTATAAGAAAGCTTGGCGAGCAAAACAAAAGGCGATTGAGAGGTTGTATGGTACCTTCGAAGAAGCATACACAAAGTTGCCTGCTCTACTCACAGCAATTCAAGCTGCAAATACAGGAACCGTTGTTCACTGGGATAAGTATGAGTCTAGCCCTAGCGAGGAAACATTCAAGGGTGTATTCTGGGCATTTGGTCCTTCAATAGAAGGTTTCAAATCCTGCAGACCTGTTATCAGTGTTGACGGAACTCACTTGTACGGTAAGTACAAGAGTTGCTTGCTAATTGCTGTTTCCCCAGATGCGAATGATTGCTTATTTCCATTTGCATTTGCATTGGTTGATGGAGAGAGTATAAATACGTGGACATGGTTCATGACTTGCATCCGATATTATGTCACCGATCGCACTAAGTTGTGTGTTATCTCTGATCGTCATGCTGGTATAATGTCTGCTATGGAGTTACAAAATGGAGCTTGGAACGAACCTAATGGATATCACAGTTATTGTATGCGCCATTTTGCTACAAATTTCTTTACTAAATTTGGTAGCAAGGCATTGCGTAAGAAGGCGAAAATTATAGCGTGTCAACACCAACCCAAAAAGTTCATGGCCAAACTTGCTGAACTTGAGAACGTAAATGTGGAGGCGGCTAATTGGTTAAAAGAGAAGCCGGTTGAGAAATGGGCACTTTATGCAGATGAAGGTCGAAGATACGGGATGACTACGAACCTGTCAGAAGTGTTCAATTCAGTCTTGAAAGGAGTCCGTAGTTTGCCAGTAACAGCGATTGTTGAGACGATCTTCTTACGTCTGAACTCTTATTTTACTACTCGTCGACAAGAAGCAAGTCAACTTTTATCTGAAGGGAGGATTTTTGCTCGAAGAGTACATGAACTGCTCGATAGTCGCCGTGAGAGAGCTAACGGACATGAGGTTACAATGTTCCATCATCAACCGGGAGTTTTTTCCGTGAAAACGGGTATACGCATGGTGGGTGGAGAAAGGAAGGGTGGGAACTTGCACACTGTGAATTTGGGAACGAAAACGTGCACATGTATGAAATTTCATCTATACCATATCCCATGTTCTCATGTACTGGCAGCTTGTGCATATCATGCAATCGATCACAAGCATCTCGTTGATAAATTTTACACTGTTACTTCATTAGCACAAACATACGGTCCAATGTTTCAGCCTATACTAGATCCAGTATATTGGCCTATTATTGATGGACTAAAACTAGTACCTGATGCCACTTTGCGACGTAAAAGGAAGGGCAGGCCTAGAACTACCAGATTCCGCAATGACATGGATGTGAGAGATAGGTCAAGTCGTGGTACGGGGATGAGATGTTCAAAATGTGGTTTACAAGGACACAATAAGCGACGATGCACTAATAGTGGAACTCAGAACACTTAACTATTGTATGCTTGTAATTTTTAATTTGGACTTTGTAATTGTACTAAATTATGTCGATAAAGACGATAAAGTTTTATTTTGAAAATTCGTTTGTATTTTTTGTTGATGTCCTTGTGTGTTTGTTGCGTTATGAGTATCGTAATCTAACATAAAGATTTCATTAACATAGGCAAGACTCGCTTTTCCAAAAACCGAGTCTTATACAAACCACCGCGCTTTCTCGAAAAGCGAGTCTGTTGCCTGTAGATTTTTTTCAACAAGCCAAAGACTCGCTTTCTGAGAAAGCGAGTCTGGTGTAAATAATCGCGGTGTTTGGGAAAGCGAGTCTTGGATCTGATGATAACCAGGGAACAATAATTCACTGGTTTGACAGTCGCTTTCTCCGAAAGCGTGGATCAAAAGACTAGACTCGCTTTCTGGATCAAAAGACTGAGAAAGCGAGTCTTGGATCTGCTAGCAAAGGAGATTACAGAACCAAGACTCGCTTTCTCAGAAAGCGAGTTTAGTTCTAAACATCGCGGTTTTTGGGAAAGCGTGTCTTGGATCTGTAGATAACCAGAGAACAATAATTCACTGGTTTGACAGTCGCTTTCTCAGAAAGCGTGGATCAAATTACAAGGCTCGCTTTCTGAGAAAGCGAGTCTTGGATCTGCTAGCAAAGGAGATTACAGAACCAAGACTCGCTTTCTCAGAAAGCGAGTTTAATTCTAATAATCACGGTGTTTGGGAAAGCGACTTTTTATGTTGCTTGATTCCCAGAGGCTTCAACAGCTCTGGAATTCCAAAGTGCTAGACTCGCTTTTTGAAAAAGCAGGGTAATTATACCTAGACTCGCTTTATCAAAAAGCGAGTCTTGCTCTGTATGCAGAAGAGACCAAGACTTCAACTCTTGGTGGGACAACTACACCACTAACATCTCCACCATCTCCATCTTCATACCAAAAACTCCACAATACACATACCATCCATGGCCATTCCACAAACTCCACAATACACATATAATCCAGCTTTAACATTCAATCCAATCAAGATCACCACAATCCCAAAAAACAGCACATTCAATCCAAGTTAACAGCACAATCCCAAAAAAAAAAACTTTAACAATCAAGATCACCACACGCACACACCTCATACCGAATTTTGAATTTCATTCAATGCACTTTTCAAAAGTTAATTACAAGATTCGACTAAACAATATCTAACATCATTCAACTACACAACCAAGACTTCACGGGTCTGGGGTGAACATATCGGGACGTCGCCGTTGCCTCTTCCCTCGGGGTGATGGAGTTTTCTGTGTAATAACCTCTATTGGCTCGCCTTCCTCTTCTTGGTCCTCAGCCTCTACTTGCTCCTCCTCCTCTTCTTCTTCAATTATGGTACGACGCGGTGGTTTACGGGCGACTTGTTTTACTCGTTTCTTGCGTGTATTGGTCCAATGAGCGGAAGTGTGTAAGATAGCATCCAGGGTCGCCCCCTCTCCCACAGCATCTGCCTGTGCTCGACAGGACGTCAGCATCTCGCGTGCGAAGTCCTTTACCGCATCGGCTACGTTGCTACTCAACACAGCTGCACATTTCTTGCCCATACTCCAAGTCTGGGCCATCTACAAAATATAATAAGTTGTTTTTTGTAGTTCCAGTTCAAAAAAAGTAAAAAACTTAACAATTCTTAAAAACTTACAATCGTGCGAATAGCCGATGCCTTTGGTTGAAACATAGGCAAATGCATTGAGTGTACATCTACCGGTTCTTCTGCCGGTCGACGTATAGGCATCACCATGCCAGCTGGAGTCTGCCCGGTCGGAGAGATGTACCGCCTTGTCATCCTCCCATACCAATACATATAGTTCTCGTGGTTTGCTAAGTCGAATGGAGGTATGTTGTGGATGATTTCATCGAACCTTTGTAAGTTCCATCTCTCGACATATGTGGAGAAGCTTTCCGCCCAATTATGACCTGGCGTACGACCCATTCCAGTAATTTTATGGATATCTGCATTGAAAGGCTCGGCTACTGGAATTGCCTTCTGGAGACCAAACTGTCGTAGTACTCTATTCACATAATAGAACTCGACAGTGCTGAAGTTGATGAGTGGTACTTTTGTCAGCCAAAGATCTCGCCTATACACGGAATTGGGCGGTAGTCGAGCTAGACGCTCCTCCATGTAGGGCATCCATACTACGCAGTTATCTGCCAACCTGTCCAACTTATCACGGTAGTAGGTCAGGCATCTGTTCGGGTTGTCAGTCCAGGTAAGGTTACCGGACCAGTACACACCAAAAGGAGGAAGCATGTACTGGTCTTCAGGGAGATGGATCCAGCTGGGTGATTGTTTCCTAACTACAGGACGTCCAACGTGGATACGCTCCCAGCTCCACACTTGAAGCAATATCATCGGGCCATTCATCTGCACGGACCCGAGAGCACACAGGCACAAACTCCTGTAGAGGGATGCTAAGGCAGCACTACCCCAACTGTACTGGCTGACTCGTCCAAGGTCTGCAATAAGCGGGAGGTACATGAGGGGGACGGAATGGCCGCTGGAATTAGAGAACAAGACACCTCCAAAAAGAGTCAGGATGTACGCCCTGCAGTACATCTGGACCTCCTCTTCAGTCGAATCATCTGTCAATCGGTCTTTGAATTTTTCCTTCAACCACTTCAACCGAATCTGTTTTCCAACTACTGCACCAGTCTCGACTTCGACACCGAGATATTGTTCTACTAAGTATGGAGCGTCGAAGTCCATAGATCCAGTCACCGCCTGCCCATCTACCGGAAGGCCTGTGATTACTGAAACGTCCTGCAACGTAACAGTCATCTCCCCAACTGACAGGTGGAAGCTGTGGGTCTCAGGACGCCATCTCTCGAGGAGTGCTGTAAGTAGTGGCCGATCGCACTTGATGCCGCTCATCAGTGCAATACCATATAGACCGCAATCCCGTAAGATTTGGTGAATCCGTGGGTGCATAAGGAGTGGATGACCCCCACGGAATGTACACTCTTTCGAATCGCCCTCCCACACATCTTTAGAACGATGGTGCGACTGAAGCGTAAGAAGGGCGGGGTCGAGGGGACCTGGACTACCAATGGGAATAGTAGATGAAGAAGGGGCCAGGGAGGAAGTACCAGCCACGTTTGGGTTACTTGGGACCTGCAAAACAACATTTACATCAGCAAATAAATATATCATTCAATTATATGATAATGAAACAAATCGAATGCAGAAAATTATAAACTTACATTACTCCGTTCGTTGCCACCACGACGACCACCACCACGTCCACCGCGTGGAGGTGGGCCAAAAGATGTACGTGGTCCATCGCCACGATTGGCTCTGCTACTAGAACCAACCTCCACACGTCCCTTATTCCGTGACATTTTTCAAAAAAAAAGAGTATCCTACAATGAGGAGCGAGCAATCATTATTAACAATACCAAAATATAAAACCAAGAAATATAGAAAAAATACGAACATCTATAACTATTATAATGGGAGAGTTGAGCTACACAAACAAATAAAATAAGGATATTACTTCATATAGAAATAAATTTGAAGTAAGGATATCCTTTCGTTTCAAACTCTTAAAAAGACCCACTACTAGATTTGAGCACAATAAGTAGGTAATGAAGTTTGGTTACATATTGCAAATCATTTTAGCAATTTAAATAATCACGGAAGCAAAATTATGTGAAATGCAAATACAACATACTAGTTTTGATTACTAATAGTCATATCCTAATTTTACTCATAAAATCTACATTTACTCACAAATTATACAAATTCTACATTATACTGGTTCAATTATACTTTTACTCAAAAATCACAAATTCTACACACATTACAAGCAAATCGTTCAACCCCGAGATCTACACACATTACCAGCAAATCGTTCACAAATTCTACACACACTACCACAAATTACACACCATATATATACAACATTAGAAAATATAGAGTTCGAGAAATATACCTCAATCTTCACGCAAGAATTGAACCACGAGATACACCCCCAAATCGTTCAATCCCTTTGTGAGGAACGCCACCGCAATCACCACAAACTCGAAAGAACCACCACCAATTCGTTCAACCCCTTTTTCTTGAATCCACCGCAATCACCAAAAAAATCGAAAGAACGAGCAAACACAAAGTGGGCAACTAGAGTGGGATGAGATAGCAAAGAATTTAGGAGTTAATCGACGGCTAATTTGATGGAAAAGGCCAGAAATCGAAGATTCAAGACGATGGGTTAGGGTTTACGAAAGCGTATAAGGAGAAAGAAGGAGAATAGTGAGATGTTTTGGGGGTGGGGGGTTTAAGTCCCAAACGACACTCGCTTTTTGAAAAAGCGAGTGTGGTTTAATTACCCCCGCTTTTTCAAAAAGCGAGTGTTGCTGGGCAAAGAAGGCCAAGACTCGCTTTTTGAAAAAGCGAGGGTGGTATAAACCCTCACAGTTTTTCAAAAAGCGAGTCTTAGGTTTCCAATTTTCTGAAACCTAAGACTCGCTTTTTGAAAAAGCGTGAGGGTTTATACCACACTCGCTTTTTCAAAAAGCGAGTGGGGCGTTTATGGAATTAAAAAAAAAAGGATCGTTTGTGGCAAAACTTTTGCAAAAAGGGTCATTTTGGGAAAAAATTCTACTGAAAGTAGGACTGAGACTACACATACTGGTATACAATTAAACATGTAATACAATAAACAACCTAAAAGTTCATCTTGACTGTCCCCTATATAATGAAGCAGGTAGCTCCTTGACTGGATCCCCAACCACTCCACTAATTTGAATTACTATAACAACTCACCAATCATCATTAACATCAATTTTAAAGCAACCCAAATAATGCTAATAAAATTTAAGAGAGACAAAGAGCCAGAAGAGATCATATTATAAGTGTAAGTACTTGATAACACTCATCAGTTATCAATCAAGAAGTAATTGATAACACTTGTTCAACACAACAATCTGAGAGACAAAGAGCCAGAAGAGATAGATATAATAGTAGTATTTTTGTATGAAGTGAATTTTTATTTCTGACACAACCCTCATGCCTCTGCTTCAGTTTTCATTCAATTTTTTACATTCAATTTCTCTAGGGTCCTCAATCATGATAGTCAGCTTCAAGTTTTTACATTCAAGAAACACACGAACAATTTCATTGCACTGGAAATTGATGCCAAGCTCTAAGCATCAATAATTTCAAAAAGTTTTTTTTTCAAATAAAAAAATAGAAACATAGATCAAATAACTTGTATATGTACATAAAACTCTAGATGCATATACTGTCAGCTAATCAGATCTCCAAACAAAATTATAGTTCTCACGTAGTTCAACCAACTCATGCCTACATCTAACCTTTAGCACGCCCTTGAGCTTCCTTTAATCACTATCCGTCTTGATCCAGTTAGATAATATTGCAAAGTGATGATAATGACTGGTACATTTCAAAGTGATGATAAATGACTGGTACATTTAAAAGTGAGCTTGTCAGATTGGTAAGGCTCTGGGGGGAACTCTACTGGTACATTTCATACCTTGTTTGGTCAATTCTTCAGATCTTCTACAGACAGTTCTGCATTTTCTAGTATTGAGTGATTTGATCTGGATAACTACATATTCGTTATAATTGGAAACAAGCATACATTCAGGTGAATAAATAATCGTACATGCATGTCCTAAGGCTAATCAACAAAATTTGTACACTATAAACAAAATAACATGATAATCTTTAATAAGATCCTTATTAAGAAGGAATAGAATACTTGCAAAAACTGTCTAGAAGTAGTTACACAATTCACTAACATTGCACTTTCAAACATCTGATAATAAGTCATCTGACTTTTGCAGTGTCAACAAGTAATGAGAATATTGGGAGACTCGTCATATTTAAGAGGAAGTGAGCAATCTGAAAGTAAAGCATGAAACAGGAAAGAAACGGTCACAAAAATTGCTCACTTTTACTCATAAGGTGAAAAGTAGTAATGACAGATTTCCATAGATTTCCATCTGTAAATACACCTATAAAATGGTTGAAACAGATATTCATTAAATAGAAAGAGTTAGATATTTGATTCTTCAAAGAAGATCGCAGAAGAGAGCATTTGACATTATTTTCTTGCTCCAGTCCTCTTATATCTGTCCAAAAGAATCTCTAAACCTCTTTCCTGTCATATCATTCCTAAGCCTGTATAACTCTGACACAAAGATATCAAACATGTATATGACATATACACATACTCCTATACAGTTTCATTATCATGTCTTTTATGAAATGTCCCATACCATCTTTACTCAAAAAAGAAGTTCCTTCAGAGACAAAGATAGACTGACAATAGAATGGATCTTGATGAAACTACTAGCATTCTTCTCTAGAAGAGCATTATTAAGGTAAGATGATTGACATTTGAATTAATACCATGTGTTTGCTTGTGAGGGTTTTGCAAAGATGTCGTGGGCGTGTGAGCTCAGTCTTTTCCCGAGCAAAGAATCAGGTATACAGAATATGTCGCGTATAAATGTAAACCTGATGATTACCTGTTTTTTTTTCCTCATAATATGTTGCGTATAAATGTAAATTTATAGAGGATAAAGATTATTAACCCATTCTCACAAGTCTCAAGCCAATCGAGTAAATTGTCAAACTGAAGATTTTCACTTCATATTCTGAGAGAAAGATCAAAGCAGTATCGATGATGTGGGCAACACTTAGCATCAGTTATGCATTCAGTTATCAGTAGGTAGTAGGTAGTAGACAGTTGCATGCAATTATGTAGTGGTAGTAGGTAGTAGACAGTTGCATGCAATTATGTAGTGTGTGTATGTGCAGTTGTGTGACAGTTGTGTGTGCAAGTCAGTTGTGCAGTCAGTTAATGCAGTCAGTAGATAGTTATGTGCAGTTGTGTGTGTGTGAGTATGTGTGTAGTAGCCTATATAAAGGTTTGGGTTATTATAAAATGATGATTTTGGTGAATGAAAAAAATCACACAAAGAGAATGTGATGTCTCAATGTTCATATCTTGAATGTGTGAAACTTTAAGGCAAGGTGTGAAATCGACTATTATTCTTCTTTCTTCTATTGATTCATCATCTTTAAGGTTACAAGCCTCCTTTACCATTCCTCTTCTCAACCAACATTCCTCCGTGTCTATAGTTGGTAAGTTTTTCTGGTAATTAAATCTATCGAATTTCACTTTCATTATCTCTAAATTATTACCTATTCACTCTGCTACTATATATAAGAGTGAGAGTTTCTACATGCCTGTAGCTTATAAACTTTTATATCGTCAGTTTTAAATTGCACAACTTTAGTTTTATTGATAATGTTATCTAGAATGTTAAATGGAACTGCTAGTGAATATATAACTCTTGTAAATTCCATTAAAGAGTAAATGTTTTAAACTTCAACCTATCACTATGTTTAAACGTGTTGGTGAACACTACTTGATTCAATTTACTTGGATAAATTGCACATTCACAAGTAGTTTCACATCAATCGATATTTACTTTGATAAAGTAGGGTTAAACTTATTGAGCTATGTGAACTCATTTTTTTTAATTTTAGGAAAAGCTATGTGAACTCTTAACCATGGGTAGTATCAGGAGCGTACTATACTGCATTAGATGTTCACATGCAGTTCAAAATACTGTCAGAACTTACATTCATAACATTGGATATTCTCATTACAAAACAGAAAATTAAGTGGATTTGCTAAACTACCAACATATGATGCATAACATACTGATCAGGTTCAGCTGAATACTTCAGCTGTCACAACTACGTAATATGTCAACATTCAGGATAGAGCATGCAATAATGGATATTATGTTATATTGAGTCTCATATAGCATGCAATAATGCAAAAATAAACATTATTAACAAACTAGTAGTCTGCACGTGCAATGCACATTTTAATTAATTATTTTTTTTATACAGTAAATAATAAGATGTAATCTGGCATCGAACTTAAAACCTCTTTTTACTCATCACATACTATTTACAAATTATCTCTAGTGGAACAAACTTTTATTTTATATGAGTGACGCTTTTGTAAATAATTGTATAGTAAATAAATTTGAACTTTAAGGTTATTATGGTAACTTACAACGATTGAGTAAATAAATGGTTAATATAACTTCCACTTAAAAATGAATAGTTCAGATTAGATAGTTGAATGTTTACAAATGACAACTCCAACTCTCCCATTATAATATTAAAGATTGACAAAAGTCCAATGGCATCTAAGACAAAACATAAGAAAAATAAAGTCCAACACCTGAAAACTAGGACGGGGGAGTCTCCTCGTGTGGCCGGTGTTGCTTCCATTCCCATTCGTTGTATGCACGTGACTAGAAAGTGAAGGTATTCGTTGTCCCTGTATAATGCACAATATTGGCAAAAAATTAATTATGTGGCTTTCAAAGTCTATATTCTAACAATTGTGTGGCTTTCTAAGTGTATATTCTAAAAATGACACAATATGCATCAGTACTATCTAAACTGACGAAATTCTTTACAAAAAATTTTGTAGATTACTTACTGTTCCCGATGCTGGATTCTCAGCATTGTGATTTTGTTGGGAGAGAAGAGAAGCAATCATATCTTTCAGGCCTTGAATCTCAGCCTGCATCTTGAACACGTCGGGATAGGGTGGATGACCAGAGTTAGAAGCACGACAACCAGATACCTATGATCCAACACATCCGATATACATTAATCCCAGCTTCCACTCACAATCAAAAGTCACGCTAATTCAAATTCAAATGTCAATCCTAACTTACCTGTGAGGGTGTTGGCCCCAATTACATTCCCCGCACACGACCGGGTCGCTATCTCCCCCTCACAACAGAGATAGCTTCACGCTGGATCGTTAATGGATCTACTGAAGAAGATGATGACCTTTGCGCAATCAGGACTCTAGCGTCCTTTGGTAAAAGAGATCAAAGACAACATTAAAATTACTAAATTACTTCTATACTTAAATACCAAATTAAAATTAGTTTGAAAGTTTCATATTTACCATTATATCAGCTGTAAACTCATCCCGAAATGTCCCATCCTTACTTGTGTGGGTAGTTTCAAAACAACTTACCTCGCTGATACTCTCTCCATCGGTTGACGCTTCCTATATATAAGATTGATGCAGTAGTTAAATCATATAAAGGCAGAAATTACCCAAAAAATGTTTAAAACCATTTTAAAAATACTTCCTATAAAATAAAATTTTCATTACCAACTCATCCAGCACAACGACAAAGCTGCTGCTCCCCGTAGTGTGCTTCACCTTCATCTGCCTTCGGCTGCTCAGACCCATTTCAGCTTTCCTCTATACAATTTTGATAATCAGAATATATGTTTATATTTACCAAAATTAATAAAATATATTATTAATGAAATATATAAACAACGAAATAAAATTACCTTTCCATTATCCATTTACATCAAATGAAGGAAACTTAGAAGCAGTGAAATTATTCTCACTATCAAGGTCTTCATCATCTGAATCGTCCCCCAGTTGGAATACATCTCTTAGTTGCATAGGTAGTGCCACATAAGATTTTTGCACTGATGGGTCTTGAATATAGAAAACTTGGAGAACTTGAGATGGGAACACAAATGGTTCATAGCTAACGTGTGTCCCAGTATGGATTAGATGTGAGAAGTCTACAACTGTAAAACCCAACTTATCACAGTAGTTGTTATTTAACCCTGCCTAATCTCTACGAAATAATACTACCCGAAAGTACCCGTAATAATCTAAATCTATGATATTTGTGAGCATCCCATAATAATCAACATCCCCGTCTATAGGATTCAAGTATTTATTAGAGTCATAGCTTCTAGTTTTTGAAGTCACTACAATTCCACTATTTTGAGACTTCAAGTTGTATTCACGATCTTTAGTATGAAATCTGAAGCTGTTGTACATATATCCATTGTATCTTTTAACCATTTTATGGGGACCTTTGGCAAGAATCTTTATTTCAGACGTCACATCATCACCCAACGAGGCTTGGTCGGTCACTTACGTGGGTTTCAAACCACTTGTGGAATTGCTCATTCATTAATTTATGTTGTTCACGTGGCTTCAAGTTTTTTGGTCTATGCCTTTTTTTTATTTTCCTGATAAATTCGCTAAAAGAAGATAAGAATTTAGGTTAACTACTTCTTAAATGTAAGAAGAAAATTGACATTAATGACAAATCCAATTTACACTCGATATGGCTAACATGATGCATGGTGATCCAACACATATCGATGCGCTTGTTCCCATGTTAACTCATCTAAATCAAATGCATCAATCTTTTTGAAAGTAGTGTCAGCAGTCTGGAAGAGATATTTTGCCCCTTTGAGGTTAGATGTGTCTGAGTTTATCCTTGGTCTAGTCAGAAATGTCTCCACACCCTGAAGATACCTTGAACAGAAAGTAGAGCATTCCTCAGAAAGGCACCTTTCTACTATTGAGCCTACTGGATAAGCTTTATTTCTAATGTAGCTCTTAAGTCGGTAAAGGTACCTAAAGAAGCATCTTTGGATTGAAAAATATTTGGAAATACAACACCTAAGAAGTACAGAATTAATGAACTGAATGAAGTATAAAGAATTACCTCTCAATGGGATACATCCACCGATAATGTACTTGTCCACCAAGTCGTGCTTCATTAGCTAGTTGGATTATCAAGTGAACCATTATAGTGAAGAATGATGGGGGAAATATCATCTCCATTTGATAAAGTGTCAATGCAGCGTGTTGCTCCAATTTGTCAATATCTTCAATACGTAATAATCTCGAGCAATGTCTTTTATATATGCTACATATATCTTTTAGGACGAAAGTGACTTGCTCACACATTGAAAACCTCAAATCCAGAGGAAGGAGATCTTGCATCAAAATATGATAGTCATGTGACTTAAGACCTTGGAACTTTTTCTCCTTATAGTTGACACATCTTGATATACTAGAAGAATAACTATCGGGGACTTTAAGAACCTGTAAAACTTTGCAAAACGTCTCCAACTCTCTTTTGACAATGGGTAAATTGCAGAAGGAAGTCGTACTCTGCCATTGGGTAATTCTCCAGGATGCAGCTCATGCCTTCTGCCCATCTCTACTAAGTCAAGGCGAGACTTAAGATTGTCTTTTGTCTTTCAGTCATCCCCCATAACTGTTCCTATACAATTTTCACCAATGTTTTTTCGAAGATGCATCACATCTATGTTATGGTGCATAAGTTGAACTCCCAATACGGCAACTGGAAGAAAATACTCTTCTTCTTCCATGACCCTGAACCAAGATGACTATCACACTCATCTGCAACACATTCATTGCTGTTCACCTGTTGCTCATCTCTAGCCCACTTCTTGACATTTTTAATGACTTCAGGTTCCTTTGTGAATTGATGGTCTTCTAGCCGCCTTAGCACATTCAACCCAGAATTAACTACAGGAGCATGTCTCCACTCTTCAGTACTGTCAAATGTCGTTGATTCTGCCCTGAAAATATGTGTGGTAGGCAACCATCTCCTATGACCCACGTAGCAGAACTTTCTGCCTTTATACAGCCACGTTGAATCTGTTTGCTCAGCACAACATAGACAAGCATAGTGTCCATTGGTGCTATAACCAGATAGACTTGCATATGCAGGAAAATTGTTGATTGTCCAAGTCAACGCAACTCGGAGACGAAAACTTTCTTTAGATGTTGCATCATAAGTTGTAACACCTTCCCACAATTGTTGTAGTTCATCAATCAATGGCTGCAAATACACATCTATATCATTTCTTGGGCTTTTTGGTCCAGAAATAATTATGGACAAAATGAAGGATGACCGCTTTATGCACAACCAAGGTGGTAGATTGTATGGAATTAATACAATGGGCGATATGTTGTAGGTGCTGCTCATTTGCCAAAATGGGTTAAACCCATCATTGGCCAATCCAAGTCTCACATTCCGAGGATCTTCTGCAAAATCGGGATATCTTACATCAAATTTTTTCCAAGATGCAGAATTGGTCGGGTGCCTAAGAATCTCATCATTCTTGTGACTTTCTGCATGCCATCTCATCTCAGAATATGTTTTAGAGAACATGAACAATCTTTGCAGGCTTCTTTCTCCTAATTCCAATAATTTGCTCATTTGTTTGCTCATCTACATTAGGCGTTTGTTTCCATTTTGATGTACCACATATTTCACATTCTGTAAGAGTCTTCTTATCCCCCCTGAATAGCATACAATCATATGGGCATGCTGCTATCTTCTCATACCCTATATTAAAATACTTAGCAGTTTTTTAGTGGCATGAGATGAATTTGGGATTTGGATTTCAGGAAAAGCTTCATTCAACAATTCAAGAAGCAAGTTGAAGGACTCGGTGGACCATCCATTTAAACATTTAAGCTGAAATAGTCTAACAATGAATGAAAACTTTGAATACTTGGTACAATTACGATATAAGGGAGTATTTGCATCTTTTAATAACTTGTTAAAGACTTCAAATTCTTTATTAAGTTCTTCACTGGGCAGTTGTTCTTCCACCCCACCACCATGAACAAATGTTTCTGCCGACTCATCCCAAACTTGGTTGATTGGATTGTTTGTGTGGGCTTGAAAGTTATGAAATCTCAAAACATCCCGCAGTAAAGTGTGCATCTCAACATCAACATTTGGATCACTTGTAAATAAAGACAAATCTTCACGTACAACCGGACCATTAGAAACTGACTAAGTAGATTCTCCATGACAATACCAATTTGTATACTCTGTTAAAAAACCATTGCAAATTACATGTGTCTTGTTAGATATATAGTCCCATATTGGTTGTAGAGTTGTTTTGATCTTTGTTCTCCTCCTATATATAAGTGGTATTGTACTTGGTTGAACTCAATTCAATATTCAGTATTATTTTCATTTCTCTGATTTATCTTAACATGGTATCGGAGCCAATTATCCAAATTTTTCCTTCTTAAATTTTCTCATAAAAAATTCTCAAATTCCAACAACAGCCAAAAAAAAAACCCATATGCCCCAACACCCATCCTCTTCTCCGTTCATATTCTCTGGCGAATCCCCAACTCCGGCGACCATACCTCGTCGCCACCCTACTCCCGTCAACGCCCTACACAGCTAGGCCGCGACCCCCTATCCTCCTCTTCCGCCAGCACTCTGCCCAGACCCCCGAACCCCATTCTCTTCTCCGTTCGTCTTCTCCGGTGACCATACCCCGTCGCCACCCTACTCCCGTCGATGCCCTACATTGCCAGGCCGTGGCCCCCTGTCCTCCTCTTCCGCCAGATCTCCACCTAGATGCCCCCTCTCAATCGAACGAGTTAGGGTTTAGATTCAAAAAGCAGCAACACCACTTTCAATCTGCCTCCAGCCTCCTACCTTCTCCTTACATCATTCTTCACCCTACCCCACCTCTACTTCCGCCACCTGTAGCACCGCCCTACTCCCTTACATCGATCTAGACACCAGCAGCATCTCCCTCCACATTGTGCTCTCAGTCATAGCAGTGCTAGTCTTATTTCTCCTCGCAGTGCTTCTTCCCTCACATCCTCGGCCATGCCTGTCACTCTGGCCTTGCCGTCTCCTGCTGATTGGGCTAATCTTCATCAATGCCTCACTCAGCTGGAACTACAGCTCATGGGTCAGTCTTTCAATGCTGGCTCCTCTACTCCTGCATTTTCTGTCACTCCCGGTATGAATTCGTTCTGGATTTTAGATTCTGATGCATCACATTATCTCACTAGTAATCAGACACTATTCACCACCTGCACAGTACTTCCATCTCACTCTCCATCTCTACATACAGCTGATGGCTCACCACTTCTTATTACACACTCAAGGATAATTAACTCTCCCACTCTCACATTACCATATGTTCTCTATGCTTCTCATTTATCAATAAACCTTATTTCTATTAGTGTGTTATGCGATAGTAGCCTTGTCGTTACTTTTGACTCTTTAGGTTGTTCTATTACTATTCCTCCACCAGTGAGGAGTTTGGGCATGCTAGTTGTCAGGGTCGTCTATATTATCTAGATTTTCTTCGTGCACATTACTCTCCTTTTAGTTTTGTCGGTATTGTTAACTCTCATGCTGATTTGTGGTACAGACGTTTATGTCATATTAGCGCATCACGACTCCAGACTATAGCTCGTAGTGGTGCCCTTGGTTTTCTCACTTTTAAACATTTATCTGATTGTCAGGATTTTCATTTGGCCAAACACATTGCCCTACCCTTTAGTCACTAAAGAACTTCTGAAACCACTCACTATTTTCAACTTGTTCATTCTGACATATGGGGACCCTCTCCCATACATTCGTAGAAAGGCTATCTCTATTATGTTGCCTTCATCGATGACATCACTAGACATACATGGGTTTTTCTTATGCATCAGCGATCTGAGATACCTGATATTTACCGGTTCTTTACAACTATGATTCACACTCAGTTTGGTGTGCGCATTAAGAATTTTCGATCGGACAGTGCACCTGAGTATACTTCCACCACTATGAGATCGATCCTTCAGTCTCACGATACCCTTTTCCAGCAATCATGCCCTCACACACATGAGCAGAATGGTGTAGCTGAACGCAAGCATCGTCACATCCTTGAGACAGCTCGCGCTCTTTTACTCTCCTCTTCCGCTCCTCGTTCTTTCTGGGCTGAAGCTATCATGACCTCTGTTAGTCTCATCAACATTACTCCCTCGCCTGCCCTAGCTGGTACGACACCTTATAAGGCTCTTTATCATTTATCTCCCGACTACAGTATGCTCCGTACCTTTGGGTGCACCTGTTACGTCCTTCTCCCTCCTACTGAGCGCACGAAGCTCTCCGCTTATGCTGCTAAGTGCGTATACCTAGGTCTCAGTCCTGAACAGAAAGGTTATCGTTGTTTTGATCCATCTGCGGGTCGTGTCTGCATTTCTCGACATGTATCCTTTGTGGAAGACTCCCCTTACTACCTGACTCCCCCCAACGATACTAGATTTCTCGATTCCCTAGTTATTGCTAGTCCCTCGACTTTATCTTCCTGCATTCCTATTGATCCCACTCCTCTGACTCCATTCATATCTCCTATAGTCCTTACACCTGTTGTTCCCCATACTGAAACACCACCTGCATCCCCACAGCAGCCAGCACTCATCCCACCTACTTCCCACCGACACATACACCTACTCCATCGTCCTCACCCCCACACCCTATCAGTCCACCACCTCTTTGTCAGTCTACCCGTTCCACTTCTAGTATTCCTCCGGCATGTTATACACCTGACGTCACTGGTCCTTCTGACCAGTTTGGTTTTGCCACCCTAGCTTCCTACTCAACATAGTTTCATGCATATCTCACTGCTGTACACTCTACACGTGAGCCTAGAACCTATCAAGATGCAACTCAATATCCTAAATGGAGGAAAGCTATTGCAGTGGAATTCAGTGCATTTGATCAGACTGGCACTTGGAATGTTGTTCCTCTGCCAGAGGGCGTTCAGCCTATTAGCTGCAAGTGGATCTTCAAGGTCAAATATCATCCTGATGGATCTATTGAGTGGCACACGGCTCGTCTAGTAGCCTAAGGATTTACTCAGGAGCATGACATTGATTATGATGAGACCTTTGCTCCCATTGCACAAATGACTACTGTTTGCATTCTTCTTGCTGTTGCAGCTATCCGCCAATGACAGTTATACCAGATGGACGTGAAGAATATTTGTCTTCATGGTACCTTATCTGAGGTTGTTTATATGGATCCTCCTTCTGGCCTCCCTACTCCTCCTCGTCATGTTTGCCGGTTGCATCGGGCTATATATGGTTTGAAGCAGGCCCCTCGAGCCTGGTTTGAGTGTTTTCGCCTTATCATCACTAAGGCTAGTTTTAGTCAGAGTTCTCAGGACCATTCTATGTTTATGCGGTCATCACCGCAGGGGAGGTTAATTCTACTACTCTATGTTGACGATATGATCATTACTGGGGATGACTTTACGAGCATTGCATCCACCTAGAAATACCTTCATCGGCAGTTTCATATGAAAGACCTTGGCAAACTATGTTATTTTCTGGACCTAGAGATTGCTTATAGATCTCGGGGGATACTCATTTCTCAACAGAAATACATATCAGATATTATCTCAGCTGCATGCCTTTCTGACAGTAGATCAGCCGATACACCCTTAGAGCTTCATGTGAAGCTTCGTCCCACTGATGGTGAGCTCCTTCCTAATCCCACTAGATACAGACAGATTGTTGGATAGCTTGTCTACTTATGCATGACCAGACCTGATATTGCTCACACAGTCAGTGTTTTCAGTCAGTTTGTTTCTGCTCCTACATTAGTTCACTACGGTGCACTTCTTCCGATTCTCAGATATCTTCGGGGCACTATTACTCGCTCATTATTCATGCCTGCTACATCCAAACTAGAGCTGAGTGCATATTCTGATTCAGATTGGGCAGGTGATCCTATTACCAGACAGTCTACCACCGGTTTTTGTCTATTTCTTGGTGATTCACTGATCTCATGGTGAAGTAAGAAACAAGCAGTTGTTGTATGTTCTTCGACTGAAGCTGAGTACAGAGCAACGGCTAGCTACTACTAGAGAGATTGTTCATGTTCGTTGGTTGTTATCAGGTATGGGTGTCACTCTTACAGGAGCTACTCCTCTTTATTGTGATAACCAGTGCATTGCACATTGCAAGCAACCTGGTCTTTCATGAGCGAACGAAGCATATAGATTGATTGTCATTATGTTCGTGAGTGCTTTGAGGCAGGGACCATTTCTCTCCATTCTGTTATATCTTCCCAGTAGACTACATACTTCTTCACCAAATCCCATACTGTTCAGAGATTTAGATACTTAGTAGGAAAACTCACACTGTTTGACCCATCGTGAGTTTGAGTGGCGGTGTTAGATATATAGTTCCATAATGGTTGTAGAGTTGTTTTGATCTTTGTTCTCCTTTTATATATAGGTGGTATTGTTCTTGGTTGAACTCAATTCAATATTCAGTATTGTTTTCATCTCTCTGATTTATCTTAACATGTCTCAAATACATCGCATGTCCTCAAATCACAATTTGAACACCAGACACATGGACACAAAATTAAGTTCGTCCAGGAGAATTCCCATTTGCAAAGTTAATAAAATCTTTCACGCAATCCCGATACTCCTTAGATAATTGTGACTTATTAATTCAACTTTTATCCATTTTTAAAAATATTCGTCAATCTGAAATTTAAAATTCATAAATTAAAACGCATATACTTTCATTAAAGTGACTGACATATGTATCAATGTAGATATGTTATAGAACAAAATAAAATTTTAGAAATAATCTTTTCCGGTTGTAGTTATTTGATTAGTATCCCAATCGTTTCAGAACAGTCATATATTTCTATCTCTTGGAAAACATCACAATTTAAGAAGTTCAATAATTCAAAGAACCAATAAATATTTTGTTTAATACAACATCAACATCAACACCGATAATTTTGTACAATAAAAATTCACCTAATGAAAAATATGAATATAAGGTCTTCACTATTATTCAAATATTTATGCTATACAAAAGATCATCCTAAAGGGCTTCAATGTTTTAAAAATTCTCATTGATTGAGTCCAATAACTCTCTAATTAGGTGTGAGTTAGTTGATCCCACACACAATTCACATCATATTCTCTTTTATATTCTTTCCAACTTCTATGTAAGGTTAAAATTCAATCACAAGAGCAAACAAAGGTACAATGTGTATGTGCACCTAATATTTCAAATTTGCAGTGAATATTGTTACTAGTTTTAAATTCCCCTACAAATGGGATGTTCCTCAAAAAAATCATACAAAACAATCCACCACTACCAATTAAATCAAGGAAATTAGTATCTAACTACCGACATTTCATTTCATTTCGAACAATCCACCACTAGCAACATTTCATTTAATAGGCACATCTAACTTCTTTTGCACTTAATAAGTAGTTCAAATATATGTAGATATGAAAAATTGAAGGATTTGAAACAAATTGAAAGCTTTAAAAACAACAACTATATTAACCAATCTCAACTAAACAATATTACTAAACCCTATCAATATTACTAAACCCTAGCAATATGATAAACAAGATTGATAATTTTTACCCAAATTTAATTGATTTAATTACCAAACCCTATCAAATTTAATTACTAAACCCTAGCAATATGATAAACCCTATAAAAAATTATCATTCTACAAAGGATTTAATTGATTCATAACCGAGCCACTACAACAACAACAACAACTACTACAACAACACACTAACACTTCCATAACCGAGCTAAAAACAAACACAAATTATGATAAGAAACTCCAAATAAATTTGTACCAATTACTTTGGTAGGCAGGAGATAGGGGGAAGCTGCGGCGGTGAGATCAAAGTAAAAGTGGAAGCTGCGTCGGAGGAGCAGGGCATCAGGATGGATGGGCGGCAACAACAGTGAGAGAAAGGAAGTGGAGAGTCAGCTTCGACGGTGGATGGAGATTGCGGTGGAGCGCTGAGGATGGATGGAGATTGCGATGGCTTGATGGTGGATGGAGATTGCAGTGATGAGCGTCGGATGGATGGCTTTGACGGTGGAGCGCTGAGGTGATGAGCGTCGGGTGAGGATGAAAGGCCACAATTGAAGAGATTGCGGTGGTAAGTAATTTGGGGCGAGGAGAGAGAGGAGAGATGTAGGGTTAAGTAATTTAGGGCGGGGGAATGAAAATGGGTCGGGGGTTGGGGCAGGGATTTATATGGGCTATGCCAGCATTTTTGTAAGAAACGTCGTTATAGTGAATATCTACAATGGTTTTTACTACAAAAAATGCCGGGATAGATATTGAATCTATTTATAAAAAATTTAAAAGATCTATCTCACGATATAAACGGACTAAGCCAATGGTTTTTTGTAAAAACATCGTTATAGGTTCTCACCTATACCGGCGTGTACTGTAAACGCCTCTATAGATAGTAGATTATTAAAATAATAAAACCCCTCTTAACTATTCCGTGTTTCTACAAAACGGCGGGATAGAAATGCCGCTAAAGCCATCGTGGTTTGTAGCATTTCTTAGTTCATCTTCCTTCAGACCCTTAATCACCCTGGTTACTGTAAGTGTCTCCTTGGATGACTTCCCATGTAGCATGGTAGTTATCAAGTGATTATAAGAAGTTGTCAGTGAATATATCAAGTTGAAAGCTTTATTCTCTTCACTAAGATCATCAATGTTAATCGCCTTCAGTTCAGATATTACCTTATTGAACTCCACAATATGATCTTGAAGTGGAGTACCTTCCTTCATTGAGAACCTAAACAGCTTTCTCTTCTAATACATCCGATCTAGCAACGACGATCCCGAATAGTCAGATTTGAGTCTCCACCATAGACTCGCCGCACTTTTCTCCTCAAGAATATAACACTTGACTTCATCCGTCAATTACAACCGAATTAAACTCAAGGCCTCCAAACAGATCTCATCCCACTTCTCCTGCTTCATGTCGGTTGGCTTCTTCTCTTATAAGGAAAGGTGCAAGTCCTTCTGAACCAAAATAACATACGTGTCCACCTTCCATAGATTGAAATTGATCTTACCGTCAAACTGCTTGATCTTCGTCTTTTGATCTGCCATCTCCACCAAGGAACTCGAACAAACCCACGAACCCGGCTCTAATACCACTTGTTAGGAAAACTGAGGATCTAGTTTTGCTTGGTGGATTGTGTTGATTGTGTCGAATACTCAACAAGATCCTCAATTTTTCTAACAGAAAGTTCATTACGATGAGAGGTGGGAATAGAGTATTATAAGTAGGAAATTTTCTTGACGGCTTTTGTACTACTAGCTAGACACAAGAAGGTGGAGCCATGTAACACACTATTGTCTAAATTGCTAATCGCTCTACACTTCGGGTCTTAGTAGTCTAAAAGCAATACACTGAACTTAGTAGTCTAAAGGAAAACACCCAGTGTAGTAGCAATACTCTTAAGGAGGAAGGGCAAAAATTTACTACATATATGGAAATATACCACACAAAATGAGAAGACAACAATTGACGAGGACAAGGAACCACTAGAGCACAAGCAAGGGAGGCTGCTACAACTACAGTTATATATCTTGACCATCTTAGACAAGATTGCGCGCTTTTTGTTTGTTTTGAGTGCAGGGAGTCCTTAACCAATGTCCAATATATAAGAGCTACAAAGCTAAGCCAAAAGAGTATCCTCATGCAGAAATCATTATGACGAGTATCCTCATGCAGAAATATACCACACAAAATGAGAAGACAACAATTGACGAGGACAAGGAACCACTAGAGCACAAGCAAGGGAGGCTGCTACAACTACAGTTATATATCTTGACCATCTTAGACAAGATTGCACCCTTTTTGTTTGTTCTGAGTGCAGGGAGTCCTTGACCAATGTCCAATATATAAGAGCTACAAAGCTAAGCAAAAAGAGTATCCTCATGCAGAAATTATTATGAGCCCAACAATTGTTACAAGCAAGGGTGGGCTCTGATAGAGATTCCGGTATTCTAGATGGGTATATTAGATCGTTCAGCAGACATCAGAAGGGGCTGAGGAAGACGAGCTTGGAGTTCAAGAAATAGGCAACCTAACTCAACCCAGTTACAATATTATTAAGCGCTTCAGATATAATATAATAATAATACATTTAGTATTTCATATGATGATTTAGTTTGCTTATAATTTGAATATGTAAAGGAACTAGGAAATATACAAAATTCTGAAATTGTGTATTAATGAAAGAAAGTTATTTAGGGTTATGAAACCTTTCCCCCCTAATTGGTTAATCAGTACTTTATGAAGAAAATTTCTAACTTAAGAAGAGTTGACTCTTCGATTAAACGAGCTGACATGCTATTTTGCGAGATGTATTCTTTATAATTTTCTCTCATGTTGTTGTTACTTTCTTTTCTTCTAATGGCTAGTGGACTCTTAAGAACTTTCTTCTCCTTATTCCCATGTCTGCAAGATTATAAAGCCTATCATATTTGGTGCCCTCAATGTTAGAACTAAGAGGGAGATAAAAGGATGGTGATGACAATCATCTAGGTTATTGTTAGGATTTTGGCCTCAAATACACGTAGGCACTGAGTACTTGAAGTTGGAGAAGAAGAGGAGAAGACAGAGACAGCAAGAGAAGACAACAGCAAGTAGAAGAAGTGTAGTCTGGAGAGTTGCGATCGACCGACCGGATGTGCGGTCGACCGACCGGATGTGCAGTCAACCGACCCAAGCTGCTGAGAGTTCTTCGAGTGTATAGGTCCAACAGAGGGAGCGCGGGGGGACGGTCGACTGTGCAGCCGACCAGTCGTGTCTTGGGTTTGGCTTTACACGTTGCGGTCGACCGACCTTGGGGGTACGGTTGATGACTTCGGTGCTGATCATTTTTGGGCTTACGAGTTTAAGGCCAAATAGATTGTTGTAGACTCCAGGGTTTGTATGATCTTGTAACATCAAATTAGAGAGATTTACTGATCCGTTATCATTGTTCAACTTCAAGAAGGGATTGTGCCGAGTGTTTCAAAGGTAAGGGAGAGAGATTGAGAATTGTATTTTTTTTTTGTAATCTTTATATTTCTTGGAGAATAAAAAGTATTTGTTATCTCTGCATATTGATTGTATTCTTGTGAGATCTTGCATATATTGTGGTGGCTTGTTGTTGGTTCATTTAAGTCTTTGTGGTTTCTATTGCTTGTGATGTACTTCCGCTATTAGCACTACGAGTTGTGGTAGATTATTCAACAAGCGGTATCAGAGCAACTTGGTTCGAGATGGCCGATAACAAGTCGAAGATCAAGAGGTTCGATGAGAGTGACTTCACGATGTGGAAGATTCAGATGATAGCGTATCTTCGTCAGAAAGATCTTGATGATCCGTTGTTTGATGAGAAGCCGATAGGTAGAGACAAGGATGTGAAGGTCTTGACAAATTGGAATCATTTGGATCAGAAGGCACTAAGGCAGATTCAGTTAGGGCTGAGTAGGAAGACGTTATTTCATATATCGAAGGGAAAGACCACAAAGGAGGCTATGGAGATTCTCATGGATATGTGTGAGAAACCGTCGGCATCTAATCAAATTCTTCATTTGAAGAAATTGATTAATATGAAGTTGAGGGAAGGGGGTTCAGTAACAGAACATGTGAAGAATTACTGCATGGTTTATAACCAGATGGAAGCTGCAACTTTGAAGTTTTCAGAGAGGGGGCAGCCATTATTACTTTTATCTACTTCACCCGATAGTTATGGTACGGTGTAACAGACTATTACAGGCACTATGACAGATTCGACGACTCTACAGGATATGGTGAGTAGCATTCTGAATGAGGAGATAAGAAGGGTGAGAAACGGGGGATATCCATCATCATCTTCTAGAGATTTCGCAATGTCTATTGAAAGAATACGTGGGAGATCTAAGAGTAGTTGAAGAAAAAAGGATTAGAGTAGTTCATCTGAGAGTGGATCTAATGACAACGATGAGGGACATGGACTTGAGTGCTGGTATTGTTACAAGAAGGGTCACATGATGCGCAGTTGCAAGGCTTATATGAAGATGAAGCAGAAGCAACCGAAGAGAGATACTCCAAAGGAAGCTCAAGTCGGGCTTGTTGAAGAGTTATACTTATAAGCTCGGGAGGAGTTAGGCACTCAAGATTGGTGTATTGATTCATGAGCTTATTTTCATTGCACTCCGAGGAGAGAAGTGTTTGATGACTACAAGGAGGGTTCTTTTGGAGATGTGATCGTGAGAAATGGTCACTGGTGTTTTGTATGTGGGGTTGGTACTGTTCGCATGAAAGCCAATAATGATCAGTGTGTTGTCTTGCGGGAGGCATATTCCAGACTTGAAGGAAATCTTATCTCGATTGCAAGGTTAGACAAAGAGGGGTTGTCTACTATAGTTGGTAGTGGGGAGTGGTGTATAGCTGCAGGTTCAAGGGTGATAGCAAAAGGAAAGTGCGAGGAAACGCTGTATTTGCTTAGAGACGTGAGGGGCATTTTTCCTGTAGTTGACTCTCAGCCGGAATCGAGTAGTAGATTGTGCGGGGTGCAACCGAGTTCTTTCAATTATGGAGGGGAGGTTACTAATTTAGTGGGAGCTGCTGGCCATGGAAGTGATCTTAGAGGGCAAGACATCGCTACAGTGAGGGTACTTTGTGATATGGCCGTTGAAGCTTCAAGTCACTCTTGTAACAACCCTGATTTTTTGACAAATGCGTCTTGTAAACGAACCGAGTGCTACTAGTTATAAAAATTGTATATTTTGGGTTGAAGCAATAGTTTTCCTCACTAATAGTCTACATTGTGCATACAGATATATGTATATATGTATATATGTATGTGTGTACGTGTTGAATTGGACTTGTGAACCCAAATGAAACAAGACAAACCCATCCACACTTGAACACAACCAAGTGGGTCAAGCCCAACTTGGAATGAGGCCGGCCAACCTCATGGAGGGAAAAAAGAGAAGGAGGGAAAAGGAGGCTAGGGTTTCTGAGGAGTTTTGAACAAAAGACAACATGATGAGTTTGTAAGAACCCCATCACATCACCACCCATATGAGCCAACCTAGGGCTTGATGAGATACCTCCCCTCTTCCCCATGGTTGAAATCCAAGTGCAAATTTTGGAATACAGAAGTAGCTTTCCTCGGCCATGTCCTTTCTAAGGAGGGAGTGGCCACTGACCCACAAAAGATAGAGGTGGTGAAGGATTGGCCTCAGCCAAGGACAGTGAAGGAAGTTCGGAGCCTTTTGGGTTTGACCGGGTACTACAGGAAGTTCATTAAGGATTATGCCAAGATTGTGGTACCCCTCACAGCTTTGACCAGGAAGGACAAGAAGTTTGAATGGACCGATAAGTGTGAAGCCAGTTTCCAGGACCTGAAGAACCGATTAATATCAGCACCGATTTTGGTCTTACCTCAACTAGATAAAGGGTATGTGATCTACAGCGATGCATCTACTTGGGTTTCGGATGCGTTCTAATGCAAGAAGGCAAGATCATTGCCTATGGATCGAGGCAGCTCAGACCACATGAGAAGAACTATCCAACTCACGACTTAGAGATAGCTATTATCATCTTTGCCTTGAAAATATGGAGAAATTATATCTACGGAGAAAAGTTGGAGATGTACACAGACCATAAGAGCTTAAAATATATCTATCAGCAGAATGACTTAAATCTGAGGTAGAGGCGATGGTTGGAAGTGTTGGAAGATATCAGACCGAAGATTTTGTACCATTCAGGGAAGGCCAACATTTTGGCAGATGCACTCAGCAGGAAGAGGAGCATTTCAATGCTAACAACTATGAGGGAGGAGTTAGAAGAAGAGATAAGGAGAGCCGGTATCGAAATGGTTTCTCAAGGGTTGAGTGTTATGTTAGCTCGATTAAAACTCCAGCCAAGTCTGAAGGACCAGGTGAAGAGGAGTCAAGATGGCAATGTGGATATCCAGGCACTCAAGGAGTAAGTGAACGAAGGGAAACTTCCCGAGTTCAATGTTAAAGGAGTGCTATGGTTTGGAGATCGGTTGTGTGTGCCCAAGGCGGAGAATCTTAGGGAGGAGATCATGAAGGAAGCACACACCACCTTACTGGTAGTTCATCCAGGGAGTATGAAGATGTATCGAGACGTGAAGCCATTCTATTAGTGGGCTGGAATGAAGCAAGATATAGCAGAATTTGTAGCCAGATGTCAAACTTGTCAGAGGGTGAAGGCAGAAAATTAGAAGCCCGAATGGTTACTATAGCCCTTGCCCATTCCAGTGTGGAAGTGGGAGGACATCAGCATGGATTTCTTTACATGATTACCAAGGAGTCCCCGAGGAAATGATTCCATTTGGATGGTTGTGGACCAGTTAACGAATTCAGCACATTTTATACCGGTGAGGACCACCTAGTCTTTGGAGAAGTTGGCAGGAGTCTACATTTAGGAGATTGTGAAACTACATGGTGTACCAATATCTATAGTTTCTGACAGAGACGTGAGATTTACCTCACGATTTTGGAAAAGTCTACGGATAGCGTTGGGGGCAAGGACAGATTTCAGTACTGCTTTTCACCCATAGACCGATGGACAAATAGAAAGGGTGAACAGAATCCTGGAGGATATGCTCCGAGCATGCATCTTGGACTTCGGAGGGAGCTGGTAGAATCATCTAGCGTTGGTTGAATTTGCTTACAACAATAGCTACCAGTCTAGTATCGGGATGGATCCATTCGAAGCACTATACGGGAGGAAGTGTAGGACACCCGTATGCTGCTATGAAGTAGGTGAGAGGCAGATGTTCGGACCAAAAATCATACAACAGACTTCGGAGAAGATTGAATTAATAAGAAAGAGGCACAGATCGTGTCACGCCCCGCTTCCCAAAAATATGGAATACGAGCACGTGACGAAGCCCAGCGAATGATTTTTACATCATCCATAAGCTGTAGGATCGACCCAGCATCATAACAAGAATATACAAGAGAAATATATATAACCAAGCATGCATGAATAATTTATAAAGCAACAGAAAACAATTTAAACCAATATTGATATTCAAATAGTTCTCATGTCTAGATCAAGTATAAACTCAGGAACAAGTCTTAAGCAGTAGAAGAAGTGAATACCTTAAGAGAAGTAATTATTTAAACAAATCCTTGCTCCAAGCAAAGCCTGAAATGTCTGCTCGCCAATTCCAGCAGGTAGCTTGTCCCAAAGTCTGTTTAATAAATATAAACAGGAAACAAGAGGGGAAACAAGAGAAAATGCCCTTAGTGCAAGCTAGGGCCACAAATAGTGAAAGCAAGTACAAGTAAGGGAAAAACAAGAATTGGAATCAAGAATAAGCTGAGTTATAAGAAGTAGTGGCAAATTCAAAGTCTAGCTGGCAAGAGGGAACATCATAATGAGTAGATTGGATAACAACTGCTAGTGGTGAATCACATGTCAGATACACCTATAAGGGTAATTAATATTAAACGACAAAACTCAAGTCTAGTGTCATATGTTGTTTTGAATGTCAGGTTTCAAATGTCAAGTTGTCAAGTATCAAGTTCCAGGCTTTAAGTCTCAGGTGTCATGTTTCATGTATCATATCATCAGGTATCAAGTGACAGGTGTCAAGTTCAAGTCTTGTAATTATTACTATCTAGGTAGCACGACATGCATCCATTATACTACATGGTTGCTACAGTCAAATCAATTGCGCTTAGACCTAGTAATGGAGTCTATAGAGCGGTGTACTCAGGCATCAAACTAGCAGGTGATCAACCATGGGCTCTAGAGGTGGCCCCCGTAGGCTCTAGAGGTGGCCCCCGTCACCCATGACGTGGCACTTAGTTCTAGGTGATTTCAAACATACATCATGTAATCACATAATGGGCTCTAGAGGTGGCCCCCGTAGGCTCTAGAGGTGGCCCCCGTCTCCCATGACGTGGCACTTAGTTCTACGTGGCACTTAGTTCCATTTAACATACAACTTTGGGAAACACGGGCCCCCTTCCGAGTACACTTACCTATGTTGTCCACTCTATAGTCTTTCCCATAACCCCCGGCTTGTCACATTTGTTCAGGCAGATTTTGTGTTCTTGTATTCATACATGTGAAACAGGGCTAAAATAATATAAATTAATTCTAAGAAAAATTGGAGATGCCCTATAGGGTGTCCAGCATCTACATATAAAATTTGGGGTCAAACGCTCGCTGTTTACACAGCTAAAATAATTCGCAAAGTCAATATATACAGCAGTTTTTACAGAACTGCGCCTACTGACACAGCTGCAGTATAACTGCCATAACTCCTAGACCGTAACTCCAAATTCAATCATTCTGGAGTCTATCGACATCTACACATCCAGATCTACGTTTCATATTCAGGGCTCGGGTCCAAATTCCAAAGATAAAAGGGTCGAAACCGCAAAAGAAAATTCAGACAGCAACATAGGGAAATAATTCACTAATGTAGATTTCATAGAATTATGTAATTTGGTGTCTAAAATCATTATGTGGCACAAATACATGGTAATGGGAATCAAACAGCGAATAATAATATTTTTCAAGTCATAATAATCACAAATTTGCCAAAACACTAAATTTATATGCGTCTACAATTTCTAGGGGTCCTTAATTCATATGTCCAAGTGATTCACAAGTCTCAAATAGGTAAAAGAGTACAATTGATTTTTATTTAATACGAGGAAGTTTTGTGACTCTTAGATTTGTAGGTTGAAGGTTCGAAATTGATTTACAAATGATATTCAAAGGGAGTCACAATCTAACTATATGTGGTATTTGCAAGAAAGCTTGTACTAGAGCAATAAAATGTACAAGGTGAATACTTGCCTTAAATCGACGATTAAAATCTCCGCTTGTTGAAGCAAATAGAGTAGAAAAATCCCCGAAGATGTCCTCGAAATGCGCGTGCAAAAATTGATCGGAGATCGAGTTTTCCCGTACACACGATCGGCCCGAACAGCAAACAGCAAAAGAGATCCGGTGCGGCACGAACAGGAAACAGCAAAACGATCCAATCAGATCGCTGGGAAGCAGCGGATCTGAGGCCAGAACAGCGTACAGCGATCTGGATCTGGTGTGGACGAACACCGAACAGCGATCTCAGCGCGGATCTTGGCACGATCTGATGGCTGAGATTCGCTCCCGCCTTTTCCGCCTTCTTCTTCGTTCGTTTCTTCTTCGACGAACTGAGCGTGAGGGAGAGCGGCGACGGTGGGTTTCTTCGACGTGGCACTACGTCGGGAAGCGACGCAGCGACGGCGGCACGGCGGCACGGCGGAGGCGCGAGGGTGGACGGAAGGCGACGGCGGTGTGCTCCTCTGTTCGTGGGTTCGAAACAGAGGTGAGAGCGATCGGAGGAGTGGGTTGGGGTGTTGGCGAGGCGGCGAGGGCTGACGAGGCGATGGGTTGCGAGGTTGGGTGGATGAAGACGACGGTTTGGAGCGGTGGTCGAGAATTGGGTTCGAAGGTGGATGGGTTCTGAGGTTGAAGAGATGGCGAAGGCGACGATGGTAGGGAGATGGCGGTGGTCGTAGAGGGGTCGACGAGGATGGATTGGGTATGGCGAAGGTGATCGGAGGTGTGGAGGTGGTGGTGGCGATCGGGAGTGGGGATCGGAGAAGATGGGTTGGTGGTTGCGAAAACGGAGGAGAAGGAAACGGGTGAAGAAAAGAAGAGCGGCGGGGTTTAGTTGGGTTTATACAGTAGATTAGGGTTGGGATTAGGGTTAGGGTAGAGTTTATATAGGAGGGTTTGTGGGTTTGCGGGTTCATGGGTTTTGGGGATCCGTTTCAAAAAGAGCCCAACAGGAGAAGTGATCAAAATGCAACAGAATGGAGATTAGGGAGATAAAAGAGAAGAATTGGTCCATTGTTCATGAAGAACGATACAAATGGCACACAATTAAATTTGATAAAAGGGCCCACAATTCGAGTTGAGACAAGAATAATAATTTTATTCAATCAGGACAAATTACATGATCTCAAATAGACGAGAGAGTACAATCGAGAAAAAAATACGGTATAAAATACAAATACGGGGAAACAGGAGTTACAGATCGCGCAGAGCAGGCAGAAGAGCTATGCCGACACCCGCCATAGAGAGCTAGAATTTGAGGAAGGAGATTCTGTATTCTTGAAGATCTCGCCGACCAAAGGTGTAGTTAGATTTGGAAGGGGTGGCAAGCTAGCCCCAAGGTAGATTGGACCCTACAAAATCTTAAAAAGAATTGGGAAAGCTGCCTACAGGTTGGAACTATCCCCTGAGTTAGCCCAGGTGCATGATGTTTTCCATGTCTCCATGCTGAGGAAATACGTGCCAGACCCAAGTTATCGAATACCCGAAATTCCAGAAGATTTGTAAGTAGACCTTTCCTACAAGGAGCGACCAGTGCAAATAATAGATCATCAGGAGAAAGTGCTGAGAAACAAGATCATTCCGATGGTCAAGGTTCTCTGGATGAGTCATTTTGTAGAAGAAGCTACTTAGGAGCCTGAGAGTCGAATGCAGGAGACTCACCCGGAGTTGTTAGAGTAAAATTTTTCTTTCTTTTTTTTTGTTTTCTCCCGCTTAGCATAGTTCTGAGGACAGAACTATTTTAAGGAGGGAGTGATGTAACAACCCTGATTTTTTGACAAATGCGTCTTGTAAACGAACCGAGTGCTTCTGGTTATAACAATTGTATTTTGGGTTGAAGCAATTGTTTTCCTCATTAATAGTCTACATTGTGCATACGGATATATGTATATATGTATATATGTATGTGTGTACATGTTGAATTGGACTTGTGAACCCAAATGAAACTAGACAAACCCAGCCACACTTGAACACAACCAAGTGGGTCAAGCCCAACTAGGAATGAGGCCGGCCAACCTCATGGAGGGAAAAAAGTGAAGGAGTGAAGAGGAGGCTAGGGTTTCTGAGGAGTATTGAACAAAAGAAAACATGATGAGTTTGTAAGAACCCCATCACATCACCACCCATATGATCCAACTTATGGCTTGATGAGACACCTCTCCTCCTCCCCATGGTTGAAATCCGGCCACCCCCCCCCCCCCCCCGCCCGTCCCCTTCTCCTCCTTTTGTTTTAAAACCCCCACACTCCTCCATTCTCTCTTACAAACTCTTACTACTCTTACTCTTTTCCTATACCTCCAAACTCCATGCCTAATACAATTAGCTACTGATTTGGGAAGAGAAGAAGAAGGAAAGACAAGGAGAAGAAGAACAAAGAGCCAAAGCAAAAGAGAGGAAGAAAAGAGTTAGAAGAGTCAAGAGGTCTCTCAAACAAAGAACAAGCTATTAACAGGGTGGGTGTTTCCAATCTCTTGTGTTTTTGTTCTTGGATGATTGAAATGATGTTTGATGACTGAAAAAATGACATTGCATTCTATAGGAATTAATTTAAACAACTCGTTTGTGTTAAGTAGTCCAAAACAGAAATTCCTATTAAAAGACTGAATTTTTGTTGTTAGTCCGTAACTCATTGCATGAACACCACTTGGAATTTTGACCTGAAATTTTTAGAGGATGATTATATAGGTGTCGTACACCTTCAGTATTTTTTTTAAAGATTTTTATGATTTTTCCTGCTATTTAAATAAAATACAAACTTGCATGCTGGTCAGAATAGAAAGAAGCAGTTTTTATGGTTACTATTGTGGAAAGAATGACTTGGATCTCACTGCATGCTTATGGGATTGATCTGAAACTATAGTATGTTATTTTTGGATGTATTTAAGACCAATGTTTCAAATTTTATGAGATTTGGACCACTGTAGCTATGTCAATAAAATCATGCAAGATGAACTAGATATTTTAGTGAACAGAACTACTATTGATTCTGCCCTGTTTTTGGAGGATATTCAAAAAGACATAAATGGAAATCTACTTGGTAGAATCACTTGATTTTTGAGAGTGCTGTAACATCAAGTGTCAGAAACTAGATTCTAAAATTTCATGATGATCTTACACCGTTTACTATTTTAATCTGATTTTACCCCATGGCTGTGTTGACATGATGTTCTGTTCTGAGATTCTGTACACTTGTTAAAGATGAGACCATAAGACTTTGTAAACGACCTTGTATAAAGGAAGGAGCTTGAAACTAAGAAGTTTTAGTAGACACTTAGACCTTTCTGGATTGACTGAGAAATCATGATTTGGGCAAGTATTCTATTTTATGTGATTTTTTCAAGTGACGACAGAAACACAGTAAATCTTAGAGCTTACTGGTTTGCACCATGTTCATAGAAATGAGTTTGAACTTGTATTTTACTAGCTTAGAGTTGTTGTTTGAGGTCAAGAAACTTGTTATATATGTGAGTATGAGTTAGGACTTACGTGACCTAAAGTTTCTTGCAAGGAGTAGCTCATAGTTGCTTGTAGATCCCAAAATAGACAAACGTAGTTCAACATTTTGAAGTGAAAATTGTATCGGATGTTGGGGTATGGTTGTAGACCACTTTGGGATGATATTCATGCCCATTGTGTGTTTGTACTTGCGGTCTACTTTGAGTAGAAGCATGGGGAGCGCCCGATCGCAATTCCTCAAGGGAACGGGACCGGGAATTGATCCATTTTGGCATAAACGCCAAGTGTGTGCTTGCTGTTTGAAAACTTGAATTGTTGTTTTTAGGACCCTTAGAACCCCTTTTTGGGTAGTTGTGGGTTAGGAATTACTCCTAGTGTAGTGTATCTTGTTGGGATACATCGGTTAAGTTGAGAACATAAGATTAAGTTTGGTTGACAAATCTAGTTGGGAAGAATGTCGCATCGAACACGTTGGAGGGGATGACTCATGCACCGACGTACTTGTTGTACATGGATGGATTCCATGGGTTGTGTTTGGAGCTACCACCTGTCAAGGACCGTGGAGCGTTAAGTTTAGCAAAAAGCTATTTTTTGGTCGGGCCGAGGTTGCGATCTAACTCCAAGCGTCGAAGTGGTTGCGGCAATCGGTGGGGACGATTCGCCGTGGGTTCGTGCCGAGGTGGGTCAACCTTTGGGCCGAATGAGAGGGCTAGTTGAGTCCTAGTGTGGAATGGGTTGAGACCCAGTATTGATAAAGGTGACTAACTAGAGAGAGTCTACCAAATGGAATTTGACTAGTTGTTCATAGCAAGCAAGTTGATCATCGAGTTAGGGATTTGGAAATATTGGATTTATCGCCTAACTAAGAGGATGGATAATATGGGAAAATGGATGAAAAATCAGAGGTTGACTAGAGTGATGGTTTTAGAGATTGGTCCATGTAACAAATCTTGAATTCAACCTTAACCTTTAATCTTAGAGTGGGGTAGCCTTGATACTTTGGTAGGACTAGATCGAGTCTTGTTTAAATGTAAGGACAAGCACTGGCAAGGGTATTCGCCTGTCAGAGGGACGCATGGTGTCATCGCCCCTGACCGAATCCTAGGTTCCTTTAATGCGGATAGGGACCCCGAGCCACCCTGGGAGTGGTGACAACTCTGTTGTGAGCTCCTCTGTCTCGACAGAAATGCCTTTATGATCCGTAACAACCTTTGAGGAGGTTTAGAGTGTTGATATCGTCTTAACTGCAAGTTCTATTCTAGTATAAGGACGAGTGTAGCGGAATTGGGGAAACCCTATATCTGTCAGGTCCTGTGTCGATCAATGTGGACAGACGGATTAGACGATGTCCCAGAGAGTTAGACTCTATCTCTATCGGGAGTTGCTCTAATCACCGGTAATGGAGCCCTTATGCCCATATATCGGCTTTTGGTGAGGTCCGGGGAGACATGGATACAGCAACTTATCGAGTAAGCCGATTTATTTACAGTCATGCAGGGTAAGCCTGCGACTGGGATGCCGGGCATTGTGGATAAATTTAAGAGAGGATTGGACACCACTATTGACAGCAATGATTGGAAGTCACCTAGGGGGCCTGCAGCCCCACCATCACTGGAATTAGAAACATAAGAGAGCACAAGGTTAGGATGCATAGCGGGGGATCGAGCCCCATTAAATTGAAGAACGTCGTTTGGTTGGGGCGTGTGTAGTATGGGATGCATATCTTTCAACCAAGCGTACATTAGCTTTAGGAGCATGTGTGCATTAGTTTAGGTCATGACATACACCGACACTTGTTTGACATCACCTTTTTTTGCATCAAATATTATTTGTGGTTGTTGAGGTTGGAATCATTATACTATGGCATAGAGAGGATGGCCGGGTATAGCACTTCGTCAGTTGTAATCAACTGAGGAGGCCACATTTATTAGTGCAGGACTGCCAAGTTGGGAGCACTGGAAAGCTCAAGCATGGAAAAGCATCCAAGTGGAAGTTACTGTCCAAATTTTATTGTACACTCTTGTTGTAACAATTACTTGTAATTTGTTGTAATCATTGGACATTGTAATAAGAATTTAATATAATAAAAGTTTTTAATTTCCTGTGAATTTTGTTGGATTATGACTCATTTGAAGGAAGATCCTGGAGTGTGTCGCGAGTTCCTATGTTAGGAATTTAGGGCGCTATAGCTCTTGTGAGGTAGAGAGCACTGGTATCGATATGCGGGGTGATGTCGATAAGGGTAATCGAAATGGGACTGTAAGGGTTGAACAGTCGGCGGATTTTATGGACGTGTCGTCCACGGAGGCTTCTAGTGTAAAAGGAGCATTGAGAGGTTTTGAACCATGTCCGGTGTTGATGGAGATTATGTGAGTTAGGGAGTCTTGTAACACGGAATCCGATACGGAAGGTTGTATATCCAGTATTCGTGCTCTATGCGATTGGTGGAGCACATCCTTCATAAGGCGATGAGGGGTGGTTGGTGCACTCCACGTGATGGACTGGCGGAGATGCTCTTCATGAGAGTGGGGAGTACTTGAGTCTTCCATGAAAGTGGCAGATTGGCAGAGATAATGCGTAGTAAAGATTGCAATAACTTTGAAGCATTGTGTTGCTGCTGATTTTGGTGTGGGAGCAAACAGATGAATTTTTGGATTCTTGGAGAAAACAATAAAGCAAATCTGTTGACCTGTTGACCTGTTGACCTTTACCAATGTGTTGACTGGTTTCTTGCCGCTGCCGTTGACCTGCAAAAAGTACGAAACACCGGGATGGATCCCGGCGACGCACCCTCCGACGCTCTTGTCAGTAATCTGAATAATTAAGAAAGAACTTTATGTGGAAAAAGATTGATTACCTTCTTATGGTGGGGGGAGAGGGGTTTTTATAGTCGCCTTAGGGATCCGTTTCGTGATAAGAACATATCTCTACTTCCCGGTGTGAATGGATAGAAGCGGTTAAGATCACTTCTTAGGGATAATTATGAATCCGAATTCTTCTTTATCCTTCTGGACTGGCTTGTAATGGGTTGGGACCCGTACCCAGTAAGACAGATCTGTTTATGGATTATTGGGCTTTGAAGAAAGACCCAGTTCCCATTTCAGACCCGTTTGTAGGTGAAATTACCGTTTTACCCCTGAGAGCTTTAAGATTCGCGCCCAATTTGAACGGTCCCGATTTAATTCTATTTTTAGCCATATCACGAGCCCCCCACTCCTGAAGACTGAGTTTAACAGCCTTTGAGGAGTAGTTTGTTGTTCTATTGGCATACGGGATTTTATCGGATTTCTCTAGAGAGTTGGATCTAGCTCGGGGTGTAACAGTGTTATTATGAGCTTGTAAAATACCCAAAAATATCCTCAGAATTTTCTGAATTTTTTGTGATTTTTCTAGATTTTTCTGAATTTTTCCAATTTTTTTTGAATTTTTTATTCATTTTCCGAATTAAATAATTAATTATCGAAAATTTTAATTAATTATTCTAATTTAATAATTACTATTTTCAGAATTCTAAAATAATTTTCTGAATTAATTGTTATTTTTAGAATTTTTAAATTAGTTTTTTCGATTTTTAATTAATTTTTCGGATTTTTTAAATAATTAATTCAAATAAATAAATAAATAAATTAATTAAATATTACCTGGACACGTGGAGCGTTTCTGGACGTCAATCATGATCAGATGGTGTGCATCACAAAGCAGAACCACGTGGTGCGTTTCTTGACGTTGATCATGATCAGATGGCGCGCATCACAAAGCGGAGCATTTTGCTAGACACGTGGTGCTAATCTGTACGTTGATCAGGTCGTGTCACGAATTTTGGGATGATCTGACGGCTCGTGTGGCTCGGCAGCGTTTTTCTCCACATGTGCAGCTTGGAACACGTTTTGCTCGGAATCCAGTGCTGACCCACCAGATGACGCCACGTAGCGCGGTCAACGCTGTGTTGACCGCCATGTGGCACACATATATATATTTTTCTTCTTTCTTTCTATCTTTCTTTTCCTTTTTCTCCCGCTCTGTCTCTTCTCCCTTTATCTTCTTCGTCTCCTTCTCGCGCTCTCTCCCTCGTCTCCTTCTCCGACTCAACCTCCGAGCAGAGCCAGGCGAGGAGACAGAGCTTGCTTGGAGACAACGAGGAGAACTGAGGCTCGCTGGGGAGAGCTTTGACGAGGCACTACGACCGAACTCGGTGAGGGGAGCTCAAAGGAGAGGAGCTCGGTTCGGGAGCTCGAGCTTGATGACGAAGACGCTCGGTGAGGAGGGAAGGAGTTCGGCTGTTCGTCACCGACCCTGAGCTTGAGGTTGGCTCAGTGTTTTTGATGGAGCTTGACGTTGTGGGATCGAAGATTTAGAGCTCGGCTATGGCGGAGCATGGTCGCGAGTTCAAGCTCGGAGCTCGTGGAGTTCGGCAGCAGAGCTCGACGGAGGGGACTCGACGTCAGAGCTCGACCATGGGTTTTGGAGCTCAGAATGGGGAGCTCGGTGGGCCATGGAGTCTTGGTGAACGAGGCGAGGGTCTCAGCGAATGAGGGAGTGGAGCTCAGGAGCTTGGCGAGCGTGGCGAGGGAGGAGAGCGGCGAACAGAGGTGAGCTCGGGCTCGCCCATGGGGTCTCGGTGCCCAGTGAAAAAGAGGAGAGGAGCAGTGGCGGAGGGAGGAAGAGAGGAGGGGGGACATTTGGGACCCCAAAAATTTTGTAAAACCCCCTAATATAGACCAAAATTTTTATTTGGCCCCCCAGTTAAAAAAATTTGGGACCCCCAAGTCTAATCCACCTCTTATTAAAGGCTCAATTATGTCGATGCCGGGGGAAAAAAAATTTGGGACCCCCATTTTGATTCGTCTGGCTCCGCCACTGGAGAGGAGTGGGTTCTTTTGCTTTGGTTTTGGCGGGAGACTTGGAAGAGAAGAAGAAGTAGGGTAACGGGTTGGTTCGGGTTTGGGTCTAAACGGGTTTGGGCCCGACCCGTTAACCCTTTTACCTCTTTTTCTTTTTTTTGTTGTTGTTTGTTCTTGAGCAAATCTGAGCCATTGATTGTATTTGTGCACGTATTTTGAGGCAAGATTTTTTGCCATTTTGCAGCTCGGAAGTTCAGTAGCTTGGATTTCAGATCCGAGCTACGTGGCTCCATCTGGACGGTTGATCACGATCATGGCGCGAATCACGAGGCACAAAGGCGCGGATCATGAGAAAACGTGATTTTGGTAGACGCGGCGAGATCTGAGCTGTCTGATCAAGATCTTGGTGCGAATCACGAGGAGAAAGACGTTTTTCTCCAATACGCAGCTCGGAATGCAAGTTGCTCGGATTGCAGATCCGAAGTACGTGGCGTGATCTGGACGGTTGATCACGATCATGGCACGAATCACAAGGCAATAGTTTGTCATTTTCTCGCTCGGCACAGCTATGTTGCGATCCACTTTCCCGGTGCTACGGAGGTCCGATCGGGGCGTGCAACCCCTCGTTTCGAAGGTAACTCGAAGATGTACAACTTCTTTTAGGAATGGGTTGAAGAATCACCCTTATTCATGGTCAAAATAGCCCTGCAATATCCTTTTCTTCATGAAGTTGAGGAGTGTTTTGGTATTCAGAATCTTCGAAGAGGAGATCCACTCCTAGGGGCGAAGGAAATGAGCTAGGAGGATCCTCGCAAGGTCCATTCGGGAGACGAGTTTGATGAGCAACTCAAAGGGAGAGTTTTGAGCTCCGAACTCGCTTGGAAGAGGACCACTCGAGAGGCGAGTAGGACAAAGAACTTGGTCCTAGGAAAGAGCCATTTGGGAGGCAAGCTTGAGGAGCGACTCTAGGGGAGAGTCGTGCTCCGAACTCATTGTGAAGAGGTCCGCTTTAGAGGCGAGCGAAGTGAAGAACATCACAAGACTCTAGGAGTGAGCCATTCGGGAGATGAGTTTGAGGAGCAACTCTAGGGGAGAGTTTTGAGCTCCGAACTCGCTTAGAAGAGGCCCACTCATGAGGCGAGTGGGACGAAGAGCATCACAATGCTCTAGGAGATAGCCATTCGGGAGACGCGCTTGAGGAGAAACTCTAGGGGAGAGTCATGCTCCAAACTCGTTGTGAAGAGGTCCGCTTTAGAGGCGAACGGAGCGAAGAGCTTGGCTCTAGAAGTGAGCCATTCGGGAGATGAGTTTGAGGAGAAACTCTAGAGGAGAGCTTTGAGCTCCGAACTCGCTTAGAAGAGGCCTGCTTTGGAGGCGAGCGGAGCGAAGAGCTTGGCTCTAGAAGAGAGCCATTTGGGAGACAAGTTTGAGGAGCAACTCTAGGAGAGAGTTGTGCTCCGAACTCGTTGAGAAAAGGTCCGCTTTGGAGGCGAGCGGAACGAAGAGCTTGGCTCTAGGAGAGAATCATTTAGGAGACAAGTTTGAGGAGCAACTCTAAGGGAGAGCTTTGAGCTCCGAACTCGCTTAGAAGAGGCCCGCTTTGGAGGCAAGCAGAGCAAAGAGCTTGGCTCTAGAAGAGAGCCATTTGGGAGACAAGTTTGAGGAAGAACTCTAGGAGAGAGTTGTGTTCCGAACTCGTTGAGAAGAGGTCTGCTCTGGGGGTGAGTGGAGCGGAGAGCTTGGCTCTAGGAGAGAGCTGTCTTGGGGGACAAGTTTGAGGAGTAACTCTAGGAGAGAGTTGCGCTCCGAACTCGTTGAGATGATGTCCGCTCTGGAGGCGAGCGGAGCGAAGAGCTTCACCAGGCTCTAGGAGATAGTTGGGCGTCGAACTTGTCGTTTGAGTCCGACAAGTTTGTAGAAGCGGCCCGGAGAGGGGGTTGGTGCCGAACTACCGTTTGGACCTGGTAGGCTTGTAGAAGCAACTTTCGAATGGAATTGGCCTCCAAACTTGCTTTTTGAGCCCAACACGCTAGTAGAGCCAACTCGATGAGAGAGTTGGGTACCATATCGGATTCTTGAAGGTGAACTAGTTACGGGAGATCCTCTAGGACGAGCTGGGATCTAACACCCTTACATGGAGTGAAGGAGTTGCTGACTTGGCTCGGGAGAGGAACTGAGCACAGAGCTCACTGATGAGAATTGTCGAGCTGTACAAGCAACTACAAAGGTGAGTCAGGCCTTGGGGATAGCCCTGGAAAAGAGCCAGTGTTCGAGCCTGCTTGTTGGAATCAACCAGTTTCGGGAGTAGTTCGAATGGTCGTGTCGAGCCCTGAACCCACACACTTGCAAGTTGTAAGGGCAATTTTCGAGCCATGATTATGAACTCCGAACCAGTTTTTTTAAGATTTATCAACGGTTGTGGAAGCAATTCCGAATGGTGTGCTGCCCCGCACTTGCTTGTTTGCGAGCGGCTGAAGCAACGTCAAACCAAGTGCTGGACTCCGAACTCGTCGTTGGGATGTTTCAACTAGTTGCAAGAGCAATTCCGAATGGTGAACCACTTCATACTCGCTTGTAAGCGAGTAGTTGAAGTGGAATCGAACCAAGTGTTGGACTCCGAACTTGTTGCTAGAGGGGGTTAACGAGTTGTAAGAGCAATTCCAAATGTTGAGCTGCCCTACCCTTGCTTGTTTACAAGCAGCTAAAGCAACGTCGAACAAAGTGTTGGACTCCAAACTCATTTTTTGAGCTTAGTAAGTTGTGGGAGCAGCCATGTAGGAGAAGCTGGACTCTGAACTCACCATTTAACGAGTTGTAGATGTGACTCGGAGAGATAGAGAAGAAGCAAGAGCAATAATTTTTAATGAAAAAATGCTAAGCTTTATTGAGATAAACTAAGTGGCCGCTTCAATAGGGCGAGCCATTATTACATGCTTCTTGGTCGTGTTACAAGCATCGGCCTTATTGAAAACCGAGATCCTACTTTTGTAATGGAGTGAAGGCCTCTTGGGAGGATTTGGGTTCTCCCCCCATAGGACCTCCTTGGATGAGGTGGAAGACGGCCCCAGGTTCTGAATCTTGGAACTCGGCGGACCTCTTTTTTCGCTTATAGGTTCCTCGGGGTGGAAGGTCGGCCCCGTCTCTTCGGACGAACCTGTCCAGGTGTTCCCGCTGTATAAGCTCTTCGATCTCCTCTTTGAGAGCCCGACAATCATCCGTGTCATGACCGTGGTTCCTATGAAAGCGACACCACTTATTCCTATTTCTTTTCTTACCAAGGGTATTCATTCTAGGAGGAGCACGGAGTAGCCCTTCTTTGTCCACCTCCATAAGAACCGTAGATATACTAGCATTGAGGGGGATGAACTTCTCAAAACGAGGAGCTGGGCGGCGTTGGCCATTTTCTTCCCTCTGGAGTTTCTGAGACCCTTCCTCGCTCGTATTCTTCCGTTTGTTCCCGGAAGATGATTCCTCGAGAGTGGGGAGGTTGAGAGCCTCTTCCACTCGAATGTACTTCTCACTCCGGAGTAGGAGCTCGGAGAAGTCCCGAGGGGGCTTCTTGGCGAGGGACGCTCTGAGGTCAGCATTGAGGATGTTGGACCGAAAGGCGACAATGGCGACCGAGGGTTCCAAGGAAGCGATGGACCTGGCTTCAGCAGTGAAGGGCTTGACATAGTCCCTCAATCGTTCGCCCTTATTTTGACTGAGGAACAGTAGGGAGTTTCCTGTCTTCTCGGTGGGGTGACTGCTCACGAAATGCGTAAGGAAAAGTCCCTCGAACCGATCGAATAAGAAGATGGAGGCCCGGGCGAGTCGAGAGTACCATTCTCTCGCACGACCCTTCAGCGTGGCAGGGAAGGTCTTGCAAAGGAGCGCATCTGAAGCCTGGTGGATCATCATGAGAGTTTTAAAACTCTCGATGTGGTCGGTGGGGTCCGACTCCCCATTGTATGACTCGAAGATAGGAGGGCTTAAAGTTTAGCGGGACCGGGGCTTCCATGATGGTGCGGGAGAATGGAGGCCTGCTCGGGCGGAGGCTTATCGCCCGTTGCTCTTCTTCCCTGTCAATTCAGCCGAGGCACCTCTCCATCTCGTGGAGACGGCAATAGACTGAGTCTTCTCTTTGATCATATCTTGCCGATCCCCGGGACTCATCTTCGTACGAGGGTGGACTGGGGCTGCCGCGATGGTAGCTTGGGGATGGACGAGGACTAGGATTGTGAAGGTGGTGGCTCCTAGCTGGCTCATGAGTAGGTCGCCTCTGGTCGTTATTTAGGGCAATATTGAGGGCCCATAAGACTGCCGCTTGGAAGTCTTGAAGCTCTGTCCTTGTGACTGGTGCCTCTCCAGCTTGGCGATCCCTATGTGTGGCTCGGCTTACTGGAGAATGAGTTCTCCGCCGATGACCCTGAGGGGACTCTCTTCGCCTCCTCGAGGGAGGGGATCTTCTGGTCCTCGGTCGGCGGGGGGTTCGAACTCTTGAGGCCCCTGGGTGCTCGGGTTGATGGACTCCCCCAAGGGCTCGCCATCCATTCAGGCGAGTTCGGAGGTCGAACCCCTTTTGACGGTCGGTAATCACTTGACGAAGATCTCGCTCGGGAGGGCTTTGAGAAGCCATAGATTCAACTGAAGGATTGGGACTCGCGACATGGTCATGAGGAGGATGTTGGTTCGGACGAATCCGACTGGAGCCCTCCTGGGCAGTTCCCCGAGACCCTGGAGGGGCCTGTTGAGGAGGAGCACCTTGAGCTAGAGGACGGAGAGGAGGAAGAGAAGCGGTTCTTTGGCTAAAGACCGCTGCCTTTCCCTTCTGTTTTGGAAGCATGGCTTGAAACTAGTCTCGCTGATGAAATTAGGTCGGGTTGCTTTTTCGGTTCCCACAGACGGCGCCAATCTGTTGTTGCTGATTTTGGTGTGGGAGCAAACAGATAAATTTGTGGATTCTTGGAGAAAACAAAAAGCAAACCTGTTGACCTGTTGACCTTCACCAATGTATTGACTGGTTTCTTGCCACTGCTGTTGACCTGCAAAAAGTGCAAAACACCGGGATGGATCCCGGTGATGCACCTTTCGACGCTCTTGTCAGTAATCTGAATAATTAAGAAAGAGCTTTATGTGGAAAAAGATTGATTACCTTCTTATGGTGGGGGGAGAGGAGTTTTTATAGTCGCCTCAGGGATCCGTTTCGAGATAAGAACATATCTCTACTTCCCGGTGTGAATGGATAGAAGCAGTTAAGATTACTTCTTAGGGATAATTATGAATCTGAATTCTTCTTTATCCTTCTGGACTGGTTTGTAACGAGTTGGGACCCGTACCCAGTAAGACAGATCCGTTTATGAATTATTGGACTTTGAAGAAAGATCCAGTTCCCATTTCAGACCCGGTTGTAGGTGAAATTACCATTTTACCCCTGAGAGCTTTAAGATTCGTGCCCGATTTGAACGGTCCCGATTTAATCCCATTTTTAGCCATATCACGTTGTATATTCGGTTCAAGTGGGAGATTGTTAGGATTTTGGCCTCAAATACACGTAGGCACTGAGTATTTGAAGTTGGAGAAGAAGAGGAGGAGACAAAGACAATAAGAGAAGACAACATCAAGTAGAAGAAGTGTAGTCTGGAAAGTTGCGGTTGACCAACCGTGTGTGCGGTTGACCGACCCAAGCTGCTGAGAGTTCTTCGAGTGTACAGGGTCCAACAGAGGAGGACGGTCGACTGTGCAGTCGACCGGTCATGTTTCGGGTTTGACTTTACACGTAGCGGTTGACTTACCTTGGGGATACAGTCGACCGACTTCGGCGCTGTTTTTGGGCTTACGAGTTTAAGGCCCAATAGCTGGATTTGTGTTTATCTTTTAGGGTTTACTTGGGGGTTATATACATGGCTGTAGACTCTAGGGTTCGTATGATCTTTAACATCAGATTAGAGAGATTTGGTGAGTCATTATCATTGTTCAACTTCAAGAGGAAATTGGGCCAAGTGTTTCAAAGGTGAGGGAGTGAGATTGAGAATTGTAATCTCTTTTGTAATGTTTGTATTTCTTGGGGAATAAAAAGTATTGGTTATCTCTGCATATTGAATGTGTTCTTGTGAGATCTTAAATATATTATGGTGGCTTGTTCTTGGTTCATCTAAGTCTTGATAATTTCTATTGCTTGTGATGTATTTGTACTATTAGCACTACGAGTTATGGTAGATTTTGCAATAGTTATGATCTTTGACCTTTAACAAGTTCAATTTGCTTTCACAACCAACTGTCATGAGAGTTTGGAAGGCTTTGTATGTTAGGGTTTAGGGGGAGTGGAAGTGCTTTAGAGTCCATTAGCCATTAGCAGACATGCAGGTAACAAATCACGAGGACTTAGGAGAAGTTTGATATGAGATATCGTGTCAGTATTGCTATATTGAAATCTGCACTCTCACTAAGGAAGTTTATTTTGGAAAGTGATTAAACCCCATTAGGAAAAAGTTTCATGCCCATACTTTGAAACCAACTTTCTTTTAGTTTCTGGATTTTTGATATGCTTGTTTTTTAGTAATTTCGTAGTATTTGTGTATCTTTCTTGAGTAAACTTAAGACGAAAAACTCAAAAATATATTCCATATCAGCCTGACCAACTCCATCTCCAATAAAAGCAAGCCCTACAGCCATTCCATAAACAACCACTAGCAGATTTATTCCGAAAATCCCGCCTGTTAATTGAAGAGTCCATTAATACTTTGTTGAACTAGGTTTCCTGCTTGTTTGTTATATTATTGTGAAGTGGCTAGATAAGTTTATAGAACTGCAACAATTACTCCTTATGAATTATGGCACAAACCGAAACCTAGATTACACTGTTTTACGGTGTGAGGTTGAAGAGCAATACTGAGAAATTCAGCCCTTTCCGCCTAACGTATGATAATAAATATCTGGACCAAATATATTGATTATTCCTGGGTGCTGAATTTCGTTAGAGATTAAGGTATGCTTTTTTATTTTATTTTAAAGAGATTATAAGTTTACAGTATGCTGATAGTGATAGGTATCAATCAAGTGAGATTGTTGAACAACCAGCACCCAATAATTAGGCATCAGAAGTTTTTAATTTGATTATGGATGACATATATGGACTAGCTCAGTAGCTATTAGACTTGTAACTTTAACTCCCCAACTTCAACTAGATAATCCAAATTAAACAAGAACAAACTTGATGTGGTTCATCCTCTTGGATGAGAACCGAATGTTTTTTTTAGGTTCTATCTGTTATCATCTAACTCATCTCTTGTCTCTAATCTCTAATATTATAATGGGAGAGTTGGGATTGTGTCGTTTGTAGACAAACTATAATTTGTAGACAATCAACCATCTAATCTCAACCACTTATTTTTAAATGAAAGTTATATTAATCATCAATTTAGTTAAATATTGTCAATTACCATAATATTCTTAAAGTTCAAATTTGTTTTCGACATAATTATTTACAAATGTTCTACGCATATAAAATAAAGGTTGGTGCCAATAGGAGTAATTTGTAAAGACTATGTGATAAGTAAAGAGAAGTCTCAGATTATGTCTTAATATTTACTTTAAAAATTTTAAAAAAGAAAATTTTAGAACGTGCATCGCACGTGCAAACTGCTAGTCAGTTTAGTTGATAAAAGCACACAATTATAATAATGGCTTCTTGAGACCCAAGGTGAACTTGCGTCCCACCCTTGGATTCCAGCCTGTAGACTTGCATTTCTAGCATTTTGATTGGTTTCAATTTTTTTTTAAAAAAAACCCAACGGACGCAACATGAAGTTGCGTCCGAGGATTGGGCGCGTGGAGGGACGCAACTGAAGTTGCGTCCGAGGGATTTTGGGTTTTTCGCTTTTTTTTATTTGTAAAAATTAATTTTTTTGGGAGCAACGAAACTTGAAGTTGCGTATGATGATTTAAAAATAATATTTTTTCGAGCGACACAACATGAAGTTGCATCCTGTATAATATGCATAATTCTCATATCCTCTCCCATTTATAGCAATTTACTGTAGCAGAATATGCATAATATGCACATTTAGCAGACGATTGCAAAATATACATAATATACATATTTAGTATTTAGCAGACGACTACATATGCTCTTATGATCTTATTGAATGGCCTCAAATCACAATGACCTTGCCTTTTAATTAAGTAATGCTGCCCTTTAATAAAATAATAACCCTAAGGTTTGGTACTGCTTTATGTTCTAGATCAATCATTGGTTGTATTGATGATTGATGATGAGGGATTGGGCATGCTTCTACTGAATTATTATTTGGTTTTTACTAGATTAGGCATGCTTCAACTAGATTATTATGATCACCTCATGTTGCTGCTTATTTCAGTGTAGGAGCAAACATATAGTAAGTTAATAATTGAAGAAAACTATTAAAAGTCAAACCTGTGATCCTCTCTGTTAAAGACGGTTAGAGCTCCTGTGAAAGAATCTGGATCGTTGATTGACCACCTTGATCTGAATCTGATGGTTGCTGATGCGGCCATTGGACCTACAAAAAGCCTGAAACACTGGGGGGTGGCCCTGGTGAAAGTTCCTCCGACGCTCAAGTCAGAATAAGAAAAAAGAGAAGTAAAAGAGAGCAAACTGACAAATTGTTGATTATCTTCTAACTGAAAGGGGGGGAGGGGGGTATTTATAGGCCAAAGAGACATTTTAAGAGATTGATTTGTGTCTGTTGGACCGATTTAACTGCCTTATCTCTTTCATGTCTCTCCCCCTCAAGAGATAAGATGACTCTGTTAGGAGATAAGAGATTTGACTCTTAGCCTGCATGGGCTGCGTATCGCTCCTAGTGGGCCTAGTCTGTCACTTTTTATAGGCTTGGAAGAAGCCCATGTCTTAGAGTGGGCCCAGACCTGTAAAAGAGGCCTGTGATGGCTACTCTGCCTGTAGATGCTTTGAGATCTGTGCAGGGATCGTATGGCTCTGATCTGCTGCGACTTTTACCATCATCATAAGTCCCCCACTCCCAAAAGGCAATTTTCTTGGCTTTCGGGGAGTTTTACTCCTTATTTTTAGAATCTGACGTATAATCTTAGTAGTCAGAGTATTCGGAGATACCTGGAACTGATTTGTGGCTTTTGAAGGCAGTGAATATTTTCCTGGATTTTTTCATATTTCTTCGGATTTTTTCGAATTTTCTGGAATTTTCTGGAATTTTTCCATACTTCTTCGGATTTTTCCGAATTTTCTGGATTTTCCCCCAATTTTAAAATCACTTTTTTTGAATTTTATAATTAATAAATTCAATTTTAATTATTTTTTCAGATATTTAAATTAATTTTTCGAATTAAAATAATTATTTTTGAATTTTTTAAAATTATTTTTTCGAATTAAAAATGAAATTATGGGGTTTTTTGTAAAAATCAGACCAGTGCACTGATCTTAACGCGGTCTTGAACTCTGATCATAGCTAGGCTTGTGCATTGAGAAGATCAAACGGCTGTGATCTGATCATTGTGATCAGGGAGAGACGTGCCATGATCTACAGTGCCCATCATGTCTTGGCTCGCGCGCTGAGTGAATCAGACGGTGGAGAGGCGAGAATAGCGCTGGGGACGACGATGGAGAGACGTGGACGCATCTGAGCCGTCGCTCACCCTCGAGCACGATTTTTGGAAAGATCCAACGGGTGACAGTGGCTGTGAGCGACCAATTAGCACGGCCGACCATTTCGCCGAGCCATGGGCGATCTCTTCGACTCTTTAGGATGTCATCGTGCTGCGGAGCTATAGGACTGTCGTCATCGAGCTACTTTGGTCGAGCCATGAGCCGAAGTCGGCGAGCTCTGTTTTTTGATGTCGTCGAGCTATGATTTTGCTTTCGGTCGAGCTAGCCCACCCTCGTCGACCTATGGGAGTGTCAAGCTACCTCCACTTGGTCGAGCTATGAGGATTTGGAGCCTCATTAAGCCATAGGCTTGCTGAGCTTGGAGCTCTGTTTCTTCGTTCAAGCTTCATCTTCGCTCTCCGTCAAGCTTCATCTTCACTCTTCGTTGAGCTATGGAGCTAACGGTTCCTCGCCGCGCTATGGATCTAGTGATTTAGCCGAGCTATGGTCTTTGAACTCGCCAAGCTATGAACATAAAGTTTCGTCGAGCTACGAATTTGAGCTCCGTTCTCGTTGAGCTGTGATCATTGGGTTTCGCCGAGCTATGGGAGCGCTCCGCTGAGCTATCGAAGATGTTGTCAAGTTTCAAAGCTGTTGATTTGTGTAAGTCTTTCGTCGAGCTTTGTTTCGCCAAGCTCTGTTTCAGAGTCTTATCGAGCTTCGAGCTTGAATTTTCGAAGAGTTTGTCAAGCTCCGTTTCATGACGAGTTTGGCAGGTGAGTTATCGGCCAGGACTTTTGACGGGGCTCTTGACAAAGCGGAGCTTGGAGTTGGAGTGTTTAGACGAGGTGAGTGCTTCGAGGTCGGAGTATAGGGGAGGAGAGGAAGGGCCTTCAGTCGAGCTCGAATTTTCTTTTGGCGGAAAAGATCTTTTCTGAAGAGGAAGAAGGAGAGTAGGAGGAGAAGCGGTGCGGATCTGTTATCGGGTTTGGATCCGACCCGTTAATGCCCCTTAGCCTTACCTCTTGAATTGCTTGCGGGTTTGGGTCGCGAATCCGACCCGATCCGAATCCTCTTAAAATTTAGCTCCCCTCTCACAATAGTAAGGCAATTTTTTTGGAGATTTTGGACTTGGGTTTGCATATAATTATATATATATATATATGAGCAATGCTCCACTGAAAACGGGTCTGTTTTCACAGACTCGTGAAAACGGCGTTTCTGCCTGTTGGATCAAGTTCATATATATATGACCCGTTTTCACAGACTCGTGAAAACGGCGTTTCTGCCTGTTGGATCAAGTTCATATATATATATATATATATATATATATATATATATATATATATATATATATGAGCAATGCTCCATTGAAAATGGGTCTATTTTCACAGACCCGTGAAAACGGCGTTTCTGGCCGTTGACCGTGATCGAGCTCACTCATCACCCATCTCACTTAAGTGGCAGAAGGGTAATTTGGGAATTTTGTCCCAAATAACTTTTTGCCTTATTCTCTCTAAAATTTCGAACAACGGCCTAGGTTCTAAAACATTGAATGAACCTAGGCCGTTGTTTGGAACAACGGCCTTTTATAACCTAGGCTATAAAATTTAGCTAGGTTGTTTGAAACAACGAAATTTTATAGTCTAGGTCGTTGTTATAAGGCGTTATTCCAAACAACGACCTAGGTTCATTCAATTTTTTGTAACCTAGGTCGTTGTTTCTAACAACAGCCTAGGTTCATACAACCAAAGCGGGTCTGTTTTCACGGGTCTGTGAAAACAAACCCATTTTCAATGGAGCATTGCTGTGTGTGTGTGTGTGTGTGTGTGTGTGTGTGTGCCCAGCTTTTTTCTCCATCACCCTCAGTTAGTGGATCTTGTTCGTATATAGCCGTACTAGGAGAGCTGTTGCAGACTTGTTGTTTGATCCCAGCAAGTTTGTGGAGAAAGCTCTACGATGGAGTTTGTGTCGAACTTGTTGTTTGTTCCTAACAAGTTTGTCGATACAACTCCTTGATTGAGTTGGTGTAGAGCTCGCTTTCTTATCCCAATGAGTTTGTGGAGACAACTCTGAGACAGAGTTGCTGTAAAGCTTGCCGTTTGATCCCGGTGAGTTTGTAGAGGCAACTCGTGGTGGAGCAGAGTTGGAGCTTGCTATTTGGTCCCAGCGAGTTTGGAGACAACTCTGAGATAGAGTTGATACAAAGACTACCGCTTGATCCTAGCTAGTTCAGCGACAACTCCTAGGAGGAGTTGGTTCAGAAACGGCCGTTTGAACCCGGTGAGTTTGTGGACGTAACTCTGAGACAGAATTGAGTATGGAACTTACTGTTTGACCCCGCGAGCTTGGCGAGATAACTCTGTGATGGAATTATGCGTTGAACTTGTTGTCTGGTCCCAACAAGTGTAGAGACAACTCTTTGACTAAGTTTACATAGAGCTTGCTGTTTGATCCCAACAAGTTTGTAGAGAACTTTGTGACGGAGTTGGGCGTTTGAGCTTGCCGTTTGCGCCCAGCAAGTTTGTAAAGACAACTCTTTGACTGAGTTGACGTAGAGCTTGTTGTTTGATCGCTGAACTCGCTGTTTGCGCCAAGCAAGTTTTATAGAAACAAACTTGAAGACAGAGCTGGAACATGCTGTTGCGCCTCGCTGTTTGAAGTGAACGAGTTATTGATAGAGCTCGTGTGAAAAGAATGGCGTTTGAACTCATTGTTTGGGGTCAAAGAGTTGTAGACATAGCTCATGCGGAGAGTAAAGCGTTGAACTCGTTGTTTAGGGCCAACAAGTTGTAGACAGAGCTCGGGCGAAGACAAAGGTGTTAAAGTCGTTGTTTGGAGCCAACGAGTTGTTCACGGAGCTCGTTCGAGAGTAGAGCATTGAACTCGTTATTTGGAGCAAACGAGTTGTAGACGCAGCCTGAGAGAAGACCAAGGTGTTGAACTCATTGTCTGGAGCCAACAAGTTATTGATGAAGCCTGAGCGTAGAGCAAGGCGTCGAACTATTTGTTTGGGACCAACGAGTTGTAGACGGAGCTCATGCGGAGAGCAGAGCATTGAACTTGTTGTTTGGGACCAACGAGTTATAGACGGAGCTCATGTGGAGAGTAAAGTGTCGAACTCGTTGTTTGGGACCAACGAGTTGTAGGTGGAGCTCATGCGAAAGGCAGAACGTTGAACTTGTTGTTTGGGACCAACGAGTTGTAGACGGAACTCTTCGGAGAGTAGAGCATCGAACTCGTTGTTTGGGACCAACGAGTTGTAGGTGGAGCTCATGCGGAGGGCAGAGTGTTGAACCCGTTGTTTGGTGCCAACAGGTTGTTGAGTGAAGCTTGAGCAAAGACCAGGGCATTGAACTCGTTGTGTAGAGCCAACGAGTAGTTGACGGAGCTCAAGTGGCAATCAGAGCCTAGAACTCGCCGTTTGGAGCCCACGAGCTGTAGACGTAGCCTGAGAGAAGACCAAGGCATTGAACTCGTTGTCTGGAGCCAACAAGTTATTGATGAAGCCTGAGCGTAGAGCAAGGCGTTGAACTCTTTGCTTAGAGCCAACAAGTAGTTGACGGAGCTCAAGCGTCAATCAAAGCGTTGAACTCGTTGTTTGGAGCCAACGAGCAATTTAGCAGAGCTTGAGTGAAGACCAAGGCATCGAACTCGTTGTTCGGAGACAACGAGTTATTGATAGAGCTCAAACGGTGAGCGGAGCGCTGAACTCGCTGTGTGGAGCCAACGAGTTGTAGATGGAGCTCATGCAGAGAGCAGAGTGTTGAACTCGTTGTTTGGAGCCAACAATGTAGCGTCCCGAATTTCCAATATGATATCTCAAAAATATGTGGTACAATTTCCAGCATCAACCTCAATGGTAGTAGTAAACATTGCGAAAACACAGAGAAAATTTTCAACTTTTAATACATTAATTATTTACAAAACACAGTGGAAAAAACAAACACCTTGAATTAGAATCTTTCTTTTACAACACATTCTTTTATAATTTACATAAGCCATAACATCAATTTATCTCATGCATCCAAATCCCAAGTTATACACACCTACCTGTAAAACATGAGGCTAGAGATAACCCTAACCCTCAAAACTACAGGGGTCAGCCATAATGGTGTGAGTGACATCAAAAGAAAACAACATAAATAAAACATAAGGCATAGAGTCATAAACAACATGTATTAACAACAAGAATAAATAAGATAAGAAATAACAATAAATAAACATGAAAACATCAAGTGAGACTAGACTAAGTGTCGAGTGTAGGAAAAACAGAAAACAACATGCATAAAACCAAGTCTAGAAAACAAAGATGCCTTATGCTGACTCTCTAATGCATACTTGTTGGATTCTATGCATCCCACAATACATAGGTCCGGTGCAAGCACTTATCGTTATCCCCTTTATAGAGTTAAATCCCTCGTTATGCAACTAATCCTACTATGGTGATGGGAACAAGATTTAGAATACTCCGCGAGTAGGCATCACAATCCTCGACTCGCAAGCATCATCTAAGAATAGCTCAAAAACCGGAGAATCACCTCCCTGCTGTGTACCCCACGAATAGGCTTGCGAGGCACTGACGTGCAGATGTACCAGGTACATTCCGTGAATAGGCCCGCCGATTCTCAACACGCGAATGCACCCTGCATGCTCCGTGAATAGGCCTACAAACCCTCGACACGTGAACATACAAATGTCCTCTCGAAACAGAACAACACACAAGTCATGGAATGCATCCGTTGGACCTAAACCAAGAGCATATACTTACGTTTCCCAAGTTCTATCACATCTCCACTAGTGCATGTTCTTAAGTTGGTTATTTATTAAAGAGACAAATTCCCCTCTCTAGAGTTAGTGTATCATGGCGGACTTAATTCCACAAAACAATCCCAATGACCCCAATTGCTCAAAATCGACAAAATCTCATCAATAGAGATTCACAAATCCATCAATAGAGATTCACAACCCCAATTCCACAAAGTTCACAGGACTCCCACTCAACTCCTAGAGATTCACAAATCAACCATCAATACCAAAACTTTCAATAAAACTCACAAATCCATCATCAAAATGTTTATAATAAGAAAACCTTTGAAATCAACAAAATTCAAATTCAGAAAAATCCAAAATTCAAACAAAATATCAAAACCATTAAATAACAGAAAACCATATTTTGAAGTCGTAGAATATCGCAAAACACCAATTCTGTGAAAACACATATAACTCATTTAATAAGTTCAAAAGAGTACATTTAAAACTATATTATAAATAAAATACAACTCTTTGTAAAATACTGAAATCTGTAGTAAAAACATCATTTAAAACAGTAGAGTAATAATCCAAAGTATCGACGAAAACAATCGTTTAAAAGAAAACGAAGAAAAATCCAGCAAAACAGCCAAAGAAACAAATGACGGTCGACCGCTCAAAAAGAGCATTCGACTGTCAATTGAAGATTTTCAAAATAAAACATGAAGGTTGACTGCACGGTCGACCGTGACCTGCGACACAACCAGGTTTGGATTTTTTGTGCATGTTTCGACCGATACTCAATTAAAACTTTGTAAAACCAAAATCTAACTTCCTGAGATGATCCAACATATCTTGTATAACATACAGGAGTTTGTAAAACAATCAAAAACACATCGATATCTCAAAAGAGTGATTTTTCACAAAAATCTTTCAAAACAGTAACTTTAAGGCATTTAGTGTATATATGTGTGTATTAGCACTAGTTTAAGCATCAAAATTCTTCAAATAGAAGTAGTAAAATGTTTAAAACAAATCAATGCCAAAACAGATCAAAATCTCATCAAGATCATAGAATAGTAGGTTTTCTTTCCAAATTCTTCAAAACAGGATATGCATATACATATAAGTGTATATATGTGATTTAAGCATCAGTAAAACTTTGAGAAAATAACATATATATGTAGTATAATGTTTAGACTCAAACTCAGTACTAAAACCAATCAATCTCAATCAAAAACTTCATGAAGAACAACAAATTCTATGTTGGCCATTCATCAAAACAGAGACATCTGGTCTATGTGTATATCTGTGTGTATGTTAGTATATATATATATCATTAGGCATTAAGAATCAGTGTATAGGAGTGGTGTAAGGTTTAGTTTAATCTCAGTATCAAAACAGTTTAGATCTCAATCGAAAATCCCATAAAAATCACAATACCAAATTCGGTTGATCACACACAGACCCGAAGCAAGCCCCTTCTTAATACTTCAAAATTCAATCTTTTTGATCCAACAATTCCTTCTATAACTTTTTATACACATACCCAACCGCTTACAATTGTTCACTTGTGAATATATGCGAATACTACATACATACAATCAAGTCCCACTCATCCAACTTCATAACAGAATCATACATACACAGTAAAGGTGAAGTTTTATTTTACTTTTGCAATAATTAACATATAACTCAATATAACAAATCCAAACAACAAGTATATGATAGAAAATAACATACCCATGATTTCTATTAGGTTCTTTAACAATATCAAGTCATCAATTAGGGTTTCAATCATCAATAATATAGTTTCATGAAAAGGATTCAATTTTTAATTCATCTACTCATCAAATCTATTATATCTTCATACAATCATCTAACATTCTTTCTAATAGATAAATCATCACATACAACATGCTTAGAACAATAAGAAAACAAACATATGTCACTCACCTTGTTGAAGAATCATCCGAAGAAAAATAAAGAGAATAAGAAAATCATTCCTTTCGCAAGAAAACCAAGACCTCACTTTAAAACTCCAAGAAAATAATAATAAAGAAATCCTTTTGTATTGTGTAGCAAAGAGACGGATGCACACCAACTTAAATAGGACGGAAAATAGGGTTTTAGGGTTTTTGAATAGATTTGTAAAATACCTCTTCTAAATATATCTTTACATATATAAATCCTTATACTTAGAAATTAAATAAAACCATCTTAATTGAGGTTTAAAAACAAAAAAAACTAACCTACTATCAGTCGGCACTGTTTTGAAAACTCAGAAAAACGAAATTGCACTTTTGCCCCCTCTAAGTGACAATTTTGCAAAAAGGCCCTTTTTCATCAAAACTTACAAAATAAACCAAATTTATTAAAAAAAAGTAAAATATTTACCTCTGAGTTGAATAGGCATCATGCCCAGCCCAGAAATCCGAAAATCTAGAGTTTTCACTCCAAGTGGTAATTTTGCACAAAAGTCCCTCTTTTTGTAATATTTGCAAATAGGTCTAATAATTATCAAAAAAATTGAGAAAATTCACAAATAATATATAATAATAGATAATTGGTTTCCCCAAAATAATTTTTGACTTTGAACTTCTCAAGAAAATATTTGCACGTGTTTTGAAGGGGAAAAAAAGTAAATTTCAGAAAAATGTTTATTAAATCACCAAAAAATATTTTAATCCACTTATTAATCTTAAAAATTTTATTTTAAAAATATGGGGTATTACATCACTCCCTCCTTAGAAATAGTTTTGTCCTTGGAACTACCACTAATAGGGTCCAAACAATATAAGCAAAGAAAATGAAATCTCATAAACAGAAACATAGTTTAAGAAATACCACTACACAAGAGAATGTAATCTAACAAAAGAAATACAATCATACAAAAGAAACATAATCACAAAAAAAGTTCAGGAAAAACCTTTCGCATGTGATCCTCTGACTCCCACGTATCTCCCGCTGCACTACTCTGATAACTTGCCTTCGGAAACCGGCTGCAACATCCTCTGAATCTCTGCATCTAATTTCTGACCTTCTACCATCTGCTTCAACATCCGAGGATCCGTGGCCACTCCCTCCTTAGAAAGGATCTGACCAAGAAAATCTACATCAAACTTCCAAAACTCACACCTCGACACCTTGGCATACAAGTTATGCTCTTGTAACTTCTGTAACACCTCTGTCAAGTGCGTAGAACGCCCTTCCTCCGACTTCGAGCCTGATGATGCCCCTTTATTCACCAATTCCTCAACCTGCTTCTGATTTCATCTGGATTCAGCAACTTAGATAGCGGAACCACCTGGTGCTTTCACTAACACCTCTTCCTCTCGCATTCAATTGTGGCATCATATATTGCCATCCAATCAATGCCCACAATCACATCCACACCCTGAACTTGCAGCTCCAAGAGGTCAATGCCAAAAAATCTCTCACCAATCTTAATACCACAACCTTCGTGATATTGATCATCAATCAATTCTTCCCCTGATGGTGTTGCCACCGTCAAGGCTCTGCCTGGAAACAACTTAGATTCCACACCTAAAACTTAGCGAAAATTCGGCGACACAAATGTATGCAAGAACCAGTATCAAATGAAACTTTTGCTTTTATTCCATTAATCGAAACAAACCCGTTACATGAAGAATGATACTCAAATCTCCAATTTATTCTTAAACAAAGTTTTACTTAATACATAAATGAATGAATTCAAAATTCTTGCACACCCCGGATCTCATCCTTTGAGTTATCCGCATCCTCCTCAGTCAATGCGAACACTCACCCCTGCCTCTGAAATTTGCCTCTGCCTGCACCATCCTTCTTCAACTGCAGACAGTTTGGTCTGAGATGCCCTTCACGACCACACTGATAACAAATCTGCGCCTTCCGAGCCTTGGTGCATGCTGCCTGATAATGACCTGCCTCTCCACAGTTGAAACAAGTTACGCCTTGAATTGTGGGTGCCTTCTGCACTGGCCTACTGATCTTGCCCTGCTTCGCTGGGAACTCCTTCTTGCTTTGACTAATTTCTAGCCTCTTGTTCCAGTTTCAGGTCTCTTGCTTCTTCTAGAACTAATCCATATCTTCTTCTATCATAGCTGCTCTCCTGGCCAACTTATCAAACCTTCTGATGCCCAATGGGATCATCCTTTACCTCAAATTCGGCCTCAAGCCCTGCTCGAATTTCTTGGCATTATTCGTCTCATCCATAATCAGCTCCGGTGCATACATTGACAGCTGGGCAAGTTTAGTCTCATATTCGCTCACTGTCATGCTGCCGTGCTGCAGATTCAAGAATTCAGTTGCCTTCTTCTCTTGGATATCCAAAGGAAAGAAATGATTCCTGAACTCATCCAGAAAAGCCTCCCAAGTCACTTGCTATTCTCCAAAAGTCCTCTTCACTGACTGCCACCAGACGCCAGCATCCTTCACTAACTGCATCGCCAATTTCATCTTATTGACTGCTAGGATTTCCAGAACTTTGAAGACCATCTCCATCTTTCTAATCCAATCATTAGCCTTATTTGGATCAGACTGCTCTTCAAACACAGGCAGTTTCATCCGCTTGAAGGACTCCACCTGCTTGATCAGATCAGTGTTAACAAATACTGGTCCAGCCCCCTGATTTTGATTCTGATTCTGTGCCATGCTGGCTGCCATGAATGTGTTCAAGGTCTGATACACCGTGGCAATCTCAGTCTCAAGATCAAGTCCTGCCCCATGGGAACCTTCAGCCCCCTCACCATTATCATCATTTCTGGTCCTGGGTCTTACCATTATACTGAATACTACAAAATGAGGGTAAAGTTAGAGCATCACAACATAATTCATATTCACATCAATACCTCGTGGCAAAACCTCGACCATACCCCAAACCAAAACATCATGTTCTAACTCTATTTGATACTCACACTCTAATGTCCATACCTAGGTACTCACGCTCTAGTGTCCACACCTAGGTTTATTTTTACAACATGTTTATTATTACTATTGGAGCATGCTCTGGTACCAATCTCTGTAGCGCCCCGAATTTTCAATATGATATCTCAGAAATACGTGGCACAATTCCCAGCATCAACCTCAATGGTAATAGTAAACATAGCCAAAACACAGAGAAAATTTTCAACTTTTAATACATTAATTCTTTACAAAATACAGCGGAAAAAACAAACACCTTGAATTAGAATCTTTCTTTTACAACACATTCTTTTACAATTTACATAAACCATAACATCAATTTATCTCATGCATCCAAATCCCAAACTATAGCCACCTACCTGTAAAACATGAGGCTAGAGATAACTCTAATTCCCAAAACTATAGGGGTCAGCCATAACGGTGTGAGTGACATCAAAAGAAAACAACATAAATAAAACATAAGGCATAGAATCATAAACAACATGCACTACAAGGAATTTGACATATAGTGACAGCAAAAATCCATGGGTAAAAGGCGAAAAACCGTAGGTATAGCCCGTAAAACCTATACCAACGGACATATTTTTCCGTCGTTTTTAATTAGCTATACCCAAGGCAAAATGCCGTCACTATAGCCTATAGCGACGGTTTTTTCACCCGTTGGACAAAACCTCGGTGTTATACCCACGGTTTCGTATCCGTTGGTATAGGTTTTAAAGACACCTTTTGCTTTCCTATACCCACGGTTGAAACTCCATTGCTATAGGTTTTAGCAATGGTTTTAGCATCCAATTATTTGAATATATACCCACCGTATTTATTCCGTTGGTATAGTTCTTTTTGTGCGGTCCGTTGGTATAGGTTTTAGCAACATTTTTTACACATACCCCCCCCCCCCCCCCCCCCCCCCCCCTTCCAAATTTTACGGATAGGTCATAATTTGCTCTATACACAATTTTTTCTTATTAATTATGCTTATGATAATTTAATGTATTCTTTTATAATATTAATCCAATTATAAATTAAGAATACAATAAAATAAATAAATGTGTTTATGAAACAAAATTAAATAAAATTAAACTTCAATCATATTAAAAAAAAATAAAGTATTACAAGAGTGTCGATTACAAAATAGTTGAAAAGTCAACCTAAGAGTACCATACTGACATATAATAAATATATAAAGTCTTGTAACAATCTCATCCACTCAATTTCTAAGTTTGCTCCATCAAGAAAAAATTAGCTTCTAATCCTCACCTGCAAGCAACAAAAAGAACAAATGAATCACAACATAACTCAACATAAGAAATATTAAAAATTTCAATAAGAATTAGTTAAAACTAATTAGATACCATCTTCAATATCTTCATTAGTGTCTGGATTTAGAGAATGTGTATGGTCAGGGGCACTTGAAGCATCTGTAACCTATTAAAAATAAAATACAGCTTATAGACACTTCTTAATAAATATTTCCATCATTCATTAAAGAAAAAAATTTATGGAAAAAAAGACATTACAAATGCAATACATTAAAATTAAACATATGAAAAATCAATAATAAATACAAAAATATCTCATACAAAACATAACATTAAAATATGAACTCCAAGAGTAAAATATAATATACCTGTCTTGCAGCCTGTATAATGTCATTCACATCTTCTCCAGAGAATCGATTATGAATCAACGACAGAACATTTGTCAACAGGCTTTCCACTTGCTTAACTCTATTACGTAACTCTTGATTTTCAGACAAAGAAACCTTCTGTTTTTTAGGCTTAGGAATCTTGCCCATACAACGCACACGTCCTCTCTTTTCAGGCCCTTGTACTTGGGAATATGTGTCATCCTTCCAAGGCATATGACTTTGTGTATTTTGGGTTGATTGAGATGTTCCAGCTTCATTATTGTGTTTGTTTAGTTCAACCTGAAACATTACAAATATTAGATCCTGCAATTAGAAGAGAAAAAATGTGAAATTTGTTCATATGGGGATAAATGTGAAGAATAGAACTACTATTACTACTGCAATTACTACTACTACTACCACCACCATAGATAATCCTACAAGTTGTCCATCTCTTCAGAAAACTTCAAAAAAACCTTATGAATACCACCTCAGACATCCATAAAAAAAGTGACATAGTCTTAAAACTTTAAAATAATTAGTTAATATGGTCCTCCTCCCTATTCCATAGATAATTGGTATTTTGGGACCTGCAAACAAGATTGAACCTTCCTGCTGCTCCTATCTGTACTCCATTTACTTGTCCAGTAGCCTGCGATTTCATTTTCACACTTAATCATACAATCAATTGACAGTGACCAACCATAGCACCTCAATAATAATAAGTTGTCCAAGCTAACTTACTGCAGGGAAGCTCCTATAAGCAGTAACAGCAACATTCAGCAGAAAAAGATGCAAACTCAAGCTGTTCCAAATAAAATATCTAAATAGCTCCACCGGATGTGGCTTTGACAACCAGCAATTACTGGCTTCTGGTCATATAAACCCACCATTCAAATAGGATCCTAGAGGATCCAATTGCAGATCCAATAAATAGTCATACAATTCAATCATTCATACTAATATTCTATAGATCTTTGATTCAGATTTTGAACTATCGAAATCCAATATTATTACAAAGGGTTCTCTTAAGGGACAATTCTTAACTGTCATGCCAGGATACTTCTATCAACCACATGTCTGGTATGATGGTACTTATGTTAAAGTAGTATTTTAGAGTTTTTCATGTATCAGTGTCCATGTTCTTTTTCAAAATTTGAAATTTTCATATTGCTTATGTGAGAGATTCAATAATATGGTATTTGGTATCAAAAATATGGTATTTGCTTATGTAACAGAAACCTTATGAATACCATCTCAGACATCAAAAAAACCTTATGAATACCATTTAGAGTATCATTTTCACTTCCAGAATTTGGTATTTAATAGTTCATAGTTTGCATGATGACTAATGGAAATTTCTGTTCAGTTATTAGTTATGAAAATGCAGGTATATAGCTGATAGCTTAGCCTGTTTCTCTAAAGAAATGGACTATGAGCTGATAGCTGATAGCTTAGCAGGTATATATTCTACTATTACTAACTTCAACTCCATTTCCCATATGTCCACAAGATCTTGAAATTTTTGTATATTTGATTAATAAAAATGGTATAAAGTTGGATCATTAACCTTCGAAAATATATATTGGCAAGTTTAAATTCTAACAAATGTTTTGATATAGCAATGTCTATGCAGTCATCACACCTAGCAAGCGAAGACAATACAAATTGAATATTATTAGTCCTTGTAAATGTGTGCTATGATGCTATTATAGCTAGTTAGACCAAATCAAATTATCCACCATTAAAGTATCAGTGTTGTTGTGACTATAACTTTGAATGCATATAATAATTTGTGGAGAATTAAGGGTCCAAACTATTCGAGCACAATCATCTTATGACACCAAAATGATGATGAAAGATGTACATTGTCCCTGGGATGACCCAATGATTACGATCAATCTATAGTAGAATGGTTCCTCATAAATACATAAGCCTAGCTATTTAGTTTTCTCATATGCAAAATTAAACTTCTGTAGATGTATCACAAAAATAGGAAAATAAATTAAAATTGCATTCATTTTGGCCTGAAACAATGTCCTAGGAAGGCCTCGTAAGATAATCCATCTAGGGCTACAATTAAACGGAAAAGAGAAATTCATGCATGTATAAGGCAGCAGAGAGCATGATACTCATTACCTCATGGGCTTCGTACGAGCTTGTGTCAACTGTCAGAAAAAAAATGAACATGAAATCAAGACCATTATAACAAACATACAATTGAGTATTTGAGTTTGATTAAAATGGTACATTCAAAATACTCTTACCATCAGAAAGGATAGGCTCCAATTTTGTATCACCTGGAGCACTGCAAATTGGGATAAATTAAATGCAGCAGGATTATCATTTGCTAGTTGCTTTTATATTTATGAAGAAGATGAATACATATTACATTAATACGAAATCTATAGCTACTCAAGTATAAAACACAGGTTTAGAAGTTCACATCAGAATGTCATATTCAACAAAATGAAAAGCATATTAAAGGGCATATATGATGTGATCTCTAGGAATAATTATGGTAGTGGTAAATGTAGTGAAAAACAATATGATAAACTTACTGTAAGAGCACTCGGGCAGCTTCTTGACACTCATAAACTCGATTATTGTATCCAGGATTGGTTGTCAAGCAATGCTTCAACCCTGAAAATCCCAATAAAATCTTGTATGTTTTGTGTCCCTCCGAATGCAAACTCGAGGAATATACAAGAGTATATTCTTTTGACTGTTGAAAAGGAATTATGTTGCAACATGAAAGTCAGCCAGAAAACTCGGTCACATAAATCACATGAATTTTGTCATTAAATATCAGAAATTGGATTCTAGACCATTAAAATATATATATATATAGATTCACGTGTTTAATTTCGATGACAAATTTCTCATGGATAGCAAGCACTGGGTAATGAAATATAATAATACAGAAAAAAATTACAGAAATTATATTTAATAAATTCATCTACAAATTCTTCATCCACATACATATGTATCACCTAAACTTATGATTCTTGTAAAAGAACTTCTACTGCTGTGGAAATGAAAAAACACAGTTGCTCTTTAAATATTAGGTAGAAAATAGGAAGAATTAAAGAAGAAAGAAGTAAACATAATTAAAAATATACAGAATATTTATAAGCATACTATATCATCCAGAGTATCCACTAGCACATGTGACAAAAGATATTTGAATTGATATATTAAGAGGCTTAAAACAGTTGCAATCTTACCTTACAATCCATGACGGTAAGGTGACCATACTTGGAGAGCAAAATTGCTGATTGATCCAGAATGCCATTTCTCAAACCTAAATATCCATTTTCAATTAACCTGCGTAACAAATTTCAGTTGAATAAAGATGATGAAGGAGACATATCTGTGCTTTCTGAAATAAGCTTGTTGTTACTAACAAAGGAAATATGGAAATAAGCTTTATATTAAGAATATACATCAATCCATCGAAGCATCATTTTAAAATCTGTGCGCAAATAATCACAAATTGTATATAAAAATTAGCAATAAAGTCCTGGTGCAAGAAAACAACTACAGAATTAGTAATATCAAGCATAACCAATCCCAAGGAACATAATAGAACTTTACCTATCTAACTCAATATTCTGCTCTGGAGAAATAGTCAAGTTATTTGCGTTCTCCAAAGCGAGCAAGTAAGCAATCCCAACCTGTTCCACAAGTAAGACTAAGCCATGTAAAAGAAAATAAAAGGGAAACTTTTGAGGTAAAGAACCTAAACAATATATTAAAGATCAGTTAGAAATTCACAGCATTATCTCTTAGGATACCCAGATTAAAAGTTATTTGAGAGTTATTCACCCATTATCACAAACACATCAGGAACATACTAAAGGACATATTAACATAGTGTCTAGCAAAATTTTAGGAACTAAAACTCATTATCTAATTGTTAGTTATTTTAGTCTCCCATTCCTAGAAACAAATGTATTCATAGAGAGCTCGGTTGTTCTTCCTCTTCTTTCTTCTCTTTAAGAAATATATCAGCCAAATAATAGTGATTCCTCCTTAACTCAAACTTCCGAATTCCTATCCCCCTATACTCTCCTCTTGACTACTGAAACAGAAAATTTCACCTAAAATGACATGTCTATTTAGAATACTAGGAAGTGTCTGATTAGGCTGACCTAATACTAAATGCCTTCACCTTTCTTTCCAATAGAACTTAGTAAAAAAAGATTATCTAACATTACTTAATCAAAACTAAGTACTTGTTCATACATAAACATACAAGTCGGACTTTACTCACTTGTAATCTAAACAATCCATGAACAAAGAAGTAGGATTTTACTTATATTATTCATCTCATTACTAATTATATGCTTGCTAATATCTCACTCCCCTCATGTTCTTGGAGTGCAAGTTGCTAACTCTTAACAAGATAAAGTCAAACAGTGTCCTTTCTAAGATAGAGCATATTAGATGGTGCGTTAAGAATCTTGATCTGAATCAGAAAGTAGCAAGGACTCCTTATGCATCCTATCCAAGGGACTCCAGTATCCCATTCTATATTCCCATTAATTTTTTAGGAAATTAAGTACGCATCCAAAAATCATTGGGAGTAAAAAATTAAAAAAAACACATTGTAAAATTAGTAACTTACAGCGGCTGAAGAGCTCAGCCCTGAACTATCAAGTCCTCCAGAGCCACAAATGTAGCCAACTATATAAAGTCTTGTAACAATCTCATCCACTCAATATTATAGGCAAAAATATAACTACTCTTCAATTACCACTAAACTCAAGTGGTATGCTGTATAGATAAACTTTAAGCCAGTTTAAATTCAATGGAGCTTAGATTAAACAGAGAGGTAGGCAAGAAAATCTAACTACACTTACATCCTAAGAAAAAGAAGGTAAATGTTTGATTCGTGGTCCTCACCATTCAAAATTGAAAGTCAATTCATGAAAATTTTTCCAAAGAATATGAATGAGCCTAATCTAATATGTGTCAGAATGGGATCCATAAGAAAAACCGGACTCAGTATCTAACAACTTGGTCATTTGGTGGAAAGGACAAGGAGCAAATATGCTAGGAATCTATGGCAAATTGGTCACAGCAATAAAGATTTCAACTGGTATCACCAAACTCTCTAAATTAATAAACAATAAACAACAACATGGAAATCAAAATTCATCAACTAAAGGGGAAGCACCCAGATTCATACCTAGGGTTTGCAAAATTAATCAAAAATAGATGGCCGCGGGTGATGGTGGAAGCGGTGGGTGACGGCGGACAACGAAAGACGACGGCGGATGAAGAAGTGGGCGACGGAGGTGGGTGGCGGTGGGTGACGGAGGAGGAAAACGGCGAGAGGAAGACACTGCTGCGGTGGCGAGGGAAGACAACGGCGGCGTGGAAGACTGACGATGGCAGCCACGTGGAAGACCGACGACGGCGACTTCGAAGACCGACGACGGCGATGCGATCAATGGGGGATTCGGGTGTGAGAGATAGAGAGGAGAGAGAGAGATAGGTGTGAGCGTGAGAGCTGTATAAATTGGGGGTATTTGAGAATTGGTGGGAAAATGAAAAAGTTGGGGGGAAATAAATTATAGAATATACCCACGGTGTTTTATCCCGTTGGTAAAACTTATAGTTACGGATTAAAAACTCTAAAGCTATAGGATACCTATACCCACAGCTTATTATACGTCTGTAGGTATACAATGTCTATACCTACGGTTTTAGTGATCCGTCACTATAGGTGTCCGTTGGTATATGGCAAATTTCTTGTAGTGATGTATTAACAGCAAGAATAAATAAGATAAGAAATAACAATAAATAAACATAAAAACATCAAGTGAGACTAGACTAAGTGTCGAGTGTAGGAAAAACAGAAAACAACATGCATAAAACCAAGTCAAGAAAACACAGATGCTATATGCTGACTCTCTAATGCATACTTGTCGAATTCTATGCATCCCACAATACATAGGTCCGGTACAAGCCCTTATCGTTCTCCACTTTATAGGGTTAAATCCCTCGTTATGCAACTAATCCTACTACGGACATGGAAACAAGATCCAGAATACTACGCGAATAGGCATCACACCCCTCAACGCGCAAGCATCATGTAAGAATAGCTCAAAAATCGGAAAAACACCTCCCTGCTGTGTACCCCCATGAATAGGCTTGCGAGGCCCTCGACGTGCAGATATACTAGGTACATCCCGTGAATAGGCATGCCGACCCTCAATACGCGAATGCACCCTGCATACTCTGTGAATAGGCCTGCAGACCCTTGACACGCGAACATAAAAATATCCTCTCGAGACAGAACAATACACAAGTCCTAGAACGCATCCGTTGGACCTAAACCAAGGGCATATATTTAGGTTTTCCAAGTTCCATTACATCTCCACTAGTGTCTGTCCTTAAGTTGGTTATTCATTAAAGACACAAATTCCCCTCTCCAGAGTTAGAGTATCCTGCCGGACTTAATTCTCCAAAACAACCCCAATGACCCCAATTGGTCAAAATCTACAAAATCTCATCTACCGATTCACTTGACTCCCACTCAACTCCTAGAGATTCACAAATCAACCATCAATACAAAAACATTCAATAAAACTCAAAAATCCATCATTAAAACGTTTATAATAAGAAAACCTTTTAAATCAGTACAAAATTCAAATTCATAAAATTCCAAAATTCAAATAAAATATTAAAACCATTAAATAACAGAAAACCATATTTTGAAGTCGTAGAATATCACAAAACATCAATTCCTTGAAAACAGATATAACTCATTTAATATGGTCAAAAGAGTACATTTAAAACACAATTATAAATAAAATAGAACTCTCTGTAAAATACTGAAATCTGTAGTAAAAACAACATTTAAAACAGTAGAGTAATAATCCAAATTATCGTGGAAAACAACTGCTTAAAAGAAAACGAAGAATAATCCAGCAAAACAGCCAAAGAAACAAATAACGGTCAACCGCTCAAACAGAGCAGTCGACTGTCAATTGAAGATTTTCAAAATAAAACATGACGGTTGACCGCACGGTCGACCGTGACCTGCGACACAGCCAGGTTTGGGTTTTTGGTGCATGCTTCGACTGATACTCAATTAAACTTTGTAAAACCAAAATCTAACTTCCTAAGATGATCCAACATATCTTGTATAACATATAAGAGTTTGCAAAACAATCAAAAACACATCGAGATCTTAAAAGAGTGATTTTTCACAAAAATCTTTCAAAACAGTAACTTGAAGGCATTTAGTGTATATATGTGTGTATTAGCACTAGTTTAAGCATCAAAATTCTTCAAATAGAAGTAGTAAAATGTTTAAAACAACTCAGCGCCAAAACAGATCAAAATCTCATCAAGATCATAGAATAGTAGGTTTTCTTTCCAAAATTTTCAAAACAGGATATGCATATACATATAAGTGTATATATGTGATTTAAGCATCAGAAAAACTTTGAGAAAATAACATATATATGTAGTATAATGTTTAGACTCAAACTTAGTACTAAAACCAATCAATCTCAATCAAAAACTTCATGAAGAACATCAAATTCTATTTCGGCCATTCATCAGAACAGAGACATCTGGTCTATGTGTATATGTGTGTGTATGTTGGTATATATATATGTTTAGGCATTAAGAATCATTGTATGGGAGTGGTGTAATGTTTAGTTTAATCTCAGTATCAAAACAGTTTAGAGCTCAATCGAAAATCTCATAAAAATCACAAAACCAAATTCGGCTGATCACACACATACCCGAAGCAAGCCCCTTCTTAATACTTCAAAATTCAATCTTTTTGATCCAACAATTTCTTCTATTACTTGTTATACACATACCCAACCAATTGCAATTGTTCACTTGTGAATATATGTGAATACTACATACTTACAATCAAGTCCCACTCATCCAACTTCATAACAGAATCATATGTGCATACATACACAGTAAAGGTGAAGTTTTGTTGTACTTTTGCAATAATTAACATATAACTCAATATAACAAATTAAAACAGCAAGTATATGATAGAAAATAACATACCCATGATTTCTATTAGGTTCTTTAACAATCTCAAGTCATCAGTTAGGGTTTCAATCATCAATAATATAGTTTCGTAAAAAAGATTCAATTTTTAATTCATCTACTCATCAAATTTATTATATCTTCATACAATCATCTAACATGCTTTCTAATAGATAAATCATCATATACAACATGCTTAGAACAATAAGAAAACAAACATATTTCACTCAGCTTATTGAGAATCAACCGAAGAAAAATAAAAAGAATAAGAAAATCCTTCCTTTCGCAAGAAAACCAAAACCCTCGGTTTAAAACTCCAAAAAAATAATAATAAAGAAATCCTTTTGTGTTGTGCAGCAAAGAGATGGCTGCACACCACCTTAAATTGGCAGGAAAATAGGGTTCTAGGGTTTTTGAATAGATTTGTAAAATACCTCTTTTAAATATATCTTTACATATATAAATCTTTATACTTAAAAATTAAATAAAACCATCTTAATTGAGGTTTAAAAACAAAAACAACTAGCCTACTATCAGCCAGCACGATTTTGAAAATCCAGAAAAACAAAATTGCACGTTTGCCCCTCTAAGTGACAATTTTGCAAAAAGACCATTTTTCATCAAAACTTACAAAATAAACCAAATTTATTAAAATATAAAGTAAAATTTTTACCTCTGAGTTGAATAGGCATCATGTTCAGCCCAAAAATATGAAAATCTGGAATTTTCACTCCAAGTGGTAATTTTGCACAAAAGTCCCTCTTTTTATAATATTTGCAAGTTGGTCCAATAATTATCAGAAAAAATCTAAAAATTCACAAATAATATATAATAATAAATAATGAGTTTTCCCAAAACAATTTTTTACTTTGAACATCCCAAGAAAATATTTGCACGTGTTTTGCACGTGTGAAAAGGTAAATTTCAGAAAAATATTTATTAAATCACCAAAAATCATTTTAATCAATTTATTAATCTTAAAAAATTATTAAAAATTTGGGGTATTACAAAAAGGTTGTGGACAGAGCTCATGTGGAGGACAGAGCGTTGAACTCGTTCGATGTTGACGAGTAGTTGGCCGGAGGAACTCAAGTGGCGTGCATAGCACCGAACTCATTTTTAGAGTTAATGAGTTGTGGGTATTCTGAATTTTCTCAATATTGAAGTGAAGTCACTTGTGCTTGATCAGCGTTGAGGTGATTCCATTCCTCTATTTGCTGACAAGTAGTTGCATATATCGAACGAGGTCCTTGGGACATAGAGCTTGCTCTCCTTCCACGATACCCTGTGCTTGACAGAGTTTGGACTCTCTCTTTCACATGGCGCTTAAGCGAGACGGAGTTGGAGCATGCTCAAGTGAAGGTAGTCGGATAAACCTGGAGTTTGCCTACCTAATAAAGACTTGTCTTGAATTTCATCATCAGGAGTTGAGGAGGCCCTAAGGAACTGTTAGCTGGTAGGAGTACAGTGAAGAGGTTTGTTTCTCTTAGGTAAAGCATCTCTCCAGTGTGTAGCTGGAAGAACAACTTTCATGACAGATTGTTATACAGTGTTCGCAGGACTTTTGATAGCCATTCCTAGACGTGAAACATAGACTCATTGTAATTCTGCTATTATAATGAGACTTGTAGTTTGTGGAATAAGATGTCTTCTAAGTGCCGGTGTCTTGTCCTTTGATTCATCGTTTTGGGGGTCAGGTGGTCGTATGAGCTGCTCTTAGGGAGAGTTAGACTCTGGACTAGTCATTTTGTATATGTAGATGTTTATAGTTGTACTGGATCTGAACATATGAGTTTGTGATAGTTTTGTGATTTGAAGAATCCCTTTCATATGATTGATCCTTGCTGTCATGGTTGAGGTTCCATCGACTGAGTTCTTTGTAGCTAAATAACAAGGCCTCAAGTCTGTTCCGTATAGCTAACGAACTGTCGACGGTGTACGACCGTGTTTGGCATTGCTCCGTCTTGAACTCAGCTAGTTGTAGGGACAACTCTGAAGGAGAGTCGTTTTTCAAACTTGCTGTATTGGTCCTCTAACAAATTATGAGAGTCACATCAAATGGAGAGTTGAACTCCAAGTGTTGCTTTTTGCAAGTGTTGCTAGAGTAACTACGATCCATGATTTTGGACCTCTTAATCTATCATTGAGATAATTTAACTAGTTGTAGGAATAGATCGAATGGCGAGTTGAACTCTAAAAGTGTGTCATTACAACTTGCGAGGGGTATGGATTCTGAATTTGTTAGTTTGAGTATTAACAGGTTGCAGGAGCATATCGAACGGCAAAGCACGCACTCTGAACTTGCTTCTTTGCAAATTGATAGGGTCTCTTTTGAGCCATGGGTATGGACTCCGAACCGGTCGTCGATGTGCTAACAGATTGCAGGAGTAGATCGAATGGCAAAGTGCACTGCGAACTTGCGTTATTGCAAACTTTTAGAGTCTCTTCGAGCCATGGGTATGGACTCTGAATCCGTCTTGTGGGAAGACTTGTAACGAGTGTTTGGTGTCACTTATGTATATAAGCTTGGCACTGACCTCATTGTATAAATCTCCAAGGAACTTTAACTAGTTTTGGGAACAGATCGCTCGGTGAGTTGTGCTCAGAATGTGCAGGATTGCATGTTTCGAGAGTAACCCCCGAGCTGTGGATCTGGATTCTGAACTTGCGTTGTGGAAAGCTTATAATGAGTGTTTAGCACCGCTCTAAGTGTAAGTTGGACGTTTAGCTCGTTGTTTGCTATAATGAATTAACAGGTTGCCGGAGCAGATCGAATGAAAAAACGCACTTTGAACATGTTTCATTGCAAATTGCTGGAGTAACTTCGAACCATGGGTATGGACTCCTAATCCATCTTGTAGGAAGCTTTTAACGAGTTTTTGGTGCCATTTTTGTGTATAAGTTTGGCACTCAACTCATTGTATGCATCCGTAGAGTTGTACAAGAATTTTTGCAAAAGTTCATGCTTCATTTTGTTGGAAAATTAAACTAAGCGACTGCTCTAGTGGCTAGCCGTTATTACAAATCGGAAAAATTTGCTGGGAAATAAAACTAAGCAGCTGCTTTAGTGGTTGGTTGGCCGTTATTACAAATTGAGAGAATTTGCTAATACTATTTAGAGAAAACATTTGAGACGCCATCGTTCACCTTCAAGGAGTTCCACCTTCCAAGTTCTGTTGATATCTCCTTGCCCCCCGGGTCTTCAAGTTGATGAGCCGTTAGGAGAACAGCTTGGTAGACCTTGCATGGACTTGCCTGTTTCAGAGGGAGCCCCCCATTATTTTGCATAAAAAAAGAGAAATCTTCTACTAAACCAATGTGTTTAGGCATGACCATTTGTCTCCGTTGAATAAGCGGAGTGGCTTCCGATGAGAGATTCAGGTTTATTACTGTGTCATGATCAGAACTAGTTTGGACCTAGTGAGAGATGATATAGAAGATTTGGAAGTTCTTAGTAGAGTTGTTTATGGCAGTGGCTTCAAGCTCGTTTACAGTCTTAAAATTATCGTGACTGCTTTCTGGCAGTAGCTCTATGGCGTTAAAGGGAGAACTGAGCCCCCCATTGTAGTGGTGTAACATGCTCGTGCTTTCTGTTGGCTTCCTACAGCCTGGCTTACGCCAGCTGTTGTTTGGAACTTCATTTTCATGTGAAATGTGGAGGCAACTGCATGGAATGTCGGTAGGCCGGGATGGTCGAATATAGCATTGTATGCAGTTTTGACATCGACTACCATAAAGTCCAGTGCTTCCGTTCGAATAGCGGGGGCTTTTCCTACTGTCATATCTAGTGTGACGACGCCATCTACTTGAATGGGGACACCAGAGAATCTGTGAAGTGTATAACCGGCTGGCTTGAGTCGGTCTCAGGAGAGCTTGAGAGCGTCAAATGTGGCCATGAAGATGATGTTTACTGAGCTACCATTGTCCACAAGGATGCGGCGTACCTCATGATTTAGCATGCAAAGGTTTATGACCAATGCGTCGCAATGAGGTGTTCAAACGCCTTCTAAGTCATTGTCGGAGAAAGCTATCGGGCCCCCCGTGCGTTTGGCAGGCGGAATGTTATCTATGGAGTTGATCTTGCATCGGAAATCAAAATGCAGACGAATGTGGGAAGAGAGAGATTCGCTTATCGGATGTATCTATTTAACTGGGAATAACATATTCTAGATCCAAGTAGGTTTCAAAACATCCTTATTCCAGCGCTCTTGTTCCAGCGCTCTTGGATCATCTGGCGGTACAGCATTCTAACAACTCCCTTCAACGTAGCGAAAAAGGCATAGGTCCGTTAGGAGCTCGACTGTGAAAAAAAAAGACGTGTTTATGACTGATTCTCTGCTCTTTCTTGTTTCCTTTCTTGACTTTCCTGACGGAAGCTTTGCGGGAGGAGTTGGAATCTCCCCCCATCAGGCCTCCATGAATGGAGTGGATGACAGCCATGTGTTAAGAGTCTTGTGGCTCGCATGGCCTCTCTTGACGCTTATTAGCCCCCCGGGGTGGAGGGTTTTCGGTGTCATTGTCTTTCTGAACGAAGTTGGAGAGATAACCCCTGCGAATTAGGGCTTCCAGTTATTCTTTAAGGGCTCGACAGTTGTCAGTAGCGTGTCCATGATCTCTGTGAAATGCGCACCACTTATTTTTGTCTCTTCTCCTGCTAGACATTGACATCACGGGGGGAGGGCGGATTATTCTGTCCTTCTCAACTTCCATGAGGATGGCAGACACGCTTGCATTAAGAGGAGTGAACTTGTCGAATGGTGGCGTTAGAGTTGGACGGCGTGAACCTGCACCGTTTTTCTGAAACTTCCTGAGTTCTTCCTCGCGTGTATACTTTCGTTTGTTCCCGAAAGATGAATCATTCTTGCCTTGAGGATAGAGCTCTTCCTCGACTCTGATATACTTGTCACTCCTTTCCAGGAGCTCAGTGAAACTTTTGGGTGGCTTTTTTGCGAGGGGGCTTTCAGGTCTTTGTTAGTGATGTTGTAGCGGAAAGCTGCAGCTGCGACTAAAGTGTTCAAGGCAAAAATTAACCTTGCTTTAGTTGTAAAATGCGTGACGAAGTCCTTTAACAGTTCTCCATCGCTTTGCTTCAATTCTAGCAGGGAGACATTGGTTTTTTCAGCTCTCCGGCTAGTAACGAAGTGTGCAATAATACCATTCCCTTGCTAATCCTTTCAGTATTGCGAGAAATATCCGACACATGAGTGCATCGGTGGCGTTATAGACCATGATGAGTGTTTTAAAGCACTCGATATGGTGTGTCGGGTCTGATTCCCTATTATAGGATTCGAATGGAGGAGCCTTGAAGCCCCTTGGGATGGGTGCATCGAGGATGGCTCTGCTGAAAGGAGGTCGACTAGGGAGGTAGGCCCTGTTGGAGTTGCTTTTCTCACTCTTCATCTGTTCTAGATGTTTCTCTGCTTCTTGGATTCAACGAAGGACTTGATCGTCCTTCTTTTGAGATCCGGTTGAGTCAGTGGATCCTTCGTTTAGGGGGAGGCCCAAACCTTGACTCCCTTGGAGAGCATAGAGGATGTCAAGTTTGAATTTATCCAGTTCGACCCTAGTGACTAGGGCATTTTGTCCTCTGTTCTGCAAAGGAAGCCTTTGACTCTCAGGAGTTAGGGCTTCTCATTATTGGGCACCCCCTTTGAGAGGAGGATTGCCTTGATCGTTATCTAGGAAAATGTATTCTCTGGCTTGCTTGATGACCTGAATGGGAGGCCTCAGATCGGGTGCGCCTCTCGTCCAATTGGATTCACAAATCGGTTCCTTATTGCTTGTTACTGATGATCTGGCGGAGATCTCTAGACCCCCGTGGGCCTCATGATGCCATTAAATCATTTGAAGCATTATGGACTGAGATGCGGTCGTACTGAGGATGTTGTTCATGTTGGGAGCCCCGCGGTGCCTCTCCGTTGGAAGGAGTCTGATTAGGCTGTCGAGGTGACTGTTGAGGAGGAATCTGATCTTCCATAGGAGGAGCTGGTTGACGAAGAGAGGTAGTGCGACGGCTGGAGGCTGCCCCTTTACATTTTAGTCTTGGTGGCATGGAGACATGCTCGATTTGTGTAGTATTTTTCACAGACGGTGCCAATCTGTTGCTGCTTATTTCGGTGTAGGAGCAAATAGATAGTGAGTTAATAATCGAAGGAAACTACTAAAAGTCAAACCTGTGACCCTGGCCGTTAAAGACAGGTAGCTCTTGTGAATGAATCTAGATCATTGATTGACCACCTTGATCTGAATCTGACGGTTGCTGATGCGGCTGTTGGTCTTGCAAAAAGCCTGAAACACCGGGGGTGGCCGCAGCGACAGACCCTCCGATGCTCAAGTCAGAACCGGAAAGATAGAGAGAGAAAGAGTAAAAGAGTGAAAACTGGAAAATTGTTGATTACCTTTGGACTGAAGAGGGGGAAGGGTATTTATAGTCCTGAGAGACATTTCAAGAGATTGATTTGTGTCCGTTGGATCGGTTTAACTACCTTATCTCTTCCATGTCTCTCCCCCTCAAGAGATACGATATCCTTGTTAGGGGATAAGAGATTTGACTCCTAGCCTGCATGGGTTGGGTGTCACTCCTAGTAGGCCTAGTCTGTCACTTTTTATGGGTTTAGGAGAAGCCCATGTGTCACGCCCTGCTTCCCAAAAAGAATACGAAATACGGATACGCAATAAAAGCCCAGCGTATGATTTTCATCATGCATAAGCTGTTCAAGAAATCTTTACAACATTCACAAGAATCATCAGAGTCGGAAGCAAAAGAATCAACCACATGCACATATGAGCCAAAATAGCAACAAGAATACTTGAAACTAAATGTATAAATCTCAAATAGTCATGATCTGAATAAAACTAATATCTTGGGTCACATTGCCCAAATGCATGAATAAATCCAAGTCTCAAAATACAATATTGTTCAAGCAAGCTACAAGAAATAATAATAATAAAATTCAGTACTAATACTTCATGTTACAGATACCATCTGGAACCTGTCTCATAAATCTGCAATTCAACGATTGCAGGAAAGAGGAAAAGAGGAAAATAAGTACCCGTCAATTACAAGTTACGGACCACTTATAATGTAGGATACAAGCACATGAGAAAACTAACTAGCAACATGGTATAAGCATGATGTCAAAATAAACAACTAGCATGGCAAAAGTGAACAAGTGTAAGTGGCATGAATCAAGTGTCAAGTAATCAAGTATCATGTAAACATGCATCAAGTGTCAAGTATCAAATCTCATGTAAACAAGTCTCATGTAACATGCAGTCAAGTGTCAAGCAAGCATGTATCATATTCAAGTATCATGCTCAAGTATCATGTATCAAGTCTTGTAATGATTACTATCTAGATAGCACTTCATGCCGCCCACCTTACATGGTTGCTACAACAAACAGTTTCGTTTTAGATTTCATAGTGGACCATAGAGGGCAGTATACTCGGGGACAAGTCAAGTAATCGAGCTACAAGCTCCAAGTATCATGTATTATGTAATCACGTGTCAAGTTGTGCAAGTGGCAAGTATCGTGTCTTGCATGCAAGTATCAAGTAATCACGTGTCAAGTATCATGTCTCAAGTATTCACGTAGGATCAGTGGATCCCTTCCGAGTACACGTTTCTGAATTATCCACTATTAGATCTGTACCTTAAACCCCGGCTTGGTTATTTATTATTAATGTCAAACAAGCATGTATATGTGCAAAATGTATCAAGAATAACATGGCATGATCATGCGAAAAATGCAAGTTGCAAGATAAACATGTACGAGTGCAAGATATCTCATAAAGGCATAAAATAGACAAATCTCAAGTTCAGGACAGTAAGACCATACTGTAGTAAAACAGTGATTCCCAGTGTTACAAACATGAAAATCTGAATCCGTCAAAACTTCTAGTAAGTAGACTTCCAATCGAATCCATCGAGTATAAATAATTCATATATTAATTCAAAAAATATAGCTCAAAACTGATTTGAATACAGAAATTAGGTTCAGCCAGAAATCAGGAAAATAAATTCAAGAGCAGAAAAACAGCATGAAAGCACATTAAATAAATCCACGAAAAATCTGGGGTATTCCCCTATATGTCCAGTATCTAAATATAAAGTTTCATAATTTTTCAGTAACATTAGATCAGTCAGCAAAAATTAAAAAACATCAATAAACGAGAGTTTAGCAATCTGGAATTTCCAACACTGCTGTACGAAAATTATGATATCTTGCAACCATTGAAACGAAATCCAATTCCACCAAAGGGATATGAAAATAGATAAAATATAATAACTTTCATATTTCACAAGCATTTTTCATACAGTAAAAGGGGTCATGGTGAAAATAAGATTCTTTACAGAACAGCGAGTAAAATACAGCAAGTATAGTTTTCATAAACGAGCATGAAACGGCACATAAAACTCTCCAATAAAATCTACCAAAATTCTGGGTAAACCCTAACTAGGTAAAGAAGCACTGATCAAAGTTTTGGATCAAAATAATATAGGTAGCATCAGTATCAAAACCATTTAGTCATCAAAATCATCGACAAATGAAATCTGGAAAGATCGACACCTCTGTAGTAAAACAGTCATAACTCAAGCATAAGAAAACGAAATTGAGCAAGGTCAGAGAGGTTTGAAAATAGACAAAATTATCTAAAACTCATGTTTTATACCGAAATTAAGATACTGAGTTCAAGGCAGTCCAAAATAGCAAACAAAACAGATCAGCGACAAAATACAGATTTTTCCCTTTAACAACAGCTCAACATATATCATACAAAACTTGTTCAAAACACAACCAAACATGAAATCGAGTCCACCAAGTGTCCAAACATCATGAATTAGGGTATCTAACATGTCCACACCAAAAATATCACATGGGTCTTCACCAGATCACGAATTCTCACAAAAGTCTCACATACATGATCAAAATCAAGAACAGGTAAAACCTAAGTTAATTCATGTCCATATTGTGTCGTGAGTCATCTATGGTCAAATTTTAACAATAAAGAAAAAACCCATCGATCATAACACAAACAAGATTCGTCTCTAGACCCAACGACACTATAGGTGGTATTTTTGGACTTGTATCAAACAAATGAATTGGAGTACAAGTTACTTGCCTTAACCGAAGATGAAAAACGAAGAAAACCAAGAGTAACGAGAAAAGCCCACGAACGAAAATCTACGAATCAACGAATTCAAGTAAACTTGAGCAAAAATCTCCACACGAACAAACTTCACAAAGTGAGGTGATCCAAGAGGGATGATGACAATAATGGCTTGTGGCCACAGGAGAGATGAACGCCGGAGAGGATAAGAGAGATTTGGGATTGTTGTATGGTGGTGTAGGAGATGGTAGGCCTAGGGATCGAGGGGCTCGGCTGTTGGGGTGTTGCGGGTTGGACACCGGCCGGGAGGGAGGTCGGCGGCTTGGGGTGTTGGGATGGGGTGTGCACAGGCCGGAGGTAGGGAGGCTCAGGTTAGGGGGGTTTGGCGTCGGGTTGCTGTGTGCGGGTGGCGCAAGGGAACATGGAGGAAGGGGGGAGGTCGGGTGTAGAGATGTGGAGGCTAGGGTTTAGGATTAGGGTTTAGGGAGAGGGATTAGAGATATATATATAAGGGGATTAGGGTTAATAGGTAATTGGGTTGTGGGTAATTAGGAGGAGTAGTAGGATTTGATTAAATGGGGTTTTAATTAGGATACAAATGTATGGAATATCAGATAGGATTGGAAATTTAATTTGGCTTTGATAATCTTATTAGGGATCAAACAATAGGATTGGAAAAAGGATAACAACCAATCACCACCACAAGCACTCAAGAACAAAAATAAAGAGGACAAGAACTAAATGAAAGAAAGAACAAAATAATGAAGAACGAACCCAAAAAGACAACCAATCAAACACAAAGAGCTCAAAATGAAATAAAACGAATATATATTGAAAACAACTCCAATATACAGTTCAGAAAGAAAAAATACAAGGAAGAAAATGCACCAAAACAAAAAATACACTCAAAAATATACAAAATGAAAAACAGGGGTTACAACCTACCCACCTAACAAGAAAAATTTCGTCCTTGAAATTCAAAAAGAAGATACATAGGGTAACCCCAAAACAACCAAAAGAACAAAATAAAAACTACTTAAACAAATGAGGAAATTTCTGCTGAATCTCCTCCTCCAGCTCCCAAGTCGACTCACCAGGCGAGTGAGGATTCCAAGTAACACGAACCAACTTGATGACCTTGTTCTTAAGCACTTTCTCCCGCCAATCCACAATAGCAACTGGCGGAATCTCACAAGTCAAATCCGGCCGCATGGTCAACTCAGAATAGTCGATCATGTGGCTCTCATCTCGGATATATCTCCTAAGTTGTGAGACATGGGAAACATGGTGTACTCCTGATAAAGCTAGCGGCAATGCAAGATAGGCCACATTGCCTACTCGCTCCAAAATCTCAAACGGTCCAATAAACCTAGGGCTAAGCATGCCCCCACCACCGAACCGAATGACACCTCACCACAGCGATACCTTTAGGAAAAAAATTGTCACCAACACCAAACTCCAAAGCTCTCCGATGGACATCGGCCCATTGCTTCTGCCTGTCCTGAGCTGCCTGTAAGTGCTTCCTGATCTGAACCACTGCATCAACTGTCTTAGTGATAAACTCTGGACCTAACAACTTCCTCTCACCAATGTCATCCCAGCACACTGGTGATCTGCACTTCCACCCATACAGTGCCTCAAACGGAGCAGCTTTAATACTGGTTTGAAAGCTATTATTGTACGAGAACTCCACGAGATGCAAATGATCCTTCCAAGACCCACCAAACTGAAGCATACAGGACCTCAACATGTCCTCAAGAATCTGAATAGTCCGCTCTGACTGTCCATTAGTATGAGGATGAAAAGCTGTACTGTACTTTAATTTACTCCCTAAACTAGCTTGAAGACTCTCCCAGAACTGAGATCTGAATCTCGTATCCCTGTCGGATACAATACTGACTGGAACCCCATGAAGTCTAACAATCTCTTGCATGTACCTCTCAGCTAGGCTCTCAGTAGACTGCCCTGACACGAAAAGGAATGAAGTGAGCACTCTTCGTCAAACGGTCGACAATCACCGAAATGGCATTATGACCCTTATGACTCCTTGGCAATGCAGTCACAAAATCCATAGTGATATGTTCCCACTTCCACTCAGGAATAGAAAGCGGTTGAAGAAGTCCAGCGGTTCTCTGATGCTCTGCCTTAACCTATTGGCAGATCAAACACTGAGCAACAAACTGAGCCACAGCCCTTTTCATATCCTACCACCAGAAATGAAGCCTCAAATCTCGATACATCTTAGTACCGCCAGGATGGATAGAATACGAAGACTGATGGGCTTCCTCAAGCAACCTCTGACGAACATCACCTTCCGGAACACATAATCTGGACCCAAAACGAAGCGATCCATCTGAATGAATAACCATGTCTGTCCTGGACCCAGACTCAACCTCAGCTTAAAATCTCTACAACTGTGCATCACTAGCCTGCGCCTCTTTAATCTGATCAACCAGAGACGACTGCAACTAAAGCACCAAACAACTCCGACCAGAACTCGGCAACAAAACTTCCAACTCCAACCTCCTCATCTGCTCAATCAGATCCATCTGCTGAGTCAAGAGCATAACTACCGGTCTCCTACTCAAAGTATTTGGCACCAAGTTTACTTTACCAGGATGGTATTCCAAACTGATGTCATAATCGGCCATAAGCTCCAACCAACACCTTTGCCTCATGTTTAACTCCTTCTGGGAGAAAACGTACTTGAGACTTTTGTGATCTGTAAAGATCTCGACTCGGTCCCCAAGTAAATAATATCTCCACAGCTTCAAAGCATAAATCACTGCCGCCAACTCCAAGTGATGAGTCAGATAGTTCTTCTCATGCGGCCTCAACTGCCTCGATGCATACGCAATGACTCAGCCCTTCTACATCACAACTGCTCCAAGACCGTTACCAGAAGCATCATAATGAATTACAAATCTGCCTGAACCGTCGGGAATAGTCAACACAGGCGCTGACATCAATCTATTCTTCAACTCAACAAAAGCCCCATTGCACTCATCAGACCAACAAAACTTCTGATCCTTCCCAGTCAATTTAGTCAACGGTCCTGCTATCTTTGAAAAATCTTGGACGAACTTTCGATAATAGCCAGCCAAACTGAGAAAACTCCTGACTTTTGAAACTGACTTGGGAATAGGCCAATCCTTCACAGCCACAACCTTGGCAGGATCCACAGAAATACCATCACCTGAGATAATATGCCCCAAGAATGAAATCCTGTCGAGCCAAAACTTGTACTTGCTGAGTTTCCCATAGAGCTGATTCTCCCTTAAAGTCTGCAGAACCACTCTAAGATGCTCAGCATGATCTTTCCGATTCCGAGAATACACCTAAATATCATCAATGAAGACCACCACAAAACTATCCAAGAACTGAGAGAAGACCTGGTTCATAAGACTCATGAATACAGCCGGTGCATTCGTAACTCCGAACGGCATCACAAGATACTCATAGTGCCCGTATCTAGTCCTGAAAGTAGTCTTCTGTATATTCGCAGCCTTCACCTTGACTTGGTGGTACCTAGAACGAAGATCCAACTTGAAGAAAATAGCAGTCCCACTCAACTGGTCAAACAAATCATCGATCCTGGACAACGGATACCGATTCTTCACAGTAACTCTGTTCAGTTTCCGATAATCCATGCACAGTCGATGACCACCATCCTTCTTGTCGAAAAAAAGGACTGGAGCACCCCAAGGCGAAACACTAGGTCTGATGAAACCCAAATCAAGCAACTGCTAAATCTGCACCTTAAGCTCTGCTAGCTCAACCGGTGCCATCTTGTAGGGACTCTTCGATATCGGTGCTGTTCAAGGCTGAACATCATTACCGAATTCTACTTTTTAGTCAGGGGGTAAGCAAGGCAACTCATCTGGAAAAACATCCAAGAAATCCCGAACTACTAGAGGTGCAGTCTCACAGCCTGAATGCAACTCCATCGCACAAACCTCCTGATCAACTGCAGCTCGGCCAAGGGAAGACTTCCCGGCATGGAACTTAAACTCTGCGCAATCTGAAATTCGGAACACAACTTTCTTGGCACGGCAATCAATAATGGCATGGTTTTCACCCAACCAATCCATACCCAGAATAACGTCGAACCCCGAATTCCCAATTACAATCAGACTGGCCTTGAACTCTGCACTACCAATAATCACGGGACACTACCTGCACTCCCGGGAACAAATGACAATTCCACCACCTGTCACAATATTCCAAGCCTCTGACATGTTGCTGCACTCCAACTGATGGCTAGCGACAAATCGAGAGGAGACAAAAGAATGGGTTGCCCCAGAATCAAATAGAACATGAGCAGGGAAAGAGCACACAAGCACAACACCTAAGATAGAAAAACAAAAGAGACAAGGAAAAGAAGGGTTGAACAGGGGTGAGGAAAAACAAATTACAGAAGACAACAGAAAGAAATAAAGCAAGGAAAAAAGAGAAAAACAAATAGAAACAACAACAATAAAACAATAAAACAATAAAACAAAAGATACCTGCAACCACACCCTCAGCTGACTCAGCATCTGCAGCAGTCAGGTTAAAAGCCTGACCTCTCCTCAGAACAGCGGTCCTCTGACCGACAATCTGACGCTACGGGGAAAGCAGTGGTCTAACTGGACCACGAGCTGCGGCAACTGGCTGAACAGGACCCCTGGTTAGAGGAGCCAACCGCGGGTAGTCCCGCACCGAATGGTCAGTAGAACCACACCCAAAATAGCGACGATTGGCACGTCGGCAATCCTTACGCTCATGCCCTGGAAGACGGCAAAAGTTGCAGAAACCAACTCTCGGAGGACCCGCAGAAAAGTAAGGAGCTGCCCTGACTGGAGGGGCTGGAACAAGTCTTCGAATAGGCCCACCAAAAGACCGAGCAACTGAGTGCAGAACAGTTCGCTGAGAAGGAGCCTGCTCCTGGGCCCTAGCTGCCTCAAGAGCCTCAGCATAGGTACGCAAGCAAAGAGAGACAAGCTGCACCTTGATGTCTCGCTCAAGCTCCACAATGCACCTACGAGCCCTATCCTCTTCGTTCGCCACAAGAACGGCTGCGAAGTGGCTAAGTCTCGTAAATTCGGCTGCGTACTCGTCCACAGACCTAGAGCCCTGTTTTAAGAAAATTTTATGTTACAATATTGCATGAACAACATGTAACAAAATTTTATTACTAGAAACAACGACCAACCTATTTCAGGGCTAAGAATTGTTGCTCCATCTCAACTCTGGTGCTACTAGGAAAGAACTTCTCCAAGAAGCTCCTAGTGAAAATGGCCCAAGTAATCGGTCTTTCGAGGCTTTCGGACTCGGACCTCCACTAGATATGAGCCAAGTCTACCAACTGGATGGTAATCACATCCACACGATCTTCATCTGCAACCTTAGCTTCTAAAAGCAGTTGCTCTGTCCGAATCAACCACTGTTCAGCTTCCAAAGGCGTCTCAGTGCCTGAAAATCTGTCGGGATGCAGCCTCATAAAGTCTGTGACCGTTCCCGGACGGGTAGGAAGAACATCCTGCCTAGGCGTAACAAGTAGAGGAACTCGAGCGGCTTCCAAAGCAGCCATCACCAAATCACTATGGTTTTGTTGCTGATTAATCAAGCACTCAAGAACAGTAGTGACCAACTCAATCGGGTCAACCTACGATTGAGAAGTAGAACCCCTGCAAGCCATAGTCTGTACAAAACCAAAAACAGTTAGCATCCATATCAATGTTGATAATAATTGATTCATTTATGCATGCATGGTTGGTGAAATGTTGAGCAGATCCCAGTTCGAACCAAGCTTGTCCAATATATTAGGCAACTAATACATTAGCCAAACCTGAGGCTCTGATACCACCAAAAAAACCATGTCAAGCCCCGCTTCCCAAAAAGAATACGGAATATGGATGCGCAACAAAAGCCCAGCGAATGATTTTCATCATCCATAAGTTGTTCAAGAAATCTTTACAACATTCACAAGAATTATCAGAGTCGGAAGCAAAAGAATCAACCACATACACATATGAGCCAAAATACCAACAAGAATACCTGAAACTAAATGTATAAATCTCAAATAGTCATGATCTGAATAAAATAAATATCTTAGGTCACATTGCCCAAATACAAGAATAAATCCAAGTCATAAAATATAATATTGTTCAAGCAAGCTACAAGAAATAATAATAATAAAATACAGCACTAATACTTCATGTCACCGATACCATCTGGAACCTATTTTCCAAAATCTGCAATTCAACAAATACAATAAAGAGGAAAAGAGAAAAATAAGTACCCGTCAATTGCAAGTTACAGGCCACTTATAATATAGGATACAAGCACATAGGGAAACTAACTAGACACATGGTATAAGTATGATATCAAAATAAACAACTAGCATGGTAAAAGTGAACAAGTGTAAATGGCATGAATCAAGTGTCAAGTAATCAAGTATCATGTAAACATGCATCAAGTGTCAAGTATCAAATCTCACGTAAACAAGTCTCATGTAACATGTAGTCAAGTGTCAAGCAAACATGTATCATGTTCAAGTATCATGTATCAAGTCTTGTAGTGATTACTATTTAGGTAGCACTTCATGCTGCCCACCTTACATGGTTGCTACAACAAACAGTTTCGCTTTAGATTTCATAGTAGACCATAGAGGGCAGTATACTTGAGGACAAGTCAAGTAATTGAGCTCCAAGCTCCAAGTATCACGTATCATGTAATCACGTGTCAAGTTGTGCAAGTGGTAAGTATCGTGTCTTGCGTGCAAGTATCAAGTAATCACGTGTCAAGTATTATGTCTCAAGTATTCACGTAGGATCAGAAGATCCCCTTCCGAGTACGCGTTTCTAAATTATCCACTATTAGATCTGTCCCTTAAACCCCGGCTTGGTTATTTATTATTAATGTCAAACAAGGATGTATATGTGCAAAATATATCAAGAATAACATGGCATGATCATGTGAAAAATGCAAGTTGCAAGATAAACATGTACGAGTGCAAAATATCTCATAAAGGCATAAAATAGACAAATCTCAAGTTCAGGACAGCAAGACCATACTGTAGTAAAACAGTGATTCCCAGTATTACAAATATGAAAATATGAATCTGTCAAAACGTCTAGAAAGTAGACTTCCAACCGAATCCAGCGAATATAAATAAGTCATATATTAATTCATAAAAACTTAGCTCAACTGATTTGAATACAGAAATTAGGTTCAGCCAGAAATCAGGAAAACGAATTCAAGAGCAAGAAAACAGCATGAAAACACATTAAATAAATCCACGAAAAATCTGGGGTATTCCCCTATATGTCCAGTATCTAAATATAAAGTTTCATAATTTTTCAGTAACATTTATCAGTCATCAAAAATAAGAAAATATCAATAAACGAGAGTTTGGCAATCTGGAATTTCCAACACTGCTGTACAATAACTATGATATCTCGCAACCAGTGAAACAAAATCCAATTCCGCCAAAGGGATATGAAAATAGATAAAATATACTAAATTTCATATTTCACAAACATTTTTTATACAGTAAAAGGAGTCATTGTGAAAATACGATTCTTTACAGAATAGCGAGTAAAATACAGCAAGTATAGTTTTCATAAACGAGCATGAAACGGCACATAAAACTCACCAATAAAATCTACCAAAATTCTGGGTAACCCCTAACTAGGTAAAGAAACACTGGCCAAAGTTTTAGATCAAAATAATATAGGTAGCATCAGTATCAAAACCATTTAGTCATCAAAATCATCGAAAAACGAAATCTGGAAAGATCGACACCTATGTAGTAAAACAGTCATAACTCACGCATACGAAAATAAAATCGAGCAAGTTCAAAGGGGTTTGAAAATAAAAGAAATTCTCTAAAACTCATGTTTTATACCAAAATTAAGATCCTGACTTCAAGACAGTCCAAAACAGCAAATAAAACAGATCAGCGACAAAATACAAATTTTTCCCTTTAACAACAACTCAACATATATCATACAAAACATGTTAAAAACACAACCAAACATGAAATCGAGTCGACCAAGTGTCCAAACATCATGAATTAGGGTATCTAGCATGTCCACACCAAAAATATCACATGGGTCTCCACCAAATCACGAATTCTCACAAAAGTCTCACATACATGATCAAAATTAAGAACGGGTAAAACCTAAGTTAATTCATGTCCATATTGTGTCGTGAGTCATCTATGGTCAAATTTTCACAATAGAGACAAAACGCATCAAACATAATACAAACAAGAGTCGTCCCTAGATCCAACTACACTATAGGTGGTATTTTTGGACTTGTATCAAACAAATAAATTGGAGTACAAGTTATTTGTCTTAACAGAAGATGAAGAACGACGAAAACCAAGAGTAACGAATAAAGCCCATGAACGAAAATCCACGAATCAACCAATCCATGCAAACTTGAGCAAAAATCTCCACACGAACAAACTCCACAAAGCGAGAGGTGATCTAGGAGGGATGATGACAATAATAGCTTGCGACCACAAGAGAGATCAATGCCGGAGAGGATGAGAGAGATTAGGGATTGTTGTTTGGTGGTGTAGGAGATGGTCGGCCAAGGGATCGAGGGGCTCGGGTGTTGGGGTGTTGCGGGTTGGACACTGGCTAGGAGGGAGGTCAGCGGCCTGGGGTGTCGGGATGGGGTATGCACTGGCCGGAGGTAGGGAGGCTCAGCCGGGGGGGGTCTGGCATCGGGTTGCTGTGTGCGGGTGGTACAAGGGAACAAGGAGGAAGGGGGAAGGCCGGGTGTTGAGATGTGGAGGCTAGGGTTTAGGATTAGGGTTTAGGGAGAGGGATTAGAGATATATATAAGGGAATTAAGGTTAATGGGTAATTGGGTTGTGGGTAATTAGGATTAGTAGTTGTATTTGATTAAATGGGGCTTTAATTAGGATACAAATGTACATTCCCCGGCGTATATTCTCCGGTGTTTTACCAATCGCGCCGGGGTAGGATAAGACCAGGATAGGGTCGCAAAAATGTATAGTTATACACCGGCAGCCTCTAAAAAATGCCGGTGAATTATAATATTCACCGGTGTTTTTTATTAAAATACGCCAGTGAATAGAAAGCAAAAATATATCCCCACAAATCCTCTCCCATTCACCGGCGTTTATTAATTAAAATGCCGGTGAATATACAGGGATAAATCCCCAATCCTACCGCAAAACCCTTAGCACATTTCGTTTTGTTTTTTTTACCAAACCTTAAGTTTCCCTGCGCCATCGCCATTGGGCCTCCTTCCCTTCCTCGACAACTCCTCCGTCGCCGTCGCCGTCGCCATTGGGCCTCCTTCCCTTCCTCGATAACTCCTCCATCGCCGTCGCCATTGGGCCTCCTTCCCTTCCTCTATCCCGCTCAGTCATTTCTCTCTCATCGCAAGTACTCTCTCTCTCTCTCTCTCACGCTCTCTCTCTCTCTATACTTCTTGATTTTGTGATGGTAATGGTTTGATTGTAATGGTGCAATTTTGTGATGGTAATGGTGTGATTGATTCTGTGATGTTTATGTTTGTGGGAATTTTGGGTGGTAATGGTTTGATACTCAATTTAGGGGAGATCTCGATTTAGGGGAACTTTGGATGTTATAGACTTGGGTGGTAATTATTCTGTGATGTTCTTGTTGGTTCTTGTTGATTATCGGCTGAAACTTTAGCAAAATTCGAGCATGATTGTAAATTAATAAACTAGCATTGGTTCTTGTTGGTTCTTCTTGTTGATTATCGGCTAAGCTAGCTTCTTGTTGGTTCTTCTTGTTGATTTTCGGCTAGGCTAGTTTCTTGTTGATTCTTGTTGAAGCTAGAGAGTTTTAAGAAGTTGAACTAACTGGCTTGGATCTGAGGAGTTAGTGGACTTCGGAGCCAGGTGTTTCTAGCTCGGATTTTACTAGGTTTTTGGAGCTCGATCATCTCCCATTTTGAAGCTTTATGTGAGGTTATATACAAGTTTATTTTACAGATCTCAGTTTATAGATCAACGATGTGTTTTTGGTGAACATAGCATGAGAATACTAACTCGTTTGAGTTTGCTTTCTTATGCATTTGGAGATGGGTTAGTTGCTTTTGGAGGGGTTATTATGCATTTGAGTTTTAGTTTGGTTCAGAGTAAACTGGAATTATGATGCATTTGGAGATGGGTTAGTTGCTTTTTTGTCTGAATTTGGAGATGAGATGGATCATATATCTAAAGTTTCACACTATGATTTTTTGAGGAGCAACTAGTGATGGAAATTTTTTATTTAAACTTTATATACAATTATATCATGAAAGGGGATTGCTTGGGTTTGAAAATGAGATTGTTCATGCTTGTTGCTTGGGTTTTAAGTGAATTTGGAGATGCTTTTTTGTCTGAATTTGGAGATGAGATGGATCATATATCTGAAGTTGCACACTATGATTTTTTGAGGAGCGACTAGTGATGGAAATTTTTTATTTAAACTTTATATACAATTATATCATGAAAGGGGATTGCTTGGGTTTGAAAATGAGATTGTCCATGCTTGTTGCTTGGGTTTTAAGTGAATTTGGAGATGCTTTTTTGTCTGAATTTGGAGATGAGATGGATCATATATCTGAAGTTGCACACTATGATTTTTTGAGGAGCGACTAGTGATGGAAATTTTTTATTTAAACTTTATATACAATTATATCATGAAAGGGGATTGCTTGAGTTTGAAAATGAGATTGTTCATGCTTGTTGCTTGGGTTTGAAAATGAGATTGTTCTTTGTCAAATAGGCTTGTAAGTGATGATGAGATGGATTATGTAACTGAAGTTGCATACTATGATTTACAGAGGAGTGACTAGTGATGAAATAATATTGTTTGAACTTACGTTCTGGTTTCAATTGACAGTTATCTCATGAGTATTATAAAAGTATAAGATTCATTTCAGTTAGTAGCATTTTTGCCTGAATTTGAGAGTGAAAGTATTCTCTTTCACTGTTTGTAGTTCAATAATTTGAACTCCATATTTTGGTTTTGATTGTAAGAGTGCTGTATTTTTTTTAAAAATTTTTTTAAAAAATTATATACCTATACCGGCTTTTTTACAAACGCCGGTGTAGATTTTAAACAAAATTACAGCGCCTACGGCGGCGTTTGTATAATGCCGGTGAACGTATATCAGCTGAAATAGGGCACTTAGAAATACCCATACACTGGCGTTTTTACGGCCGTCGGTGTATACACAAGATTTACCGGCGTTCTGTAAAATCGCCGGTGTAGACCCATAGTATTCCGCGTCGCTCGCTTCGGCGGCATTTGGACCGGCATTTTTATAAATGCCAGTGATTGTTACACCGGCGTTTTTAAACGCTGGTGTAAATTCGAAAAAACGCCGGTAAATCCAGCGTGTGTTGTAGTGTGTATGTGATATCAAATAGGATTGGGGATTTAATTTGGCTTTGATAATCTTATTAGGGATCAAACAATAGCATTGGGAAAAGGATAACAACCAATTACTACTACAAGCACCCAAGAACAAAAATAAAGAGGACAGGAACAAAATGAAAGAAAGAACAAAATAATGAAGAACGAACCCAAAAAGACATCCAATCAAACATAAAGTGCCTAAAATGAAATAAAACGAATATATATTGAAAACAACTCCAATATACGGTTCAGAAAGAAAAAATACAAGGGAGAAAATGCACCAAAACGAAAAATACACTAAAAAAATACACAAAATGAAAAACAGGGGTTACACCATGTCTTGAAGTGGGTCCAGACCTGTAAAAGAGGTCTGTGATGGCTAATATGCCTGTAGATGCTTTGAGATCTATGTAGGGATCGTACGATTTTGATTTGCTGCGATTTTTACCTTCATCATCTCACTAGATGAGTTGATGAGTAGAACCTCTTACATAAAAGTTTAGACAAATTTTTTTCCCAAAATGACCCTATTTTTGAAAGTTTTTTCCAAATTGCCCTGCTTTTTTTTTATTCCCTAAACGCCCCACTCGCTTTTTGAAAAAGCGAGTCTGGGATAAATCCCCTCGCTTTTCCAAAAAGCGAGTCTTAGGTTGCAGATTTTCAACCTCTCAAGACTCGCTTTTTGAAAAAGCGACCGTTTCAAAAAGCGAGTGTCTGTACATAGAAAACACCAATAGATTATCTCTAGGTGGGACATAAACCCTACACATTTCTCGGGCATCAGCTTCAACCCATTATTCACATCAAATTCAACTTCATCAACCTTTCAATCGAACCCATTTCAACACCATCATACGTGAACCCAACTCTCACATCTAAAAGCGAGTCTTGTGAGGTTGAAAAGCGAGTGTGGGATAAATCCCCTCGCTTTTTCGAAAAGCGAGTCTTGTGAGGTGGAAAATCTGCAACCTAAGACTCGCTTTTTGAAAAAGCGAGGGGATTTATCCCAGACTCGCTTTTCAAAAAGTGAGTGGGGCGTTTAGGGAATTAAAAAAAAAGCAGGGCAGTTTGGGAAAAACTTTCAAAAATAGGGTCATTTTGGGAAAAAATTCGTTTAGACAGCTCACCTCTAACTAGGCATTCATGCCTAGTTCTCCATAAAATTTTTGGTCACCAACATTTAGCATGGTAATTTCGTGGAGTTGTGGTTTGGCAAAACCTTTTTTTTTAGAAAGTAAGAAGAAAAGAAACGAAAGAAACTTCGACCATGAGAATATTTGGATGGACAAAGGAAAAGAAAACCAGCATCGATCATTTAAAGGCAGCTTTAGACAGATAGACAACAGCAGCATCCATATATATAGATACACTTTATGATCATTTTCTTCCTTAACAGAGAAAAGAGAAAAAAAGAAAAGAAAAAGAAAGACAACAAATATCTGGACCAAATGAGAGATACATATAAAGCAACCAAACCCTCATTGAGATTGTCCATCCTGATATCTACAATTCAAAACACTCCACAACCTTTTTAAAACTTAAATTAATTTCCCTTATTCCATCACAATTGCCTTCCATTTACAGAAAAAGGCCCACACAATATTGCCAATGAATGAAAGGACAATTCGTGCATTGGACATGATGATCGATCAGGCACTGCTCCTGAAAGACCCGAGAGCCTTAACAGCCCCTGCTCTTAGGACGTATTGGTGATAGGCTGCAGCAATTGCTGCTCCGATAAAGGGACCGACCCAGAATATCCACTGTAATAGTCAAAGTCAAGATAGGATTCTATATTAGCTTCTGTCAGTGCATTGCATTGAGATTCATACTACACGAAATCTTTCAGTGGTCAAAAAGTTTCTAGAGTAATGAAATGAACATTCGAGAAGGGCATATTCAAAAAAAATATAAAAATACATAAATAAATAAAGGTAAAGAGCAAAAGAGAATGAATCATTGGATAGAGATTACTGCCCATAATACTTTAATAATGGAGCATGCAGTTGCACAAGCGTACATAATCAGCCTGGCTGTGATGTGTAAATTAAAGTGCTTGTGGGGTTTCATCACATATGATGTAGTAGCTAAGATGACCAACATTTATTAGATCTAATTAGTGTGGTTATAATTATTCTGGCCCGTGCATAACCTTAACTTTGAGAAAATTAATTTGTTCCCTCAAGACTAGTATATGTAAAAACAGTAGTGTACTAAAAAAACTTAATAATTGATATTGTTAATAAGATTTATCTGCATGTTGTCTTTTACCATTTTCGAGTAACATGGAGATTAGCCACCATAATTTTAGTATTGACATTTAACATATATACTGATTATAAGAATCGGATACAAGGCAATTCATGAAGTTCACTAATTTCTTAAATAACTTGAGAAGAGGAAAAAAGAACACATGAAGACTCTTAGTGGAATGAGGCCCGACGAAAACACAGTTATTCTCTAGTTACAGCTGACTGGCCAGATATATTTGTGCACTTATTTGCTTTTATATTTTCATAGTCATGTTATTTTTAAGTATGAGACAAATATAATTGCAAAAAAGGAACACACAAATAGTGTATATATGTGCAATTTAGCTAGTTTCACACAAACTTTAGTAGTAGATATAGTAAAAGTAAAATTATAAAAATGTAATATATAAAAAAGTAATTTAGCCTTAAAGTAATTATAAAAATGTAGACCTGGTCGTCCCAAGCTTTATCCTTGTTGTAGATTACAGCAGCTCCGAAGCTCCTAGCTGGGTTAATTCCAGTTCCAGTGATAGGAATTGTAGCCAAGTGGACCATGAAAACTGCAAACCCTATTGGCAGTGGAGCCAAGACCTGCAGTTAATTGCGAGTCATAACACAAAATTAGTGATCAATAGTAATTTATTAAGAAGGGAGGTCACAATAGCAACGGCAAGGTAGGGGAAATTACTGGCACGTGGGAGTCTCGTGCACTGCGTTTAGGATCGGTGGCGGAGAAGACAGTGTAGACCAAGACAAAGGTTCCGATGATCTCAGCAGCCAGTCCAGTCCCCTTGGAGTAACCTGCACTGAGCTCGTTGGCACCCCCACCGTAGCGGACATAGAAAGCCTTCTGGAAGCCTTTGACAAGGCCGACACCGCAGATGGCGCCCAAGCACTGAGCAATCATGTACAAGAGTGCTCGGATTAGGGACACCTTGCGCGCTAGGAATAGGCCGAAGGTAACTGCTGGGTTAATGTGACCCCCTACACAGTAGTTGCACAAGCATTAGTGAAAGTTGTCATACCATACTATAGGACAGTAAAAGAAAGAAAATACTTTAGTTATGATATAAGGTTGGTGCCTTCTTCGAAAAAAAAAAAAGGAAAAAACCTTAGTTGTTATACTTAAAGCCTAAGTCCATCTTTTTAATTAGTACAATAGTTGTTATCTTAACTATATAGAGATATATATCACAAGAGATTACCATACTTTCTGATCATCCACCAATATATTGATAAAGAGTAAAAGAAAATAAAGAAATTTTGATGCACTATTTGGATGACTGGATCATCTTAACCTTATAAGTGAATCTACTTCCTTTCTCTTTCATGACAATTGAAACTAAATAAACTTTTATCTTCTTACTTTGTGTGGTAACTTTTCTTCCTTTCACTGTTCCTGTTCTTCCTTTTTATTTTTACAAAATTAAATCTCAGCAACAGAGGAAAATAAATAAGCAGAAAACTACCACTTTGGTAATATTTACCACTGGATAAATAATTCTTTATATTGGTTCTGTATATATATTTTTAAATTTATAATCTTGTATATTTGTCATGTCTAAAGTCTTTCTTAGCCTTTTTACCGTTTTGACAAGAAACTTATCTTTGGTCTGAGAATTAGATAAAATTCCTGACATGAAGGCACCCTAAGCATGCTTGTCTTATACAGTCGTACCGTAGATTGCATTAAGGTAGCATCCAGATAATCCGAAAACGATGAAACTTACAGAGGAAGAGGTAAGTATATACCTGAGATTCCGGCGGTGCAGTACACAAGGATGAAGATCATCCCACCAAAAGCCCAAGCGATTCCCAGAATCCCAACCCCACTACACGCTGCATCGGTACTAAGGTTCGGATCACTCTGATGCTTATACCCGATCACAGTTGCAACTGTTATGTACAAAAACAACAGAGTCGCAATGAACTCTGCGATCACAGCCCGGTACAGTGACCACTTGGTCAGCTCATCCACATCGATAAGTGGGGCCGGCGGAGGGTCGGTGTAGTCCTTGGTGGTGTACTCACCTTGCTCTGCTACTTCCACATCCTTACCCATATTTACTACTTAACTGGCTTTTTAACAGAAATTAAGAGAGAGAGAGAGAGAGAGAGAGAGAGAGAGAACAATTATTGATGCACTCGTTTGAGTGAGTAAAGGCAGAGGACACTATAGGTCTATTTATTGAGAGTGTGAGGTAATCACTGACAAACCAAGTGGGGCTCTTTTGCTTTTTAATTTACTTTTTCTTCAATGTATATTTTCTTTTTTACCTTTTTTGTGTGTTTTATTTTGCCGACCCTAACCGACTACTAATCATCGCCACTAATTTTATCACATTTATTCAATTTGTATGATGGATGATGCAACGAGGGCCTACAACAAAACTTAGCTGTCTCAGTCTTATAATGTTAGCTTCAAAGAAAACCTATTTAATTAGGGTTTAAGGGGAAGGATATTCTCTTCCTAAGAAAGTATATAATCTTCCCAATTCCATCTTTACTGTTTTCATGTCTGTAAGTTTTAGAAATTTAAGGGGAAGGATATTATCTTAAAGTGTTATTGTGCAATTTGGGTTGGGTCTGGTTTGATCTGGATCATAACATGCCCTAGTTTCTTTTCTTTTCTTTTTTTCCTTTTCCTTGGATTTTACATGTTCTAGTTATTTGTTAGCGAAAAAGAATAACAATAACTATGTTTTCGATTACGAGCCAGCCTTTGAAATAAACGATATATTTATTCAATTTTGTGATCGTCTCCCATTTACTTCGATCTTAGCTTTTCATTTTCCAATTACAACTAGTGTCATGTCGTAAGTGGTGTAATGTATGTAACAAGAGTTGTAGCTTTAACTTCGTTAAACACAGAAGTATGGTCTAGTTGGTATGGATATATGTTTTCTTACTATTATATTAATTAAATATGATGGCTATATATCCAATAATATTCGCCTTTTTCTTTAATAGAAAAACACAACACTCATGTGCAACATTTACGGTATTTGGGTGTGAGCTTAAACCAAGTGTTTTGCAAGGTATTAGATAGAAAGCCTGAATAAGCTAAGCTAACTTCATCTTTTGGTCGAGGTCACTACAACCCTGACTTTTTGTCATTTACATCTACAAATATTCCTCTTTCCTGAAAAAGAGAGTACTTTATCTCTATTTAATAGGGAGACTGGAATGTGTTATTGGCTTTTGAGCAGAAGAGCTATAATTAAACACATCGTTTAATGTCCAGATCAGAGTTGTCGGCAATGGTATGACCATTAATTTTTATATCAACACATATGTCATTATTTAATGCCAGAAGATAATCATGAATAGTCTAATTAGTTGTCACTAGTTAGGGATAACATTTTCTAGATTAGTTAAGGATTAAACTATCATAGTATCATTATTATCCATTTGGCTGCTAACGTCTTAAAGCCAAGTTCTTATTCCACCCAAGGTAGCTAGCTCTCTTCAATCTGCACAAGCTCACTAATCTTATAAGTTCACAACATAAGTACGAGACATGGCACAAGTTTATACTTAATATTTTTTTTGTTTTTGTTAGTTTGTCTTTAAATATTGCTTAATTAAGTATTCGTTGATTAGGAGTACAGTTACGTTGCTCGAAATGATGAGCCAAAAAAGGGCTCTACCGAGTACTGGCTAGCATTGGTATCGGGTCGGATCGGGTCGGGTCCTTCACTATTCGGATCCGGACCCGGACCCGATCTCCTACGGGTCCAAAAATTGGACCCGACCCGGACCCATGAGAACCGGGTCCGGTTCCGGGTCCGGGTCCTATTAAAATATTCATACCCATTCGAGTAGGAGCGGGAGTGTGAGCAGCGAGCGGAGACGGCGAGTGGAAGATTTAGACTAGAGGAGATAAGAAAAAGGTATGAGTTTTGAATTTGGAAGAAAAAGATTTACAATTGAGGAGGTAGAAGGGAAGGGATGATGATAGAATATTTATTTTTATGTTGATTTTTTTGAATTTTTAAATGGGTCCGGGTCTGAGTCGTGGTCGGGTCTCTTTTGAGCGGAGCCGGACCCGAACCCGAAAGTACAACGGGTCCCAATTTTGAACCCGGACCCGGACCCGGATAGACCAAGTCGGTTCCAGTCCAATGCCGGGTCCGGGTCGGATCCGGGTTTCGGGTATTTATACCAATGCTAGTACTGGCTTATGAAAGTTGAAATTTGTACCAAAATGACCAACTTTTTGAAAGTATTTAGCAAAATGATCCTTTTTTTGAAAGTAAATACGAAACTAGCCCACTTTCGAAACTATTTACCCAATTGACGCAGCAAGTGTAGTTCCATGATTTTTCTCCAACATTTCAAGAATTTTGAACATGCAATTTCTAGCTGAAACGTATACAACTACACTCGCTACCTGAGATAGCGAGTTTATTTGAACTAGATTCGCTACCTCATATAGTGAGTATAGTTGTACTCATTTTCTCAAAGAAATTTTGAACATGAAATATATATAACTACACTCGCTATCTGAGATAGTGAGTCTAGTTCAAACAAACTCGCTATCTCAGCGAGTGTAGCTGTACTCACTTTTTTAGATAATTTTTTAACATGAAATATATAAACCTACACTCGCTATCTCAGACAGCGAGTCTAGTTCAATCGAACTAGCTATTTCGTATAGCGAGTGTAGGTCTTTCATCAATATTCTTCAAAACAGTGTACATGAGTATATATATATGTATATAAGTTAAGCATCAGTAAAGCATCAAGATCTATCAATTTGAGTAGAAAATATTTCAATTCAATCTCAATACTAAAATAAAGCAAGATCCAAACGAAAACAACACAAAATCACAAAAAGTCAACTTCAGCTGAACACTTATCAGACTCGAAAATCAATTACCCAACCCAACTCCGAAACTTGATTCTTTTTAATCCAAAACCCCTCTTGTAATTGATTAAACATACATACAGCCACTAACAATAGTTTGCCCATGAATATAGGTGAATACAACAAGTATTAATCAAGTTCTTTTCATCCAAACATCAAAATAGAGTGTTTGTCTATATATACATAGTAAAGATCAATTTTTGCTCACTTTTGCAATAACATCATACAAACCCAATATGCAACATCATACGTGTAGAACCAAATCCGAGACACGACCGGTCGACTGCACGATCAACCACCCCCTCCTCTGTTGGACCTGTACACTCGAAGAACTCTCAGCAGATTGGGTCAGTCGACCGCACCCCCCGGTTGGTCGACCGCGCGGTCGAACATAACTCTCCAAACTATACTTTTCTACTTGTTGTTTGTCTTCTCTTGCTTCTTTGTCTCCTTCTCAAACTTCAAGTACTCAGTGCCTACGTGTATTTGAGACCAAAACCTTAACACATATATGACTTTCTACAGCGGATTTATTATGGCGTTTAAGTGTAAATGCTATTGAAAGTGATCAATAATAGCATTTCTGAATAAAATGCTATAATTGATTAATTTTGAAATTTATTGTTAGCTACGACAATGTTTTTAAAATATTGTATTTCTTACAAAGTTTTAGAAACACTATAATATCTGTAAATAAACTGAAGTGGTAAGGATAAAAAAGGAAACTTTTATTAAAAAATCCAAATCATTCTCAAACCAGTTCATTTTCTCCTCCCCGATCGAAATCACAAAAAATGTTTATTTTCTCCTCCCCGTTCTCAAACCCTAGTCCAATTATCTTCTCCCCGCTACCTGTCGTCGTCTTCTCCGTCGACATTTTCTCCTCCCCGCTTCCTAATCTCCACGCTGCCGTCGCCCTCTTATCCTCGACCCCGATACCCCACTATATTAGTCGCCGACCTCCTGCTTCTCTTTCTCTCGCGCAGTCGACCAAATCGCCGGTGATAACAACCTTTTTCTCTCACCGTCGACCACTGCTCCGTATTTGGGTTAACAACATGAAAATATGCAGAATTAGGAATATGAGGAATATGAATTTATAATGTTTATTAATTGCAAAATCAATTCTAGGGTTTTTGATTTCACCTAGTTCATCCCACACAATTTATAATTCCATATGAATAAATAGATTATTTTTTCCAAGTTGTAGACCAAAATCCCCAAATTATTCAATATTCTCTTTTAAGCATTATCAAAATTATTCTCAACTAATTATTTATCGTAGTTCATGCACAAATTACTAATTGAAAATTTATTAAGATCTATAGATTTCTTAACGGTCACATTAACAGCAATTCGCTCTTATAACGGTGTTTAATTTTTATTAGTCACAAATTACCAGTTCGGTCTCTTCATGATTTAATAGATCATACAAATGTCTATCCACCAATTGTACGCATTAAGAATAAAAATCAACACACAATCATGGAAAAATATAAAAATATTAAGGAATTAAAATTGTGTTCTTAAAACTAGGCTACATCAAATCCCTAAAAAAATAAATTTAGTTCATAATGGTTTTGCAACTAACAAACATTGTCCTGGATTGCATTATAAAATTAGACAAAGAAAAGATATACAGAAAGAACAATTTTATATAAAAATATTGCAAACCGAACTCCTAGAAAATCGAGCCCAAGTCGTTCTCTCTCGTCTCTCTGTCTTGTCGTTTCTGAATTCCGAGCCGATCCACGTGCCCGCTGACGTCAGCACGTGAAGGTCGCTAGGCAGAGAGAAAACGCAGAGCTATCACTTCTGCTGTCTTTGTTCCTCCTTGAAATGTGCGCCCCATGTCCAATCAACCGTCACGTCCAATCAGCCGTCACATCCAGGTGGTCTGTGGTTCGTCTCTCTCTCTCCTGGCTTGACTGCACGTGAGTCTCACAGAGAGAGATAGCTCTCTGAATTATTATTTTTATTTTTTATTGAAGCCGTCACCTCTCTCTCTTCTCTTGGGATCCGCCTTGATGTGTATTTATAGACAGACGGAAAGAGAATTAGGGTTTACTTTTTGCAGAAAAATCCCCCTGTTTTCATTTATTTATTTTCTTCCTGGATTTGCTCTTTATTTCTTTCTTCTTTTTCTTCTCTTTCCTTTTCTTAAAAACACGTGTTGCATACACAAAATACAATCATAAATTAGGGTTTAAAAAATAAATAATTAGTTTAAATGAATTAAACTAACTAACAATCATATTAGCTCATTTAAACCTCTTTTACAATTGTTTATTGCAATTTTATCTCAATTGACAAATTAAAATTTATATCTTTCATTTTTCACGGCAAAATTATATAATTTAAAAGTCAACAAAACAATAAAATTTAATAAATCATTATGTTTGTTTTGTTTGTTGAGTTTTACCAAAAATCTTCACATTTTACATCAAATATCTTATTTCCTCAAAAATAATTAATTACTTGAAATTTTATGGAAATAAGATAAATTATAAACAATATGAACGAAAACAAGCAATTTTAATGGGTAAATGAGTACAAATATTTGTATAAAAATTAGACACATCACATATCGTTCAAGTAGCTCAAGAATGGTAATCAACAAGATAAAATGAATGATAAACTAAGGCTGTGTATGGATACAGAGATAATTAGGATGAGGTCTTTAAGATAACTTCAATTTTTTAATCTATGGTCTATTCTGAACTGCTTTTGCAATTGAGATGCTAAGAGGTGATCTAAACTCTAGTCAAGTGTGATTGAATCAGCTTCGAATCTTTGCCAAAACTCTGATAGAAATGCACTGATACATTGACTATAGTATACAAGAAGTTTTTTTTAGCGAGTATCAAGTGTTTTGCTTTGTAAATGCACATATTCAACTTGATAATGGTTTTTTATATGAATAATCTAGTTAAGGAATGTTTTATCACTATGCATTACTATGTGTTCCATATGCATAACTTGCATGCATGTTTATATGTACTTCATAATGAACATTCACAAGAGTGGGAGAGATCTACATACTAATGTCCATGATTGGTGGTAAAATTCTGGCTGCTTTCTCAAGGAAACCTCTACACCTGATCCCATTTGATGGAAAAGACTCAAATGATTAGATACATGAATCTGCGGACTTATCGACTATTAATCTATAATGTTGATTACATGTTCATGTCAAAAGTGAACCTGAATTGGCATGTCAATCAACATTTCTTGGTCATCTTCTTTTTGCTTGCATTGTCATTAGGAGTTAAATTATAAATGAGGCTTGCAAGTAAGAGGGAGAAGCATGAGAGAGTGATATGAGAGGTAGTTTGGGAGTGGGAGGGATGTGTACTTGAATATTGAAAACTAATCTAAACATCCATTAGATGGTGTAAAAATTTGCATTATAGCTTATTCTTTAATATCTCCTGCTCTAGTTAGTAGGCTATTAGCAATTGACAGTTATTTTATGTACATTAAATGGTCCAAAGTTAATTTAACATTGTTGTTTATTCCAGGTTCTGTTTATCTGTATTTTTTTGGGCTAAGAATCTAGTTTATCTGTACACTTTGCTTCTTTTGCTTTCTTCTATACTTATTTTCTGTTGACTATGAAGTCTTCTACATATTTCAGGAAGTTATTTACTTTGAAGTTTCTGCTTATTAGCTCTTAGCTACTATCGTGTTCAACGTACACATTGTCTTACAATTGCGACCTTTATGTTGGCAGGGGAAGATGATTCTTGCTCACCTATGCGATGAACCCAAGGGTTTGAAAACTGGAATGTGCATGGTATATCCTTTATGCACTTTCTTTATTGTATTAAGTGGCATCATGCATTAAGTGGTCTGCATTTCGGTAATTTCCTGTATATACATATAATTTATCATAACTAAATGAATCTTGCTCAATTTGTTAAGATAAATTAGAAAGATGAAAACAATCCTGATTATTGAATTGAGTTTAACCACGTACAATACCACCTATATATAGGAGGAGAACAAATATCAAAACAACTCTACAACCAATATGGGACTATAATAATATCTAACACCCCCTCTCAAACTCACGATGAGTCAAATAGTGTGAGTTTGCCTACTAAGTATCTAAATCTCTGAACAATATTGGATTTAGTGAAGAAGTCTGCAGTCTGCTAGGAAGAGGTAACAGAATGGAGAGAAATGGTCTCTGCCTCAAAGCACTCACGAACATAATGGCAATCAACCTCTATATGATTTGTTCGCTCATGAAAGACCGGGTTGCTTGCAATGTGCAATGCACTCTGGTTATCACAATCAAGAGGAGTAGCGCCTGTAAGAGTAACACCCATATCTGATAACAGCCAACGAACATGAACAATCTCTCTAGTAGTAGCTGCCATTGCTCTGTACTCATCCTTGGTAGAAAAATATGCAATAACTATCTGTTTCTTGCTTCACCATGAGATCAACGAATCACCAAGAAATAGACAGAAACCTGTGGTAGACCTTCTAGTAGTAGGATCACCTACCCAATCTGAATCAGAATATGCACTGAGCTCTAGTTTGGATGTAGAAGGCATGAATAATGAGCGACTGATAGTGCCTCGAAGATATCTGAGGATCCGAAGAAGAGTACCGTAGTGAACTGATGTAGGTGCGGAAACAAACTAACTGACAACACTAACTGCGCGAGCAATATTGGGTCTGGTCATGCATAAGTAGACAAGTTGTCCAACAATCTGCCTGTATCTAGTGAATCAGGAAGGAGCTCACCATCTATGGGACGAAGCTTCACATGAAGCTCTAAGGGTGTATCGGCTGATCGACTGTCAGAGAGACATGCAGCAGAAATAATATCTGATGTGTATTTCTGTTGAGAAATGAGTATCCCCTGAGATCCATGAGTAATCTCTAAATCCAGAAAGTAACGTAGCTTACCAAGATCTTTCATATGGAACTACTGGTGAAGGTATTTCTGGGTGGATACAATGTCGACAGAGTCATCCCCAGTAATGATCATATCATGAACATATAGTAGGTAAGAGTACCATTCTCTTCGGTGATGACCGCATAAACATGGAATGGTCCTAAAAACTCTGACGAAAGCCAGCCTTGGTGATGACAAGCCGGAAACACTCAAACTAAGCTCGAGGGCCCTGTTTCAGACCATATATAGCACGACATAGTCTGCAAACATGACGAGGAGGAGTAGTAAGACCAGGAAGAGGATGCATATAAATCACTTCAGATAAGGTACCATGAAGAAAAAGCATTCTTCACATCCAACTGGTATAGCGGCCACTGACGAACGGCGGCAACAGCAAGAAGAGTGCGAGCTATAGTCATCTGAGCCACTGGGGACAAAGGTCTCATCATAATCAATGTCATGCTTCTGTGAGAATCCTCGGGAAACTAGACGAGCCTTGTACCGCTCAATGAAGCCAGCAGGTCCATATTTAACCTTAAAGATCCACTTGCTGCTAACAGGCTGAACACCCACAGGTAGTGGAACAACATCCCAAGTACCAGTCTGATCAAAGGCACTGAACTCCTCTGCAATAGCTTTCCGCCACTAGGGGTATTGAACGACCTCCTTATAGGTTCTGGTCTCACGTGTAGATTGTATAGCAGTGAGATATACATGAAACTGGAGTGAGTAAGAAGCTAGTGTGGCAAAGCCAAAATGGTCAGAAGGACGAGTTGCATCAGGTGTGCAACGAGGTGATGGGATGCCCGTAGTAGAACGTGTAGACTGGAGAACCGGTGGTGGAAGGGCAATATGTGGCGGTGAGGTAAGGTGGTGTGGGTGTATGCAACTGTGGGGATGCAAGTGGTGTGGGTGTATGAGACGGTGGAGAAGTAGGGGGTGTCTCTGTAGGAGGAATACTTAGAAAACTATCTATAGTGGAAGCTAAAGGAGCCAAAGGAGTGGGATCAAATGAAATGGGTGGAGTGGAATTAGGCCCAACAGGTGAAGGATCGAGAAAACTAGCATCCTGAGGAGAGGTCAAGTAGTAGGGAGAGTCTTCTACAAAGGAGACATGTCGAGAAATACGAATACGACCTGCCAAAGGATCAAAACAACGATAACCTTTATGCTCAGGACTTAGACCTAGATGAACATACTTATCGGCGTGAGCGGTAAGCTTCATGCGTTCAGTGGGAGGGAGAAGGACATAACATGTGCACCCAAAAATACGGAGCATGCTGTAGTCTGGTGGTGAGTGATAGAGAGCCTCATACGGAGTGGTGCTAGAAAGAGCAAACGAAGGAGTGATGTTAATGAGATTGACAGAAGTCATGACAGCTTCAGCCTAGAAAGAGCGAGGAACAGAAGAGGAAAGTAGAAGAGCGCGAGCCGTCTCAAGAATGTGACGATGCTTGCGTTCAGCTACATCATTCTGCTCATGGGTGTGGGGTATGATTGCTGAAAAAGAGGGCCATGAGATTGAAGAATCGATCGCATAGTAGTAGAAGTGTACTCACGAGCACCATCTGAACGAAAGGTTTTGATATGAATCCCAAACTGAGTGTGAACCATGGTCGAAAAGAATCGGTAAATTTCAGGTATCTCACGTTGGTGCATAAGATGTAATGCCCCGATTTTCATTTATGAAAATTTATTTATTTTGCACGTAGTGTGCACATGCAATATTTTGGTAATTATTTTCATTTTGATGAGTATAGATATTTATACATGTGCTCTTTAATTATTTTTAAGTAGAAGCCTTTTTCAAATAGACAAAAAGCCTTTCTTTTAAAAGCCCAAATCTAATTTATTGGTTATCTTTTTATAATTATTATTTTGGCCCATAAACTAAAGCCCATGAGCTATTTTACTTTTAAATACAACTTGTAATGTAGAATACATTTTAAAGATTATTTTTATGTAAAATATAATGTACAAAAAAAATGGAGACCAAGTTGCAAGCACGTGCACTACACGTACATGTGCAAATGCACAAAAGGTAGGCCGGTTTTGATCTTTTTGGAGGGAATTGAAAAATTCAAGTGGAGTCATGGGTGGTGGTTACTTGATCATGGTTGGTTATTGTAACTCCTCCTTAAATCCTAGCCTTTTAATCCTAACTCCTAAGTTAATCCTAGCCTTCCATTTTTCTAGATTTTTAGTATAAATACCCCCCCCTAGCCTAGTTATTCCTGTGCTTATTATTTCCTCCAAACCTATAGTTCAAAATACATTATCTAGTAGTCTAGCAAGTGAGTAAAAGATTGAGTTTGTGTGTGTGGAGAATTGTGCTTGCACCAAGGAGAGGAGAGGCCGGCATCAATCCAAGGGAGGCTCAGGTTTGGTGTTCTTGAAGCTCGGGTAGAATGACAATGCTACTTTATGTGTTTAAATGGGTCTTTGTGATAATGTTGAAATGAATGAACTAAGATATAGATTGTATGTTTGGAAAATGATTAAAAACAGAGAATTAATATGAAGTTTGCTAATAAAGAGATAGTGATGTTAATTGTAAGCAATGTCGAAAAAGAAGAAATGTGGTAGTGATAGTTTATAATCCGAATTAATTGTATGAAAAATATGTTTTAATTATTGAAAAAAATTATTTTCTATATACTGGAGTATAATTTATGATGGTATTAGTCAATCTGGAAATTTTACAGAAAATCTTATAAAAGCAAAAGGAAATGAGAGCTTGTAGAATATCGAATGTTTTAATAAACAGAGAGAATTGTTTTAAATAAACTTCGAGTTGCACTATTGACAACCCGAGCGCATAGCTCAAGTGGTTGGGATGACTCTATTCGCTATAGTAGGTTTCGGGTCTCATGTTGCTGGTTCGAATCCCCTTGGCACCATACTTTTGTTCATATATATATTTTTTTAAAATAAAAATAACAGTGGCCGAGAGCATTAGATGCTCTTAGCCTCTCCTTCTAACGCATATAGCGTTCGGGCTAGTGGTCTGTGCCTTCGGTGGTTTTCCCTGTGGTCGTGGGTTCGAATACTGGGCTCGGCCAGTATTTAGTTGTGGGGAAAAACATTTTTTTTTAAGGATTTTTAATGATTAAAAAATTATGAAAAAAATATGGTTATTATCCTAAAATTATGTGGGACTCGTGAAAAATAATTTGAGGATTAATTGCATTAAATGGAGTATGTTTTGAAAATAAATGTATAATTTAGAACTATAGTTATACACTTGTATGTTATGAAAGTTGCACTTTGCAAAAGGACTTGAAATAAAATGATAGAAAAGAAGTGAAATAAAGATAGAAATTATATTATGTGATGTGATGGGAATTATTCTCATTTGGAGAATAGTGTGGAAAATATGAAATGTGAATATTCAATAGTGTTGTGATTTTATTGATGAAATACACAAGGAATAATGGAATTCCATGTATGGCTATGGACTTATGAATGAATTAGAGATCATGCTATTGGAAAAAAAAAGAATCTGTTATGATTATGAAAATGAACTTATGAGTTGGAAACGCTCAATTTTGGAAATTGTGAATTGGAATTGAAACAAAAGAGTACCTAAGTCTCCCCCGGCAATTGGAAAGAAATGAAATGAAATTTGAAATGAAAGACTAAGGTTGGTCATGTATGAATGAAGGAATAAGTCTGGTTTAGTGGAGAGGCTAACTCTAGAGCTTTGATTTTGTTCATGTTTCTAATAAAAACTAAGGATTAGTACACAGTGGAGACGTGATGAAAGTGAGAGAAAAATACAAGTATGAGAGTTAGAGTTTACGGTGCGGGTGTGTGAGCCACAGAATGAATGCTTGATGAGTCAAGACATGGCGTGGGCACAACTCAGTAATGATCGGACTTTAGCAACGCTTGTGGGATGTTTGGTGACTGCAAGAGGATCGTGTTCAGGGAGGAGGCTGAATTGCCACAGAATGCATGCTTGATGAGTCAAGACATGGCGTGGAATTCCCCTCCAGGGTCCTGTATACGTGCTTGTACTCATAGATCATCTAGGATACTCACCGTAGTTACAGTAGTAGATTAAGTCATGACGAGGGATTGAACCCTACAAAGATGAAGAACGAATAAGAGGCTTGCCCTCGACCTATGTAGTATGGGATGCATAGAATCCGAACAAGTGTGCATTAGTGTCATATAATATAAATAATTATATTAAGGACTAAGTGCACAATCACAACACGACATCATTAGGGTATTCCCTTTAGTTTGATATGTGACAAGTTTGTATTTGTTAAATATGGAAAATGAGTTATACTATTTCCGGCATAGAGAGGATGGCCGTGTATAATGTTCGTCGGTTGAATAAACTGACGTCCCCACAGTTTTGTATGCAGGGTAATGACATGATAAAGGTTAAAGAGGAACAAATGCTTAAAGATAATTTAATGTTATTGTACATTTATTTAAATGTTGTAAATTTACTTCTGCTGTGCAATGTAAAGTGTAAAGTTTCATGTAAATTCTGATGTAAAGTGAAAAGTTTTAAATTCCTTGTAAAATTATACTAAATGAAGTGTACAGATCCTGTAGAACTCTCGAATTCAGTTGTATTTGGGATTCGGGGCGTTACAGAGTGGTATCAGAGCCACGCTTCACACTTGTACAAATTTATAAGGAACGACACCCTAGAAGTGGACATTAGAGTGTGTGTTTGAGTCTAGAGATTTAAATGTAAGTGACTTACATTTGTGTTGCTCTATGACTTATGCTTCTTCCTCTATATTTTCTAAGATGGCTGATCACTTCGACCCTGCTGGAGACGACGACTGGCATATCATCGAGGAAGAGTACCATCCTGGACAAGTAGATTCCGAGGAAGAGTACTACCCAGGACAAGAAGATTCTGATGGAGAAGAATGGCCTGAATCCCGAGAGATCACCCCACCTCCGGATTCATCTGATGACTCTTCTGACGAAGAAGAAGAACCAGTTCCAAATGGTCCTGTGATATCTCTTCAGAGGCAGGTAGAAACACTGCGGGAGAGAGTCGGATTATTGGAGGCTCAATTGGCAAAGCGTAAGGACGACTTTGCAGTTCTCAGTCATCAGGTATGGGAACTCGAGAAGAGGAAGAATCTGACCGATGTGCTGAAGGAAGAAGTTGATGAACTACGGGGAGAACTTCGAGAAGCGAAGAGGAACCGTAGGAGTTAGACTGTTGTAGCTTCTACTGTTTTCATTCTGATGTCAAGAAATGTTTTTCAATTCGAATGTATAAAGTTTGGAATTCAATGAAATGCAAGTTGATTTAAAATTCATGTCGTATACTTCGAATTTGATGGATCTTTTGCCTCAGAATATGGCTAGAAGAGGAGCTAGAAACGGTGAAGGTCTGGATCTGGAAACGAAACTTACGAGGGTCTATCAGACGCTCAACGCCGTGGCCATGAATCAGAACCAAGGAAGGGTACCTGTGAATCCGGTGCCCGAAGCGATTAAACTAGTGGAATCGTTCAAACGGATGAAACCACCTGTGTTTGAAGGGAAGTCAGACCCTGATGTGGCTGACAATTGGATTCGTCAGGTAGAGACGATCTTCGAAGTGCTGGAGACCCCTGAGGGCAGTAAGGTGAAGTTGGCGACTCTGCAACTTGAGAAGGACGCGGCTGTGTGGTGGCAGTCGATGAAGAGGACAATGGGAGGCATAGTTCTTGGTTGGGAGGAATTTTTGGAGGAATTCTGCAGCCACTATTTCCCCTCCGACGTCCAAGAGAAGAAGGCTATGGAGTTTCTATCACCACAGCAAGGTGGCATTTCAGTTAGGGAGTACGAGACCAAGTTTACTCAGCTCTCTAGGTATGCTCCGGAATTAGTGATGGATGAGGCTAAGAAAGCTGGTAAGTTCGAGCATGGATTGAGGCTGAGCTTGAGGTCCCAGATGATACCTCTATGTATCAGAAGATTTGACAAGTTGGTCAAGAGAGCAGTAGCGACGGAAGCAGACATGGCGCAGTTTCATGTTGTTCAGAATCGGAGGAACAACCGGCAGTCTGGATAGAGGCCCGCAAATTCTGGGAGTTTCAAGGGACAACCATTCGCACAAAGGTTCAAACCGATAGGGGCGAACGCTATTAGTGTGGCTGGAGGACCTGGGAACAATGTGGTGAGACCTTCTGCAGTAAATTGCTTCAACTGTGGTGAGACGGGACATTACCAGTCTCAATGCCCCAAGCCACGGAAGGAGAATCGTAATGCACCAATGCAGCAGACTGGGAAGAGATCGTACCAACCTAGGGCGAGTATTTGCCTTGACAGAAGCTGATGCTGATGAGGTGGATCATGTCATCACTGGTACGAGGGCAGATGTTTAGAGGTTTATGTCATTTCTTTTCCCGCTATTTAGTGAATTGTTACGTAATGAGTGTGTATTATGTAACAAGAGAATTTTATCTTAATGGAATGAAAGCTGTTGTGTTGTTCGATACTGGATCGTCTCATACTTTTGTGTCTCCTAAATTTGCTAAAGTGTTGGGAGTTGAACCGAAGATTTTTCCAGGTAAGATCTTAGCAGTAGCTACTCCATCAGGGAAAACTTTAACCACTGATCGGTATTATGCTGATTGTGAGATTGTGATTGGAGATCGAATCTTCGGAATTGATCTAATCGAGCTGACTATCTTGAGAGTCGATGTTATCATTGGCATTGATTGGATGTCGGTGTACAGTGCAAGCATCGATTGTAAGACCAAGACGGTAACAGTGAAGGCTCCAGGTGGACCTGAAGTCACTTTTCAAGGGAAGAAGAAGTGTTCTAGGCTGGTGGCAACTATCCGCAAGGAAGAGACTCATGTGGAAGTGCAAGGGATTCCTGTGGTTTGGGACTATCCGACTGTGTTCTTGGATGATTTTCTTGGGTTACCCCCGCATCGTGATGTAGAGTTCAGCATCACTGTTCAACCGGGAAGTGCACCCATTTCTAAGGCACCGTATAGGATGGCTCCAGTGGAACAGGATGAGGTGAAACGGCAGATTGAGGAACTGTTGGAGAAAGGCTTTATTCAACCTAGTGCGTCACCTTGGGGAGCACCAGTGCTTTTGGTAAAGAAGAAGGATGGTTCGATGAGGATGTGCATCGATTACCGAGAGCTGAATAAAGTCACTGTTCCGAATAAGTATCCTATTCCTCGAATTGTTGACTTGTTCGATCGTCTACAAGGAGCAGCTATTTTCTCCAAAATAGATCTTCGATCAGGATATCACCAAGTTTGAGTGAAAGCTGAAGATGTGCACAAAACTGCATTTAGAACTCGACATGGGCATTATGAATTCTTAGTTATGCCATTTGGAGTGACGAATGCACCCGTAATCTTCATGGATTTGATGAACAGAGTTCTGAGGCCGTTCAATGATTCTTTCGTCGTGGTGTTTACCGACGATATCCTCGTGTACTCCAAGTCAGAAGAGGAGCACACCGAGCATTTGGCAGCAGTGTTGAAGAAGCTGGAAGAGCAGGAGTTGTATGCCAAGCTATCCAAGTGTGATTTCTAGAAATCTGAAGTGGCATTCCTAAGTCACATCCTTTCTAAGGAGGGAGTGGAAACTGACCCTCAGAAGATAGAGGCAGTGAGAGATTGGGCTAGGCCTACTACAGTGAAGGAAGTCAGAAGTTTACTTGGAATGACTAGATACTACAGGAGATTCATTCAAGGTTATGCTCAGATAGCCGTGCCGCTTACTGGTCAATCCAAGAAGAATGTGAACTTCAAGTGGACTGAGCAATGTGAGGCAAGCTTTCAGGAGTTGAAAGAGAAGCTGACTACTGCACCTATTTTGGCTTTGCCTAGAGCAGGTGTTGAGTATGATGTCTACAGCGATGCTTCACATCGTGGGCTTAGTTGTGTCTTAATGCAAGAGGGAAGAGTAATCGCTTATGGGTCTAGGCAACTACGACCGCATGAGAAGAATTATCCAACTCATGATCTGGAGTTGGCTGCGATTATCTTTGCCCTGAAGCAATGGAGGCACTACATGTACGGTGAGAAATTGAATATGTACACGGACCACAAGAGTTTGAAGTACATATATCAGCAGAAGGATCTGAATCTGAGGCAGCGGAGATGGTTGGAAGTGCTTGAGGACATGCGACCTGAGATCAAGTATCATCCTGGGAAAGCTAATGTTGTTGCTGATGCACTTAGTCACAAGAGCGGTTTATCCAATTTGATTACAACTCAGAAGCATCTGATTGAGGAATTGGACGGAGCAGGTATTGAAGTTGTCTTGCAAGGATTGGGAGCATCTTTGGCTCAGTTGAGGCTTCAGCCTACTTTGAATGCAAGGATCATTGCAAGTCAGGAGGTTGATGCTGATATTTTGGAGATGAAGGAGCAGGTTGGTGCTGGCAGGTTGCCCGGATTTCAAATCAAGGATGGAGTGTTGTGGTTTGGAGAGAGGCTGTGTGTTCCAAATCAGGCGGACCTGAAAGAGAGTATTCTTCAGGAGGCGCATGCTACTCTTTTGTCGGCACATCCTGGAAGTACTAGGATGTACAGAGACATCAAACCGCATTTCTGGTGGTCAGGTTTGAAGCGGGATGTGGCTGAATTTGTGGCGAAGTGTGAGGTTTGTCAGCAAGTCAAAGCCGAAAATCAGAGACCCTGGAGGTCTATTACAGCCGTTACCTATTTCGGAATGGAAGTGGGATAATATCAGTATGGATTTCAATACGAAATTTCCTAAGAGTCCTAAAGGCAATGATGTGATTTGGGTTATAGTCGATCGACTAACCAAGTCCGCTCACTTTTTGGCAATGAAACTCACTACTTCGATGGACAAGTTAGCTGAGTTGTATGTTGGCGAGATCGTCCGACTCCATGGTGTTCCGTCAACTGTTGTGTCTGATCGAGATGCGCGGTTTACTTCGCATTTCTGGAGGAGTCTTCAGACAGCTTTGGGTACCAAGACGGATTTCAGCACTGCATTTCATCCGCAAACCGATGGGCAGACCGAGAGAGTCAACCGTATTCTTGAGGATATGCTTCTGTGTTGTGTACTAGACTTTAGAGGCAGTTGGGAAAGGCATTTACCTTTAGAAGAGTTTGCCTACAATAATAGTTTTCAGACTAGCATCGGGATGGCACCGTACGAAGCTCTGTATGGCAGGAAGTGCAGGACACCTGTTTGTTGGTTTGAAGTTGGAGAGCGTCAGTTGTTTGGTCCTGAGCTTGTGCAACAAACCTCTGAGAAGATTGATCTGATCAGGAAAAGGTTGGTAGAAGCTCAGAGCAGGCAGAAAAGCTATGCGGACAACCGGAGAAGGGACCTTGAGTTTGAGGTCGGTGACTTCGTCTTTCTGAAAGTATCGCCCAGTAAAGGTGTGATTCGATTTGGCAAAGGCGGGAAGTTAGCCCCGAGGTTTATAGGCCCGTACAAGATATTGAAAAGGATCGGAAAAACTGCTTACCGGTTGGAGTTACCGGAAGAGTTATGTCGTTGCACAATGTCTTTCATGTGTCTATGCTGAGAGGTTATATTCCAGATCCGAGTCATCATTTGCCTGAAGTGCTGGAAGGTTTGCAGTTGGATCTGAATTACATCGAGTCTCCTGTAGAGATTGTTGATCGTCGAGAGAAAGTCTTGAGGAATAAGACGATACCGATGGTCAAGGTAGTCTGGAGAAACAATTTGGTTGAAGAGGCTACTTGGGAGTCTGAGGAGAGGATGTTGAAGGACTATCCTGAGCTTTTTGCTTGATTTGTATTTTGCATTTTTTGTTCTTGTTGTAAGTGTTTGTTTTCTCGCTCTTGACTGTAGTTCCGAGGACGGAACTATTCTAAGGAGGGAGTGTTGTAATGCCCCGATTTTCATTTACGAAAATTTATTTATTTTGCACGTAGTGTGCACGTGCAATATTTTGGTAATTATTTTCATTTTGATGAGTATAGATATTTATACATATGCTCTTTAATTATTTTTAAGTAGAAGCCTTTTTCAAATAGACAAAAAGCCTTTCTTTTAAAAGCCCAAATCTAATTTATTGGTTATCTTTTTATAATTATTATTTTGGCCCATAAACTAAAGCCCATGAGCTATTTTACTTTTAAATACAACTTGTAATGTAGAATACATTTTAAAGATTATTTTTATGTAAAATATAATGTACAAAAAAAAATGGAGACCAAGTTGCATGCACGTGCACTACACATACACGTGAAAATGCACACAAGGTAGGCCGGTTTTGATCTTTTTGGAGGGAATTGAAAAATTCAAGTGGAGTCATGGGTGGTGGTTACTTGATCATGGTTGGTTATTGTAAATCCTCCTTGAATCCTAGCCTTTTAAACCAAACTCCTAAGTTAATCCTAGCCTTCCATTTTCCTATATTTTTAGTATAAATACCCCCCCTAGCCTAGTTATTCTAGTGCTTATTATTTTCTCCAAACCTATAGTTCAAAATACATTATCTAGTAGTCTAGCAAGTGAGTAAAAGATTGAGTTTGAGTGTGTGGAGAATTGTGCTTGCACCAAGAAGAAGAGAGGCCGGCATCAATCCAAGGGAGCCTCGGGTTTGGTGTTCTTGAAGCTCGGGTGCGCGCATCTAGGAGGAGGACCGCTCACGTGACAAGGACATTTGTTTAGGAGGTTGCTAGTTCTATTTCTCTCCAAATTAAGGTGGGTAAATTTTCTATATTTCTAATTAAGAAGCATGCTAGATGTGAATTGAAAGAATGATGCATGAAAAAGATTAAGAAGAGTACACTTTAATTAGAAAAATGACCTATTGATTGATTGAAATGTGATATGCAAATTGTATGTGGTTCTATCATCAAATTTTAAGTCGTGTGTGAATTGATTATAGCCATGGATTGCTTGAAGAAAATTTTATTATCTACATCAAATATTAGATACAAAAGTTAGTAGAATGACAATGCTACTTTATGTGTTTAAATGGGTCTTTGTGATAATGTTGAAATGATTGAATTAAGATATAGATTGTATGTTTGGGAAATGATTAAAAACAGAGAATTATTATGAAGTTTGCTAATAAAGAGATTAGTGATGTTAATTGTATGCAATGTCGAAAAAGAAGAAATGTGGCAGTGATAGTTCATAATCCGAATTAATTGTATGAAAAATATATTTTAATTATTGAAAAAAATTATTTTCTATATACTGGAGTATAATTTAGGATGGTATTAGTCAATCTGGAAATTTTACAGAAAATCTTATAAAAGCAAAAGGAAATGAGAGCTTGTAGAATATCGAATGTTTTAATAAACAGAGAGAATTGTTTTAAATAAACTTCGAGTTGCACTATTGACAACCCAAGAGCATAGCTCAAGTGGTTGGGATGACTCTATTCGCTACAGTAGGTTTCGGGTCTCAGGTTGCTGGTTCGAATCCCCTTGGCACCATACTTTTGTTCCTATTTTTTAAAAAAAATTAAAATAACAGTGGCCGAGAGCATTAGATGCTCTTAGCCTCTCCTTCTAACGCATATAGCGTTCGGCCTAGTGGTCAGTGCCTTCGGTGGTTTTCCCTGTGGTCGTGGGTTCGAATACTGGGCTCGGCCAGTATTTTGTTGTACGGAAAAACATTTGTTTTTTTGAGGATTTTTAATGATTAAAAAATTATGAAAAAAATATGGTTATTATCCTAAAACTATGTGGGACTTGTGAAAAATAATTTGAGGATTATTTGCATTAAATGGAGTATGTTTTGAAAATAAATGTATAATTTAGAACTATGGTTATACACTTGTATGTTATGAAAGTTGCACTTTGCAAACGGACTTGAAATAAAATGATAGAAAAGAAGTGAAATAAAGATAGAAATTATATTATGTGATGTGATGGGAATTATTCTCATTCGGAGAATAGTGTGGAAAATATGAAATGTGAATATTCTGTAGTGTTGTGATTTTATTAATGAAATACACAAGGAATAATTGAATTCCATGTATGGCTATGGACTTTTGAATAATTAGAGATCATGCTATTGGAAAAAAGAAAAATCTGTTATGATTATGAAAATGAACTTATGAGTTTGAAACGCTCAATTTTGGAAATTGTGAATTGGAATTGAAACAAAAGAGTAGCTAAGTCTCTCCCGGCAATTGGAAAGAAATGAAATAAAATTTGAAATGAAAGACCAAGATTGGTCATGTATGAATGAATGAATAAGTCTGGTTTAGTGGAGAGGCTGACTCTAGAGCTTTGATTTTGTTCATGTTTCTAATAAAAACTACGGATTAGTACATAGTGGAGACGTGATGAAAGTGAGAGAAAAACACAAGTATGAGAGTTAGAGTTTACGGTGTGGGTGTGTGAGCCACAGAATGCATGCTTGATGAGTCAAGACATGGCGTGGGCACAACTCAGTAATGATCAGACTTTAGCAACGCTTGTGGGATGTTTGGTAACTGCAAGAGGATCGTGTTCAGGGAGGAGGCTAAATTGCCATAACATGCATGCTTGATGAGTCAAGACATGGCATGGAATTCCCCTCCAGGGTCCTGTATACGTGCTTGTACTCATAGATCATCTAGTATACTCACCATAGTTACAGTAGTAGATTAAGTCATGACGAGGGATTGAACCCTACAAAGATGAAGAACGAATAAGAGGCTTGCCCTCGGACCTATGTAGTATGGGATGCATCGAATCCGAACAAGTGTGCATTAGTGTCATATAATATAAATAATTGCATTAAGGACTAAGTGCACAATCACAACACGACATCATTAGGGTATTCCTTTTAGTTTGATATGTGACAAGTTTGTGTTTGTTAAATAAGGAAAATGAGTTATACTATTTCCGGCATAGAGAGGATGGCCGTATATAATGTTCGTCGGTTGAATAAACTGACGTACCCACAGTTTTGTATGCAGGGTAATGACATGATAAAAATTAAAGAGGAACAGATGCTTAAAGATTATTCAATGTTATTGTATATTTATTTAAATGTTGTAAATTTACTTCCGCTGTACAATGTAAAGTGTAAAGTTTCATGTAAACTCTGATGTAAAGTGAAAAGTTTTAAATTCCTTGTAAAATTGTACTAAATGAAGTATAAAGATCCTGTAGAACTCTCGAATTCAGTTGTATTTGGGATTCGGGGCGTTACAGAGTGGTATCAGAGCCACGCTTCACACTTGTACAAATTTATAAGGAACGACACTCTAGAAGTGGACATTAGAGTGTGTGTTTGAGTCTAGAGATTTAAATGTAAGTGACTTACATTTGTGTTGCTCTATAACTTATGCTTCTTCCTTTATATTTTCTAAGATGGCTGATCACTTCGACCCTACTGGAGACGACGACTGGCATATCATCGAGGAAGAGTACCATCCTGGACAAGTAGATTCCGAGGAAGAGTACTACCCAGGACAAGAAGATTCTGATAGAGAAGAATGGCCTGAATCCCGAGAGATCACCCCACCTCCGGATTCATCTGATGACTCTTCTGGCGAAGAAGAAGAACCAGTTCCAAATGGTCTTGTGATATCTCTTCAAAGGCAGGTAGAAACATTGCGGGAGAGAGTCGGATTATTGGAGGCTCAATTGGCAAAGTGTAAGGACGACTTTGCAGTTCTCAGTCATCAGGTATGGGAACTCGAGAAGAGGAAGAATCTGACCGATGTGCTAAAGGAAGAAGTTGATGAACTACGGGGAGAACTTCGAGAAGCGAAGAGGAACCGTAGGAGTTAGACTGTTGTAGCTTCTACTGTTTTCATTCTGATGTCAAGAAATGTTTTTCAATTCGAATGTATAAAGTTTGGAATTCAATGAAATGCAAGTTGATTTAAAATTCATGTCTTATACTTCGAATTTGATGGATCTATTGCCTCAAAATATGGCTAGAAGAGGAGCTAGAAACGGTGAAGGTCTGGATCTGGAAACGAAACTTACGAGGGTCTATCAGATGCTCAACGCTGTGGCCATGAATCAGAACCAAGGAAGGGTACCTGTGAATCCGGTGCCCGAAGCGATTAAACTAGTGGAATCGTTCAAACGGATGAAACCACCTGTGTTCGAAGGGAAGTCAGACCCTGATGTGGCTGACAACTGGATTCGTCAGGTAGAGACGATCTTCGAAGTGCTGGAGACCCCTGAGGGTAGTAAGGTGAAGTTGGCGACTCTGCAACTTGAGAAGGACGCGGCTGTGTGGTGGCAGTCGATGAAGAGGACAATGGGAGGCATAGTTTTTGGTTGGGAGGAATTTTTGGAGGAATTCTGCAGCCACTATTTCCCCTCCGACGTCCAAGAGAAGAAGGCTATGGAGTTTCTATCACCACAGCAAGGTGGCATTTCAGTTAGGGAGTACGAGACCAAGTTTACTCAGCTCTCTAGGTATGCTCCGGAATTAGTGATGGATGAGGCTAAGAAAGCTGGTAAGTTCGAGCATGGATTGAGGCTGAGCTTGAGGTCCCAGATGATACCTCTATGTATCAGAAGATTTGACAAGTTGGTCAAGAGAGCAGTAGCGACGGAAGCAGACATGGCGCAGTTTCATGTTGTTCAGAATCGGAGGAACAACCGGCAGTCTGGATAGAGGCCCGCAAATTCTGGGAGTTTCAAGGGACAACCATTCGCACAAAGGTTCAAACCGATAGGGGCGAACGCTATTAGTGTGGCTGGAGGACCTGGGAACAATGTGGTGAGACCTTCTGCAGTAAATTGCTTCAACTGTGGTGAGACGAGACATTACCAGTCTCAATGCCCCAAGCCACGGAAGGAGAATCGCAATGCACCAATGCAGCAGACTGGGAAGAGATAGTACCAACCAGGGCGAGTATTTGCCTTGACGGAAGCTGATGCTGATGAGGTGGATCATGTTATCACTGGTACGAGGGCAGATGTTTAGAGGTTTATGTCATTTCTTTTCCCACTATTTAGTGAATTGTTACGTAATGAGTGTGTATTATGTAACAAGAGAACTTTATCTTAATGGAATGAAAGCTGTTGTGTTGTTCGATACTGGATCGTCTCATACTTTTGTGTCTCCTAAATTTGCTAAAGTGTTGGGAGTTGAACCGAAGATTTTTCCAGGCAAGATCTTAGCAGTAGTTACTCCATCAGGAAAAACTTTAACCACTGATCGGTATTATGCTGATTGTGAGATTGTGATTGGAGATCGAATCTTCGAAATTGATCTAATCAAGCTGACTATCTTGAGAGTCGATGTTATCATTGACATTGATTGGATGTCGGTGTACAGTGCAAGCATCGATTGTAAGACCAAGACGGTAACAGTGAAGGCTCCAGGTGGACCTGAAGTCACTTTCCAAGGGAAGAAGAAGTGTTCTAGGCTGGTGGCAACTATCCGCAAGGAAGAGACTCCTGTGGAAGTGCAAGGGATTCCTGTGGTTCGGGACTATCCGACTGTGTTCTTGGATGATTTTCCTGGGTTACCCCCGCATCGTGATGAAGAGTTCAGCATCACTGTTCAACTGGGAAGTGCACCCATTTTTAAGGCACCGTATAGGATGGCTCTAGTGGAACAGGATGAGGTGAAACGGCAGATTGAGGAACTGTTGGAGAAAGGCTTTATTCAACCTAGTGCGTCACCTTGGGGAGCACCAGTGCTTTTGGTAAAGAAGAAGGATGGTTCGATGAGGATGTGCATCGATTACCGAGAGCTGAATAAAGTCACTGTTCCGAATAAGTATCCTATTCCTCGAATTGATGACTTGTTCGATCGTCTACAAGGAGCAGCTGTTTTCTCCAAAATAGATCTTCGATCAGGATATCACCAAGTTCGAGTGAAAGCTAAAGATGTGCACAAAACTGCATTTAGAACTTGACATGGGCATTACAAATTCTTAGTTATGCCATTTGGAGTGACGAATGCACCCGCAATCTTCATGAATTTGATGAACGGAGTTCTGATACCGTTCATTGATTCTTTCGTCGTGGTGTTTATCGACGATATCCTCGTGTACTCCAAGTCAGAAGAGGAGCACACCGAAAATTTGGCAGCAGTGTTGAAGAAGCTGGAAGAGCAGGTGTTGTATGCCAAGCTATCCAAGTCTGATTTCTGGAAATCTGAAGTGCCATTCCTAAGTCACATCCTTTCTAAGGAGGGAGTGGCAACTGACCCTCAAAAGATAGAGGCAGTGAGAGATTGGGCTAGGCAGACTACAGTGAAGGAAGTTAGAAGTTTTCTTGGAATGACTGGATACTACAGGAGATTCACTCAAGGTTATGCTCAGATAGCCGTGCCGCTTATTGGTCTAACCAAGAAGAATGTGAACTTCAAGTGGACTGAGCAATGTGAGGCAAGCTTTCAGGAGTTGAAAGAGAAGCTGACTACTGCACCTATTTTGGCTTTGCCTAGAGCAGGTGTTGAGTATGATGTCCACAGCGATGCTTCATATTGTGGGCTTGGTTGTGTCTTAATGCAAGAGAAAAGAGTAATCGCTTATGGGTCTAGGCAACTACGACCGCATGAGAAGAATTATCCAACTCATGATCTGGAGTTGGCTGCGATTATCTTTGAGGCACTACGTGTACGGTGAGAAATTGAACATGTACACGGACCACAAGAGTTTGAAGTACATATATCAGCAGAAGGATCTGAATCTGAGGCAGCAGGAGATGGTCGGAAATGCTTGAGGACATGCGACCTGAGATCAAGTATCATCCTGGGAATGCTAATATTGTTGCTGATGCACTTAGTCGCAAGAGCAGTTTATCCAGTTTGATTACAACTCAGAGGCATCTGATTGAGGAGCTGGATCGGGCAGGTATTGAGGTTGTCTTGCAAGGATTGGGAGCATCTTTGGCTCAGTTGAGGCTTCAGCCTACTTTGAATGCAAGGATCATTGCAGGTCAGGAGGTTGATGCTGATATTTTGGAGATGAAGGAGCAGGTTGGCATTGGCAGGTTGCCCGCATTTCAAATCAGGGATGGAGTGCTGTGGTTCGGAGATAGGCTGTGTGTTCCAAATCAGGCGGACCTGAAAGAGAGTATTCTTCAGGAGGCACATGCTACTCTTTTGTCTGTACATCCTGGAAGTACTAGGATGTACAGAGATATAAAACCGCATTTCTGGTGGTCAGGTTTGAAGCGGGATGTGGCTGAATTTGTGGCGAAGTGTGAGGTTTGTCAGCAAGTCAAAACCGAAAATCAGAGACCCGGAGGTCTATTACAGCCGTTACCTATTTCGGAATGGAAGTGGGATAACATCAGTATGGATTTCATTACGGGATTGCCTAAGACTCCTTAAGGCAATGATGTGATTTGGGTTATAGTCGATCGACTAACCAAGTCCGCTCACTTTTTGGCGATGAAACTCACTGCTTCGATGGACAAGTTAGCTGAGTTGTATGTTGGCGAGATCGTCCGACTCCATGGTGTTTCGTCAACTATTGTGTCTGATCGAGATGCGCGGTTTACTTCGCATTTCTGGAGGAGTCTTCAGACAGCTTTGGGTACCAAGACGGATTTCAGCACTGCATTTCATCCGCAAACCGATGGGCACACCGAGAGAGTCAACCGTATTCTTGAGGAATTGCTTCGGTGTTGTGTACTAGACTTTGGAGGCAGTTGGAAAAGGCATTTACCTTTAGAAGAGTTTGCCTACAATAATAGTTTTCAGACTAGCATCGGGATGGCACCGTACGAAGCTCTGTATGGCAGGAAGTGCAGGAGACCTGTTTGTTGGTTTGAAGTTGGAGAGCGTCAGTTGTTTGGTCCTGAGCATGTGCAACAAACCTCTGAGAAGATTGATCTGATCAGGAAAAGGTTGGTAGAAGCTCAGAGCAGGCAGAAAAGCTATGCGGACAACTGGAGAAGGGACCTTGAGTTTGAGGTCGGCGACTTCATCTTTCTGAAAGTATCGCCCAGTAAAGGTGTGATTCGATTTGGCAAAGGCGGGAAGTTAGCCCCGAGGTTTATAGGCCCGTACAAGATATTGAAAAGGATCGGGAAAACTGCTTACCGGTTGGAGTTACCGGAAGAGTTATCTCAGGTGCACAATGTCTTTCATGTGTCTATGCTGAGAGGTTATATTCCAGATCCGAGTCATCATTTGCCTGAAGTGCCGGAAGGTTTGCAGTTGGATCTGAATTACATCGAGTCTCCTGTAGAGATTGTTGATCGTCGAGAGAAAGTCTTGAGGAATAAGACGATACCGATGGTCAAGGTAGTCTGGAGAAACAATTTGGTTGAAGAGGCTACTTGGGAGTCTGAGGAGAGGATGTTGAAGGACTATCCTGAGCTTTTTGCTTGATTTGTATTTTGCATTTTTTGTTCTTGTTGTAAGTGTTTGTTTTCTCGCTCTTGACTGTAGTTCCGGGGACGGAACTATTCTAAGGAGGGAGTGTTGTAATGCCCCGATTTTCATTTATAAAAATTTATTTATTTTGCACATAGTATGCACGTGCAATATTTTGGTAATTATTTTCATTTTGATGAGTATAGATATTTATACATGTGCTCTTTAATTATTTTTAAGTAGAAGCCTTTTTCAAATAGATAAAAAGCCTTTCTTTTAAAAGCCCAAATCTAATTTATTGGTTATCTTTTTATAATTATTATTTTGGCCCATAAACTAAAGCCCATGAGCTATTTTACTTTTAAATACAACTTTTAATGTAGAATACATTTTAAAGATTATTTTTATGTAAAATATAATGTACAAAAAAAAAATGGAGACCATGTTGCATGCACGTGCACTACACGTACACGTGCAAATGCACACAAGGTAGGCCGGTTTTGATCTTTTTGAAGGGAATTGAAAATTTCAAGTGGAGTCATGGGTGGTGGTTATTTGATCATGGTTGGTTATTGTAACTCCTCCTTGAATCCTAGCCTTTTAATCCTAACTCCTAAGTTAATCCTAGCCTTCCATTTTCCTAGATTTTTAGTATAAATACCCCCCCTAGCCTAGTTATTCTTGTGCTTATTATTTCTTCCAAACCTATAGTTCAAAATACATTATCTAGTAGTCTAGCAAGTGAGTAAAAGATTGAGTTTGTGTGTGTGGAGAATTGTGCTTGCACCAAGAAGAGGAGAGGCTAGCATCAATCCAAGGGAGGCTCGGGTTTGGTGTTCTTGAAGCTCGGGTGCGTGCATCTAGGAGGAGGACCGCTCTCGTGGTAAGGACATTCGTTTAGGAGGTTGCTAGTTGTATTTCTCTCCAAATTAAGGTGGGTAAATTTTCTATATTTCTAATTAAGAAGCATGCTAGATGTGAATTGAAAGAATGATGCATGAAAAAGATTAAGAAGAGTACACTTTAATTAGAAAAATGACCTATTGATTGATTGAAATGTGATATGCAAATTGTATGTGGTTCTATCATCAAATTTTAAGTCGTGTGTGAATTGATTATAGCCATGGATTGCTTGAAGAAAATTTTATTATCTACATCAAAAATTAGATACAAAAGTTAGTAGAATGACAATGCTACTTTATGTGTTTAAATGGGTCTTTGTGATAATGTTGAAATGAATGAATTAAGATATAGATTGTATGTTTGGGAAATGATTAAAAACAGAGAAGTAATATGAAGTTTGCTAATAAAGAGATTAGTGATGTTAATTGTAAGCAATGTCGAAAAAGAAGAAATGCGGTAGTGCTAGTTCATAATTCGAATTAATTGTATGAAAAATATGTTTTAATTATTGAAAAAAATTATTTTCTATATACTGGAGTATAATTTATGATGGTATTAGTCAATCTGGAAATTTTACAGAAAATCTTATAAAAGCAAAAGGAAATGAGAGCTTGTAGAATATCGAATGTTTTAATAAACAGAGAGAATTGTTTTAAATAAACTTCGAGTTGCACTATTGACAACCCGAGCGCATAGCTCAAGTGGTTGGGATGACTCTATTCGCTACAGTAGGTTTCGGGTCTCAGGTTGCTGGTTCGAATCCCCTTGGCACCATACTTTTTTCCTATTTTTTTTAAAAAAATAAAAATAACAGTGGCCGAGAGCATTAGATGCTCTTAGCCTCTCCTTCTAACGCATATAGCGTTCGGGCTAGTGGTCTGTGCCTTCGGTGGTTTTCCCTGTGGTCGTGGGTTCGAATACTGGGCCCGGCCAGTATTTAGTTGTGGGGAAAAACATTTTTTTTTGAGGATTTTTAATGATTAAAAAATTATGAAAAAAAATATGGTTATTATCCTAAAATAATGTGGGACTTGTGAAAAATAATTTGAGGATTATTTGCATTAAATGGAGTATGTTTTGAAAATAAATGTATAATTTAGAACTATGGTTATACACTTGTATGTTATGAAAGTTGGACTTTGCAAAAGGACTTGAAATAAAATGATAGAAAAGAAGTGAAATAAAGATAGAAATTATATTATGTGATGTGATGAGAATTATTCTCTTTTGGAGAATAGTGTGGAAAATATGAAATGTGAATATTCAAGTGTTGTGATTTTATTGATGAAATCCACAAGGAGTAATGGAATTCCATGTATGGCTATGGACTTATGAATGAATTGGAGATCATGCTATTGGAAAAAAAAAATTTGTTATGATTATGAAAATGAACTTATGAGTTGGAAAACCCTCAATTTTGGAAATTGTGAATTGGAATTGAAACAAAAGAGTAGCTAAGTCTCCCCCGGCAATTGGAAAGAAATGAAATGAAATTTGAAATGAAAGACTAAGATTGGTCATGTATGAATGAAGGAATATGTCCAGTTTAGTAGAGAGGCTAACTCTAGAGCTTTGATTTTGTTCATGTTTCTAATAAAAACTAAGGATTAGTACACAGTGGAGACGTGATGAAAGTGAGAGAAAAACACAAGTATGAGAGTTAGAGTTTACGGTGCGGGTGTGTGAGCCACAGAATGCATGCTTGATGAGTCAAGACATGGCGTGGGCACAACTCAGTAATGATCGGACTTTAGCAACGCTTGTGGGATGTTTGGTGACTGCAAGAGGATTGTGTTCAGGGAGGAGGCTGAATTACCACAGAATGCATGCTTGATGAGTCAAGACATGGTGTGGAATTTCTCTCCAGGGTCTTGTATACGTGCTTGTACTCATAGATCATCTAGGATACTCACCGTAGTTACAGTAGTAGATTAAGTCATGACGAGGGATTGAACCCTACAAAGATGAAGAACGAATAAGAGGCTTGCCCTCGGACCTATGTAGTATGGGATGCATAGAATCCGAACAAGTGTGCATTAGTGTCATATAATATAAATAATTGCATTAAGGACTAAGTGCACAATCACAACACGACATCATTAGGGTATTCCCTTTAGTTTGATATGTGACAAGTTTGTATTTGTTAAATATGGAAAATGAGTTATACTATTTCCGGCATAGAGAGGATGGCCGTGTATAATGTTCGTCGGTTGAATAAACTGACGTCCCCACAGTTTTGTATGCAGGGTAATGACATGATAAAGATTAAAGAGGAACAAATGCTTAAAGATTATTTAATGTTATTGTACATTTATTTAAATGTTGTAAATTTACTTCAGCTGTGCAATGTAAAATATAAAGTTTCATGTAAACTCTGATGTAAAGTGAAAAGTTTTAAATTCCTTATAAAATTGTACTAAATGAAGTGTAGAGATCCTGTAGAACTCTCGAATTCAGTTGTATTTGGGATTCGGAGCGTTACATAAGAAATACCCATATATTTCTAGTGAAATCATTGATGAAACTAATATAATAGAAATAACCTTTTTGAGAAGGTGTGGGATATGGGCCCCATATGTCAGAGTGAATAAGTTGAAATGCATGAGTAGACTGAGAAATGCTTTTATTGTTAATTGGAAGGGCTAAGTGTTTTGCCAACTTACAACCCTGACAAACATATAATGAAGTAAAATTAAAACGACCAAGAGCACCACTACGAATCAAATCTTTCAAACGAGACGCACTAATATGACCTAAGCGTCTGTGCCACAAATCGGCATCAGAACTGACAACACCTGCAAAACTAGAACTAGAGTCATGAGCATGAAGAAAATCTAGATGATACCGACATCCATGTCTGCTAGTGCTTCCAATCATTTGACTAGTCCGAGGATCCTGTATGGTAAAGTACAAAGAAGTAAAGGTAACGGTGAGGCCACTATCACATAAAGAACTAATGGAAATAAGGTTCGTAGATAAATGAGGAGCATAAAGGACAAAAGGTAATGTGAGAGTTGGAGTGTTAATGGATCCGGAGTGTGTAGTAAGAAGTAGTGAACCATCGGCAGTGTAAAGTGACGGTGCATGATAGGTCAGTGTAGTGCAAGTGGTGAGAAGAGTGTAATTGCTAGTGAGATGATGTGAAGCACTAGAGTCTAAAAGCTAGGAAGAAGACATACCAGGAGTGACAGAGAAAGCATGAGCAAACGAACAAGCACTGATGGAATGATCCGAGTTCTGAAGATCCAGCTGAGCTAGACGGTGTTGTAGAATATCATAGGGAGCAGGAGAAGGCATGACCGGAGTGACGGCCATCGCACCAGGTGTGCGGAGATGAGGTAAACCCTGTTGCTGTCTCTGCTGCTATGCCTGAACCAGGAGTTGGGGATGTAGAATAAAACAGTTACTATGATTATGACCATTCCGCTGACAGTGGGTGCAACGGGGACAATGATTAGGAACACTGCGATGAGTAGAAGGAGCGGGCATAGGGCTAGGGCGAGGCTTGCGTGAGAAGGATGTACGGTGAGCAACAGCAAGAACACTTTCACTGGTAGAGGGTGGGTGAGAAGTAGGAGTGGGGAGAGCACGTAACCGAGTTTCTTCAGCAACAAGCTCAGCAATAGCAGCTTCAAGACGAGGAACCGGATCTCGATGGATCAATTGACTGCATAAAGACTGATACTCTGGTCGTAGACCCATCATAAAGAACATAAACTGGGGACATTCACGAGTAACATGCACATCACTGTGCTCTAGTTGCTGTAATTCGCGCCAGATATTGCACATGGCTGTGTAATGTTCCTGAATACTGCGATCACCTTGCCTATCAAGAACGGACTGAACAAGGAGCTGATACTCACGGGCTCCACTATTCTGGACATACTGAGGAACCAAATGTTTCCAAAGAGCCTTGGCATGACGAACAAGAAGAAGATCAGCACGAAGACTACGGTCGACAGAGGAGAGGAAGGTAATAATCCGACGATCATGATCATCCCAAGTGGTCTGAGATGTGTGAATCAGTTGCTTATCGGCAGGGAAGCGGTAGCATCGGGATCTTTGGGACGAATAGTGGAACCATCAATGTGACCCCATAAGGAATGGCCGAGAAGAGTGGCCTCAACAGAAGCAGACCAATCAGTCCAATCCGTTGCAGAAGAGAGAAGGAAATCAGTGGAGACTAGAAGACACTGATGAAATTGGGGCTCCATAAAAAAAATATCCAAGGACCTACAATTTATTTATTTTTTTTGGTTTTTTCCCTTTTTTCTGTTTTTTTAATAGAAAAAAAAATAGATAAAAATAAAAAAGGAAGAGAAATAAAAAGAAATTAACAGAGAAAGTTACGAACGCGGGCGGGCGGGGGGGGGGGGGGGGGGGGGGTGCTAGCGGATTAGTGACTCTGATCTCAACGGTGGCGGGAGTTGACTGAGATGGTTGTCGACCACTGTGGAAGCGGCAAAGACGGTGGAGGTGGCGACCACTGTGGAAGCGGCGACCGAAGTTTGGTTCATCGGGGTGGATGGCGACGATGGTAGGGTTTTGCTGATGTAGAGGGAAAGGCGGCTAGCAATTGCCAGAGCGGTTGTGGATCTCGACGTGAGTTCGGGAGCGGTTGCGGGAGGCGACGACTGTGGATGCCTCGATGACTGTGGAGGCGGCGATTTGGGTCAACTGTGGAGACGACGATGGTGTATGGTGATCGGGTTTCGACGACAGTTGATCTCGATGACAGTGTATGGTGATAGGGTTTCGATGACAGTGGATCTCGTCGTCGAGAGGTTGAAGATGATGTTTTTTTGGTTTTTTTTTGTTTTTAGAGATCTAGGGTTTTGGAAGAAATTTGTATAAGTTGGCTCTGATACCATGTTAAGATAAATCAGAGAGATGAAAACAAAACTGATTATTGAATTGAGTTCAACCAAGTACAATACCACCTATATATAGGAGGAGAACAAATATCAAAACAATTCTACAACCAATATGGGACTATAATAATATCTAACACAATTAAATAAATAAATACTAATGTTTATATGTGTCTGTGCCAGTCCTTGTTGTTTCTTCCACTTGCCATTGCAAATGCTTTCACTGCTAGGCTTAATGATGGGTATTCTTTTTTCTCTTTGTTATCCCTTTGCAAAATTCTATGAAGAAATTATCTTCGCAGTGTTTTTTATCTGGACAATTTGTTCTTATCTGGACAATCTGGACAAATTCTAGTAAGGGATGAGTTTTATCAAATAAGGGAAGAATATCAGTTACAATTTTTTACTGTATATTAGGAGCTTCAAAATTTTCAAATGCTAATTTTCCTGATTCAAATGTACATTGTTTCTGTATCGTTTTTTTTGATGAATCGGATAGAGCCAAAAGGCTCCCGCCATCAAAAATATATTAATCAATTTCTGTATCGTTTTTTAATAATGCTTTCATGCGACATGAAGTGTCGATTGATGGGTTGGAGACCAAGCATTTTGTGCTTGGTCATGGAGGTGGTTTTGGAGCTTGGTGTGGTACAAAACTATAGCACTTCTTCAAGATGCTGGGTTCAGAGTTAATTCTATTGATCTAACTGGCGCTGGAATTCATGCTTTTGACACTAACGACATTACAAGTCTATCTCAATATGTGGAGCCACTTACTACTTTTCTTGAAAACCTCGGCAACGAGGATAAGGTTTGCTAAACTGATAACTTAATACATCTTTTAGGACTTAAATAAACTTCAATTCTGCATTGGTATTTGGCAATTGTGGCTTGTCGTATTTGATATTTGATTCATGTTATATACGACATATCAAAACTTTGCTAATTTGATATATTGATTGTCTAGGACAACTTTGGTGTCCATATTTTTTATATAAAAATGAGCCTATGCAAAACTATAACTTCTTCCAAAAAATAGCCAACAAGTGCAGAAACAAATACAAATTGTTAAATTCAAAACTGTCAAACTGTTAAATTCAAAATAGCCAAATACGATAGTTTTATTTATTTTGACTTGGTTTCTTATCATTATTCATTTCTGCAAGTGATTTTAGTTGGTCATGATTTCGGTGGTTCCTACATATCATATGCTTTGGAAGCGATCCCATCTAAGATTGCAAACGTTATTTTTGTGGCTGCAGCCATGCTGATGGATAGACAGATCACTCTTGACATGTTTACCAAGCAGGTTTTTATGTATCCTTGATAATTGTCAATTAACAATATCGCAAACTTTTCCTCCACTAAACGTTTAAGCATATAAGTATTTATTCTCAATTCACTTGGCATTGCCATTAGTTAGTCATGCAGTCATGCTTATATGGAATTCCAATATGCTATGCCACTAACATTCTAAGATTGTAGCGCCCCGGATCTTCGTTACCGGACATCCGTGGCACCTTCCAAAATCTTTACCTTCAAATGCATCTCAACACAGTAATAACATGGAAATTTAAAAACTTCTTTATTGCCAAATAAGTCATTACATCATTGAATACAACCGATAACTTAATCTGGACAAGGAGTACAAATTACATCAATTCATTATAACTTATTACAAGTATTTACAGACTCTTGTAAAGCTATCAGCTGCCTCCTGGAATGGTAATCGACTGATTACTTGCGGAACTTCGTTGAGCAGCCAATCGGCTCCCCCGAGACTTGCTTCTTAGCTTCAGGCTTCTGCTGCGCGACTCTGATATCTCTGCACCTGTTCGGAAGGTATAACCGATACCTAAAAGGTGGGAAACGTCAGTACTTCGACTGACGCAAAGCTGGTGATAACAACGATCCTCTAAAATTCAATCACAACCAATAATTTATGCAAAAAGGAAAAGTGTTGTGCCAAAACAAGGGTTTAGTGGATTCGGGTTCTAGCGCAATGTTATGACATGACCTTAAGTCTAGATGCAGCAAACTCACATGCCTAACTTCTAATGCAAGCAAGACTTTGGAGCACGAATGCATCCCATACTACATACGCCCCCAAATCTAGCCATTTTTCTCCATAATATAGGGATTCGAACCCTCGCCATGCACCCTACTCTTGTACACACTCCAGTTCCCAATAGATTGTCCGTCGCCCAAGGAGATTGCAGCGGTCAGTCTAATTCCGCCCTGCAGTGCCCAAGTAGTCACCGCCACTTGGTACCCGCGTACGGACCTCCTTAGAAAACACATTGAACCTGGTCCTTACGACCCTTGGTTCCATATGTCCATTTATGGACTCTCGCATGCGCGTTCACCTCTCATCGGGTAATGAACTGATATATACCAAAAGAAACACAAAACACAAATCCGCGCTTTAGGGACGTGAGCACCACGGGAGGTCAAATCCTCCGGGCCTCCCGCACCTTATTTCGGCAGATCTTTGGGAATCAACAGATCGATATACGAGCCGGGGACCCAATCCATGAGCGGCCGAGAACGTATCCCTACGACTGGAAGATACAACACCGACTATGGTTTACTAGGACTAATGCAATTTCCCAACCCCGTAATAACCATTCTAACCCCTACCTTACTTTAATTATTTCGGGTAAGAATGAACTGCTTCCACACTTGCCTATCAACCTCTGGCCCCTAGCGATACCGGTCCGGTTCGCCACTTCCCCGGCTTGGACTTGTCCAGCATAATGGCCTATGCCTGCCGCTACCACGGCTGTAAATATATAATTATCCCGTGAGCTCCACTCACTGGCATGCTTGGACGTCCTACGCTCGGCAGAAGTTTAATAATATAGGCTTGATAGGTGCAGGGTATCCTTTATCCTAGTGACTAACTCGAGTCACACATCCTACTTGGGGAAATCAACCATCACAATAACCGAGACCAACCATCCCTAGACACGAGTCACCGACTCAGCTCACACACAAGGGAAAGAAAAGCTTCCACAACCCTTAATCCAACCCCAGACTAAGCGACCTACGGGTCTCTGCCCGCATCTCAAAATGCTCATCCCTCTATCGATACAACTCCGATTGGAGTGTATGGCCCCAACCTAGAAAGGTTCGATCCTAGGCTACAACTACCTAGTTGATCACGAGCTTAGATTCAACCATCTAAGTCCTCGACATAGTTTCTCAAGCTCCAGCCTGCGTGCTTCCTGCGCACGGGCTGCACCTCACCAGTAACACGAAACCCTATTTGTTCATCAGAACGACACGAACTCAATTTCTATGTGAGGGTGTGGGTGTCCTAAAAAACCCTCTAGTTTGTCATGAGTACAAATTAAACCCTTAAGTCACCCTAACATACTCATCTATCATCAATACACCCAGTACACAATTGGTCTCTCCAATTCAGAGCATTCAGCTCTACTCTCGTCCTCTATCCAGTCTTACAAAAATCATAATAATTCAACCGTTTACTGGATTTGCCTCAAACTAGTTTTGTTGGGAAGGACTAGGTGTCCCCTACAACTCTCTCCTAGGTCATGATCCTCAAAATATGCCTCTAACAGGTCTCAATTTCCCAATCTTTACAGAGTGTCGAAACTGGCTGAAAACAGCACAGTGCTCAATCACAAAATCACAGTAAATTGCACACTTGTCCAATTGACACAAAAATTATGGTGGTGACACTAGACATCATACCCAACATCATGCAAAAGATCTCATGTCAAAATTCTAATTATTCAGTGAGTAATAGCTACTGCAAGTTATCTCAGAAACCATCCAGTTTTCTTAATTCAACCTCAACCTCAGATACTGATCATAGATAGATTTTTCCCATGCCCCTAAAATCATCCAAACAATTTACTGATTTTTGTAGATAATAAAAATGCATTCAGTAATAATGAGTAAAAATTTCAGATCAAAATCATGCTTCAACAAATCACGAAAATTCCTATAATATCAACCATTCTGTTTTTCTTTTCCTGAGTCTGTTTTACGATATATATCCATCTCACAATTTTATTAGCACATCAAATGATCATAGAAAAATCTGAAATAAATCATGGATGATCCTAACACATAAATGAACAAACTTTTTTAATTTTGTGGTCTAATTCAACATATTGTGCTCTTGGAAAAATCCACAACATGACACTCCGAACTAGCTTTCTCTAGTTCCATTCTGACTTCTACTTTTAACTTTAGAAAAGCAATCCTATGCCTTCTAACACACATGCATGCAACCAAATTTAACTAAGAGACAAGAATTTAAAGTTTAGAGAAACTTCCCACCTTAGATTGTAGTAGTAGAGGGAATCTCTTCAAGCTCCTCTTGGAAATCTCCTTTTCCTTCACTTCCTTCTTCTTTTCTCTCTTCCTTCTCTTTGGGGTGTTCTCTTCTGAAAATTCCAGAGCAAATGGGAGAAATGAAGTGGAAATGAGGGTGATGGAGGTGTGTGGGCCAGATTAGACAAGGGGGGGTGTAGGTTAGGCTATAGGTGGTTTGTAGGCCTCAAAACCATGGCTTAGCCCATTGGTTTGGGGTGTGTTATGTTGGCTGCCCAACTTAACTCTTAACGAGCTCTAACGAGTGTGAGACGCATGTTTTAACGAGCGCATGCAACCTATATTCACTGTAGTACCATACCGTGTTATATTTGCATGTGCGTCGTGCCGAAAACTAGCTGTTACACTAGTATCGGTCCGTCTCGTTCTCGTGCATCCTTGGGATGCAACTCTCACAAAAACCGTCCCGTAACCCTAACCATCCACCACAATGTCACAAATCGACCCAATAATACTACAATCAATTGCACGCATAGTAACAATATACATACACATATGCATATATTCAGATACAGTACAAAACGGGGTGTTACATCACTCCCTCCTTAGAATCGTTCTGTCCCCAGAACGTCCTTAGTAAGAGAAAGAAAAACAACAAACAACATAGAAAATATTCAAAATAAATCCGGATATAAGGCCTTCATGCGGCTCTCCGGCTCCCACGTGGCTTCTTCCACGAACTGGTTCCTCCAGAGAACTTTGACCATCGGGATGACCTTGCCCCTCAGTACCTTGTCCTGATGATCAAGTATCCTAGCTGGTTTCTCTCTACAGGAAAGATCTACCTGTAAATCCTTCGGAACCTCTGGCAACCGATGGCTCGAATCCGGGACATACTTCCGTAGCATAGAGACGTGGAACACGTCATGCACTTGAGATAGCTCGCCCGGCAGCTCCAACTTATAAGCCATCATGCCTATCCTTTTTAGAATCTTGTATGGTCCAATATACCTCGGAGCTAACTTCCCGCATTTCCCAAACCTGATAACTCCTTTGGTCGGCGATACCTTGAGAAATATGGAGTCGCCTTCCTCAAATTCCAACTCTCTTCGGCGGTTGTCCGCATAGCTCTTTGCCTGCTTTTTGCTCCTTGAAGACTCGTCTGAATAAGCTCGATCTGCTCCGACGTCTGTTGCACGATTTCTGGTCCTTACATCTGCCGCTCTCCTACCTCGAACCAACAAACCGGTGTCCTGCATCTTTGTCCATACAAAGCTTCATACAGGGCCATGCCAATGCTTGCCTGATAGCTGTTATTATAAGCAACTCTACCAAGGCTAAGTATTTTTCCCAACTTCCTCTGAAGTCCAAAATGCATGCCCGTAACATGTCCTCGAGAATCCTGTTGACTCTCTCCGTCTGTCCATCCATCTGAGGGTGAAAAGCTGTGCTGAAGTCTGTTCTAGTTCCCAACGCTGACTGTAGACTTCGCCAGAATCGAGATGTAAATCTTGCATCTCGGTCGGATACTATCGACACTGGCACTCCATGTAGCTTTACTATGTTCTCGATGTAGACCTCGGCCAACTTCTCGACTGTCCAGGTCGTCTTTACTGGAAGAAAATGTGCTGACGTGGTCAATCGATCCACAATCACCCCTATTGAGTCATTTCCTTTAGGGCTCCTGAGTAACCCAGTGATAAAATCCATACTGATGTTCTCCCATTTCCATTCTGGGATGGGTAAAGGCTGTAACAATCCTCCTGGTTTCTGGTTTTCGGCCTTAACTTGTTGGCACGTCAAACATTTGGCGACAAACTCTGCTATATCTCGCTTCATCCCTGACCACCAATAGTGTTGCTTCACATCGCGATACATCTTGGTGCTTCTGGGGTGAATCGCAAGTAATGTGGAGTAAGCTTCCTTCATGATGTCTTCCTTCAACTCCTTATCCTTTGGTACACATAGTCGGTTACCCAACCATAGTGAACCTTCTCTTATACTGAATTCCACCAATTTTCCTTCATGCACTTGCTTCTTCATGTCTTCCATCTCTGGATCTTTGGTCTGAGCCTCTTTCACTCGCTCATCCAAGCTTGGTTGTAACACCAACTGTGCCAGAACTGCACTTATGTGTTGTGTAACCACTTCGATGCCTGCCTGCCTGATCTCTTCATCTAGCTCCCTCCGGGTTGCTATCCATGTAGCCACACTTCTCTTCCTACTGAGCGCATCTGCTATCACGTTGGCTTTTCCTGGATGATATATAATCTCAGGCCTGATGTCTTCGAGTACCTCCAACCATCTCCTCTGCCTTAAGTTGAGATCCTTCTGTTGGTAGATATACTTTAAGCTCTTGTGGTCAGTGTAGATTTCCACCTTTGCTCCGTAGATATAATGTCTCCATGATTTCAAAGCAAAAATTATCGCTGCAAGTTCTAAATCATGGGTCGGATAGTTCTTCTCGTGTGGTCGTAGCTGTCTCGAACCATAAGCTATAACCTTGTCTTCCTGCATCAGCACATATCCGAACCCCTAAATACGACGCATCACCGTAGATGACGTAGTCCTTTTCTTCCTGAGGTAAAACCAATATAGGTGCGGAGATCAAACGGTTCCTTAGTTCCTAAAAACTTCCTTCACACTTCTCTGTCCAGTCGAAACTTTGGTTCTTTTTGGTCAAAGCTGTAAGGGGTACAGCTATCCTCGCATAATTCTGGATAAACTTTCGATAATACCCTAGTCATACCCAGAAAACTTCTTACTTCCTTCACCATCTTCGGTTGTGGCCATTCCTTGACCGCCTCTATCTTCTGAGGATCCGTTGCCACTCCCTCCTTAGAAAGGATATGGCCTAGGAATGCAACTTCCGATTTTCAGAACTCACACTTAGATAATTTGCACACAACTGATGCTCTTGTAACTTGCTCAAGACTGCTGTTAGATGTTCAGCATGATCCTCTTCCGTCCTTGAATATACCAAAATGTCGTCGATGAAGACCACGATAAATGAGTCGATAAACGGCCGTAGAATTCTGTTAATTAAGTCCATGAAAATTGCTGGAGTGCTAGTCACTCCAAACGGCATTACCAAGAATTCATAGTGTCCATGTCGAGTTCGAAAAGCTATCTTAGGTACATCCTCTTCCTTCACTTGTACCTGATGATATCTAGATCGTAGATCAATCTTGGAAAATACTGCTGCTTCCTGAAGCTGATTGAACAAATCGTCGATCCTGGGAATTGGGTACTTGTTCCGAATAGTTACCTTATTCAATTCCCGATAATCGATACACATCCTGGACGACCCGTCCTTCTTCTTAACCAGCAATACTGGTACTTCCCAAGGCGATGCACTTGGTCTGATAAATCCTTTCTGCAAGTACTCTTCAATGTGCTTCTTGATCTCATTCTGCTCTACTGGTGCCATTCGATAAGGTGCTTTGGATACTGGAGCGCTTCCTGGTTGAATTGTGATGCTAAACTCGACATCTCGGTGTGGGGGGAATTCCAGGTAAATCCTCTAGGAATACAAGTGGAAAATTCCTTACCACTGGTACCTTGCTCACCACTTCTGGTACCCATACTTCACTAGTAGTTGCGGAAGTCATTGCCTCCGATCTCTGCTCCCCGTGGAATACAAGTTCCACTCCATCAGCTGAGATGATTATCTTCTTCTCCTTGCAGTCAATGTTTGCCTTCTGCCCCGACATCCATTCCATGCCAATAATGACATCTGTCCCAGCAAAACCCAACTCCAACAAATCGATACTAAGGATTACTCCGCTAATCTGGAGCTTACATCCCCTATAGCATAGATTCGTAGTGAGGTTTGCACCTGCCGGCGTAGCTACCGTCAAAGCTAACTCTAGGATTGCCCTTTGTGTGCATCTTAATTTTCTCAAAAAAGATTTTGACACAAAAGAATGAGTCCACCCACTATCAAACAAGACTGTTGCCAAAATTCCATTTATATATATATCTTGTTACAACAGTACATCATCCACCAACTTCCATAAACCCAAAATACAACTTAAACTTGATTACATTACTTCTTCAGCTTCCAAAGATCTCAAAATATAGTAGGTCCACATATTATCTTCACCTTGTCATTTATCCAGTTACTTGCTCGATGAGCATCCCCTTTGTAATTCTGGGCAATTTGACTTGACATGCCCAAGTTCCTTACAGTTGAAGCAACCCTTGATCGCTGCTGGGCAATGCGACTGGTAGTGTCCGACTTTCCCGCATTTGTAGCAACTCTCAGTCGCAATTGTTCTCTTGGGGTATTCTCCTTTAGAAGGTTTGGTGATTTTCCCAGTAGTTTTTGGCTTGGGACCCTTCTGAAGTCCCCACCAGTGGTTCTGAAGATGTGTCATAACGTCTTGAAGCTACTTTCGTTCTTTCTTCAGGTGTGTCATCTGTGCCTGATGAAATTTGATCTGCTGTTGGGCCTGGTGGATCGCCTTGTCCCTGCGTTCCCTCACCTTTCTCATTTCTAGATACTCGATGGCTATCCTCTGCTGCTCCGCCGTTGGGTCTAGCGATGGTGGAGGTGAGTTCTCCTCACCTTCGGTCTCCCGTAGCACTTTCTTCATTTCTTCCTCCATCGTTATCGTTTTCCTTGTAGGCATTGGCTTACTTACTGACCCATCCTGGGTGAAGATATCTTCGAACACCATCTACAAAAACATAAACTGGGTTTAGTTTCGGAATCACAGACACATCTTGTTCTGTTTGCCTCTACTAATGTCTGGTAATAGACTAGCCACAATTTGGACTTGACTGCTCCAAGCATGTTAGTAAAAATGAAGTAATCTGAGACTGGTTCACATATAGGAAGATCATAATCATAAGTTGTAGCGCTACCATATGATTTGTAATCATCCTATTTGTCAACTAGAATCATTTTATCTGGCCTTCAAGTCTAATTTCCAACTGTGTTAGACTGCAATTTGAAGTCAGCTCTGATACCAACTTCTGTAGCGCCCCGGATCCCCGTTACCGGACATCCGTGACACCTTCCAGAATCTTTGCCTTCAAATGCATCTCAACACAGTAATAACATGGAAATTTAAAAACTTCTTTATTGCCAAATAAGTCATTACATCATTGATTACAACCGATAACTTGTTTTTGGACAAGGAGTACAAATTACATCAATTCATTACAACTTATTACAAGTATTTACAGACTCTTGTAAAGCTATTAGCTGCCTCCTGGAATGGTAATCGACTGATTACTTGCAGAACTTCGCTGAGCAGCCCATCGGCTCCACCGGGACTTGCTTCTTAGCTTCAGGCTTCTACTGCGCGACTCTGAAATCTCTGCACCTGTTCGGAAGGTATAACCGATACCTAAAAGGTGGGAAATGTCAGTACTTCGACTGACGCAAAGCTGGTGATAACAACGATCCTCTAAAATTCAATCACAACCAATAATTTATGCAAAAAGGAAAAGTGTTGTGCCAAAACAAGGGTTTAGTGGATTCGGGTTCTAGTGCAGTGTTATGACTTCACCTTAAGTCTAGATCCAGCAAACTCACATGCCTAACTTCTAATGCAAGCAAGACTTTGGAGCACGAATGCATCCCATACTACATACGCCCCCAAATCAAGCCGTTTTCTCCACAATATAGGGATTCGAACCCTCGCCATGCACCCTACTCTTGTACACACTCCAGTTCCCAATAGATTGTCCGTCGCCCAAGGAGATTGCAGTGGTCAGTCTAATTCCGCCCTGCAGTGCCCAAGTGGTCACCGCCACTTGGTACCCGCGTACGGACCTCCTTAGAAAACACATTGAACCTGGTCCTTACGACCCTTGGTTCCACATGTCCATTTATGGACTCTCGCATGCGCGTTCACCCCTCATCGGGTAATGAACTGATATATACCAAAAGAAACACAAAACACAAATCCGCGCTTTAGGGACGTGAGCACCACGGGAGGTCAAATCCTCCAGGCCTCCCGCACCTTACTTCGGCAGATCTTTGGGAATCAACAGATCGAGATACGAGCCGGGGACCCGATCCATGAGCGGCCGAGAATGTATCCCTACGACTGGAAGATACAACACCGACTATGGTTTACTAGGACTAATGCAATTTTCCAACCCCTTAATAACCATTCTAACCCCTACCTTACTCTAATTATTTCGGGTAAGAATGAACTGCTTCCGCATTTGCCTATCAACCTCTGGCCCCTGGCGATACCGGTCCGGTTCGCCACTTCCCCGGCTTGGACTTGTCCAGCATAATGGCCTATGCCTGCTGCTACCACGGCTGTAAATATATAATTGCCCCGTGAGCTCCACTCACTGGCATGCTCGGACGTCCTACGCTCGGCAGAAGTTTAATAATATAGGCTTGATAGGTGCAGGGTATCCTTTACCCTAGTGACTAACTCGAGTCACACATCCCACTTGGGGAAATCAACCATCACGATAAACGAGACCAACCATCCCTAGACATGAGTCACCGACTCAGCTCACACACAAGAGAAAGAAAAGCTTCCACAACCTTTAATCCAACCCCAGACTAAGCGACCTACGGGTCTCTGCCTGCGTGCTTCCTGCGCACGGGCTGCACCTCAACCATCTAAGTCCTCGATGGGAAATAATCAATCAGGGGGTACCGTCTGGTCTGGCCTCCCTTCTCCTCTTCTATTCTTGAAGCCCCGATCCCCAGAAGCATTAAACCCCTCGTATTCGGTACGTAAAATGGGGAGTCCTGACCCAGCTGACCACATAGAGAGTTTCAAAACTCGCATGATGATTCACAGTGCCTCAGACGCCCTCATTTGCAGAGCGTTTCCCACCATACTGTGAGGTTCCACAAGAGAATGGTACTTCCGACTCACCCCTGGCTCCATCTGCTCCTTCGACTAGCTCAAGGAGAGTTTCCTAACCCACTTTGTGACCAGCCGTAAAGCTGAGAAGACAAGTGCCTCATTGCTCGATTTGAGGCAGAATGATGGGGAGTCATTCCGGGACTTCATCCAAAGATTCACAACAGAGGCCAGATCTATCCCCTCCCTCGATGCCGGCGTTACTGTAGCTACCTTCAGGCACAATGTTCGACACACCTCCAGAAGATATTCCTAGCAAAGAAGCGTCCCTCAGATTTTTTTATATCTCCTCCTTCGTAGTGAGAAATGATCTGGGTCGAGGAGGCACTAAATTCGGGGGACAGAAGGAATCCCCGTTGAAGGGAAAGAGGACAGCTGACAGCGTGGAGGCCCCCAGAAAGTATCAGAAAGATGCCTCGGGTCAAAGGTGTCTCCCTCCGGTGTCTCAGGTTTGAAAAATTTACGCTGCTCAATGCAAGTGTCTCCGCAATACTCATCGAAATGGACGAAGAGTGGTTGATCTGAAACCCACCTCGGATGAATAACTGCAACAAGAAAAGGGATAAAAGGTTTTGGTGTTATTTCCACCGAGACCACTGTCACAAGACTGACGATTGCCGGACCCTGAGAGACGAGATTGAAGCCCTATTTAAGAGAGGATACCTGTCCAAGTTTACTCCGAAAGAGCAGAGGAGCTCACCCCCCGCATGAGATCCCAATAAGCATCCGGAGAAGTACTTCAAGCCACAGGAATCCGAGAGGATGGCCATCCTCCACTCTATACATGTAGACCTAAGGGTGGGATGTTGGTGTATGCCCCAGAGGTCAGTTGTGTATTGACATTACTAGTTTACATTGTATCATGATATTTAGTTCATATATGAGGCATTTCATTTATTGTGTTGTTTACTGTAATTAAATGAACATAATAAAGTCCTTAGAATAGTAGGTTCAATACCATGGGATATCAAGTGCATGACTTGATTGTGAGATCTTATTAGTTGTAATCAGAAAACTATACTTAAATGTACCTAGTCAAGTATTATTGTAAATTAGGACAACAATAATGCATGGAGATTAGTATGTGCGTAGACTGATGACCATATCTCACAGGTCATGTATATGAGATATCAAGTCTTCACATGGGTACATATTAGGGTAATAATGTACTGTACTGACCCACCATGAGAATGCTGCATAGATCGTTACGTGAGCGTTATAAGCGGTTCTTATAGTGAACATGGTGAATGTAGTCCTTTGACTTGCAGTCATTACGGTTCCCTACATGAAAAGTTATATGTTTTAATGTTGTCAAACATTGCCTGTAATAAGGTGATATAAAGTCGACCATTAGATATACTACAAATCACGCAGATGGATGTGAGTGACTTAGATAGGATTTGTCCTTCTTACATAACAGGAGTGATATCTATGGTCCCCTTGATTGAGTGAGACTGCAAAATACATGGCCAGGATCAAATGAGTCAATATGAGATATAGAGCTCATTGTGTAGTAAGTCTACTTAGACATCAAGAAACCAAAGATTGAACTATACAAGGGTGACACGCTCTATGCCTTGTGGTCAATTAAGCTATATGGACAAAGGGACTAGACTACATGGTAATATTGGTTACAGATAGGTTAGGTCTAATCACTGATATTCCCGTTACTTGAGTAGTAATGATGTATTGCTAGATACCGCTCACTGTTTGTAATACTAGAATATGATTTTAGTATTACTGTCAACGTAACGAGAACCTACAAGGTCACACACTTAAAATGGATCGAAATTGAGATTTAAATTCAGAAGATGTACTTAATTGGGGACCAAGTAAGACTTGGACTCCTAATATTGGTTGGACATTTAATTAGATTAAATGGGATGACTAAAGTTCAAAGGCCCACACACGAATCTGAATCAGGTCAGATTGTGAGTCCAATAGCCTCATTACTCTCTTATGGTTAATTTTATGCAGCTATATATATGATACATATCTGTGAAAAAGTGTTACATGAGAAAACCCTAGCCGTCGCAGAAATTGTGAGAGATGGAGATCGTGGAGAACATCCCCTTCCCGCAGCTGGCACTGCGGCATGAGAGAAAGCTTGATTTGATCCGTTCGTGTTGATACCGTAGAGGGCACAACAATATTGCGGTGTTGTGATTGACATTCACTGGAGACAGCGGATCCATCTTCAAGGTATAACTCCTAAACACGATTTATGGTTTTCGCATGGATCCACGGCTAGGTTTCGATATTTCTTTGTAATTTTTTTGTTGTGTATTTGATCTGAGACTACCAACAAAAACTAACATGGAAGACTCTAACTCCTCCCAGAGGGCATCTGTCCGAGAGGTGAACTCGGTCCACCGCTTCCCTCCTCCGAAGTGTCCCGGACTACCCGTCTCTTTCTCTGACGAGGACCTCGATGGCATCCAAACTCCCCACTGCGATGACTTGGTGATGAGGCTCAGTTTGGCAAACCATGAGGTTCGCCGCTTCCACATAGACTACTGCAGTTCTGCCAACATCCTATTCTTAGCCACCTTCGAGGGACTAAAACATTTCCGGGAAAGGCTTAAGCCAGCTGGTTACACCCTTCTTAGTTTCTCTGGGGTCCCAGTCCAGATAAAGGAATTCATCACCCTCGACATGACCGTGAGAAAGTCCCCCGCCACCCGTACGGAACCAATGGACTTCATGGCGGTTAATGTCAATGCTACCTATATTGCTATTTTCATATGCCCCGGTTTTGCATCCCTGCAAGCAGTGGCCTTGGATTATCACATGAAAATGAAGTTCTCCATAAAGTATGGGGTTGGGGTTGTGAAAGGTAGTGAGGAGGTAGCCTGGGCCTGATATACAAGTGCAGAAGGGGAATACATCCTCCCCTTGATGCAGTAGAATTTCCCTCTAACAGAAGCTTGGTCGGCTCCGAACCAGTTGATGAATTGGAAGAGGTCCCCTTCTCTGAGAAAGATGAGGCCAAGAGGTTCTAGATAAATAGGATTCTACCCCCAAGGTCAAGGAAAAGATTGTCGATTGCATTCAACGAAATCAGGATCGGTTTGCTGGGATAGCCTCGAGCATGCTGGGCATACCGGAGGTGCTAATAATGCATATACCGAGCTTCAACCCAGACTGGAGACCGGTACAACAGAAATGTCGAAAGTTCACGCCCGACAGACAGAAGGCTGTAAAGGAGTAGGTCAATAAACTCCTTGACACCCGCTTCATTCAGAAGGTCAACTGCCTAGAATGGTTGACAAACTTCATAATGGTGAAGGAGGAGAGTGACATGTAGAGGATCTAGATTGATTTCACCAACCTCAATAAGGCATGCCCAAAGGATCATTTTCCCTTCCAAGTATTGACGCTCTGATTGATGCTACATCTGGACATGAACTCCTAAGCTTCATGGATGCCTTCTCTGGGTATAATTAAATCCGAATTTTCCCTTTTGAATATTCCGACGATCTTATTTGTTACCGATCTGGAACTCTATTACTACCAATTATGCCGTTCGGACTAAAGAATGCATAGGCCACCTATCAGAGGTTGGTGAACAAGGTCATCAAAGGGCGGACTGGTCAGAATATGGAAGTATATGTGGATGGCAAGCTCGTCAAGAGTCTCGGAAGGGAAGGCCATGTCTTGCCGCTTTCGCTCAAAATGAGGGGAAAAGTCCCACCTTTATTTTAAAGCCCTCCGAGGGGCAAAGAACTTTAAGTGGGGGGAGCCCCAGTAACAGGCCTTCATCCAACTGAAGGATTAACTTGTCAGGCGAAGTCCTTTATTTCTATTTGGCAGCATCCGAGCACCCTCTCAGCACCGTTATAGTCCAAGAAGAAGATGGGGTCCAGAAATCCATCCACTATGTGAGTGAAGTGCTCCACGGTGCCAAGCTTTGGTACGACAAAATGGAGAGATAGCATATGCTTTAGTTATGGCGGTACGGAAGCTTAACCCTTTCTTCCAGGCCCACTCTGTTCATGTCCTCACCAACCAGCCCCTGAAGCAAGTCATTCACAAGCCAGAAAATTCCAGATGACTGATCAAATGGTCGATCGAACTGAGTCAACATGACAATAGTTACAAGCTAAAAACTGACATTAAGGGCTGGGCACCTAACCGAGTTCATCACAGAATGCACCATCCCGGATCCATCCAAGGTTCAAGAGGAAAAACCCATTTGGATGCTTTATGTGGAAAAATTCTCATGTGAGGAAGGAAGCGGAGCAGGTGGCCTGGGTGAGTTTTCCTTCAGTACTCTTTGCACCTAAACTTCTGAGCCTCTAACCTATGTTAAAAAGCTCCTAGAGAACTTCTATGAGGCCTTGTTCATCCTCATCCCTCGAGAAAAGAATAGCCAAGTAAACGCCTTATCCAAGCTAGCATCGTCCTCCTTCGAAGGTCTTGATCGCACCGTGCTTGTAGACGTCCTTGTCCGACCTAGTATTGATGAGAAGAATGTTCAATTTCTTTGCATCGGACCTCAGACATAGTTGTCTACATGGGTGAACCCGATCCTAAATTTTCTTGAAAACGGAATCTTAACGGAGGAACCAATCTTACCGGGAGGTCCGAGTCAGAGTAGAAAGAGGATACTAACTTAGAGAGGTCATCTGCTTACCTATTTTATCGCGAGGAATGCAAGTGATTTTAGCCTCTCGGAATGTCTCTAAGAGTTTCTTCACTCAAGCTAAGTACTTGACCATGCGCCTATCCCAGGCTTCATAGTCACCGATGATTTGATTCACTACCAACTAAGAGTCACTAAACACCCTAACCTTTCGAGCCCATACCCTCCGAGCAAGGAGGAGGTCAGAAATCAGTGCATCATATTTTTCCTCATTGTTGAGGCATGAAAATTGAGGCGGAATGAGTATTGGAGGATGAACTCATCTGGGTCGAGTAAGATGACACCAGCCCTGCTCCCTTTGATGCAAGAGGAGCCATTAATGTAGACACTCCACGTTGGAGGGTCCTCTTCTTCTTTGGGTGGATCGAGGATAATGCTCTTGACGATGAATTTGGCTAAGGCTTGAGCCTTGATTTCCATCCACGGTCGGTAGTTGATGTTGTAATGGATAAACTCGATGGACCACTGCATGAGTTGCCCGACGGAGTTCTTTGGTTTGTGAAGCACTTTCTTGAAGGATTGGTCGGTGAGGACTAAGATGGAGTGTACTTGGAAATAAGGGCTGATCTTATGGGCAGATGTGATCAGAGCACAGGCCATCTTCTCCATCTTTGAATAACGAAACTCGTCGTCATGAAGTACTTTGCTCACATAGTAGATTGGCTTTCGAACTCTGTCCACCTCCCTCACCAAGGCGGCATTGTACGTCTGGCCTGACATGGCTAGAAAAAGGTAGATCGTCTATTCCTGCTCGAGCTTGCTTAGGAGTGGAGGATGTAATGTCCTGAATTCCAAACACAGGCAATTCGTAGCATAAACATGATCTTTTACTTTAAATTCATACAAATTTACAAGGAATTTAAAACTTTCATTTACATCATGTTCTTTACAACAGCACAGCGAAATTAAACGAATACAATGCAATCTACAAATATGAAAATTCTTCATTCTTGTAACGACTCATTATACTGACTTCAAGTCCATGTCGAATCCAGTCCTACAACTAGAAAACTGTGGGCACGTTAATTGCATACAACTGACGCAATGCTATAATCAGGGCCGGCCCTGAGTTCCGGGGCCCGAGGCAAACTTCCGAAATGGGGCCCCCTACCCCCATACATTAAAAAAAAACATGTATGAAAAAATTTTTGCTAAAGCAAAATATCCAAAATTTGCACATTGTTCAAAGGCAAAATATGCAAAATATATATCATTGAATAACAAGTTACTCATAAGCATCATACATATATGCAAAATAGAGTGAAAACATATAATCAAATATGCAAAGGAACCAGCTTCACTCTTGATCTTAGGATCTGTATCACTGTTTGTCAATTCAATTAATGCATCTCTTATCTCCAAGAGTTGAAATCTTATTGCTCTAACACTTTCAACAGGGCTTTCCCAACAAGTTTGTGATAATGTCTTAAGCGTGAGATTTGACACATGTCTTTTCAAAATATCCCATCGATTTGTAGAAGATGAAAATAACGTATACAAACGTTGTACAACTACAAAGAAAGACACAGCTTTGATACAACAGTTGGTCATATCACAAATTACAAGATTAAGACTGTGACAACCATAGGGCGTGTAAAAAGCTCTAGGATTAACAGCAATTAACCTTTTTTGCACACCTTTGTTCTTCCCCTTGATATTAGAACCGTTGTCATAACCCTATCCTCCGACATTAAAAATATCAAGCCCAAGAACCATCAGAACATCTACAAGCACTTTAAAAAGTCCCATCCCGGATGTATCATCTACAACTAAAAATTCTAAAAATAATTCTTCCACCTTTATCAGACTTTTTGAAACATCCCTATGGCCAGAGACATCTGTTCCTTATGACTTGCATCTGGAGTACAATCAAGTATTACTGAATAATACTTTGCTTCTTTGATTGTTTTAATGATTGCACCTTTTACCTCACTTGCCAACAATTCTATCAATTCATTTTGAATTTTGTGGCTAAGATAATGCTTACGAGATTCACCGCTTTGGAATTTCGTAATGTGTTCTTTCATGATGGGATCAAATTCGGCAATCATTTTAATCATGCTTAAGAAATTACCATTATTCTCTTCATAAATCTTCTCATTGTCACCACAAAATGCCAATGCATTCTTTGCTAGTATTTTAATTACAGCAATAATTCTTAACAAAGCATGTCTCCAATGCTCTTTTTCCTTTATAATTAGTAGTTCCACACATCTGTCAATAACTTCACGGTTTTTGAGTCTTGTATCCAATTCAAGCCAACTTATCATGCAATTAATGTTGTCTTCACTCTCTTCATGACTTTGAAGTCTATGACTAATATTATGCCACTGTTTAAACCCTTCACTTGACAATTGATTATTGTTCCGTTCTTTCAAGAACAATTTACAACAAAAACAAAACACTTTATCCAAACCAGTTGAATAAACAAGCCATCTTCTATCATACTTTTTCCCATTTAACAACAATCGAGTGTAGTGTACACAAGAAAAATGTCTACCTTCGTCATCTTTAGGAAAATCAATATCAACTCTAATGGGCCCTCTTTCAACTAATAAATCCCGAACTTTTTGATCAATAATCTCCAAATTCATTGGATCATAAATATTGATAGACCTACATTCTTCATTTTGATTTGGTTTTGCATTTTCATCACCCATATTTAAATTAACATTCTCATTTAACTCTTGAACTGGTTCTTCATTTTCATCACCCACATTCACCTCTTGACGTTCTTGAACTTCTTCTTCATTAGCATTACCACTTGAGATTGGTTTGTTGGTAAGAAATGTACAAAATGCCCCAACTTGAGATTGTATAAATTTATTTTCTTCTTGTTTCTTCTTTCTTTTTAACGCGCTAGACACATATTTACGAGGCATGATAAAACTGGAAAAAGAAATAAAACTTTGAATTAAGCCTAACATATCAATTTTCAACTTAATTAAGCAACTATTCAACTCAATTAACATAATTAACATTAAATTAAGCAACTTAATTAATATAATTAACATTAAATCCTTTTTTATCCCAAAATTAATTTACATAAAATAGGCTAGTACTAAACATACTTGTGAATTATATCTTGAACAACTAACTAGTGTGAGGCTGATTAAAAAAATACCATCTTTTGCTGGTAGAAATTTGGCAGAGGATTTCCCCAACTGAGCAGCTTTCTAACAATAATAGATACTGCATTTCTCTTGTCCATCCCAAATCTACGATGCCCACCCTCACCCATGTACCTATAAAGTCATATTATCATCTCCTGTCTATGAAACATATTATTTGCACATTCTCACAAAGACATAGATCACCCCTCCTAAATTAACCATATATCATCTCAGCATCTACATATTCATAATGTCCATTCATATACATCGACAGTTAAAGCCAAGAAAGATCATTAACATAACCCTCATCACATATTGTATTTCCTTTGGTCCTTCAAGATATTCATAGGCACCTTCATCTTGCTACCTTGACTAAATTTAGTACACAAAATTGAATATAAGAGCAAAATTACCCCCAACCTCCTGTTACACATCAGCTACACTAATTACCCATATGCTACTGTCTTGGTTTACTGTCATTGCTGGATAAAATCTCACAAAAAATGTGGAGTTTTTCTCTTTATCCAGCATGACTAGTAAAGGTAAACAAATTTTCTTACTTCAAAGTTTAATTAACAATAATTTGACTTACCAATAGTTCCCTTACCTATAAATTTCGCACAAATTTAGAGAACTGATTCTATGTCTCACTTCAAGAAAAATAAAAAAAAACTATCTTTTTGAATTCGGCTACAGTAAGAAATAAAATTCAACCACAGAAATCTATTTATTCAACATATCCATTAACTATCAAATCACTGCATAATTCAATCCCAAATAAAAAAAACTAATTTATTACCTTCAAATTAGGCTGAGATGGGATTGGTTACAGACCCGGAGAGAAGAATCAGGCTGAGATGGGATTCGGTCACCGTTTGGGACTTGGGAGCAAAGAAGGCGCCATTAGGGTTTTGTTCGTAATATTTTGGGGAAAAGAAGGATTGAAGGAACAGGTGGGAGGGTAGGAGTGGGACTTCGGGTTTGGGTTTTGGGGAAAAGAAGGAAGTGGTTGGGTTTTGTTTTAAAAGAGGGTTTGGGTAATCGGGTTTCTGGTTGTAAATTGAATGTGGGTTTTTAAATTGAATGTGGGTTTCGGGTTTTATATCCATTTAAATATGGATTTGTTTTAAATCACTCAAATTTAAAACCTCAATTTCAATCAAGCCTTCCAGAGTACCCCCAAATATTTTTAAAATTTTTTTTGAAGGATCAAATAATTATTTTGGGAGCCCCTAATAACATTTTTTTACGCGCAAAATACGTGCCTATATTTACAAGGAAAGTTCAAAATTGGGGGCCCCTAAAATCGCAAAATCTGAGGGAGCCTAAGGCGGCCGCCTTACCGCCTATATAGTAGGGCCGGACCCTGGCTATAATACAACGGTTCTTCTAATTTAGCAATCACAAACTTGAATGTAGAAACAAAATGTGAAAAGTGACTATCCTAAATATGTCAGTGTATGATATGACCTAATTCATCATGCACATTACACTACGATAACACTAATGCATACTTGTTCGGATTCTATGCGTCCTATATTACATAGGTCCGAGGGTAAGCCCTTATCGTACTCCACATTATAAGGTTCAATCCCTCGTTATGAAATCCTACTTCAGTGACTAATGTAAGTTTTAGATATCCTGTGAGTATCTAGTTCCGCTCCGATAATTCTTGAGAATCGCTCTCCCACCGCGAGCTCCATTTTGATGGGCATAGACCGGGCGGCTAGGACGTTCTTTGCGACGAAGGGTCTGATCGCTAGCCTAGTTTCTCGATGGCTTCTCTTGCATTGCCAGGAATGAGTGGTTTTGTTGCAAAATCGGTAGTATTTTTTGGAATAGTTACTAGTCCAAAATTTCTTTTCATGCACAAAATGCTAATTACCCTTGTAATGGCATTTGGAATGATATTAACTCCTATTTATTTGTTATCTATGTTACGTCAGATGTTCTGTGGATACAAACTATTCAATGTTTGAAATTCCCATTTTTTAGATTCGGGACCACGAGAACTATTTGTTTCGCTCTGTATCTTTCTACCCGTAATAGGGATTGATATTTATCCTGATTTCGTTCTCTCATTATCAGTTGACAAGGTACAAGCTATCACATCTAATTATTTTCATAAATAACTTTTTTTCATTAATGAGATGCAAAATATTCATTTTTTTATTTTTATTTAAGTAAGATTTTTCAAAAAATTCCTGGTACATCGCAAAAAAAGAAAGTGAATTAGAATTGGAAGGAGATGTAACCCCAGATTTTCATAACCATTCGAACACTTGATTCAAATGGTTCTCAAATACGCGCATAAGCATTCATTCACTATATATCATTCATTACATGTAGGATGATGTTCTTATGTATTGTATTCCTCATGGAGTTTATTCAATTAGATGCAACTCTCAAAGTCATGGGCGGTAGAAATACCAAACCAAATACGACGAGTAGTGGGGTCCTGAGCTAAATCTTGGCTAAACTTTGGAAATCTTAATGCCATAATGCCTTTCAAATCCTCCTAGCCATTCCTACTACAATAATTCTTGCAAAGAAGAATGCCCATGTTGTGGCAATTCCACCCAGAAGGTAATGAGCTACTCCTACGACACGTCCTTGTACAATGCTCAAGGCTCTAGGCTGAGTAGCAGGATCATTTATGAATTTTATAGTATCATAGTAATAGAAATACATGTCCTACCAAGACAGAATTTGTAACTTGATATCCTCTTTGCCTAGCAGGCAAAGATTTACCTCTGTGGAAAGACTGATTCGTTCGGATCTACATGAGGGTCCAACTACATTGCATTTCCAGAATCCATGTTGTATATTTGAAGAGTTGACCTCCTTCTTCTCAAAGCAATAAAAAGTGTGAAATATTGGTGAATCTGACGCTCTGGTGGACTCCGAGGTTCCTTCTTGCTTCTTATTCAACTTACCAACAATGACACAGGGTTAAGGACTGAACAATAAGACCCAACCCGAAAGCATCCTATAGCCGCCTTTTGTTGCAAGCAGATGAAAGTCCAACATTGGAGAATCTTTGCCTTTCTTTGCATCGGCAATCGCCAAGCCCTAAGATCAGAGAAAGAAAGCGGATTTCTTCCAGTCTGTCTTCACTAAGACGAGAACCAAAATTGAAAAGAGAGAGTCCATGATAAGATAGTCCTGAATGGATGGATCATACATAATTAGTGTGCCACAGTGTCAAGGATTTAGCCCTCTTGTTAGTTAGCTTTCTACTTCGCTTTTGGTGGATCAACATACGAGCACAAGTGAAAAGAAGACTGTACTCGTAATCCCGATAATTCTGGAGACAAAACCCACACCGCAAGCCATGACCCCGATAATTCTTGAGAGTCATTCTCCCACCGCAAGTGATTTTCGGATGTCACGCCTCACACCCCGATAATTTTGGAGATGAAACCCACACCACGATTCATATGGTACCTCATAAGCGTCGCTTCGATCTTGATAATTCAAAAAAAATATCTCCCACCGCAAGCAATTTCGGACATCAAGACTCACGCCTCGTTAATTCTGAAGATAATATCCAACTGCGAATCTTGATCCCGATAATTTGGAAGAAATATCTCCCACCGTGAATGATTTTTGATATCATGCCTCACACCCTGATAATTCTGGAGATAATCTCCCACCGCGAATCAAATAAGGCCCTCATATTCATGTTTGCCCATACTTCATCACATCCCCCTAGTGTCTGTCCTTAGGCTTAATTAAAATTATTAAGACCTAGAGCTAGCTCACCCACCGGACTTAAATCAAACACTGAGAATGTTAACCCACATTGGCTACTTCTAAAACCGAAAGTTATCCCACAATGGCTACTTCTCAAATTTCATATATCGTAACCTGTCGGTATTCTGGGTCTAAATTCATTTGCAAATCAATAGGTTTAAAATTCAAAAACTGCAACTCATGCTAATTGTAAAAAACCATAGAAAATTCTATACTTCATAAAACTTTGTGTTCTTTTGATCAAATTAAGGTATACAAGTATACTATAATTTTGCAGTTATAAGTTTCCCCAAAATATTATTTCTATAACCCTGAATTCTTCGAAATCTACAGTGGTGTCGAAATGCATACTGCCATTGTTCAAAATTGTAAAACACATCATAAATTCAATTCTTTATGAAAATTTGATTTCTTAGACTTTACAGAAAAGTTAACGAGTCTACTACTATTTCTTAGTTTTGACTTTTCTCAAAATACTTCATATAAGTTGTCGAAATGATCAAATCCCGAAATGTATACAAATTTCCAGCAACTAGCAAACTGTCAACCAGTCCTAAGTTTGGATTTTATTATAATAGTAAACGACAGCCGAATATTATGAAATTTTAAGGAGATGTTCTTGATATATACGAAATGCTCCTATAAAAACTTTAGCTCTAAATTCCATCTAGTTTAATAGATATGATTTTCTGAAGTACAACTGCAACTTAAAACAGAAATTTATGAAAATAACCCCAAATCAATCATATCATAATTTCACACATTCAATCAATAACAAATAATCTAAACATGAATACTCATTCTATATAAGTTATCACGCCTCTAATAATTCACATATCTAGCATTCTACAAATAAAATTATGTTAAAAAGTTGGAGAAACATCAATCTCAATTATAGAATTCCTAGTAGTAGAACTCCTAGAAAATAATGCTCTAAATCTCCAAGCTCCCTCAAAAATGGCTAGCCTCTTCCTAGCATAACCCGCAATCTCTTCTCCCCCTTTCTCTCTTTTATTTTTGATTTGAGTTGTGTTGTTCATGACAAAAGTAGGGCTATTTAAAGAAAAATTGTGTGGTCAAAATAGTCTCCCCACTTCACAAAATAACTTTCCACTCACTCACACCACTCACAAACCCACTTACCCTCATTCTCTCCTATATGATTCCATTTTTGAAAGAGTGTGCATTGCACGTGAGCACGTGTTTTGTACACTTCATTTTATTTTCACTTTTATTATTTTATTCCATTTTAAATTCATATTTTAAATAAATACTCATATTAAATTAAGCATAATTAGCCTAGTGAAAATTTTAGTGCACAACTTTGTAATGAAATAGCACAATTTGCATGCCCATAAAAAGAAACACGTGCACGTGTAATCAACGTGTGTGCACACTCTTCATACAAATTTTATTATTAATTTTTATTGGGTTAGATGTGTGTGTTACACATGGCAAGTCTACCAAACTAACTATATTTTAAATGTACACTTTAGTACACACAAAATTAATTATGAGCTTTAAATTAATTTTAGTGGGCTACAAAAATGGATTTAGGCCTAATGGATTTTAATTAAAAATAAATCACACAATTATGACTAGAAAATGAGTAGAAAAATATTTTTGACTCATGAAAATTTTAGGAACCAACACATACACTGTAAACGCGTGCATTGCACGTAAAAACAAATATTAAAATACGAAATAGATTTGATTAACAGGAAAATATTTATAAATAATCGAAATATAACATACGTAAAATATTTATTTTGATAATGTTACGGATATTTTGCGTAACGGTAAAATTTTCGTAATCGACACGTGTATTGAAAGCACGTGCAATACACATAAAAACACAAAAAGATTAGAATTTATATTTGAGTTGGCTCAAAATAAGATAAAAATAATTTTGAGATGATTGAAATTATATAATTATTCGAAATAAAAAAATATATAGGATATTTATAATAAAATATGCTACAGATATTATCCGTAATGGTACAAAATACAAGCGCGTAACACCCGTGGACAAAATTGTCATAACTCAATTTTTTGCGGGGTGTTACAGTCTCCCCCTCTTAGAATAGTTCTGTCCTCAGAACTTATTAGGGTAAAAGTTGTATTTCATACACACCAAAGGAAAAATCATTATTGTATTTAGAAAAACTGTCAATACCAAGAAAAGAAATGTAGTATGTAATGTGGAAAACAAAGTAAACTTATATAAGAAACGATGAGTATCAAAATTAATACGAACAAAACAAGAAAAACTAACAAAATAGCATAAAAAAACGTGACCATAAAAGATAGTTTAGATTGAAAGAAATTTTCATACAAAAAATAATATTTGATAATGTATTAGATATTATAGTAAAGAAAAATGTAAATTAAGTCATCAATTGTGAAAGAAATGGGGAAACAAAATAATTAGCAAGAAGTAAGGAAGTCATAGAAAAAAAATGCTTTACAAAAGTAAACAAAAGAAAATAGTAAGAAGTAGTACGAAAGGAGTAAAACAAAAATAAAAGTACAGAAATAAGTAAGATGGAAGTGAAATGCAAGTGCACAGAATGAAAGCGTTGAAATAGTATAGACAAATTACAATGCAGTAGAATTTTTTATTTTTTTAAAATTGACTAAGAACATACATAATCATTAAGTAGTTCAAAAATTTACTGAGAAAAAAAGGGATATTTTTATTATAAAGAAATAAATAGTAAAAACAAAATAAGGGAAAGTATAAAAATACCAAACAAACTGATAAATAATTGGAAGAGCATACTAATTGAAAAATAGTTAGCACTGGCTAATAAAATTTTGAAAATTTGGAGGAAAGAGAAATTAACTAAGAGGAAATGGAAAAATGAATGATTAAAATCGTAAACTAAGAATATATGTTAATAGATAAAAAAAGGTTGCAATTTAAGAGACTACTATCTTATAAAAATTCTGAAACTGTTAAAAAAAGTGTTAAATTTTAGTTAAATGTACAAACAATATAAGATAGATATAATTATGCATATCAATTTAATATCACGACAAAAAATAAAATAAAATTCGTAAGGTAAATATAATAACTATATATACAATTAAAAATTAAATACATAAAATAGTGATTAGTATTTATTAAAATATCTATAAGTTGTCAAGTATAGCAAGAAAGCCAACATACAAAATTATACACGTACAGAAGCGTAAAATATATGATGAAACAAACAGTACTATAATACGAATGTTATAAGCAATTGGAGAGACAAAATAAAATAATAGTAAAACTAGCAATATATAATTGGAACATAATATTAATTGGGATAGAAATAAAATGTAGATAGTAAACGAAAGTATAAATAATAAAAATCACATTATATGAGTTGCAACCATATCGAAGATAGGTTAGCAAAAATGAATTTGTATAAAAATACAAAGTAAAAAAATAATTAATAGTAACCGGTCATATAGATTGAAAAATAAATAAAATAATAATAACACATATAAGATAGATGTAGAAGAAAATATAGATAGTAAGGTAATTAATTAAATGCGTATATAAGTATATCTGTATTATAAAGTTGAAGTAGTACAAACTAAGTTATGTATAAACTAGTACAAAAATGGAATAGTGGTAAGTAAATATATATAGAAATAAAAGTGGGGGTTATTAAAGTAGAAAAATATCTTTTGTTGTGGGTTCGCCTCGTTGTGTCCAACTGCAGGCTTGCCTCATTGACATCAAGTTGTAGATTTGCTTCTACGACATCTAGTTGTTGTTTGCCTTCTGGACATTCGTTTGCAAATTTTTTATCCCCGACATCCAGTTGCAGTTTTCCTCCATTGATGTCTAGTTGCAGATTTGCCCTCTCGACATCATGTTGCACCAAACGGTGAATGGAATGATGTAGTCTTCCATATGTACTGGGACATGTGATGTTTAATTTAAGTACGACGTTATGTTTAGAAATTTGTGTTATGAAAAGTAGTGGTAAAAGTAGGAAATGAAGTAGAAAGTTACACGATGAAATATCAAAGTAGATGTATCGAGTACAATTATCCAACATAAATAGTACAAATTAGTAGTAATGAAAAATGATTTATAGAAGTAAGGAGGAAAATGGAATGAAGTACATACATAAGATTAAGTGCAAATGTGAACGAGAAAATAAATATATGGTGTAGTGAATTAGGATAACATAAATATTTATATATAAAAATATAGTAATGTAGTAATTGGACAAGTGTAAGATGGTATGTGTAGTAAGTATGTTGAAATATATGATATATATATGGAAATCAGTGGTAAGTATATGTGGTAACCAAGAATGTAATAACAAAAGTTGAAACGAAGATAAAATATAAACAGTGAGTGTATGTATTATATTAGAGAAGTGTAAAGCTACAAAATTGATAAGTAGCTATTAATAGTGAAAAGTAAATATAACAAAAGGTAGAAAATAATAAGTATAACTAAATAGTAATAAAAGAGAATCTTATTGTGTAGATGTATATTGCATTTATATAAGTAAAAATATTACAATCATGTTAAAATATACTGAAATAAACAAGATAACATAAAATAATGGAAAATATAGTATCATAAAATCAAAGTATTTGTAAAGTGAATGTAAACATACAAAAATCAAAATTCAAAATCTAATAGAAATAATAAAAAAGGAAAGTTATAGTC